>OY731406.1:20176575-20922257 GCA_963425845.1 Sphenostylis stenocarpa
TACGTTCTTGATTCTTTAACTGATTTGTTTTAAGCGATACGACAACGTTTATATCAATTAAAACTCTTTACAAAAAATCTTCTAATTTGATTTAATCGATTGTTTCAGCGATTCAATCGATTAATATACTTGCAAAAACTTTCTTGTAAAACTTTCCAAATTATTTTAACTGATAAAAATAAGTTTTAATCGATTAAAACGCTGTGTAGAAATTTTCTAAGTTGTTTTAATCAATTGAAACATGTTTTAATCGATTGAAAAATCTCTGATCGGTCATAACTCAATTCTGATCGATCATATCTGATTCTTATCGGTCATAATTGCATTCTGATCGATCATCCTGAATGTTAAGTGGATTTAATCGATTAAAACCAAGTTGTATCGATTAAAATACTGCAAAAACACTTCTCTGAACATTCTAAGTGATTTTAATCGGTTATTTCAAAACTGTATTAGTTAAAAACTTGTTTAAGAAAGCTTTTGTCAAAATACTTTGTTTTTAACTTGTTTAAACGATTTTAGAGGCATTTTGCAAAATCTTTTAAGTGAAGAAACCTCATGCAGCAGAAAAGATAAAAATGATTATACCTAAGCATAGCAGCGGACACACTAATCTCTCTACTCTTTTATCTAAGTGACTGTTGACCGCTACAAAGTTGACTTTGAATTTATCTTTAACTTCATCAAATCAACAGGATCTTTGTCAGAGTATTTCAATAAGATCTTCATCATTTACAGTCTCCCCCTCATCATTTACATGGACGATGTTTTTAAATCCTGCCTTCAAGATACTCCTTCGCAACGGAGCTGATCCTTCGGGTGATGACGGCGGATTGTGTCTTCCGGATACTCCTTTGTAATGGAGTTGATCCTTCAGACGATGCGTGGAACTCTTTCTTCTGGATGCCTCTTTTGTTGTGGTGGCTGATCCTTATGATAGAGAAAGTGGTGGCGACTTACTGCTCTAGCTCATGCGCCGACTTCATAGGGAGTGATTTTCATTAAAAAATGTACTTTGCTTTTTTACGTAGCCATCCGAATTTATTTGTTGAGGATTCTTGATGAATGCCCCCTATTTGAAGACGGCTGAAGCCTAACAAGCCACTAGGAGAGACTATTAGGCCCCCGTACTAAGATAGGAGGGTTTTTTGGCCCGAAAAATAAAGTTTCTCGCCCTGAAGGGACGAGACCGCTGTCTGGGAGGACCAGACCGCCATCTTGCCTCACGCCAGGGACGAGACCGCCGTCTCGCTTGTCCAGACGGTGGTCTCGCCACTGCAAAGGTCGAGACGGCGGCCTGGGTTTTCCAGACGGCGGTCTCGACCCCCTGCCATGGTCGAGACGGCGGTCTGGATTGTCCAGACGGCGGTCTCGACCCTGTCAGACGAGAACGGCGGTCTCGCCACTGTCAGGCGCGAAAAACTATAAATAGGGGCTCCATTTCCCCTTTTTCCACACACCACACACAGTAGCTCCTCCTTCTCTCTAGATTTTCTCTCTCTAGAACCCCTCCGAAGCATTTCCGGAGTTTCTGAGCGTCTCTAGGCATAAATTGAGCGTCTTAAATCTTCTTTAGAATCCCTCCGAGGCATTTCCGGAGTTTCTGAGAGTTGTAGAGTGAAGGGTTGCCAAAAAGCACCCACTCTTTAAAGAGAAATATAAAAAGCTTGCTTTGGAGGTTCACCCTCTCTCTTTCTAATTTTACCGCTTTCATTTAAAATTATGCAATAGACGCTAGGGTCATGTAGTCATAATCTTTAAATATCGCATAATAAAAGGGTAAAAGCGCAATTTTCCAGTTTAATTATTTATCCAAAGTAGCCGGCCTATCATAGGGAACCCGAAAGGGGCGTCGTAAAGGAACTAATACTTCCTTTACACGTAACTAACTCCCTTACCCAACTCTGGTTCTAATGACCAAAGTTGGTTTTCGAAAACCAACGCCTTTTTAACACCTTTACCGATGTTTCCGGTAAAAACATCGGTGGCGACTCCACGAACCCTTCAAAACCCGTTCTTGGGTTAGGCCGGTTATCGGACAACCCAAGAACACTTTTTGAAAACCTCGTCTCTGGGTTAGCCTGGTTATCGGACAACCTAAGGACGTTGTAACCACCCATAAAAAACGCGAAAGCAAGAGGGTTAAAAAAACCATCGCCTCGCTCCGACCGCCCCTTTTTGGGAGGCGGCGACACCTTCGAAGCAAGCTTTTATAGTATGTTCTTGAAAGAAGGTGCTTTTGGGCAATCCCCACGCTCTACAATGATGACCGCTCTTTCTCGCAACACTCTAGAACATTTTCTAAGAACTCTAAGAAACTTTGGAAATGCTTCACAGGGGTCCTAGGAGAGTAATTTGAGAGAAGTACAAAAGGGAAAGTGGTAGAATGGTATGAAAAGAGTGAGAAAGTCCCCCCTTTTATAGGAATTCGCACCTGTCAGGTCGGGACCGCCGTCTCGCCAAACGAGACGGTGGTCTCGCCTTTAGCAAGTGGCGAGACGGCTATCTCGCCATTGAGGAGACGACGGTCTCGTCGTTGGCGAGTGGCGAGACAGCGGTCTTACCTTTAGCCAATGGCGAGACGGCGGTCTCACCAAACGAGACGACAGTCTCGACCCTTTGGGTGGAATTTCTTATTTTCATATACATAAATCCTTCCTATTCTAATATGGGTCCTATTAATCAATCCTAGGAACCTTTTAGGCCTTGGCCATCTTCGAACAGAAGTCTTCTGCTCTTTATTTTGAGTCGGGCAAGATTTGGGGTCTACAGCTGCCCCTCCTTCACCTGACTAGCCGACTGTTGGCTCAACATGCTAAAAAGATCAACTGGAGGGTGAAGGAGTTAACCCTCTGGCCTGGTTGTCCTTCGGTTGCTTTCCTGGTTGTGGTAGTCGACCTTCTGGACGCTAAATGTGATCCTCTGGGATGCTCCTTTGATGCGGTAGCTGACCCTTTCGGTTGATGAGTATGAACCCCCATCTGGTTTAAGCTCCCTTTTGTAAGGCTTGATGAGTACGCACCCCCATCTGGTTTGACAAGTACGAACCCCCGTCCGGTTTAAGCCCCCTTTTGTAAGGCTTGATGAGTACGCACCCCCATCTAGTTTGAAGAGTATGAACCCCCGTCCGGTTTAAGTCCCCCTTTTGTAAGGCCTGATGAGAATGTACCCCCATCTGGTTTTACGAGTACGAACCCCCGTCTGGTTGTGAAGTCCACTTTGTAGGACCGCTATGACTTACTACTCTGGCTCATGCACAATTCCTTGTGAGGAGTGTTTCTGCTT
This sequence comes from Sphenostylis stenocarpa, assembly GCA_963425845.1. Lineage (NCBI taxonomy): Eukaryota > Viridiplantae > Streptophyta > Magnoliopsida > Fabales > Fabaceae > Sphenostylis > Sphenostylis stenocarpa. Next base: position 20,179,861 of record OY731406.1, read on the forward strand.
TGGCATTCTATTTTTTTTTTTTACTTTTTGTAGTCGTCCGGTGTGCCGGGGATTTGTTGGTCTTTTTCTAGCTGGTTGAGTGCTGGGGATTTTGTTGATTTTTTGGGTAACGCCTTTGAGCAGGCGGGCGTTTTGCTTGTTTGCCTTTTTTCTCTTTGTTGGGAGAATGGTGGCTAATGTTTTGAGATTAATCTTGTCTTTTTCTACGGTTTATTCTTTTTTCTCGTAATTTGGATTTTGGCTTTTTAGGGATAGCGCGTAAGCCCTTTTTTTAGTCTCTTGTTATTACGCTGACTTTTTCTTTTTTGGAAGAGAATAAAGGCAAACAACTTAACCAAAAGATTTTATTTATATATATCATGAATTTTGTACAGTGATTATATATACAATGATGTTCCTAAGGTGGTGGCGGGCTCGACTGCGAGGCTGAAGACGACTCAGGAGGAGGAAACTGCCAGAGCATGTGCCTCTGAAACTCCTCCTGGATTTGGATCATGCCGAGCACGTGCTGGGTAATCGTATCTAGGCTCTGAATCACTCCCTCCTGCCTCTGACTGATAGTCTCCAGCCACGTCTCGAAGACATCTTGCCTTAGGGACATATGGTCTAACTGCTGGAGGATGTCATCCATGTGACGGTGGACGCCAGGAAAATCGTCCCTGTACTACTGCTACTATTGTAGCTCGAACTCCGGGGGCATGGGGATCTCCTGCGACTCATCCAAATTCCTGGATGTCTAGAGTTATGGCGAGTGCCAGGTGGAGGGTCACCTGGGACCCCTTCCTGATGAGCATCCCCATGCTGATGAGCATGGACCCGCTAATATACTCTGGTCTAAGGATGGAGGGAATGTCCTCCCCGTTGGCGCATCCCCATCTCTTGGCCAGCGGGGTGATGAGGGGAGCCATGAGGATGACTCCAATAGAGCAGCTCCCGAAGTCCTTCAGAGCCCTAAAAAAGAAGTAACTGGGATTACACCGACGTCCGTGCAGCATGCAGTGTAGCACGAAGAGATCGGGCTGAGTGATCTTCCCCTGACTCTCTTTCCGTGCATAGATCGTCCCAACCAACAACTTGTGGCAGATCCGGAGAGGAGGGTTGAGTGTCAACCCTTTCATCAGGGATGGGAGGATCTGCGATCCGATGAGATCCTCCCAAATCTCATTGGTTGTGAGGGCAGTCGGCCACTCACAGATAGCTCCCTGATATTCTAGCGTCAAGGTGTCCGCGGGCTGGTTGAAGCCCATGGGGACGTTCATGTAGTACGAGACCATCCTCGCCGGAGGGACACCCGGGAATAGTGTAGGCATGTCGACCATCATGATAGAGGCGAGGAACTCCATCACGACCTTTTTGTAGATGCAGGTCGGAGGGTCCTAGAGGAGGAAGTCCCACCTGATGCTATGGATGTAACCTCGTACATCCTCTTCCCAACCGAACTCGGCCAGGATGCCATAGTCTAGACGCAACATAGGGTGCCAGGAGTAGCCCCTAATGTGATCCAACCTGGCTTGGTGTTGCAGCGTGAGCTGAGTAGGGTCTGGCAGAGCATGTGGTGCGGGAGCGCTGTACCCCCGACCTCTCTTTCGGGGCTTGGAAGATTCTTGTAGACCCCAAATCTTGTCCGACCTCAAAATAAAGAGCAGAAGACCTCCAATTCGAAGATGGGCAAGGCCTAAAAGGTCCCTAGGATAGACTATTTGGCCCCATATTAGAGTAGGAAGACTTTTCTGTACAAAAAATAAGAATTTCGACCTTAAGGGTCGAGACGGCCGTCTCGCTTATCGGGACCGCCGTCTCACCATTGGCAAGATCGAGACCGCCATCACGTTTGACGAGACGGCCGTCTCGCCACTTGCCATGGCGAGACCACCTTCCCGTTTGGCGAGACAGCCCTCTCGCCATTTGGCAAAACGAGACCGCCGTCCCGATTGGAGAGACGACCGTCTCGTCCTTGCCAGGTGAGACGACAGTCTCGACCTGACAGGCGTGAATCCCTATAAAAGGGGGGCGCTCTCCCCTTTATTTCACACAGTTCTTCCACCTTTCCTTCTAGCATTTCTTAAAATTCTTCTCCTAGAGCCCCTCTGAAGCATTTCCAGAGTTTTTTGAGAGTTCTTAGAGAGTTCTTATAGCGTTGCGAGAGAGAAAAGTCAACGTTGTAGAGCGAAGGACTGCCAAAATGCGTCCTATCTTTAGAGAATTAATCAAGAAAGCTTGCTCCGGAGTTTTCTTCACTTTCTCCCTCTCTTTTACTTTTTTTTACTTATATTTATTTGTGCATTAGCTATTAGGGCCATGTAGTCACTATCTTTTAATTTCGCAAATAAAAGGGTAAAAGCGTCATTTTAAAGTTTATTTATAAAATAACTGGCCTATCATAGGGAACCCGAAAGGGGCATCGTAGGGAGACTAATACCTTCCCTACACGTAACTAACTCCCTTACCCAACTCTGGTTATAACGGCCAAAGTTGGTTTTTCTTGAAAACCAGCACCTTCTTTTTTTCCTTTCCCGATGTTTTCGGTAAAAACATCGGTGGCGACTCCATAAGAACCCTCTTCAAAAACCTTGCTTTTAGGTCTAGCCCGGTTATCAGACAACCTAAAAGCTCCCTTTCGAAAACCTCGCCCCTAGGTCCAGCCCGGTTATCGGACAACCTAGAGGCGTTGTAACCTCACAAAACACGAAAACGCAAGTCAGAACCATCGCGTCGCTCCAACCGCCTCTTTTGACGGCGGCGACAGATGGTGACTCCACTGGGGAAGCCTAGAGAGTTGATCTCATTTAGTGATGGGCCGGTTTAATAAATAAACTTAGAAATTTCACTTTTACCCTACCTTGTGTTATAACATGTTTATTTGCTTGGCTTTAATAACTGTTGTTTGTTTATTTTACGCAATTGTTTGAAATAGAAACTGTACACAAACCCTTGCACACAACAGTTCCCTATATACCCGGGGGCAAGTGAGAAATCCATAGGGAGTGGGTGGCAAGTACGGTTTGCCGTAGTGAGGGCTATGCAGCCCACCGGTATGATCGAAAACCACCACTCAAGGTAATAACCTTCCTCTTTTGGCACAAAGACTGACTATGGCCTTAGTGCTAAGCATGGTCGGAAGGCTGGAGAGTGGGAACCCTATAATGGGGGCACCTTGGGGGCCTAAGCCTTGGTGAGAACAGTTAGAACCTACCTTTTCCAACGCACTTTTCTACAGGAAAACCCTACCTCGTAATTAAACGTCGTCTTACCTGATCATGGATGAGTGAATTGTGTGTGTGCATTTGTTTGCTGCATTTGATTGCATAACATAACCAAACAACAGATGAAAAGAGAAAAATCACAAAAATATTTTCGCAATAAACACCCTTATCTCAGACAGTCTGCCTTTTAGCTAGCCTGGCTTCAGGTTCTTTGTAAGCTAAGTAGCCACGCAGTCCGACAAAAGAGATAAGGGATGTTAAAACTATTCTTTCGCAATAAGCCATTCTATCTCGGACAGTCTGCCTTTTAGCTAGCCTGGTTTCAGGTTCTTTGTAAGCTAAGTAGCCACGCAGTCCGACAGTAGAGATAAAAGGCTATAAAATAAAACCATAAAAAATCAAACAAAAAACCAATTAAATAAAAATGGGACCTTGCTCATAAACATTAAATTCATAAAACATCCATATAGGTAGTTTATTTTTGAAAATACACGAATAATATCAGACATCATGTAGAAATAAAACATGATAAATATATAGGAAAAATTAAACACTCGCATGCATACCTACAATAAGCATTATGTTCATGAGCATGAATTTTGGTTTTTAGAAAAATGGAGGGGACTAGTAGACAATTGAAGAAAGTGGACATTCCCTGATACCACGCTGAGAAACTAGAACGGCTTTGCGCATTGATGCCACCAAAGGTCCGCTCCAATTTTGAAAAATCCAATGGACGAATTCTCGACCTACTGAAGATCTGTGTCGATCCCACTTTTATCAGGATTCTAGTTCATTTTTGGAACTCTAGTATGCACTGCTTTGAATTCCCGTAGTTTGATATGGTGCCTACTTTGGAGGAGTATGAGATTATGCTAAAATGGTCCAAATCAGTTGGGGTCCATATCCCCCATGGAGCATATACTTTTGCAACACAAGTCGCTGCCATCATCCGATTACTGTTTCGGCAGACTACCCTGATAGCAAAAGGGAATGTCCAGGGTTGGAAGGTCGCAATGTTAGAAGACCATCTGTCCTCTTTGGCTGAAAGGGCATAATGGGCTGCTTTTAACAAAACCCTGGCTTTAATAATATTTGGAACAATTTTGTTTCCCTTCCATATCGACACAGTAAACCAAGCCATCATGGACGTCTTCTTCGCCTGGGACGTGAACTCGAAGAGTCCCTTGCCTGCACTTCTTGCCAACACCTTGCTTTCGATGGAATTCTGTCACCAGAAGCAAGAAAAAACACTTAGATGTTGCTCTTCACTGCTTTTTGTGTGGGGTATCACACATTTCTACGCCTCTAGTCACATGAGGATGTTCCCCGACCCTTTGAGAAGCTTCTCCAAAATCCCTCTCCACCGACGCACGACCATGGAGTGGAAGGTCGAGATAGAAAAATGGGACGTTAACCGATTATCTTGGGTATGCCCTTGGTTCCGACCTGGCCCAGTCCTCATCAGATGTGGGGATTATTTGAGCATACCGTTAATAGTGTTAGAAAAGTAGTTTTAAATCAAGAGGGGGGGTGAATTGATTTTTGAAAGTTTTTCGCAATACACAGATTATCTAATTCGAAAATTAAGTTTCTAAAAATCTTTTTGAATTACCAAGCAATCAAACAATATAAGCGCAGCAACTGAAATTAAAGAGAGAAAGGTTAGGAAAGATTTCACCGGTAATTTTATACTTGGTTCACCCAATACCAGGGCTACGTCCGAGTCTCAGCCAAATTCCAGTTGGGTTCCACTAGAATAGATGTTTTACAGACTCACCCTCTTACACCTATTCTAACTCTCCACCAAGAACCAAATTCCAGCTCTTGGAAACCTCTGCAACCAAATTCCAGCATGCAGAGAAACCGAGTGCCCAAATTCCGGGCACCACACACAAGAACCAAATTCCAGCTCTTGCTTACAACCTTCCCACCAAGAACCAAATTCCAGTTCCTGGAAACTTCTACAACCTCTACACAGCTGCGAGAAAACTTGTACCCAAATTCCAGGTACAAAACGAGTACAAATGAATGAATAGAAATTTAAAAGAAGAAACAAAGAAAGCTCAAACCGGATTACACCAATCCACGGTCAGTTTCTTCTTCAAAGAAATGCAAAGTGCCTCAAGAAAGATTTCAAAAGAAGTTCACAAAAACAGTTGTGTATCTTTCTTGAAAAATGCTAATAGTTGTTTGTATTGATTGCTTGAATTGTGTAAAAGCTGATATTCAATCTCTGTTTAAAAGTTTCAAGCAATTACTGTTTATAAAAGAGTATTTTCAAATCTGCTTGCATTAATTAATCTGTTGAAAGTTTGTTTTAATCTGTTGAAATAGTCGTTATAATCTGTTAAAAGTCCTTTCAACCCATTAATGCATTCTTGATCTTTAACAGAAAATGTTTTAGTTGATACAACCATGTTTATATCAGTTAAAACGTTTTACAAACATTTTCTAAGTATAAAACAATCGATTGAATCGCGTATTAATCGATTGATTTGTTTAAAAACCTTCTTATAAAACTTTCCAAGTTATTTTAGGCTGATATAAAGTCGTTTCAATCGATTGAAAAACTGCACATATATTTTCAAGTCATTTTAATCGATTGAAAGTTCGTTTTAATCGATTGAAAAGATTTTCTAAGTTATTTTAATCGATTGAAATGCGTTTTAATCGATTGAAATAAGTCTGATCGGTCATAATTCAATTCGATCGATCATAACCAACTTCGATCGGTCATAATCTCATTCTGATCGATCATACTGACATCCAAAGTGATTTTAATCGATTGAAACGTGTTTTAATCGATTAAAATAGTTCTGATCGCTCATATTTAAGATCTGATCGATTATAATGCATTCCGACCTATTATATTCGAATTCTAATCGGTCATAATGATTTCTAAAGGGTTTTAATCGATTAAAAGAAGTTTGTATCGATTAAAATACTGTAAAAACAATTCTTTACGCATTCTTAGTGATTTTAATCGTTTCTTAAAAAACTATATCAGTTAAAACTATTGTTAAGAAGGTTCTTTGTCAAAATGCTTTTGTTTGATTTGTTTAAAACTATTTTTGAGGCATTTTGCAAGATGAGTGAAGAAGCTTTATGCGAGTGGAAAAGGTAAAGTGGTTTTACCTAAGCTTTCGTTAAGACACACTAAGTCTTCGAGCTCCATTCTTCGAGTGACTTGTTTGACTAGCTGCAGAGTTGACCCTTGACTTTATCTTTGACTTCATCAAATCAATGAGATCTTTGCTAGGATCACTTTCGGTCTCCCCCTATTTGATGAAGACAAACACCATTTTGAAAAAACAATCTCTGCAAAATAAGTCACTTGATAATGCGGTTAGGTGAGAAATATAAGAATGTAATAAAGTTTTGTTTCTCCCCTAAAACTTATTTCTCCCCCTAAAACTTATTTCTCCCCTAAACTGTTGCTCTTAAATTTATCTTAAAGTGATGCAACTATTTCTCCCCCTTTTGACTTCATCAAAAATAGGGAATAGAAGAGAAAAGAATAAAATGTAAGGTTTCGAAAAATATGCTCAAATTTTTGAAAATACAAAGTGAATCAATATTTCACTCATGAAAAGAATCAATTAAAGTTGATTCAAACTTATCTCCATTAACACGTTTGTAATGAATACAATTAACACGTGTAAAGATAAGGGAATCACGCTTTAGTAGCATGTTACGAGAACGACCATTAACTAAAGCCTTTAATCTTTCTTCCCAGAATAAAAATCGATTAAAAACAGAGCATAATCGGTTAAAATGTTCTTGGTAAATGATTTTAATCGATTGAAAGAAAAGTTTAATCGATTAAAACATTTAAGATTTTGAAAACATGAAACTTTAGTAAAAATAATCGATTATTTCGATTTTCAATCGATTAAAACATGTTGTATAAGTTCATTTAATCGATTAACAAGATGTTGTATTGATTAAAACAATCGAGTTTTGAAAATGAAGTAATGTTTAATGCATATTTTGTAAAGCTGATCATTTAGAAGGATGTTTTAACAATACTAACTGACTATCTTAGCTAATAGATCTATCGGAATAAAGTCTTATTTAGCTAAAGCTCTCGGGGATCTATTTAAATTCTATTTACGCCGATCTGATCTAGATTAGATCCTAAACCATATTTAACCAAAGGTTAAGGCAAATGTTCCTGGTATAACACCGAGTTAATATCACGATCCATGCAAACAATATAAAGATAGAAATAAGCGAGAAGATAAAGATGATGAGGGGAACTAGTCATCCCAATTTCCCTGATTGAACTGCTTATCCACCGGCTTGGTGATCATTCATTTGATCCCCACCAATATCAAAAGATAATAGGCTTTCCTTTTTCTTGGAACTAATTTTGCTCTATCAACTATTTGAGTCAACAAGCTGCTTGTCACTCCTGTATCGACAACGAAACTTTTCACGAAAAGAAATCTTTTAGCAGTTCTTGTTATTATTGACTGCATTACAGTCCATGGTTGACACCACACTTGGAATTAAATGTTTCTTTAGGAACATCGGCTATTACACATCCGAGGCATAATCATGTACTTGACCAAATCCTACACAGAATGCATGATACCATAAATTGCATGAATCACAGGTTAATGATGTACTTGAGATAGGAATTTTCTTTCATAATAGCCAACCCATTTTGAACCACTGCAGTTGTCATCATCCAAGCAAATAACTGTATTTTTATTAATGTAGTATGATGGGTGTTATTCTCACTTATAGTGAACCAGTCATCATTATCTTTTGAAGAATGAGTCATTTTTAACTTTGTTGTTTTCCAGTGGTATCATATGCACAAGTGATTAACAAAAAAACTTATTCGGTAGAGTGGGCAATGATTAGTAATGAGGACAGGTGATGACAATCAATCCAGAATTCTAAAACAATATAAAATTTATCCCTGTACCACGTTATTCAATTTTTGAATTCTTTGTCCCAGATTGGTTCCCTTGCGGTGTCACCTCGTGACATTGATGATTAAAGCAAATTATCGGGGTTGCACAGTTCAATGAATTTCACCAAGAGTTTTGAACCAATGCATGCTCAAAATTATTTCAAATATATTGCAATGTAATATCAAGAAATTTAATGAAAACATGTGTTTATTGGATTTCCTAGTAATCAATAACTTATTACCGAGAAACAATTATTAAAAAATCTTTGATAAACTATGTTTTCAGTCCTAACAGTTTGACCTTTTTGTAACTAGTGTCTATAAGAAAAGTTACAGTCCATTCTTTGATAATTCCTTTGAATTTCAATGTATTACCACGCAGCATTCCATGTAAAGTATTAAGAGAAATGTAAACATCTACAGACTTGAATCATGTTTATGTTGTTGTCAAAATAAAAGACACTTCCATTCATGAATAACGGTAATAGTTTTCCCACATTATGTCACCGGTCGAGTTCCCAATTCAAAGATTTGTTCAGCCTTCGCTTTCTAATTTAAAAATTTGTGCCATTGAAAGAAAATTGAATATGGATACGTTTCAAACAGATCGCTCGAACCAGTCATGATTTTGATCATGTTTACATGAGAGAATTGAGAGGAGATTTTGAAAATATGAAAACGAGAAGAAAGATGATAAGTTGAGAAATGATAAGTTCAGAACCTGGTTTGATGAAGAAACGGATTTCAAGTTTTTGAAATTCAAAGAGACATTTAAACACATTATCCAGATCTCGGATTATCATAAAGACACTGGGTTTTTTAATCGAATTGGCCTATCAAACTTTAATTAGATGTCTGTAAATCATGTTTTCGAACCTAATTAATTGATTAATCAACTCATTATCTATTAATTTGATTCTTGACATTTGGGTTGAAAACATCTACGAGTGAATTAATCGATTGTTTTATGAAAGAATCGATTTGTATGGTACGAGAATGTAATAAAAAAATATCACCAGTATTTAAATCGATTAAAACGTAAATGAATCGATTAATTTTGATCCTAAGTGTTTTTAGTTGATATAAATTTATTATAATCGATTAAAACGACTAAACCAACATTCGAGAACAATTTAATCGATTATTTCGACATTTCAATCGATTAAAATGGTACGGTAAGTTATTTCAATCGATTAATATTGGTTTATATCAATTAAAACAATTAATTTAAATACACGAACCTGGTTTCGCAGCTCTCGATCTTCAAGGGATTCCTAGACTTGTTCCTGCAAAACAATTAAGTATTTTTCTGGTACCCTTTATAATTATTGGGTCCTGATCATGTTATTTGAAAAGAATTAATCTTTGGAACCCATTTCATTCTCCCTTTAGGAATAGCATACTTTTTAATTCTGCAGTATTTTACTTGAATGCCCTTTCTTCATGCGGTAAAAACATTTGATTGTAGAGTATGAATTCCTATTTATTTTTGTTTTACTTGGATCTAGATTTAAATCCTATTCCAGATTTGTCAAAAATTAATTTTTGAGATCCAAGTAATACATCTAGATTGGCTTGCCCCTGAGTGAACTTTGAAACAGTTTGAGATAAGAATTCAATTTTCTTTTGCAATTCGAACAGTTTTTGCATGGTTTATTGCATTTACAATCGAGTTATCATGAATCGGTTTCAAGAATTCATTATCAGTTTCATTTTCACTAATCTGTTTTTCCGGAGAATCAACCTTGTTAACTAGCCGGTTATTTAATCCTTTTAGCCTATTATTTTCTTTTTGAAGTTTCTTAGCCTCCTCATGCATTTCATTAAATGCTTCTTGTAATGCATCATAGTTAACTATATTTGAAGAGGAGCTAGAACTTACCTGGCTGGTTTGTGGATTTTGACTCGCCATTAAGCAAAGATTGGCTTCTTCATTTTCGGAGTTATCTCGTTGATGACGTATCATTATCATCCCAGGCTATGTAGGCTCTTCTTTTTGATTTTTCCTCTTTCTTTTCACTTTGTTTATTTCTTTCTGGACATTCCATTTTAACATGGCCCTGTTTGCCACAACCATAACATTTAAAGTTAGAAGAATCAGTTCTTTTCTCATACCTTTTGTGTCTTTCCTTGTCTTGGATCTTTTTCTTGAGGAATTTGTTGAATTTCCTAACAAGCAGTCCAAGGTTCTCATTATCTTCTTCGATTCTTGATTTTCTTCAACTTTAAGTGCAATGCTTCTGTTCTTCTTCTCGGAGACTTCTTGCTCATTGAATCTTGTGATTTCCATTTCATGTTCTCTCGAGTTTTCCAAACGAGTGAGGTCTGTTGTCATGGTGGACAGATCTTTTGATTCCGATATTGCGAGTGACTTTTGGCTGCCAGGACCTGTCAAGACATTTCAACACTTTAATATTTAATTCTTCCTTATCAAAGGTCTTACCTAGGCCCATTAAATGGTTGATGATGTGCGTGAAGCGTTTACGCACATCTGCGATGCTTTCACCATTCCGCATTTTAAACAGCTCATACTCTCTTATCAAAGTGTGTTTTCCGGCTCTTTTAACATCTGCAGTCCCTTCATGAGTGACCTCAAGAACATCCCACATCTCCTTGGCAGAATTGCACTTGGGACACCACTGAAAAATTCATCCATGTTAAGAGCGAAGTAATTATATTTTTTGCATTACGGTCACTTTGAACTTTCTTCTTTTCTTCTTCATTCAAGCTTGACCATCCTTTATCCGTAATTAAAGGACCATTAGTAATAACATCCCAAGCATTTACATCGATGGATTCAATGAAGATTTTCATCCTAATTTTCCGGAAAGGATAATCTGTTCCTACGAATAGTGGAGGTCCGTTAATAGATGCCCCCTCGGAAAACGGTAATCTGTTCTCGACCATGGATCAAGAGACTTGAATAACTTTCAAGCACCTTGCTCCGATACCAATTGTTAGAAAAGTAGTTTTAAATCAAGAGGGGGGTGAATTGATTTTTGAAAGTTTTTCGCAATACACAGATTATCTAATTCGAAAATTAAGTTTCTAAAAATCTTTTTGAATTACCAAGCAATCAAACAATATAAGCGCAGACAACTGAAATTAAAGAGAGAAAGGTTAGGAAAGATTTCACCGGTAATTTTATACTTGGTTCACCCAATACCAGGGCTACGTCCAGTCTCCGACCAAATTCCAGCTGGGTTCCACTAGAATAGATGTTTTACGAGACTCACCCTCTTACACCTATTCTAACTCTCCACCAAGAACCAAATTCCAGCTCTTGGAAACCTCTGCAACCAAATTCCAGCTGCGAGAGAAACCAGGTGCCCAAATTCCAGGCACCACACACAAGAACCAAATTCCAGCTCTTGCTTACAACCTTCCCACCAAGAACCAAATTCCAGTTCCTGGAAACTTCTACAACCTCTACACAACTGCAGAAAACTTGTACCCAAATTCCAGGTACAAAACAAGTACAAATGAATGAATAGAAATTTAAAAGAAGAAACAAAGAAAGCTCAAACCGGATTACACCAATCCACGATCAGTTTCTTCTTCAAAGAAATGCAAAGTGCCTCAAGAAAGATTTCAAAAGAAGTTCACAAAAACAGTTGTGTATCTTTCTTGAAAAATGCTAATAGTTGTTTGTATTGATTGCTTGAATTGTGTAAAAGCTGATATTCAATCTCTGTTTAAAAGTTTCAAGCAATTTCGTTTATAAAAGAGTATTTTCAAATCTGCTGCATTAATTAATCTGTTGAAAGTTTGTTTTAATCTGTTGAAATAGCCGTTATAATCTGTTAAAAGTCCTTTCAACCCATTAATGCATTCTTGATCTTTAACGAGAAAATGTTTTAGTTGATACAACCATGTTTATATCGGTTAAAACGTTTTACAAACATTTTCTAAGTATAAAACAATCGATTGAATCGCGTATTAATCGATTGATTTGTTTAAAAACCTTCTTATAAAACTTTCCAAGTTATTTTAGCTGATATAAAGTCGTTTCAATCGATTGAAAAACTGCACATATATTTTCAAGTCATTTTAATCGATTGAAAGTTCGTTTTAATCGATTGAAAAGATTTTCTAAGTTATTTTAATCGATTGAAATGCGTTTTAATCGATTGAAATAAGTCTGATCGGTCATAATTCAATTCTGATCGATCATAACCAACTCCGATCGGTCATAATCTCATTCTGATCGATCATCATCGACATCCAAAGTGATTTTAATCGATTGAAACGTGTTTTAATCGATTAAAATAGTTCGATCGCTCATATTTAAGATCTGATCGATTATAATGCATTCTGACCTATTATATTCGAATTCTAATCGGTCATAATGATTTCTAAAGGGTTTTAATCGATTAAAAGAAGTTTGTATCGATTAAAATACTTGTAAAAACAATTCTTTACGCATTCTTAGTGATTTTAATCGTTTCTTAAAAAACTATATCGGTTAAAACTATTGTTAAGAAGGTTCTTTGTCAAAATGCTTTTGTTTGATTTGTTTAAAACTATTTTTGAGGCATTTTGCAAGATGAGTGAAGAAGCTTTATGCGATGGAAAAGGTAAAGTGGTTTTACCTAAGCTTTCGTTAAGACACACTAAGTCTTCGACTCCATTCTTCCGAGTGACTTGTTTGACTGCTGCAGAGTTGACCCTTGACTTTATCTTTGACTTCATCAAATCAATGAGATCTTTGCTAGGATCACTTTCAAATAGGACTCAGGGGTTGCATAGCCTATTCTCCAAGAGTGGCTATGAGACAACTCATGAGGACCCAGACTGCAATACCCCGGGAAGAGCTCGGAGGACTGTGTTTCTTCGGAGACCTATGCACTGTCGCTAACTCGCTTGTTGTAAGAAGAGCATGGGAGAAACTGGTCTTCATGGGAGATAGAGAGCTAGGAAAAGCTCGAGTAGTTGCCTCTAGTGACTATGAGGAGTGGAGAAGAAATAGAGGGATGCCACAACCATCCGCCTAACCTGTTGCGCTTAAAAATAGTGAAGAGCTGCAAACCCAAGTCGACGCCTTGACCCGTAGGATATAAATTATGGGAGCCCAGATGAGGGCCCTTGAAGAAAGAGAGTAAGAATCTATCCTCACCATAGACGGTCTACAGAGGCAATGCAAGAAGAAGGATCATGAGATGGAATGCCTCAAGGATCAGTGTGCTGATTCTAACGAACAAGTTATCCGAGCATTCAAAGCTACCAGAACCAGCTCGGATAACCAACTTCAGGAAATAACCGCCAAATCAGCACGCCTTGAGGCACTTCTTTGGGGGTAGACCTATATGCACTTCTTTGGGAAAAACATCTTCAAAATCCTGCAACAAAGAAGAAACCTCTTTTGGAAGAGAGTTAGTAAAACATGGACTGTTTGATTTACTTTCTTTACTCAAAAGTAAAAAAGTATTGGCTTTCTCAATTGCATAGCTCTTTTGACTTCTTTTTCTTTTATAAACATATATGATTTTTTCCTCTCTTTCTCTTTTTCCTTTTTCTTTTCACTCTCTTTTTCTTTTCTCTTTTCTCTCTCTTTTTCTTTTCTTTCTTCTTTTCTTTTCTTTCTCATTTTCAGTTGATTCTCACTAACTTCTCTTGGAACCAAAGGTGCAAGAGTAGTTTTGTGGTCTTTATGCATAAAAGAGAACTTATTAGTGAAACCATCATGCATAACTCTCCTATCATACTGCCATGGTCTCCCAAGAAGTAAATGACAAGCCTCCATAGGCACCACATCACACAAAACAGAATCTTCATATTTCCCTATTGAAAAACCCACTTCAACTTGCCTATTCACGGTCATCTCACCATCTTTACTAAGCCATTGAAGTTTGTAAGGTCGCGGGTGTGGCTTAGTCTCCAAATTCATTTTTGAAACCAACTGTGAACTAGCCACATTAGTGCAACTCCCACCATCAATGATCAAAGAACACAACTTCCCTTGAATGAGGCACCTTGCATGAAAAGTATTTTCTCTTTGACAATCATCTAATTCAACTGATTGACTACCCAACATCCTTCTAAGCATGAACAAATATCCTTCTAACTCTCTTTCATCTTCATGCTCATTTTCATCACTAGATGGAGAATCTGAAGAAGATTCACTAATTATTTCTCCATCCTCCTTAAGTAACATAGTCTTCTTAGTGGGACATTGAGAAGCTATGTGACCTCTTCCCAAACATTTGAAGCACTTAATCTCACTGCTCCTTGTTTTCTTAAGTGCCTCATCAAACTTATTTTGATTTTTGTGAGCTATAACATTGGGATTGCTTGTTGATGATCCTCCCTCCTTCTTATTTTTGTCCTTCCAACTAGGAGAGTGAAAATTAGATGAACTCCTCCTCATGGCACCCTTTCTCTTCAATTGTTGTTCCACCTTAGAAGCTTGATGTACTAAATCCTCCAACTCAATATAACTTTGCAGCTCCACAACATCCCTGTAGACCCCAAATCTTGCCCGGCCTCAGAATAAAGTCAGAAAGCTTCCTATTTGAAGACAGCCGAAGCCTAACAAGCCACTAGGAGAGACTATTAGGCCCCCGTACTAAGATAGGAGGGTTTTTTGGCCCGAAAAATAAAGTTTCTCGCCCTGAAGGGACGAGACCGCCGTCTGGAAGGACCAGACTGCCGTCTCGCGTCACGCCAGGGACGAGACCGCCGTCTCGCTTGTCCAGACGGCGGTCTCGCCACTGCAAAGGTCGAGACGGCGGTCTGAGTTTTCCAGACGGCGGTCTCGACCCCCTGCCATGGTCGAGACGGCGGTCTGGATTGTCCAGACAGCGATCTCGACCTTGTCAGACGAGACCGGCGGTCTCGCCACTGTTAGGCGCGAAAACCTATAAATAGGGGCTCTCCCACCCTCATTTCCACACACCAAGCACAGTAGCTCCTCCTTCTCTCTAGATTTTCTCTCTCTAGAATCCCTCCGAAGCATTTCCGGAGTTTCTGAGCGTCTCTAGGCATAAATTGAGCGTCTTAAATCTTCTTTAGAATCCCTCCGAGGCATTTCTGGAGTTTCTGAGAGTTGTAGAGTGAAGGGTTGCCAAAAAGCACCCACTCTTTAAAAAGAAATACAAAAGCTTGCTTTGGAGGTGCACCCTCTCTCTTTCTAATTTTACCGCTTTCATTTAAAATTGTGCAATAGACGCTAGGGCCATGTAGTCATAATCTTTAAATACCGCATAATAAAAGGGTAAAAGCGCAATTTTCCAGTTTAATTATTTATCCAAAATAGCCGGCCTATCATAGGGAACCCGAAAGGGGCGTTGTAAAGGAACTAATACTTCCTTTACACGTAACTAACTCCCTTACCCAACTCTGGTTCTAATGACCAAAGTTGGTTTTCGAAAACCAACGCCTTTAAAATACTCTTTTCCGATGTTTCTGGTAAAAATATCGGTGGCGACTCCATAGAACCCAAAATAAATAAGTCCTTGGGTTAGCCCGGTTATCGGACAACCCAAGGACACTTTTCGAAAACCTCGCCCCTAGGTTAGCCCGGTTATCAGACAACCTAAAGGCGTTGTAACCACCCATAAAACGCGAAAACAAGAGGGTCGAAAAAACCATCGCGTCGCTCCGACCGCCCCTTTTTGGGAGGCGGCGACAATCCCTTATATCACTATTTAGCCCATGTAGGAATCGGGCCATAGTAGCCTCCCGTGCCTCCATAACATTAGCCCTAATCATGGAAACCTCCATCTCTTTGTAATATTCATCAACACCTCTACTACCTTGTATGAGTCTTTAGAGCTTGTTATGGAGATCTCTTTGATAATGAGAAGGAACAAATCTTCTTCTCATCAACCTCTTCATTTCCTCCCAACTTTACACCAAGGGTTCTTCATATCTCACCCTTTCCCTTTGTAATTGGTTCCACCAAATGAGAGCATAATTAGAGAATTCCATGGCTGCCACCCTCATCTTTGTATCTTCTGTGTAATTATGGCATGCAAACAGTTGCTCAATTTTTATTTCCCACTCCAAATATGCTTCTGGATCACTCTTTCCTTGAAAAGGGGGTATGCTCAGCTTTACTCCTTCAATTCTGTTATCTCTAACATCACCTTCATTATTTCTCCTTCTCCTCCTTCTACCTCCACCATCATCATCATTTCCTTGATTTTCTAGTTGTTCAATTCTCCCATACAACTCCTCGGTATGTTCTGTAACATTCTTTACATTTGGGTTGTAATGACATCAATAAATAATCTATTGTCATCCTCTAGAGGAGGGATACCACCACCATCTGTACCTGCTATCTTTCAAGTAAAAAAAAAAGAAAGGACCAAACAAATGAAGTAATAGGACCTCACCACTCTTCCCACGTGTTTGCACTCAAAGATGTACCACTCGTGTTTACTCTCAATTTGGCTTTTGTATAATATGCACTCTTACCTTTTTCCACTCATTCTCTGACTTATGGTTCTTACAAGAATCAAACAATCTATAGTTCAAGAATCACTTTCAACTGTAGCAATCAAAAGGAATAAAACAGAATTGTAGTACCAACAAAGGACAAGTAGCAAAGAACAATTTTACTACTAATAACAAGCAAGACAAATTTAAACTGTATGGGAAAACAAAGATTAGACAAAGACACGTGACACTTAGGAATTTTATCAAACAGCTAATGTGCACTGAAATTTAAAAAAAGAACAGCTGCCACACACACACACACACACACACACACACACACACACACACATATATATATATATATATATATATATAATTTTTTTTTCTGATTCTTTTCTTATTTTGATTCTTTTCCTTTTTTTTATTCTTTTTTTTATTCTTTTCCTTTTTTTTGTTCTTTTTTGCAGAAAACTAATTTCAAACACAACTTTGATATATATATATATATATATATATATATATATATATATATATATATATATATATATATAAAATTCAATATCAAAATTGCATAAACAACAAGTTTTTTTTTGAACAGTACACGTGAACAGTGACAAATGAACAGTAACAATGAACAGTACCGTGAACAGTGTCGATGAACAGTATTGGTGAACAGTGCGATGAACAGTACCGCTTTTGAACCTTGCTCTGAATACCGAATGACGACACTCAAATAGAATGAAAGTGATGAATATCTTATTGAATTACGTTGGCAAAGATCTTATTGATTTGATGAAGTCAAAAATGAAGTCAAAGGCAACTTTGTGGCAGTCAAAGGTCACTTAGATAAAAGAGTAGAAGGATTAGTGTGTCTGCAGCTCTGCTTAGGTATAATCATTTTTATCTTTCTGCTGCATGAGGTTTCTTTTAAAAGATTTTGCAATTTCCTCTAAAAAAATGGTTTAACAGTTAAAAACAAAGTATTTTGATAAAAGCTTTCTTAATCAACTATTTTAACTAATAGCATATAAGCTTTATCAACTAAAATGTTCTTCACACTTTTATAACAGGTTTTTAACTGATTTAACTTCGAAATAACCGATTGTTTTCATTAAAGGAAGTTTTGAAAACCTTCAGTCAGTATTTTAACTGATACAGTTTCGAAATAACCGATTAAAATCACTTAAAATGTTCAGAAAAGTGTTTTGGCAGTATTTTAATCGATATAACTTCGAAACAATCGATTAAAACCACTTGGAGTAGCAGATGACCGATCAGAATGGTTTTATGATCGATCAGAACCAGCATATGATCGATCAGAGTGTGATTGTGATCGATAAGAATATTTTCAATCGATTAAACTACGTTTCAATCGATTAAATCAACTTAAGAAAATTGGTACTAAGCGTTTTAATCGATTTAAACAAATTTTTATCAGTTAAAATCACTTGGAAAAATTTATAAGAATGATTTGCAGTATTTAATCGATTGAAAGACGAAACAATCGATTAAAATAGATTGGAAGATTTTTTTGTAAAGAGTTTTAATTGATATAAATGTTTTCGTATCAGTTAAAACAAATCTGGAAACGTTTTAATGGATTAAAAGAAGGTTTAACAGATTAAAACAAGACTTTTAACAGATTAAAAGATTATTTTAACAGATTAAATAAACCAGCAGTTTTGAAAATCTTCTATATAAACAGAGTTGTTTGAACTTTTTATACAACATCTGAAATACATCTTTTGGCAATCAATCAAGCAATCAAAAGTACTACTTTCAAGAAAGAATCAAGCTAGTTTTTGTGAAGTTCATCAAAGTTCTTCTTGAGGCAAAATTGCATTTTTTTGGAGAAGAAACACATATTGCAGAACTGCATAAAACTGGTTTGAGCGTTTTAGTTTCTTCTGTTTGTTTCTTTACTTTCTTTTACTATATTGTGGGTGCCTGGAATTGTGGGCACTGGTTTCTGTAGCTGGAATCTGGCTGCAGGGTAGGTCAAGAACTGGAATTTGGTTCTTGGTGAAAGGTTAGGTGCAGGAATTGGAATTGTGGTTCTTGTGGTAGATTGAGTGTGTGATTAAGGTTGTAATCTGTAAAACATTCAATCTAGTGGAACCCAACTGGAATTTGGCTGGAGACTGGCATAGCCCTGGGATTGGGTGAACCAGTATAAACCTTGGTGATATCTTTCTAAACCTTTCTCTTCTTTAATTTTGTGACTGCATTTATTTTTGATTACTTGCTGTGTGATTCAAGAACTGGTCAGATTTCTTAATCTTTGAAATGGATAATCTGTTAATTGCGAAAATCTTTCGATGATCAATTCACCCACCCTCTTGATCTCAGCCTACATTTCTAACATAGAAGGGAAACAATTTAGGGTTAGGTTTTAAGAGTTGATTTGATTGGAAATAGAAAACCGAAAAAAATAAAGGATACCGTAGGCGCCATAAATAAGAATATTTGATAAGCCAAGAAGGATCGCCACAAGAATCGAATAATTCTTGATAAGATCAAGTGATGCAAGGAAGAACCCTAGCAGAGCAACAACTCACAAAGTGATTCTGAATATTACGTACGTTCATTCTGAATTCCCAAATGTTTAATACAACTTAAGTTTATGAGTTTGTCTCATTGTAGGAAATAAAGATAAATTAAAATCCTAATATCCAAAGCAAAGTTAAATTGCCCAGATGGTTCAGTGAAGGCATTATAAGCTTTGGGTCTTGGGTTCAAATCCCCACTGTAGCAAATAAAATAATAATAATAATAAAAACTAAATCTTTTAGTTGGGCCTCCTAGCTCTGCAAACATTCTATGCATGTGATAGGTCTAGACTCCTCCATGTTTGGATCTTTTAATAGTTGGACCTTTAGCAAATTGGTCACTTTGTATTGCAATGCCTCTTGTGTTTTTCTGAGTCTGCCTCTTGTTATAGGTCCACCTAAGTCTTGGATTGGATCTTGGTCTTGATCCTTCTCGTTATAGGCTTGGGCCTTTATGTCCACATCAGTACTTGACCGTACTGAGCTAGACCGCCTCTTTCTTTGCAGCGTAGCTCAGTGAGACTTTTGTTGAGTCTCCGGTTGGCCTCTCGTTCTTGGCGTATTTATGATTGAGTCCTTGTGAGGTCTTGTAGCAAGTCCTTGATCGTCTAAGCTTGTTTTGCAGATTTGGCCTCAAGGCATGCTGATTTGGAGGTTATTTCTTGAAGTTGGCTATCCGAGCTGGTTCTAGCAGCTTTGGATGCTCGGATAGCTTGCTCGTTAGAGTCAGCACACTGATCTTTGAGGCGCTCTATTTCATGATCCTTTTTCTTGCATTGCCTCTGTAGACCGTCTATGGTGAGGATATATTCTTGTTCTCTTTCTTCAAGGGCCCTCATCTGGGCTCCCATGATTTCTATTCTCCAGGTCAAGGCATTGACTTGATTTCACAGCTCTTCACTATTTGAACATGTAGCGAGTGAGGTGGATGGTTGCGACATCCCTCTTTTCCGTCTCCACTCCTCATAGTCACTGGAGACAGCTACTCGAGCTTTTCCTAGCTATCTATCTCCCATAAGGATTGGTTTCTCCCATGCTCTTTGCACAACCAATGAGTTAGAAATCATGCATGGGTCTCCAAAGAAACACAGTCCTCCGAGCTCCCCTCGGGATATTGCAATTTGAGTCCTCATGAGTTGTCTCATAGCTACTCTAGGTGAATAGGCTATGCAACCCCTGAGTCCTATCAATGGTATGCTCGGGTAATCCCCACATTTGATGAGGACTGGGTCAGGTCAGAACCAAGGGAAAAGCCAGGATAATTGGTTGGCGTCCCATTGTTCCAACTCGACCTTCCACTCTAAGGTTAGGCGTCGGTGGAGAGGGATTTTGGAGAAGCTTCTGAAAGGGTCGGGGAACATCCCCATGTGACTAGAGGCGTAGAAATGTGTGATTTTCCACACAAAAAGTAGTGAAGAGCAACATCGGAGTGAAAATTCCACCGAGAGCAAGGTGTCGGCAAGAAGTGCAGGCAAGGGACTCTTCAAATTTACGTCCCAGGCGAAGAAAACATCCATGACGGCTTGGTCTACTGTGTCGATATGGAAGGGAAATAAGATTATTCCAAATATGATCAAGGCCAGGGTTTTGTTAAAAGCAGTCCATTTTGCCCTTTCAGCCAAAGAGGACAGATAGTCTTCTAACATTGAGACTTTTCAACCCTGGATGTTCCCTCTTTCTATCAGGGTAGTCTGCCAGAATGGCAATCTGATGATGGCAATGACTTGTGCTGCAGAAGTATATGCTTCATGGCAAATATGGACCCCGGCTGATTTGGGCCATTTTAGCATAATCTCATACTCCTCCAAAGTGGGCACCATATCGAACTGCGGGAATTCGAAGCAGTGCAGACTAGAGTTCCAAAAATGAACTAGAACCCTGATAAAAATGGGATCGACACAGATCTTCAACAGGTCGAGAATCCATCCATAGGATTTTTCAAAGTCGGAGCGGACCTCCCATGGCATTATCGTGCAAAGTCGTTCCAGCTTCTTAGTATGGTATCGGGGAATGTCCACTTTCTTCAATTGTCTCCTAGTCCCCTCCATTTTCTAAAAACCAAAATGCATGTTTTATGAACATGATGCTTATTGTAGATATGAATGCGGGTGTTTGTTTTTCCCTAAATGTTTATCATGTTTTATTTCTACATGATGTATGATATTTACGTGTTTATTTTTAGAGAAATAAACTACCTATATGAATGATTTATGAATTTAATGTTTATAAACAAGGTCCCATTTATTTGATTTGGGTATTTATTTTTATTTTATTTTGGTTTTAGAGCCTTTTATCTCTTCTATCGGACTGCGTGGCTACTTAACTTACAAAGAACCTGAAACCAGGCAAGCTAAAAGGTAGACTGTCCGAGATAAAATGGTTTATTGCGAAAGAATAGTATTAGCGTCCCTTATCTCTTCTGTCGGACTGCGTGGCTACTTAGCTTACAAAGAACCTGAAACTAGGCTAGCTAAAAGGCAGACTGTCCGAGATAAGGGCGTTTATTGTAAAAAATTTCTTATCTATTGTTTGGTTATGCTATGCAATCAAATGCAACAAACAAATGCACATATAATTCACTCATCTGTGAACACGTGAGAAGACGATTTAATCATGAGGTAGGATTTTCCTGCAGAAAAGTGCATTGGCAAGGGTAGGTTCTAACTGTTCTCACCAAGGCTTAGGCCCCCAAGGTGCCCCCATTATAGGGTCCCCACTCTCCAGCCTTCCGACCATGCTTAGCACTAAGGCCATAGTTAGTCTTTGTGCTAAAAGAGGAAGGTTATCACCTTGAGTGGTGGTTTTCGATCATACCGGTGGGCACATGGCCCTCACTACGACAAACCGTACCTGCCACCCACTCCCTATGGATTTCTCACTTGCCCCGGGTATAGAGGGAACTGTTGTGTACAGTTTTTATTTCAAAAATTGCGTAAAATAAACAAACAACAGTTATTAAAGCCAAGCAATTAAAGCATGTTATAATACAAGTTAGGGTAAAAGCGAAATTTCTTAGTTTATTTATTAAATTGGCCCATCACTAAATGGGATCAACTCTCTAGGCTTCCCCAGTGGAGTCGCCATCTGTCGCTGCCATCAAAAAGAGGCGGTCGGAGCGACACGATGGTTCCGACTTTCCCATTTTTTTGCCTTTTTATGGGTGAGGTTACAACACCTTTAGGCTGTCTTATAACCGGGCTGAACCTAAGGGTGAGGTTTTCGAAAGGGCGTTCTTAGATCGTCCAATAACCGGGCTGACCTAAGAACAAGTTTGAAAGGGATCTTATGGAGTCGCCACTGATGTTTTTACCGGAAACATCGAAAAAGGGGATAAAAAGGCGTTGGTTTTTTCAAAAACCAACTTTGGTCGTTAAAACCAGAGTTGGGTAAGGGAGTTAGTTACGTGTAAGGGAGGTATTAGCTCCCTTACGACGCCCCTTTCAGGTTCCCTATGACAGGCCAGTTACTTTATAAATAAACTTTTTGAAAAGACGCTTTTACCCTTTTATTTGCGGAATAAAAATGATGACTACATGACCCTAATTAATGCATATATAAATAATAAAGCGATTAAAGAGAGAGAGAGAAAATGAAGAAACCTCTGAAGCAAGCTTTGATTAATTCTCTTGAAAAATAGGGTGCGTTTTGGCAGTCCTTCGCTCTTACAACGTCGAAATCGCTTTCAAAAACGCTATAAAAAGCTCTCTTAGACACTCAGAGACTCCGAAAATGCTTCGGAGGGACTCTAGGAGAAGAATTTTGCGAAAGTGCAAGAGGATAAGTGGAAGAACTATGTGAAATGAAGGGGAGAGCGCTCACTATTTATAGGGATTCGCGCCTGTCAGGTCGAGACGGCGGTCTCGACTAGCAAGGTCGAGACGGCGATCTCGCCATTCGGGACGGTAGTCTCGACTTGAATAAGTGGCGAGACGGCGGTCTCGACTTGCCAAGTGGCGAGAAGGCCTTCTCGCCATAGGGCAATGGAAAGAATCCGCGTAAAACAAAGCGGTGAGGGGCTTGCTTAATGGCTTTCCTTCCGGCTTCAATGCTCAAGGCATTTCTTTTTTCTTTTTTTGGATTATGCATTCCCATCTGGCATATCTGGAAAAAAGCGTAATGAGAGAGTCTTCGACCCCTCTTCTTCTTCTCCCTTCGGGTCACTTCATTCACTCTGTTTTCATGTCCTTCTTTTCTATTTACTAAAGGGAAAAGAAGGAGGAGGGATTTTATGGCAAAGCAAGACTGATTAGCTCGCCTAAGGTAAGGGTTGTAGCGGAAGAATTCCTCATCTGCGAGCTATTGGGGATCTATTCTCAGGAAGGAATGAAAGGACTGGGCTGCCACCCGAAAGGACTGACTGAATTTCATGCTTTCAAGGATAGGTCATTTAACTCTCTTTCAAGAATTCTCCTCTTTCCTCCCCTTGAACTAGTGGAATACGCTAGTCGACGGAGGAAGGCTAGCTATGATATCAGGCTCTGACCAAAGATCCTCAACGAATCCGCGGGGGAGGGGAGTCTCGCCAATGGCAAGTGGCGAGACGACAGTCTTGCCAAACAAGAAGGCGGTCTCGACTTGCCATTGGTCGAGACGGCTGTCTCGAAAAGCGAGACGATGGTCTTGACCCCTGAGGCGAAAATCCTTATTTTTGTACATAAAAACCTTCCTACTCCAATATGGGGCCTAATAGTCTCTCCTAGTGGCTTTTTAGGCTTTGTCCATCTTCGAATAGGAGGTCTTCTGCTCTTATTTTGAGGCCGGGCATGATTTAAGGTCTACAGTCTCCCGACTCGAGTCTACCGCTGTCTTAGGGATATTATCCAAAATAACTGTTGTAATAAATTTTATCATATCATGAATAAAATTTTTAGTAAATCCATTCGTCTTTATTCTCTATTTTCGAAAAAAGTTAGCGTAACAAAAAAGACTAAGAAAAAAAGAGACTTACGCTTAGTCCCAAAAAAGCCAAAATGATAGGCAAGGAAGACTGGCAAGACAACCACATTGACCAATAATCTTTGACAACCAGCAAAAGTCGAACGACAAATAAGAAAGGCTCCCCAACAATCAACGAAGTTGGATGACCACCGGAAGAGCCGAAAGAATCCTCGACACACCAGATGACTTTACCAAGGAGAAAAAGCACTTCTCACATTCGCCCGACATATGAGCTGGAGCAGTAAGTAGCCACCACCACCAGTCCTACGAAGTGGACTGTACCAGCCAGATGGGGGGTTCATACCCATCAACTTGCGCATGATCGGCACATGAGCTAGAGTAGTAAGCCACCACCACCAGTCTTACGAAGTGGACTATACCAGCCAGATGGGGGGTTCGTACCCATCAACTTGCGCATGACATGCGCATGATCTGCACACGAGCCAGAGCAGTAAGTCGCAACCGGTCCTACGCTGTGAACCATACCAGCCTGATGAGGGTTTTATACTCATCCAGTCCTACGAACAGTGGACTTCAACTACCAGCCTGATGAGGGGTTTATACTCATCCAGTCCTACGAGCAGTGGACTACAACTACCAACCTAATGGGGGGTTTATACTCATCAACCGAAGGGTCGACTACCGCAAGAAGGAACATCCTGAGGTTCTACCATGTGTCAACCAAAGGGGTCGGCTACCGCAAGAAGGATCATCCTGGAGGCGCACAATATTTTCTTTGTCCAGAGGGTCGACCACCGCAAGACGGAGCATCCGAAGGACAACCGGGCAAGAGGGTTAACTCCTTCACCCTCCAACCGATCTTTTTGTCATAACAGGCCAACAGTCGGCTAGTCAGGTGAAAGGGGGGGGTAGTTGTAGACCCCAAATCTTGTCCGACCTCAAAATAAAGAGCAGAAGACCTCCAATTCGAAGATGGACAAGTCCCTAGGATAGACTATTATGCCCCATATTAGAGTAGGAAGGCTTTTCTGTACAAAAAATAAGGATTTCCACCTTAAGGGTCGAGACCGCCGTCTCGCTTATCGGGACCGCCGTCTCGCCATTGGTAAGATCGAGACGGTCGTCTCGTTTGGCGAGACGACCTTCCCGTTTGGCGAGACGACCCTCTCGCCATTTGGCAAAACGAGAACATCGTCCCGATTGGCGAGACGACCGTCTCGACCTTGCCAGGCGAGACGACGGTCTCAACCTGACAGGTGCGAATCCCTATAAAAGGGGGGGGGGTGCTCTCCCCTTCATTTCACACAGTTCTTCCACCTTTCCTTCTACCATTTCTTAAAATTCTTCTCTTAGAGCCCCTCCGAAGCATTTCTGGAGTTTTTTTAGAGTTCTTAGAGAGTTTTTATAGCGTTGCGACAGAGAAAAGTCAACGTTGTAGAGCGAAGGACTGCCAAAATGCGTCCTATCTTTAGATAATTTATCAAGAAAGCTTGCTCCGGAGGTTTCTTCACTTTTTTCCTCTCTTTTACTTTTGTTTTTTACTTATATTTATTTGTGCATTAGCTATTAGGGTCATGTAGTCACTATCTTTTAATTCCGCAAATAAAAGGGTAAAAGCGTCATTTTAAAGTTTATTTATAAA
Source organism: Sphenostylis stenocarpa (assembly GCA_963425845.1). NCBI lineage: Eukaryota > Viridiplantae > Streptophyta > Magnoliopsida > Fabales > Fabaceae > Sphenostylis > Sphenostylis stenocarpa. The sequence continues at coordinate 20,205,460 of OY731406.1, forward strand.
ATAACTGGCCTATCATAGGGAACCCGAAAGGGGCATCGTAGGGAGGCTAATACCTTCCCTACACGTAACTAACTCCCTTACCCAACTCTAGTTATAACGATAAAAGTTGGTTTTTCTTGAAAACCAGCACCTTCTTTTTTTCGTTTCCCGATGTTTTCGGTAAAACTATCGGTGGCGACTCCATAAGAACCCTCTTCAAAAACCTTGCTTTTAGGTCCAGCTCGATTATCGGACAATCTAAAAACTCCCTTTCGAAAACCTCGCCTCTAGGTCCAACCCAGTTATCGGACAACCTAGAGGCGTTGTAACCTTACCCATATAAAATGCAAAAACAGAAGTTGGAACCATCGTGTCGCTCCGACCGCCTCTTTTGACGGTGGCGACAATTCTCCTTGTTGCATTTTGTTCAAAGACACTCAAAGATGTATGAGAATGTAAGAGAGGATGCAGGAATGAAGTGCTTTAAAACTGACCCAAAAGCCCCTTTATATAGAAAAAATTATTTTTGGTCGGGACCGTCGTCTGGGATTCGGAATGATGGTCTCGAATTTTTGAAGTTCGGGACCGTCGTCTGAAATGTCGAGACGACGATTTCACTCTTTGCGATGTGGCGAGGCGGCCGTCTTGCCAAACAAGAAGGCAGTCTCGCCTTTAGCAAATAGCGAGATAGCGATCTCGCCAAACGAGATGGCAGTCTCGATTTCAGCAGATGACGAGATGGTGATCTCGCCATTGATGAATGGCGAGACAACCGTTTGGGTTTTTTGAATTTTTTTTTTTGAAAAATATAGGACCTTGTTCTAAAACATCTATGCATGCAATGTTTTCATGTTATGTGTCCTATAATGCTACTTAGTTGATTTTTCAGAAGGATTAACTGGTGTGTCTTTTGAAGATGAGGTTCTTCTGATGTCGTTTTCTAGCTGTACTTGTTTGTATCATTCCAGACTTAATATGACCGAAGAATAATTGTTGACTCAGGAGCAAACTTGCCATGTCGGTGTGATCTTTCCTTCTTTTAGAGGTTTCAATCCTCTTGTTGATTATATGCCTCCATATTCCCCCACTAATTATCAAAATATTATGATAAGGGTCAAGAGAAAAGAAGTAAGAGGATAATTTATTTCAAAAGCTTGTGTTTTAGACAATTGTATATTTTTATTTTTTATTCGAAAGGGGTTTTGTAAGAATGGCTGGCCAAGGTTGGTCCAAGTGTTTAAGCTGATGTTAAACAAACGTTTTGCTTTGAGGATTTGCATCTTAGCCAATTTCTATTGTTTTGTATGGTTGATTGACTTCCCCAGACTGCCTTTTGGATTTTCAGACTAGGATATTGTGTTTTGGTCCTAACTTTTGTCTAGGTTCGTTCTTTCTTGTTTTGGGAATCCTAGCGGACCTTATTTTGTAACCCTAACTTCTGTCTTGTCTACCCTTTATTGCTGTTCGAGTTTCCTAGTGGGTTGACCCTAATTTTGCGTAGCCCCCTTGGTGGGTTTCCTACCGGGTAATTTGCCCTCTTTTTTTGGTCTTTGGCTTCTATGAACTTCTTTTGATTTATTATTATTTTTACACAATTGGCTAAACACAATTTTATTATGATGAGGTAAAAACCTTATTCTGTGTTTCTAGTCAATCAATTTGATTACTTTTGCGATGGCGCATTTTTGTTTAGTTTGATGTACTTTTGAAAACATTTTCTTAAACATGGTTATTATGAGGTCTAGTCATGAATAGCAAGAAGAGAAGCAAATGGTAAGAAATGTATTATTATTAATTAAGATGGGAATATGTGCCCAAAAGATGCTCGGGGGTCGGTCTAGCCCCGGGGGATAATTTCTAACAATCATTGGGTTTACATCCCTTAAGAAAGGAAAAAGAACTCCTAATGAATAGAGTTGCTCTCGACGCTTGTATCCCTCCGCTTTGGAAGATCTTCTTGAATGTGCGGAGGGGAGACTTCCCTTTGCTTCTTTTAGCTCAGTCCTTTGCAGGGTCAAATCCTGGGCCATGCTTAAAAGGATTATCTTTGAATTCTGGTGGTTCTTTTATTCCTTGGGAGTCTGCCCCGAACCCTTGGCCAGGATGGTAACCATATTTCATCATTATGCGAGCTACCTTCGTATTACCGGGAAGTCTTTCTACATTGGCGATTTCAAGCACTTGAAAAGATGTTTCAAGGGCCTCTTCAGCCACATCCACATAGGGTTGAGTAGACAGTCCACTGATCAAGATATCATCTTTAGCTTGGACTGTGACCAGTTTGTCGTCTACTATGAACTTGACTTTCTGGTGGAGCGTCGAAGGTACTACCTTAGCATCATGAATCCAAGGTCTGCTAAGGAGACAACTGTATGTTAGGGTAATATCCATCACTTGGAAATTGACGTTGAAGATAGTGGGTTTGACTTGGATTGGTAGATTGATTTCCCCCACTACTTCTCGTTTGGATCCATCGAAGGCTTGAACGATAGTGCTGCTTGGGTGCATGTGGGTTCCTTGAATGGTAAACTTGTCAAGTGTGCAATTAGGCATCACGTTCAAGGATGACCCATTATCCACAAGAATTTTAGCGATGAGATATTCTTTGCATTTGATGGAAATATGCAAGGGTTTGTTATGGCTCGACCCCTCTAGAGGGAGTTCTTCATCTGTGAAGCTGAGGTGATCGCTAGTTGTGATGTAGCTGTCGCCGCCGTCAAAAAGAGGTGATCAGAGCGACGCGATGGTTCTGACTTTCCATTTTTCGCGTTTTTATGGGTGAGGTTACAACGCCATTAGGTTGTCCGATAACCGGGTTGAACCTAGGGGCGAGGTTTTCGAAAAGGTGTTCTTAGATTGTCCGATAGCCGGGCTAACCCAAGAACTAATTTGAAGGGGTTCTTATGGAGTCGTCACCGATGTTTTTACCAAAAACATCGAAAAAGGAGGAAAAAGGCATTGGTTTTTCGAAAAACCAACTTTGGTTGTTAAAACCAGAGTTGGGTAAGGGAGTTAATTACGTGCAAGGGAAGTGTTAGTTCCCTTACGACGCCCCTTTCGGATCCCCTATGATAGGCCAGCTATTTTATAAATGAACTTTTGAAAAGACGCTTTTACCCTTTTATTTGCGGAATTAAAATACTGACTACATGGCCCTAATGTCTATTACGCAATTTAATCATAAAAATAAAGACAGTAAAAGAGAGGGAGAGAATGAAGAAACCTCCGAGGCAAGCTTTTGATTAATTTTCTTGAAAGTAGAGTGCGTTTTGGCAGCCCTTCGCTCTTACAACACCGAAAACTCTCTCGAAACGCTATAAAAAGCTCTCTAAGACTCTCAAAAACTCCGAAAATGCTTCGGAGGGACTCTAGGAAGAGAATTCGAAGAAATTGTAGAAGGGAAAGTGGAAGAACTGTGTGAAATGAGGGGAGAGCGCTCACTATTTATAGGGATTTGCGTCTGTCAGGTCGAGATGGCTGTCTCGACTGACAAGGTCGAGATGGCCGTCTCGCCATTCGGGACGGCCGTCTCGACTTGCAAAAGTAGTGAGACGGCGGTATCGACTTTTCAAGTGACGAGAAGGCCTTCTCGCCAAACGGGAGGGGGGTCTCGCCATTGGCAAGTGGCAAGACGGCCGTCTCGACTTACATCAATGGCGAGACGGCGATCCCGAAAAGCGAGACAGCGGTCTCGACTCCTGAAGGCGAAAATCCTTATTTTTATACAGAAAATCCTTCCTATCCTAATATGGGGCCTAATAGTCTCTCCTAGTGGCTTCTTAGGCTTCGTCCATCTTCGTATAGGAGGTCTTCTGTTCTTATTTTGAGGCCAGACAAGATTTGGGGTCTACAGTAGCTAACAATCCTCTCAACTTTTTCCTGGGATATTGTATGAGGTACATACGTTTCGCTTAAGACCTTCATCAGGGCGTTTCTATGTGGTTCTGAACTCATCATTAGAGATAACAAAGTTATCTTTGCAGGTGTATGATTGAGTTGATCAATGATGGAATACTCGTTCTGCCTTATGAACTTTCTCACTCCTTTCACACCATTTTACCACTTTCCCTTCTGTACTTCTCTCAAATTACTCTCCTAGGACCCCTCTGAAGCATTTCCAGAGTTTCTTAGAGTTCTTAGAAAATGTTCTAGAGTGTTGCGATAAAGAGCGATATCATTGTAGAGCGTGGGGATTGCTAAAAAGTACCCTCTTTCAAGAACATACTATAAAAGCTTGCTTCGAAGGTTCCCATATACTCCCTTCACTATTTTATTGCTTTTTTTAGATAATATCGTTGTGCATTAGTCATTTAGGGTCATGTAGTCAATAATTTAATTTCCACAATGAATAAATAAGGGTAAAAGCACAATTTTAGAGTCATTATTTCTTCACAAAAATGGTCCATCATAGGGAACCCGAAAGGGGCATCGTAGGGAAGATAATACCTTCCCTACACGTAACTAACTCCCTTACCTAACTCTGGTTGTAATGACCAAAGTTGGTTTTTCTTTAAAAAAACACTGCCTTCTTTTTCCTTTTCCAATGTTTCTGGTAAAAACATTGGTGGCGACTCCTCAAACCTTTCGAAAACCTCGCTTTTAGGTCCAGCCCGATTATCAGACAACCTAAAAAGCGTTGAACCACACTTTAAAAAACGCGAGTCAAACAAAACCATCGTGTCGCTCTGATCGCCTCTTTTGACGACGACGACATATGGCGGCTCCACTGGGAAAGCTATAGAGTTGATCCCATTTAGTGATGGACTTGTTTTAAGAAATAAAACTTAAAATTGCGCATTTACCCTTCCTTGTTTTATAACATGTTTTAATTGCTTGACTTTAATAACTGTTGTATGTTTATGCAATTGTTTGAAATACAAACTATACATAAACCCTTGCACACAACAGTTTCCCCTATACTCGGTGGCAAGTGGGATATCCATAAGGAGAGGGTGGCATTGTACAATTTGCCGTAGTGAGGGCCATGAGCCCACCGCTATGATCGGAAACCACCACTCAAGGTGATAACCTTCCTCTTTTGGCTCAAAGACTGACTAGGCCTTAGTGTCATGCATGGTTTGAAGGCTGGGAGAGTAGGGACCCTATAATGGGGGCACCTTGGGGCCTGGCCTTGGTGAGGAAATTTAGAACTACCCTGAATATGCACTCTTTTGCAGGATACCCCTACCTCATGATTAAAAACGTCGTCCTAACCATTCGCGAATGAGTGAATTGTGTGTGCATTTGTTTGTTGCATTTGATTGTTGCATAGCATAAACATACAACAGAAAATATAATAGAAAACCCTCAAAAAATCTTTTCACAATAAACACCCTTATCTCGAACAGTCTGCCTTTTAGCTAGCCTGATTTCAGGTTCTTTGTAAGCTAAGTAACCACGCAGTCCAACAGAAGAGATAAGGGACGCTAAAACTATTCTTTTGCAATAAACCATTTTTATCTCGGACAATCTACATTTTAGCTAGCCTGGTTTCAGGTTCTTTGTAAACTAAGTAGTCACGCAGTCCGACAGAAGAGATAAAAGGTTATAAAAAACAAATAAAACAAATAAAATCAAATAAATAAAAAAATGGGACCCTGTTCATAAACATTAAACTCATGAACATCCATATAGGTAGTTTATCTTTCTTTTGAAAAAATACAAAAAACCAAACACTATCATGCATCATATAGAAAATAAAACATGATAATGTTTAGGAAAAATAAACACTTGCATGCATGCTTTTGAAAAAATACAAAAAATCAAACACTATCATGCATCATGTAGAAAATAAAACATGATAATGTTTAGGAAAAATAAACACTTGCATGCATGCCTGCATTAACATCATATTCATGAGCATGCATTTTTGGTTTCTAGAAAATGGAGGGGGCTAGTAGACATTTGAAGAAAGTGGATATTCCCCGATACTATGTGGATAAGATAGAACGGCTTTGCGCATTGATGCCACCAGAGGTCCACTCCGACTTTGAAAAATCCTATGGACGGATTCTCAACTTATTGAAGATCTATGTTGACCCCATTTTCATCAAGATTTTGGTTCATTTTTGGAACTCCAGTCTGCATTGCTTCAAGTTTCCGCAGTTTGATATGGTGCCCACTTTGGAGGAGTATGAGATTATGTTAAGATGACTCAAGTCAGCCGGGGTCCATATTCACCATGAAGCGTATATTCCTACAGCCAAGGTTGCTGCCATTATCTGATTGCCACCTCAGCAGAATGCCCTAACAGCAAAAGGGAATATCTAGGGTTGGAAAGTCACAATGTTAGAAGACCATATGTCCTCTTTGGCTGAAAGGGCAGACTGGTTCGCTTTTAACAAAACCCTAGCTCTAATCGTGTTTGGGACTATGATGTTTCCCTTTCACCTCGACACAGTGGATCAAGCCGTCATGGACGCCTTCTTTGCCTGGGACGTGCATTCGAAGAGTCCCTTGCCTGCACTTCTTGCCGACACCTTGCTTTCGGTCGAATTCTGTCACCAAGAGCAAGGAAGAACACTCAGATGCTACTCTTTACTACTATTCATGTGGCTTATCACGCATTTCTACGTCTCTAATCACATGGGGATGTTCCCCGACCCTTTGAAGAGCTTCTCAAGAATCCCTCTCCACCAACGTTTAACCATAGAGTGGAAGGTCGAGTTGGAACAATGGGATGCCAACCGTTTATCCTGGGCATGTCCTTGGTTCTGACCTGGTCCTATCCTCATCAGATGTGGGGATTATCTGAGCATACCGTTAGTAGGTCTCAGAGGTTGCATAGCTTATTCTCCAAAAGTGGCTATGAGACAACTCATGAGGACCCAAATCGCATTATCACGGGAAGAGCTCGGAGGATTATGTTTCTTTGGAGACTCATGCAATGTTGCGAACTCACTTGTTGTACGGAGAGCATGGGAGAAACCAATTTTTATGGGAGATAGAGAGCTAGGCAAAGCTCAAGTAGTTTTCTCCAGTGACTATGAGAAGTGGAGGAGAAACAGAGGGATGTCACAACCATCCGCCCCACCTACTGCACCTTTAGCCAGTGGAGAGCTCCAAAGCCAAGTCGATGCCTTGACCCAAAGGATAGAAATCATGGGAGCCCAGATGAGGGCCCTTGAGGAAAAAGAGCAAGAATATATTCTCACTATAGACGGTCTACAAAGGCAGTGCAAGAAGAAAGATCAAGAGATAGAGCGCCTCAAGGACCAATGCGCTAATTCTAGTGAGAAGATTATTCGAGCATCCAAAGTTTCCAAATTAAACTCGGATAATCAACTCCAAGAAATAACCACCATATCAGCACACCTTGAGGTCGAATGTGCAAAACAGGTTTAGACGATCAAGGGAATGCTACAAGATCTCGCAAGGACTCGATCTGAGATACGTCAAGGATGGGAGACTACCCAGAGACTTAATAGGAGCCTTACTGAGCTACGTTGCAAAGACAGAGACGGGTTAGCTCAGTATGGTCAAATTCTACAAGAAAGAGACCGAGCCATTGAGAGACTCGACAATCTACAAGCCTTGGTCGTCCATCAAGAGGCGAAGATCAAAGAGGCTCGGAAGTATAGTGAAGATAGGAGTCAAGTGGTCCACCAGTAGACCGAAGCACTCGCTCATCATGTACGGGAAGTCGAAGAGGAATTACATAGAAACCAGAACCCTCTTATGGGTTTCTTTAGGCTTTTCCGTTTCTGTCAAAAAGTGTTTCGTAGCATGGTGTAGGGGAATGTACACTTTTTATAAATAAATAAAATTTCCTTTTATTTAACAATTGTCTACTTGCATGCATTTCATTCATAATTTGCATACTTGATTTTTCCTCCTTCACTTTTAATAAATAAGATAATAAAAAGGAAGGATTAACTGATACGTCTTCCACAATCAGAAGGATGGGAAGAAAACCGCTCGTAATCAAGCTCTCCCCAACGATCGATTCACCCCAAGAGGACAATAAGCCTCAACGGTTAGTTATCAAAGTCAATAAGGAAGAGGGAGCAAGGACACCTTTGCGATTATTTGTGTCTCGTCCTTTCCCCTATGACTCAAATAAAGTTGTACCGTGGAGATATGAGGAATCTTCACCAATAAAGGATGACATCTCTAACATAGCCGACATTGGGGGCATGACTAGAACTGGAAGAAAATACTCCCCCAAGGAGTCACAAGAAGATGCCCCCAAGAATAAAGGGAAAAATAAGCAGACCAAAGAGAAGGAAAATAAAGAATCCAAACGAGACGGCGGTCTCGCCAAACGAGACGGCGGTCTCGCCAAACGAGACGGCGGTCTCGACCCTTTGGGTGAAATTTCTTATTTTTCATGTACATAAATCCTTCCTATTCTAATATGGGGCCTATTGATCAATCCTAGGGACCTTTTAGGCCTTGCCCATCTTTGAATAGAAGTCTTCTGCTCTTTATTTTGAGGTCGGACAAGATTTGGGGTCTACATCCCATACTCATAAACATGTTGTAGAATGAATGCGAAAGTGTACCTGAATTAGCCATAATGATGATGTCCCTTTTAGAGCAATATTGATCTTATGGTCTTCCACCTGAAGAGCACCTTTATTTTTCCTCTGAATTTTCTCTCTTTATGGGGATAGAAAGAAATGAACGGGAACTGAGACTTACGTTATGAGTGTGTGCTCCCAGAAGGGGACCATAACCTTTTAAATAACCAGAATTAGGTTAATTACTTAAGTTTTAGTATTTCCAATTTGGCCCCTCATCAAATTAGAAATTGTTTTATGGTCTCTACATAATTTTATTTTTATGACATATGCCTTTAGCCAAAAATTTTAATTTAGTCAAATCACTTTAATATTTGGCTTAATAAATAATGACCCTAACACATTTAAATTATGTATCATATATATACATGACCCAAAATTTGCCAACAACATGATATTTATGTCCATTTCTCTAGTAACCACCACAAGGAGCTTTGACTCTATGGTGGAAACCCAAGATATCCTTACAAGTTTTGGTCTCATAGGAGTGATCTAATACTTCAACTAGAGCTGGAGGAAGAAATAGATAGAAATGCTAAGCTTAATGAGTATAGTGGAATGAGGGTAGGATGCCATGTGTGAACAACTCTGACCTATTGAGATCCGCAAGGAATGCCTTAAATCAGTATCCGCGATTTTCACTTGATGGAAGGGATGTCATGTATCAATATTCTACCGGGAACAAAAAAGGGAAAAAGATCGGTTTGCAGTGAGACAGGTTTTGTAGGAGAGACTGATTTTGATTTAGATCACAAAGGTATGTGTTGTTTGTTGTGGCGTAAATCACGGTTGTCGCAAAATTAATGGGTTTGGAAGCCATGCATGTGCCAGAAGGTAGCAAAAGTTATGGCAATAAAGAGAAGATTATAATGAAGTTGTTAAGAGGTAATCTAAGGAGGAAATTGAGAGGCATGACTTGGAGAGAAAACTACTAGCAATGGAAATGTAGCAATAGGGATATCATAACATTAGAAGACAAATCAACACAAAAAATGGTTATTACTCTAAAAATGGGTATTGTATGATGAAAATGGTTGTTCTAGTGACTACAACTGTATTTTCATTTGTTTTGGTCGCTCTCTCTTGCTAATAAAACCAAAACCACACTTTCCCAAGACCATAATCATGAAGCAAAGTTAAAATGGTCATAAATAAATAAATGAAATAGACACGAGGAAGAAAAACAATAAGATCAATGGTGTACACTATATTTTAGTCACTTTTCATTCAAATCATATATTGTACTCTTTGTATGAAAATGTGATGAATAGAAAAGCCAAGGGTAACATCCGCATTAGAAAATAAAATCAACAAAAAATTATTGGTCATCATCAACTTGATAGTTATCCCAAAACAAAACAAAACTCAATGTCAGTAGTATAAATATATCAGTAGGAAGGACCAGGGGCAAAGCTAGACAATTTTTGAAGGAGGGACAAGATATAAATATTAAAATAAAATAATTTTTTTAACAATATTAACATAACATAACAAAAGATCACAATGTTCAAGGGATTAAAAGAATGGGGCCACGTTACAATTTTTTGGGGCATGTCATAGTAATATGTACATAGTAACAAAAAAATTTATTTGTTTTGGGGTGAACACTGCCACCACCACAATCCAAGAGCCTCCGCCTGGGAAGGATCATTTCTCCAAACTTAACCTCAATTTCATTATGTTTCAAATGGTAATTGTCAGAACTATTAATTACGACAGACCTAAAATATGGCTCTTCCTTGAATTACAACATAACAAAGTTATGCATTCCAAAGAGCAAAGAAATGCCTAGATATTGTAGAGTCTGGTGCTGTAATTACAAAAATTGTGTTTGAAGAGAGATGGAAAGAATTATTAATGCATCATAATTTACGAAAAAAAAAACTATTCTGATAAATCAAAACCACTGGACAATAAGAGCATAGTTTTCATTTTGCTTATCATGCATTAACAACTTGGATAATAAGGTAAAAAAAAAAAATAATCAGAGATTGCTTAAGTCTTAAACTTCTAAAATATACCAGCCAACTGAGAAACACACAATCATGCCCATCAACTAAAAAAGTAGACCACAATTCAAATATCTTCTTTTAATTCTCAATGAATGCAAAGTGCATTATTGCATGATTAGTAAAACACCAATAGCCAACATGTATATTAAAACCCTAAATTTTATATGAAAAATTAATCAAAGATTGATGTAACCTTTATTTGATCTACATCCTAATAGATACGAAGCTACAAACTTGCAAATCATTACGAGTAAACAAGTGAGTAACAACAACAAGTACAAGAAAAAAGGACAACCACATGTTTAAATAAGAGACGAACTATATCACAAATTTTAATTAAAATGACGAGTACAAATAATATTTGTCCATGATAAACACAATTTTGATTACAACATAACTAAAAAGTTAGAGTTTAAGTTATATGAGATTTGAGAACTAGAAAATTTATAAAAAGGAAATATATATTTTTTTCTTGGAACTTATTCTAATATCATTAAACACTTATTGTAAATTTATATTCATAACAAAAAAATTACAAAAATAATTTTTAATGTCAATTTTCTGAAGCACTTGATGGATTTGACGAAGACATATTCGAGTTGATATAGTTTAGTTTGTGGGTGTGTAGATGAATAGGTTAGAAGTTTAGAACTTAATCTCTTGATAGGCCAATAGATCTTGTGATAAGCGCCTTAAAATGATGCATCTCAGTGAAATCATTTTTCTGCATGAAAAACTAACATTTAAGCATTAAAAGAACAAACTAAGTTTTTCAATCTGTTGAAAAGAAATTTCAATCTGTTAAAATCACTTAACATAAGAAATGTTCTTATAGATTCGAAATTTCAATTGGTTGAATCGCAGAATCAACAGGTTAAAATATTCTTAATGAATTTTTCAAATATCAAAGGTTTCGCATTTTCAAACTGTTAAAATATTTTTTAATCTGTTGAAACAAGAGAGACTATTTTTTCAGTCTAAGTGTTTTTCAAAACTTCAATCTGTTGAAATACTTTTTAGTCTGTTAAAACAGAGAGACTATTTTTCTGACTAAGAGTCTACAGGATTTCAATCTGTTGAAAGGTTTTTTAATCGATTGAAACAGAGAGCTGTCATTCTTCATTAAGCTATTTCAATCCATTGAAAACACGAATCAATCGATTGAATGAAGTTTTAAATAAAATCAATCGATTGAAACGTCGTTTTAATCGATTGAAATACATTTTGATCGATCATAATTTGATTCTGATCGATCATAACTTGTTCTAATCGATCATAATGCTGTTCTGATCGATCATTTGCGTCTCTGAATCAGTTTTTATCAGTTTAAACGTTCTGGTTCTCTCTTTTACTCTATAAATACAGATTTGATCTATCTTTTGAAATATACAATTTGAGAAAACATTTGAAAACAATCTTTGAGCAATCATATCCGTGACTTTCTTTGAGCATTTAGAATCTTTTCATATCATAAGGTGCTTTGATCAAGATTGTTGTTAATCAAAGAGAGAAAGTGCTGAGTTAGAATTGCTTCTGGACAATTGTACTGATAAAGCTTCAGTCCAGGTTTTTTCTTTTCATACGCTTGTGTAAAGTGTGGTTGTGCAGGTTGGATTTTGGATCTGCACGTGTTACAGTAACTGGATTTGGTTACTGGGAGGTTTTCAAGATTCTATCTTGTGGGTTTGTAAGATAGTTCTTGGGGTAGATTGGTGAATATCTACTGATTGTATTTTTCACTGGAATTAGTGGAACTTGGCAGATTTGTCAAGAACTGGATGTAGCTCTGGTCAAGAGTGAACCAGTATAAATTGTTGTGTTGAATTTCTTCTTTCATCTCTTTTATTTCTTGTCTATATACTTGCTGTGATTAAAATCAAACCTACCTACACAAGAATTAAATAAAGATAATTCATTCTTCCAAGAGAAAGTAAGTTTTGCGAAAAAGTTTTCTAAAGTTTAATTCACCCCCCCTCTTGAACTCAACCATTAATTCTTTCAATTGGTACCAGAGCTGGTTCTTGTAAGTTACTCAAGAATTCGGTCCAAGAATGGCTGAGGGAAAGATGAATTTTTCGGAAGGAGCCTCCATAAACAGGCCTCCTCTTTTTACTGGTGTGAATTATTCTTTCTGGAAGGTTAGAATGAAAATCTTTATTGAATCTCTTGATAGAGGTATTTGGGAAACAATTGTTAATGGTCCTTACAAACCAACTCATACAGTGGATGGTAAAGTAGTTGAGAAAAATTGGGCTGAATTGACTGATGCAGAAAATAGGAGAGTCCAATATGATTATACTGCTAAAAATATTATTACCTCTGCTTTAAATCTTGATGAGTTTTTCAGGGTGTCTCAATGTGCCTCTGCCAAAGAGATGTGGGAAATTCTAGAGGTCACACATGAGGGTACATTTGACGTGAAAAGGGCAAGAAAGCATGAGTTAATCAGGGACTATGAATTGTTCAAAATGCAGCAAGGAGAAACAATTGCAGATGTACAGAAAAGATTCACGCACATAGTCAATCATTTAATTGGGCTAGGAAAGACTTTTGACAAGGAAGAGTTGAACATCAAAATCTTGAAGTGTTTGGACAGAACTTGGCAACCAAAGGTGACAGCTATATCAGAATCAAGAGACTTGACTGAAATGACTACTGCTTCACTATTTGGTAAGTTAAGGGAACATGAGTTGGAAATCAATCGGTTCAAAGAACAAGAGAATGCAGAGAAGAAAAGCAGAAACATTGTTCTCAAGACGATTGAAGAAAACAGTGAGTCTGAAGAAGATGAATCCGAGAATCTAACTTTGTTGGTTAAGAAGTTTGGAAAATTTCTTAGAAGGAAGAACAGAACTGGGCAAGTTAAAAGGTACACTGATAAAAAGACTGACTCCATTCAAAATATCGTTACTTGTTATTCTTGTGGTAAGCAGGGACACATAAGAAGTGAATGTCCGGAAAAGACCAAGAATCAGAACAAGAAAGAGTCAAAGTACAAAGGGAAAAAGGCCTACATAGCTTGGCAAGATAATGATTCATCCTCCAGTTCTGCATCCGAAGGTGAAGAGGTGAACCTATGTTTGATGGCTGGCTGTGAATCCTCTTCATCACATGTAAGTTCAACTCCCACAGAAAATGAAATGAATTACAGCACATTACTAAATGCTTTCAATGAAATGCATAGTGAAGCCAGAAATTTATCTCATACAAATAATCGATTAAAAGGACTAAACAACTGGTTAGAAAATAAGGTTAAAATTCTGGAAAAAGAGTTATTAGAAAGCAAAACAGATATAGAACATCTTGAAATAATCTATTCATCTGCTGATAATGCTGCTGCTAACAAGAATTGTGAAAAGTGTATTCTTCTACAGAATAAGTTTGATTACTTGACTAAAACTTTGTCAAAATTTACTCAAGGTAAAGAAAATCTAGATGCACTTCTTGGGTCTCAAAACTGTGTTTTTGAACATACTGGAATCGGGTACAAACCTAAGGTTGGGTGAAAACTAAAAAGTATTTGAACTTCTTTTCCTTTAGAAAATCAACAACATCCCCTTTCTCATCTTGGCATTACTGCATGAAGAAAGGACATACTGTAAAATTTTGTCATGCTAGGAAATATTTTGTGCCACAAGGCAGAAAGAGATGGGTTCCAAAACATGTTAAACAGAAAATTTGACTCCTAAGGACCCAAAATACTTAAGGGTACAAAATACTTGATGCTTGGTTTTTTAGGAACAGCAACAAGAGTCCCTTTGGTACCTGGACAGCGGATGCTCAAGGCACATGACAGGTGACATTTCAAAATTCCAGAAACTGAGATTGAAGAATGGAGGTCACGTGACTTATGGAGACAACAACAAGGGAAGAATTCTAGGTTCTGGAGATATCGGAGATGGTGAATCAGTAACCATTCACAATGTTCTTATTGTTGAAGGTCTCAAGCACAACCTAATCAGTATAAGTCAGTTATGTGATCTTGGTCACAAAGTTATCTTCAAACCAGAAAAGTGCCTAATCTGTGAGCAAGAATCTGACACGGTAATGTTGGTAGGTAAGAGGTTAAACAATATTTACATGTTAGATATCAAGCATTCTATATCATCTCAAAGTTGTCTTCTTACTAAAGAAGAAGAATCTTGGTTATGGCATAGAAGGCTTGCTCATATACATCTTAATCATCTTGACAAACTAATTTCTAAAGAGTTAGTTTCTGGGCTACCGAAGCTTAGAAGTTTGAAAGTCAAAATCTGTGAAGCTTGTTTAAAAGGTAAACAAACTAGAAAATCCTTTTCAAACAAAAATATTGTTTCTACTTCTAGACCTTTGGAACTGCTTCACATGGATTTGGTTGGTCCTTCAAGGAATAAAAGCCTAGGCGGTAATCTCTATATCATGGTAATTGTTGATGATTTTTCCAGATTTACCTGGACTATCTTTCTAAAAGCCAAATCTGATTCTTACAAATCTTTCAAAAAGCTTGCCAAGGTTTTACATAATGAAAAAGGGTATTTCATTACATCTATTCAAAGTGACAATGGTGGAGAATTTGTAAATGAAAAGTTTGAATCATTTTGTGAAAAGTTTGGCATAAAACATAATTTTTCTGCTCCAAAAACTCCTCAACAGAACGGTGTTGTGGAAAGAAAGAACAGATCCATTGTGGAACTTGCTAGAACAATGCTTTGTGAAAATTCTTTACCTAAATATTTTTGGGCAGATGCAGTAAACACTGCTTGTCATGTTTTGAATAGAGTCTTGATTAGACCCATGCTTAAGAAAACCCCATATGAACTGTATAAAGGAAGAAAACCCAACATAAACTATTTCAGGGTTTTTGGATGTACGTGTTTTGTTTTAAACAATGGGAAAGAAAATATTGGCAAGTTTAATGAAAAATCTGATAAAGGAATCTTTCTTGGTTATTCTACTAATGGCCATCCATATAGAGTCTACAATTTAAGACTGAAATCTGTTGAAGAATCAGTACATGTTGTTTTTAATGAGTCTCCTCGAGTGTTGCATAATAGAACAACAGGTACTGCAGATGATGAAGATTTAACTGATAATTCTTATCAGTTAAAATATCCCAGTAGCTCATATCAGCTTACTGTCGAAGAAGGTGATCAATCAGTTGATCCTGCAAAAGCTGATCCACCAAGAATTACTGAAGAACAGGAAGAAGATGTCCTAGAAGAGCTTCCTAAAGAATGGATTGTTCCAAGAGATCTTTCTCTAGACAATGTCATCAGGCAAATCAATAAGGGAGTATCCACTAGACATTCTCTTAATCAATTCTGTAATCATATGACATTCATTTCACAAATAGAACCTAAAACTGTTAAAGAAGCATTAAATGATGAATATTGGGTTAGTGCCATGCATGATGAGCTTAATCAGTTTGAAAGGAATAACGTGTGGGAATTAGTTCCTAAAACCAAAGATATCAATGTAATTGGTACTAAGTGGGTATTCAAAAACAAACTAGATGAACACGGCATTATCACTAGAAATAAAGCTAGGTTGGTAGCCAAAGGGTATAACCAACAGGAGGGTATTGATTTTGATGAAACCTTTGCACCTGTAGCTAGACTTGAAGCTGTCAGATTATTATTAGCTTATGCTTGTATAAGTGGTTTCAGATTACTACAGATGGATGTCAAGAGTGCCTTTCTAAATGGACTCATCAATGAAGAAGTTTATGTTTCTCAACCTCCTGGTTTTGAAAATCACAAGTATCCTGACCATGTCTACAAATTGAAAAAGGCTCTTTATGGTATAAAGCAAGCTCCTAGACAATGGTATGAGAGGTTAAGTAACTTCTTAATTGATCAAGATTACAAACGAGGTGAAGTTGATAAAACCTTATTCATTAAAAAATCTGGAACTGACATTATTCTGGTGCAGGTGTATGTTGATGATATCATTTTCGGTTCTACTAATAATGCATTGTGTAATAAGTTTGTTAAGGAAATGCAAAGTGAATTTGAAATGTCTATGATGGGAGAATTGAATTTCTTCCTTGGTCTCCAGGTTAAGCAATTAAAAAATGGCATATTCCTAAGTCAATCTAAATACTGCAATGAGTTGTTGAAGAAATTTGATATGCACAATTGCAAAGAATCCTCTACACCCATGTCTACTAACTGCTGTCTAGATTTAGATGAAAAAGGGAAATCTGTTGATCAAACTAAATATAGAGGTTTGATTGGTTCTCTGCTATATCTGACTGCTAGTAGGCCTGACATTATGTTTAGTGTGTGCATTTGTGCTAGATTTCAGGCAAATCCAAAGGAATCACATCTTACCGCTGCTAAAAGGATTCTGAAGTACCTTAAAGGAACCGTTAATGTCGGACTATGGTATCCTGAAGTCTCATATCTTGGCACAGCAAAAAGCAAGCATGTGTTGCTCTTTCAACTGCAGAAGTTGAATACATTGCAGCAAGGAGTTGTTGTGCTCAGAGTATCTATCTTAAACAACAACTGAAAGATTATGGAGTGGCTCTTAACACGGTACCTCTGGTTTGTGATAATACTAGTGCAATAAATCTGACTAAGAATCCTATCCAACACTCTAGAACTAAGCATATTGAAATTAGACATCACTTTATTAGAGAACATGTATCTAGGGGTGATTGTGAAATTTTGTTCATTGAATCTGAAAAACAGTTAGCTGACTTATTCACTAAACCACTTCCTAGAGATAGACTTAATATGCTTAGAACTGAATTAGGAATTCTGGATATAACTAGTATTGAATAACTGATTCTTTATGGTGATTATGATTTTTTTTAAAACAGGTTGATAACATGTTCAATCGATTAAAATTGTCTGAAAATCTTGAAATTATTTGTATTAATCGATTGAAATTGCGAAATAATCTGTTGATTTTCTGATTCTCTATCTATGTTCATGATATGTTACCAGTTCAATCGATTAAATGAGGTTTTAATCGATTTATTTCAATAACCTTGTAGCTCTGCATGTTTTTCTTCTATAAATCAATCGATTAAATCTTCGATTCAATCGATTTAATTCACTTTTGATGCTCTGCATATTTTTCTTTCACAAAACAATCGATTAGATCTTCGATTCAATCGATTTATTTTACTTCTGATAATCTGCAATTGCAAAAACAATTGATTTCATGAAAAATCAATTGGTTAATTTTTTCTAGGGATAGTAGTGTATGCTCTGCCTCTAATCAATTACTGCAGATTGGGTTGAATGCATTTACAACGGGATATCCTTCAACTACTCTCTTAAATATCAGAGTTATCCAATAAAAGCTTATTGACTCTGATTGGATATCAGATGTGAGGGTAATTAAGGTGCACAGGAACAATCTCTCTCTCTCCACCTTTACCATCAACTGCACTGAAGCAGAGAAGCAGTAATACATTAAAGACAAAACCGTGAAGATGAAGGGACCGTGTGTTCTCATTTCATCTTAAGAATACAGTTGTGTTTGAAAAGCTTATACTTTTCCTCGTGAAACATTCTCTCTTCTCTGTTTTTCTTCTTTCATTCCACAAATCAGCATGCTCAAACGCACCAAATCCGGAAGGAAGAAGTTCAGCAAAGGAGAGTCCTCTGCTGCAATGCAAGAACCATCGGTAGGAGGGCGCATTGAATCATGGTTCAACGGGAACCAAGAGAAGATGGATTTGTTCATTCATGAAATGAGCAGGAAACAAATCAATATACCCAAGGTTCTAAAATTTTCATGGTTTGATGCTGAAGGTTTCAGAGGGGTTCGGAAACTACTGTAACATCAGAAACTTCACAAGTTTCTGGAGCTAAATGGTAGGATTTACCCTGATCTGATTAAAGTCTTTTTCACCAACTTGTCATTTGAAGGGTCTACTCTAAAAACTCAAGTCAAAGGAGTGGACATTGAAATTACTCCCAATGTCTGGAAAGAGGTTGCTGGACTCAAGGATGAAGGTGTAAAAGTCACCAAAGGGTATACCTCGGAAGTAGAAGAATTTAACAAAGTTAGTACTTTCGTTCTTGTCTGAAGAATAGGCATGACTCCGTAAGTTCCTTCAACACTGGAAAGTTGAAGCTTGAGGAAAGGGTACTCGCGTTCATTATGTCCTGGCACCTCACACCCATGGGGAGCAATCATGCAGTACTAAATGAAGGAGATTTGGTAATGATGTACTGCATTCACCACAGAATAAGAGTGAACTGGGTCTTTGTCATCAAGGACCATATGATCAAAGCGAAAAGGCTAAGTGATTTCAGGTATCCTTATGCAATATTGATTTCTAAATTTTTTAACTCATTTTGGTGTTGATTTGGAAGGTGAATTAGTTGAAACTGTTCATCCCACAAATGAGGTCAATAATTCTGTCCTTCATAAAATGGGGTTCATTAAAATTGACGGTGAATGGATTTCCAAAGAAGAAGCAGGAAGAGAAGAAGAAATTGAAGAAGAAGAGCAAGAGGAAGATGTTAATATTGGTGTCCCGGGTACTTCTGCAGCAAGATCATCAGACCCGATGGAAGATCAGTGTCCATTAGAAATGATTCCATATATTCCACAACCTGACCGTGGCACGCCTCTCTCACAGTTCGAAAAAACCATGCTACATCAGATGAATGAACTGCAAACCAATCAAAGGAGGCACATGGAGATGACGGTTGCTCTGGGGGCTCGTCAGCATTATCTGGATGAAAATTTCATTGCCAGATTCCAACACATTGACAACCAATTGGAAGATATCTACAACAGGATTGTTGATCTGCAGTTTAATCAAGGTCCCGGGAACGGGGATGAATGAAGTCTTATTATTTTTGGGTACCTACGTGGTACTACTGGACTGTAACTAAAACACTTTATTTGATGCAGTCAAATAGGGGGAGAAGTGTTTGCTTAAAACTGTCACTACACACACCACAAAATCATATATGTCTCTATTCTGTTATTGAATTGTGCAGGTGCAGTGGATATTTGTCTCCATCAAATAGGGGGAGATTTAAGCACTTGGTGGATTTGATGAAGACATATTCGAGTTGATATAGTTTAGTTTGTGGGTGTGTAGATGAATAGGTTAGAAGTTTAGAACTTAATCTCTTGATAGGCCAATAGATCTTGTGATAAGCGCCTTAAAATGATGCATCTCAGTGAAATCATTTTTCTGCATGAAAAACTAACATTTAAGCATTAAAAGAACAAACTAAGTTTTTCAATCTGTTGAAAAGAAATTTCAATCTGTTAAAATCACTTAACATAAGAAATGTTCTTATAGATTCGAAATTTCAATTGGTTGAATCGCAGAATCAACAGGTTAAAATATTCTTAATGAATTTTTCAAATATCAAAGGTTTCGCATTTTCAAACTGTTAAAATATTTTTTAATCTGTTGAAACAAGAGAGACTATTTTTTCAGTCTAAGTGTTTTTCAAAACTTCAATCTGTTGAAATACTTTTCAATCTGTTAAAACAAAGAGACTATTTTTCTGACTAAGAGTCTACAGGATTTCAATCTGTTGAAAGGTTTTTTAATCGATTGAAACAGAGAGCTGTCATTCTTCATTAAGCTATTTCAATCCATTGAAAACACGAATCAATCGATTGAATGAAGTTTTAAATAAAATCAATCGATTGAAACGTCGTTTTAATCGATTGAAATACATTCTGATCGATCATAATTTGATTCTGATCGATCATAACTTGTTCTAATCGGTCATAATGCTGTTCTGATCGATCATTTGCGTCTCTGAATCAGTTTTTATTAGTTTAAACGTTCTGGTTCTCTCTTTTACTCTATAAATACAGATTTGATCTATCTTTTGAAATATACAATTTGAGAAAACATTTGAAAATAATCTTTGAGCAATCATATCCGTGACTTTCTTTGAGCATTTAGAATCTTTTCATATCATAAGGTGCTTTGATCAAGATTGTTGTTAATCAAAGAGAGAAAGTGCTGAGTTAGAATTGCTTCTGGACAATTATACTGATAAAGCTTCAGTCCAGGTTTTTTCTTTTCATACTCTTGTGTAAAGTGTGGTTGTGCAGGTTGGATTTTGGATTTGCACGTGTTACAGTAACTGGATTTGGTTACTGGGAGGTTTTTAAGATTCTATCTTGTGGGTTTGTAAGATAGTTCTTGGGGTAGATTGGTGAATATCTACTGATTGTATTTTTCACTGGAATTAGTGGAACTTGACAGATTTGTCAAGAACTGGATGTAGCTCTGGTCAAGAGTGAACCAATATAAATTGTTGTGTTGAATTTCTTCTTTCATCTCTTTTATTTCTTGTCTATATACTTGCTGTGATTAAAATCAAACCTACCTACACAAGAATTAATATAAAGATAATTCATTCTTCCAAGAGAAAGTAAGTTTTGCGAAAAAGTTTTCTAAAGTTCAATTCACCCCCCTCTTGAACTCAACCATTAATTCTTTCATTTTCTTCTAATTTTTTAGAAATATATTTAATTAATATATTTGTAATAAAATTTGAAAAAAGAATTATAAATTTTTTTAGAAAAAAATATAGCTATTTCTTGTAGATACTTTTTTTCTAAGAAAATACACAGATATTTTTATGAATAATTATATATAAAAAAATTCTAGGTATTTTTTGCGGATAAATTTGCAGAAAAAATTGCAACAAATAATTGATTTTGCAGAAAAAGCAAACTATTATTTTATCATAAGATTCAAGCCGAAGATCATACCACAATGATGAAACAATATATTCAACTGTTGAAGAAATGAAGGGTGCTGTTAAAAGTGAAAACATAGAAAGTTTGCAAGTTACGAACCATATTTATTCATTATTATAAGATATTACCCTTTTCATTTTTATGAGTAAATCTTTCAAAGAAGTAGAATTTACTTTATATACTATTAATTTACAATAATTTTGTACAAATATATCATCACCTTATATTAAAAAACAAAATAAATATAATAAATTAATCAATTTTTTTTAACTCAGAAATTAGTCAAATCTTAGTAATATTTATGCAGACATTTCACAGTTGTATAAATTACGCTCTTTAAAATTAGTGTGTCATCTCGTCCAATCATATTTTAATATTAATATAATATTTTAAAGATTATTATAAAACATAACAAATTAATCATATAAGTTAGATAGTGATTAACATAATATATGTTAATTGTCATTAATTTGATGACAATCGATTATATAAAATTATATAATTAGTATTTTTGATATATAAAAATAACTATCTTTTATTCTATAAGATCCTGCTTTAGCATGGTGAAAATAATAATATCTTAATTAATTTTAATAAGTTTTATTTGAAGTTTAAAAAGAAAATTGAATAAATTACACTAAAACTTTGTAAAGGGTTTTCACTAAATTATATGTAAATATCTAATTTATTTTAAAAATATTACATTGGTATTTTTTTTTACATTATTATACATATATTTTTTAAATTGTTAAAAAACATTGCAATTATATTCCTCGAAAAAAAAATGAAAAATGTAAATATAATTTGAAATTTTGTTAGAAGATATTTTTATAGTATAATAATAATAAAAAAAAATGCCAAGATGAAAAGAAAACAAAAGTAACCTTTATTTTAGAAATAACAATAGTAATATTTTTTTAAAATGATTCTTAATGATCCATCCGCTTATTAAATATTAATAATAATAATTTGTAATTAAATATACAATAATGTATAATTATAATTAAATTTATAATTAGATTTATTAAATTACTTTACATTAATATTAATTTGTGATCATTAAAATAATTAAATAATAATAATAATAATATGAAATTAATGATCTCTAATTAAATGCTATAAAAAATTATAGTTCAAACACATATCAAATATTACCAAAGATGTTGCAAAGGTATCTTTAGTTTAGTTTTTAATAATTCTACTCAACTACGTTTTTTTAACGAAAATCTATACTGAAATATTCAATCTAGTCTCGGAAATGTATGCATTTTCTCTGAGTCTCCATTTCATAATTTCTTTCATTCTTTTAGCCTGCTCATGGTTTTTTTGGGACTAAAGTTGATATAAAGTATTTTTATTCCCATGAAAACTTCAACTTAAATTTTATTATTCTATTTTTTTCTCTATGATATAAAAATATGTGATGTTTGGTGGATTTGAAGGATTAAAAGTGGAAACTTTTTACCCAACTTTTATTATTACTTTGAATTCATTCATTTTTACTGATTTCTCTTGAAAAAAATCATTTAATAATTTGATGGCGGTAATAAATTTCAGAACAAATTGTAACAAGGACGTGTTCTATTCTACTTGGTCGATGATGACATGGTTCGATTTCAAAACACACAGTGACATACACTCACACAGGTAAAAAGGAAAAGCAACAATGTAGAAGTAATGGTTGAACTTCACAGCGTGTGTTGTTGAACTTTGGTGCATATATGGCATTCTGAGATGGACCTCTCATCAAACCCTGAATAAAGAAAACCAGACTTAATCAGAAAATTTTATCAAAAGTCTCTTCTTCTTCTTCTTCTTCAATCTTCAACAATAACCCATTTTCCATATTGTTTCTTTCAACTTAGGAAAACCCTTTGTCCTTATTTCTTCAAAGCAAATCCACTCTCTTTTGGTCCCTCAAATAATATTTTCGTATCTCCCTCTGTCTCTCTCATTGTTGCTGAGAAGAACACATATCCCTTTCTTCCATTGCTGAGAAATTCCTCGCAACCACTTTCCCTTGTGACGTTTTAACCATCGCCTTCGCCACCTTCTTTTGCTGACCACAATTGACTTCTTTTTTGCCTTATAATCTCAGCTCTCTTTCTTTGCAGTTGCAGCCACCTCTGAGGTTAATCGGATCAAGGAGTTTCTGGGGTGACAAAAAAAGAAAAAGAAAATAAAAAACATGGATTTTTGGAAAGTGGGGCTTCTTTGCCTTCTTTGGGCTGCTTCTGTTCTTGCAATTGGGGCCGTAGAGCTGGGTCGACATCAACCTACTGAGAGAATTTCAGGTGGGGGTTCTTCAAAGTTTTATTTTTTATTTTTGTTTTCCTTTCAACTTGTTTCATCAGATTCTTTCTGAGATTATCCAGTGTTCTGTTGATTTGATTGTATTTGGTTGGTTTGGTTTTCTTCTGTTGGTTTTTAGGGGTCTTAGATTTCAGTTGTAGTGATTTTCATTCCGGTTAGCTATCTTATTGGTTTAACCATTTCTTGTTATGGTTTTCATTGGTGTGTTTTTGTGGATTGTGATAGTGCATTTAGCTAAGATCTACTTTGGTGAGTTCTTTATGCTGTAATTAGCTGGTGTATGAGGATCTAGGGCCAGGTACAATAAGTTATGTGTTGAAATCGGTCCCAGAATTTGAAGAAGAAATACAGTGGAAGGGGCTATTTATCAATTTAGGGTTGTGTTTTAGTCAATTTTCACTTTGGTAAGATTATATGGATTGGCAGGAGATCTTGGTGACCTTTGCTGACTTATTTGAAATTATGCCTTGGCCTGATTTTGAATCTGACCTTTATTAGTAATGCAGTACTTCGTTATATAGTAGGAGGAGGAGGAGAAGGAAATACCCGCTTTATTTGATAGTGATTTTTATTGTCGTCCTCTTCATTTGTAATAAACTTCCTATGTTCCAGTACTAGCATTCAACTTAAGAGGTTCGAAGAAGCATATATGTGCATTTGGAGGATGCTTTTAAGATATTATTGCATGCAAAAGATATAGTTCCGATGAGCTTTGAAAATATATTTATAGCAATTTAGAAAACATATTCGTAGGTCCCTGATCCCCTGGTACCCAAACTCACCCCAGAAGATACATGGGTTGTTATGCCGGTAGCCTTTGGTGTCTTATCTATTGGTTGATGTGATCAGAGAGGAGCCAATCATTGTCATTTTTAATGTTGAGGTGATGCCATTTTTCAAGCATTCTTCATTATTAAAGGTAGAATATGGCAGATGGTTACTGTCATTTTGAAGTGTAGGAACTTCCTGAAATACATAAAGGGTTTCTCCTATACTTTTTATGGTTTTAATTTTGACACTGGAATCAAAACATAAGCACATCCACTGTATCCTTATCTTCTCTGCTAGAATTACAGTAAAAAAATTTGTGTCTAATTTTTTTTTAATGTAGATTAAATTCAAAATTCTGCAGAATACGTCATTCTTTAATGGGTTAATTAGCTCTATATGACAAATCATTAATTCGAACCTTAATAATACTATACCCCTTTTCTTGCAGAACAGCTAAGAGAAAAATTAGTGTATTTTATTGCTATCACTAAATATAGATGCTGCTCCGAACTGTGTAGATACTTAGATGTTCTGATGGTGTTAAAAACAACTCAACATAATGGTTTACAGATGGTGAGGAAGTAGCTTAAGTTGGATTAAAATTCAATGAGGAATTAGTTGGAATTGGAGTACGGTGAAAAAGGAATTTTTTTATGTAAAACTCTGATGATACAACACATAAACAAAGTGATATGTACTCATGTGGTTGCATGGAATTCAAGGGGTTAGTATTAAGTTTCATTCTCTATTATTTCTCAATGGCTGGATTAAGAAATTCTGATTCAGAACACTGAGATAAATTGGAGTCAACTCTCAGACTGCTTTGTGTGGTTTTATTTATTTGAAAACTGCTAAACTATGGATAGATAAAAAAATGAGGGTACTAAGCATGTTATGGTTGAACCAATGTAGGTAGTGCTGGTGACGTGTTAGAAGATGATCCGGTGGGAAGGTTGAAAGTTTTTGTGTATGAACTTCCAAGCAAATATAATAAGAAAATTCTGCAAAAGGACCCTAGATGCCTCACTCATATGTTTGCTGCCGAGATCTTTATGCACCGGTTTCTCTTATCTAGCCCTGTCCGAACCCTTAATCCAGAAGAAGCTGATTGGTTTTATACCCCTGTATACACCACCTGTGACTTGACACCAAATGGCCTCCCTTTACCTTTCAAGTCACCAAGAATGATGCGAAGTGCCATACAGCTTATTTCTTCAAACTGGCCTTACTGGAACAGGACAGAAGGGGCAGATCATTTCTTTGTAACCCCTCATGACTTTGGGGCATGCTTCCATTATCAAGTAAGAAATTTAGTGTACCATTTCAAATTTGTTGTTTACGTAACTATTAGTTCAATTGAGCATTCGAACAAATTATGTGATGGTTGGTGAGAAGCACCTTGAGTTCCACTATTAAAGCTGTACATGGATATTGTAACATGCACTTTTACCTTGTTATGCTGTTCCAGGAAGAGAAAGCCATAGAAAGAGGAATTCTTCCATTGCTGCAGCGTGCTACCTTGGTTCAAACATTTGGACAGAGGAATCATGTGTGTCTGAAAGAGGGCTCAATCACCATTCCTCCATATGCCCCACCACAGAAAATGCATGCACACCTAATTCCTGAAAAGACACCAAGGTCCATTTTTGTTTACTTCCGAGGACTGTTTTATGATGTTGGAAATGACCCTGAAGGTGGCTACTATGCAAGGTATGTCTGCAAAAAGACTGCTAACTTGCATCCTTTGACTTAAAAATTATTTGGTATTTAGTTATTGAAACTAGTCAAGCATAATTAGATGAACTAAATTCAGGACCTAATTGGTTCGTTCTAATATTCTGACCGAAAACCAAGTAATTTAAGCATGCATGAAGTCTGGTTCCATGTCTTCATGCTTTCGTACCAAAACAAATACCAAAATGATGGTGAAGGCTCAAACTGACTGAATTTTGTTATGTTACAGAGGTGCAAGAGCAGCAGTGTGGGAGAACTTTAAGGACAATCCACTGTTTGACATCTCCACAGAGCATCCAACAACATACTACGAGGACATGCAACGAGCCGTATTCTGCTTGTGCCCACTTGGGTGGGCCCCTTGGAGCCCAAGGCTGGTTGAAGCTGTGATATTTGGCTGTATCCCAGTGATCATTGCAGATGATATTGTTCTTCCATTTGCTGATGCAATCCCATGGGAAGAGATAGGTGTATTTGTTGATGAAAAAGATGTACCTCAATTAGACACTATACTCACATCTATTCCACCAGAAGTTATCTTGAGGAAACAGAGATTGCTTGCCAACCCTTCCATGAAGCAAGCTATGCTCTTCCCTCAACCAGCACAACCGGGAGATGCTTTCCATCAAGTTTTGAATGGCCTTGCCCGGAAACTGCCGCATGACCGGAGGGTATTCTTGAAACCAGGGGAGAAGGTCTTGAATTGGACTGCTGGTCCGGTGGGGGACCTTAAACCTTGGTAGCAGTTATAACAGCTTTCTGAGGCAATTAGGATTCTTTACATATTTTGGTCTATACTTCCAAGTGTGCATAGGTGGGGTTGGAAATTCAGATGTTGGGTTTTTGTTGATGTTGTAAATTTTGATTGTTTTTCTCAGACCATTCACCACATCATTTAATATCCATTTCGCACTGTTATTGCTCTAATGGTATACATACAAAAACTGTGGAAATCAGCGACCTAGCACACAAACTATAGGAGTCGTTGGCTTGTTAACTGCAGTGCCTAGATTCAGTGACCTAGCACCCAAACTATGGAAATCAGTATCATGAATCATGATGACATCAATACATTATAGGTTTCTTGTTTTGGTATGCATGTTCCTATGATGTGTAACAAGTCCCACATTGGTTGTTTCATGATGGTCGTTGAACTTCAGAATAAGGAATTACTCTTCTTCGATTGATAATTTGATTGTGTCTATCATGTGACAATAAAGGATTAGAATAAGTAGTTAAATTTCAGATTGCGTTGTTGTTATTGAATTAATAATTTGATTATCTCAATCATGTGTTTATAATAGTAACATGGTTTGGTATTTTGGAGAACTCTGAATTGTTTTTGTTCTTCTAAGCACTCTTTCATTTCTTTATAAAAATATTGATAATTTTGAAAGCAAAAGTCACTGGTTTCACAATGATATTATTGTTGTTTTATGGTTGTTAGCTAGGATGGTCCCCTTGATATGGCTGGCAATGGAGTATCAACTTTCAACACGGTGGATTGATTTGGTTGTTTTGTCTTTCTTTTCTTTGATGTAATGCGTTTGAATTTTATATTTGGTTGGTTTAAAATTTAATCTTGTGATATGTATGTGATGTGACCCGTTTAAGACCTACCGTCCTACCCCTCTACCAAATGTCTGCAAATTAAGGTCTAAGTTTATTAAATATTGATAAATAATATTGCAAAATTATTTTTTAGTGAAAATAATTAAAAATTAAACAATAAATATGAAATTTAATAATAAAAATTGACATTTCATTCTAACAATAAAATAAGAGGAAGAGGATAGTATTCCTTGTTTGTCAACATTCGATAAATTATTAAATATTCATAACTTTTTACATCTTAAAATTGTATTTGGGTCATATATTATAATTGCGTTTAATAGAATTAGAACTTCAACTTACTCTCGTCGATGAAATGTTCATGACTCTGATTTGACAATAACTCTTAAAACCGACATGGAAATCTATAATGAGAAGAATATAACATTGTAAATGATACCATGGTCATTTATAATAATTTTATTTTCAACTATGCTCTCGTGCGTACATGGTTTCAAATGATTTAGATTTTAAGGATGTGCGGAGGTGTATTTTTATATATAAAAGATATTTTATGGTACATTTTTTATTTATTTATGTATTTTAATATAAAAATATTATAAAATATCTAATATTAATAATATTTTAATAATTATTATTTAAATTAAAATAATAAATTAATATTTTTTTATCTTTTATATTAAAAATAATAAAATATCTTAATACTTAATTTAAATAAAAGATAATAAAATAATATTTTTAACCTTTCTTCTTACTTTAATATTTATTTATTTGAATTTGATTATTTTTCTTTCTATTATGTTTTATTCTTCATCTTTTACTTGTAATTCTTATCATTCTCTTTCTTGTATTTATTTGAATTTGATTATTTTCCTTTCTATTCTGTTTTATTCCTCATCTTTTACTTGTAATTCTTATCATTTTCTTTCTTGTATGTAATTGTTGAATATAGAAGAAATAAGGTTTGAGATTAATCTTCCTTGTGTATAAATAACACATAGAGTAATCTATTTATAATAGAGAAATGTACAACTAAAAGAGTAACCGAAAGTAAATAGAATAAACAGAAGATATTGTTTGATATTGTGGTTAACAACAATATCTTAACAATATCTAAACAATATCTAACACTCCCCCTCAAGCTGGAGCATACAAATCATATGTGTCAAACTTGTTACAAATATAATCAATTCTAGGTCCTCGTAAAGACTTAGTAAAAATATTTGCTAACTGATCACTTGAGTTAACAAACTCAGTCTTGATGTCTCCAGACATAATATTTTCTCGAATGAAATGACAGTCAATCTCAATGTGTTTGATCCTCTCATGAAAGACAGGATTAGAACTAATATGAAGAACAGCCTGATTGTCACACACAAGTGTCATTTGAGTGACATCTCCAAATTGTAACTCTCTAAGCAATCGCTTGAGCCAAACAAGTTCACAGGTAGTTGAGGTCATAGCTCTATATTCTGTTTCTACACTGGATATTGCCACAACACTTTGTTTCTTTCATTTCCATGAGATCAAATTACCACCAAAGGAGA
Source organism: Sphenostylis stenocarpa (assembly GCA_963425845.1). NCBI lineage: Eukaryota > Viridiplantae > Streptophyta > Magnoliopsida > Fabales > Fabaceae > Sphenostylis > Sphenostylis stenocarpa. The sequence goes on from OY731406.1 coordinate 20,234,599, forward strand.
CACAATATCTAGATGTAAATCTTCTATCCGAAGGAGATCCTGCCCAATCAGCACCTGAGTAACAAACAACTCTTGTATGGTTATTAGAACCATATAACAATAATTTTCCAAGAGATCCTTTAATATACTTCAAGATACGAATGACTGCATTCCAATGATCTTCACATGGGGAATTAAGAAATTGACTTATCACACTGACTGCAAAGGAAATGTCAGGTCGAGTAATTGTAGGATAATTTAATTTTCCAACCAATCTTCTATACTACTCAGGATCAAACATAAGCTCCCCCTGATTTGGTAAAAGTTTAGTATTGGGATCCATGGGTGTATCAATAGACTTTGAACTCATCAACCCATTTTCCTCCAAAATATCCATCACATACTTCCTTTGAGATATAATAATACCATCATTAGACTGTGTCACCTCAATACCCAAGAAATATCTAAGTTTGCCAAGATCTTTGGTCTGAAAATGGTGACAGAGATGTTGTTTCAACTGAGAGATGTCATGGTTGTCACTACTTGTAAGAACGATGTCATCAACATATACTATCAAGTAAACACATCCAACACTCGATAAAAGACACAATGATCTGCTTCACACCGAGTCATACCAAATTGTTGAACAACCTTGCTAAACTTTCCAAACCAGGCCCTAGGATACTGTTTTAGGTCATATAGGGATTTGTGAAGACGACATACCATCCTAGAAGACTCCCCCCTGAGCAACAAACCCAGGAGGTTGCTCCATATAGATTTCTTCTTGCAAATCACCATTAAGGAAAGAATTTTTAACATTCAGTGGATAAAGAGACCATTGTTGAAGAGCGGCCATGACGATAAATAAACGAACAAAAGTCATCTATGCCACGGGGGAAAAAGTATCTCCATAATCTAACCCAAAAATTTGAGTATAACCTTTGGCCACGAGATGAGCTTTGAGGCGATCAATAGTACCATCAGGTCCAATTTTGATAGCAAACACCCACCTGCAACCAACAACAGATTTCCTAGACGGTAACAGGACCAATTCCCAAGTTCCACTATTATGAAGAACACTTAGTTCATCTAACATGGCCTGACACCAACCAGGATGGACTAAAGCTTCACAGACAGTTTTTGGAATAGTCACAGAAAAAATCAAGGAAAGACATGTATAAAAAGGTAATGACAGTCGATGATAACTCAAAGCAATATAATGGGGAGAGGGATTACGTGTAGAACAGATACCTTTTTGGAGGACAATGGGAAGGTCAGACTCAGGTGTCAGATCTAGAGGAGACAAAGTAGTTGGCACTTGAGTGGAGTCACATGGTGGTGGTTATGATTGGTTTCTGCAACTTTAAACCTAAAGAGGCGGTGGAGAAGAATCTGACTGTGGAGCAAAAACTAATGATGAAGAAGACACCATTAGAGGGTCACAAACTACAGGAACATTAAATGTACTAGGGGTGTTGACAGGATTGGATGAAGACAGAGGTGAAGATTGACTTTTAAAATAAAGAGAGAACTCATCAAAGGTGACATATGTAGACACAAAATAACGGTTAAGAGAAGGAGAAAAATATTTGTATCCTTTTTGTGATCTTGTAAACCCTAAGAAAATACATTTATGTGATCTAGGAGAAAGCTTATCAAGACTAGAACTGAAATTATGAACAAAACATGTAGACCCGAAAACTCTTAAAGGTAAGGGATGAAGTGGTTCATGAGGGAATAAAATGGAGTGAGGTATTTTATTATCTAAAATCGAGGAAGACATGCGATTAACGAGATAACATGCAGTAAGAAGAGCATCACCCCAAAAATGTTGAGGAACCTCTCCATGAATTAAAAGAGTGCGAGTTGTTTCAAAAAGATGTCTATTTTTACGTTCAGCTACACCATTTTGTTGAGGGGTACAAGCACAAGAAGTTTGATGCAAAATACCGTGAGAAGTCATAAATTGTTTAAAAGAATGAGAAAGATATTCACGGTCATTATCACTGCACAAAACTCTAATAGAAACACTGAACTGAGTTTGAATTTCACTAAAAAAAGTTTGAAAGATATGAAATAATTCAGAACGATTTTTTATCAAAAATAACCAAGTGCATTTGGAATAATTATCAATGAAAGTAACAAAGTATTGAAAACCTAAAGTAGACTTAACACGACTAGGTCCCCAAATGTCAGAGTGAACCACGACAAAAGGGGACGAAGCACCACGTGTAACACTACGAAGAAAGGAAGTACGACTATGCTTGCCTAATTGACATGACTCACACGTCAAACTAGACAAGTTGGACAAGGCAGGGACAAACTTCTGTAACTTGGTAAAACTTGGATGACCTAACTGAGCATGAAGAAGAGAGGGAGACTCCATAATTGCACCAACATGTGTAGAGGGACGGAGATGATAAAGACCATGAAACTCACTGACGACACTCGAATAGAAGGAAAACAATTTACGGTTAGGTTTTAAGAGTTGATTTGATTGGAAATAGAAAACAGAAAAAATAAAGGATACCGTAGGCGCCACAAATAAGAATATTTGATAAGCCAAGAAGGATCGCCACAAGAATCGAATAATTCTTGATAAGATCAAGTGATGCAAGTAAGAACCCTAGCAGAGCAACAACTCCCAAAGTGATTCTGAATATTACGTACGTTCATTCTGAATTCCCAAATGTTTAATACAACTTAAGTTTATGAGTTTGTCTCATTGTAGGAAATAAAGATAAATTAAAATCCTAATATCCCAAGCAAAGTTAAGTTGCCCAGATGGTTTAGTGAAGACATTATAAGCTTTGGGTCTTGGGTTCAAATCCCCACTGTAGCAAATAATAATAAAAATAATAACTAAATCTTCTATTTGGGCCTCCTAGCTCTCTAAACATTTTATGCATGTGATAGGGCTAGACTCCTCCATGTTTAGAGCTTTTAATAGTTGAGCCTTTAGCAAATTGGTCATTTTGTGTTGCAATGCCTCTTGTGCTTTTCTGAGCCTGCCTCTTGTCATAGGTCCATCTAAGTCTTGGATTGGATCTTGGTCTTGATCCTTCTCGTTATGGGCTTGGGCCTTTATGTCCACATCATTCCCTCCTTCTTGGGCAACATTTGTCCTCAAATCTATGGATTCATCTCCTGCATCAAAATGAGTCAAGTCAACAACATTAAAAGAAGAACTTACATTATACTCTCCTGGTAGATCAATCTTATAAGCATTATCATTGATCTTCTCTAAGACTTGGAATGGCCCATCTCCTCTAGGTTGAAGTTTAGAATTTATTTGTTCAGGAAACCTTTCCTTTCTCATGTGTACCCAAACCCAATCACCAGGTTGGAACACCACCTTTTTCCTACCCTTGTTAGCTTGCCTCGCGTAGCTCTCATTCTTCTTTTCAATTTGAGCTTTTACTTGCTCATACAACTTCTTCACATATTCTGCTTTAGCCTGTGCTTCCTTATGCTTAAACATAGAAATGTTAGGCAAAGGCAACAAATCAAGAGGAGTCAAAGGATTAAATCCATACACAATCTCAAATGGTGAAAAATTAGTGGTGCTATGGATAACCCTATTATAAGCAAACTCAACATGCGGTAAACATGCTTCCCCAGTCTTAAGATTTTTCTTTAAAATAGTTCTAAGCAATGTGCCCAAAGTCCTGTTGACTACCTCAGTTTGACCATCAGTTTGTGGGTGACAAGTAGTAGAAAACAATAATTTAGTACCAATCTTACCCCACAAGGTTCTCCAAAAGTGACTAAGGAATTTTAAATCCCTATCACTCACAATGCTCCTCTGCAGCCCATTTAGCCTTACTACTTCCTTGAAAAACAAATCAGCCACATGACAAGCATCATCTACCTTCTTGTAAGGTATGAAATGCACCATCTTAGAAAACCTATCAACAACAACAAACACAAAATCCTTTCTATTCTTTGTTTTAGGCAGCCCTAAAATAAAGTCCATAGAAATGTCAGTCCAAAGATATTCAGGAACAGGTAAAGGAGTATACAACCCATGAGGCTTAACCTTAGATTTAGCCTTTTTACACACAATGCAGTGATCACAAAACTTATTCACATCACGTTTCATATGAGGTCAAAAGAAATGCTCTTGCAAAATTTCTAAAGTCTTTTGAACCCCAAAATGACCCATCAAACCCCCTTCATGTGATTCACTCACAAGCAACTCTCTAATGGAACACTTAGGCACACAAAATTTATTTGCTTTAAATAAGAATCCATTATTCCTAAAGTATCCATTTTAAGAAAACCTTTCACATGCAGCAAAAGTTTCAGCAAAATCCACATCATTCACATACATGTCTTTCAAAGATTCAAGACCAAACAATTTAGTTTCAAGCATAGAAAGTAATGCATATCTCCTAGAAAGTGCATAAGCTACTACATTCCCTTTTCCCTTTTTATGCTTGATGACATATGGAAATTGCTCCAAGAAATCAACCCATTTGACATGCCTCTTGTTTAACTTACCTTGTCCCTTTAAGTATTTCAAAGATTCATGATCACTATGAATTACAAACTCTTTTGGTAAAAGGTAATGCTTCCTGTCGCCGCCGTCAAAATGAGGCGGTCGGAGCGACGCGATGGTTCCGACTTTCCAATTTTCGCGTTTTTATTGGTGTGGTTACAACGCCTTTAGGTTGTCCGATAACCGGGCTGAACCTAGGGGCGAGGTTTTTCGAAAAGGCGCTCTTGGATTGTCCGATAACCGGGCTAACCCAAGAACTAATTTTGAAGGGTTCTTCTGGAGTCTCCACTGATGTTTTTACCGGAAACATCGGAAAAGGAGTGAAAAGGCGTTGGTTTTCAAAAAACCAACTTTGGTCATTAGAACCAGAGTTGGGTAAGGGAGTTAGTTACGTGTAAGGGAAGTGTTAGTTCCCTTACGATGCTCCTTTCGGGTTCCCTATGATAGGTCAGCTGTTAAATAAGTAAACCGATGAAAATGCGCTTTTACCCTTTTATTTGTGGAATTTAAAGTTACGACTACATGACCCTAATATCTATTACGCAATTTATAGATAAAGCAGTAAAGAGAGAGAGAGAGAGAGAGAGAGAGAGAGAGTGTAGAAACCTCCGAGGCAAGCTTTATATTAATCTTTTGAAAATTGGGGTGCTTTTTTGCAGCCCCTCGCTCTCTATAGCATCGAAAACCTCTCGAAAATGCTATAAAAACTCTTAGAAACTCTAAAAAAACTCCGGAAGTGCTTCGGAGAGGTTCTATGAAGAGAATTTTATGAAGTGACAAGAGAGATAAAGGAAGAACTGTGTGAAATGAGGGGAATAGCGCGGTTATTTATAGGGATTCGCGCCTGTCAGTTCGAGACGGTCGTCTCGCCATTCGAGACGGTCGTCTTGCCTTGCAGAAATGGCGAGACGGTCGTCTCGCCAAACGAGACGGCCGTCTCACCATTCGCAAGTGACGAGACGGCCGTCTCGCCAAACGAGACGACGGTCTCGCCACTTTCGCATGGCGAGATGACGGTCCCGAAACGAGACGACGGTCTCGACTCTAAAAGGCGAAAATCCTTATTTACATGCAGAAAATCCCTCCTATTCTAATATGGGGCCTAATAGTCTCTCCTAATGGCTTCTTAGGCTTCATCCATCTTCAAAAAGGAGGTCTTCTGGTCTTTATTATGAGACCGGGCAAGATTTGGGGTCTATAGCTGCCCCCCCTTTACCCGACTAGTCAACTGCTGGCCTGTTGTGCCAAGGAGATCGAATGGAGGGTAAAGGAGTTGACCCTCCTGCCCGGTTGCCCTTCAGATGTTCCGTCTTTGTGGCGGTTGATCTTCTGGGAAAAAGTGTGCTTCCAGGATGCTCCTTCTGGCGGTAGCTGATCCTTTCGACTAATGAGTATGAACCCCCATCTGGTTTGACGAGTATGAACCCTCGCCCGGTAAGCCCCCTTTTATAAGGCCTGATGAGTATACACCCCCATCTGGTGTTTGACGAGTATGAACCCCCGTCCGATAAGCCCCCTTTTGTAAGGCTTGATGAGTATACACCTCCATCTGGTGTTATGCCTCTGGATGCTCCTTCTTGCGGTAGCCGATCCTTTCGGCTGATGGTGGCGACTTATTGCTCTAGCTCATGCGCCGGTGTTGAGTTGTGTTCTCTTGTCTTTGATTTGGTCGTCCAGATTGTGCCGGGGATTCTGCTAGTGTTCATCCAGCTTCGTTGGTTTGCTGGGGATTCTTTGGTTTTTTGGTGGTGGTCGCCCGACTTTGCTGGTTGTCGGGCAGTTTTGTTTTCTTTGCTCGACTTCTGTTTGGTTGTCGAGAATTGTTGGTCAAGGTGATTTTTAATCCTACTTTTTTTTTCGCGGTTTTATCTCTTTTTTCTCGCGATTTTGGATTTTGGCTTTTTTTTTAGCGTGAGTCTTTTTACTTTAAGCTTCTTTTATTACGCTGACTTTTGAAAAGTATGGCAAAAAATGTATGAATGAAAATTTTTATTTATAAGGAAAAAATTTATTACAGCAACTTATTCTATAAGCACTATCCCTAAGAAGGTGGGCTCCATAAGAGGAGAACTACCGGTACATATGTCTCCAGAACTCTGCCTGGTCCCGGACTTCATCGCGATACTCCTGCTGGAAGACCACCCAGTCTTGCCTCATCCCCTCTTGGTACTAATATATTGTCTCCAGTCTTGTGTCGAAGGCCTCCTGCCTTAGGGACATCTGCTCTTGCCTCACAGACATCTGATCGAATTGCTGGCGTAGATCGTTCATGTTACGGTTCATGCCAACAAAGTCATCTGTGTACTGTTGTTGTTGTTGTTGTTGCTGGAACTCGGGAGGTGTTGGGAGATCGTGCATTGCCACGAGATCCCGGAGATCCAAAGTGATATCCAGGGAGGGGTGGAGGATCAGTTGGGTCCCGTGGCGCAGCAGCATCCCCATGCTGACGAGTACCAACCCGTTGATGGACTCGGGTCGGAGGCTGGAGGCCAGTTCCTCCCTGCCACTGCACCCCCATTTCTCTGCCAAGGGGGTAATGAGGGGAGCCATGAGGATGGCTCCCACTGGCCGGCTCCCGAAGTCCTTGAGGGCCTTCAGGAAGAAATAGCCAGGGTTACACCGGCGCCTCTGGCTCATGCAATAAAGGACGAAGAGGTCCGGAAGGGTTACCTTTCCCTGTCTCTCTTTCCGCCCATGGATGGTCCCCGCCAGCAGCTTGTGGCAGATACGGAGGGCTGGGGGGAGTGTCAAGCCCTTTATCAGCGTGGGCAAAGTGGGCGCCCTGGTGAGCTCTTCCCACATCTCGCCGGCGGTGAGGTTGGTAGGGCACGCGCAGATGGCCTCCTGGTAGTCTCGGGTCAGCACGTCCCTGGGCTGGACGAACCTAATGTTCACATTGAATTCGTCGAGGGTGGTGGTTCAATACATCCCACCCATAAAGTATGTCACCATTTTTGTTGGTGACAGGCCTGAAACCATGGCGGGAGTCTCGGCGTAGGAGATGGAGGTAAGAAACTCCAGTACCGCCTGGGGATACACGTGGGTAGGTGGAGACTGTAGGAGGAAGCCCCACCCAATGCTGTCAATGTCGGCCCGGACGTCGTCCTCCCACCCGAATTCGGCGAGAATGCCGAAGTCTAATTTGAACATGGGGTGCCATGTGTGCCCCCTGATATGCTCAAGACGGGCCTGATGTAGTGGAGAGAGCTGAGTGGGGTCCTGGGGGACAGGTGCTGAGAAACTGCTAAGGCCAGCAGAACCTCTTCTCTTCCTAGATTGACTTCCACGATGCATTTTCACGGTAAAGTGCTCGAGAGTGAGAGAATAGAGAGTTGGGGTGCAGAGGAGGTGTGGAGACCCCCCAAAACCCCTCCTCTATTTATAGGGGAAAAACTGAAATCGGGACCACCGTCTGGGAAGTCGAGACGGCGGTCTCGACTTTGGCCTTAAGCGAGACGGCCGTCTCACCAAGCGGGATGACCGTCTCGTTTTTAGCCAAGTCGAGATGGCGGTCTCGTTGTTCGAGATGGCGGTCCCGATTTTCTGGAGATCGAGACGACGGTCTGGTAATACGAGACGGTCGTCTCGATTTTAAGGGTTTTTTTTTGAAAGGAAATAGGACCTGGTTCAAAAACATTTTATGCATGCAATGTTTTCATGTTTGATGTCCTATAATGCCTATTTCAATTAGTTTTTCAAAAGGATTTAACTGACCTGTTTTATAGCGTCGAGCGCCCTCTGATCTGCGTTCTCGTATTTGGCTGTACCATGCCGGACTTCTTGTGATCGAAGAATAATTTGCTTTTTCTTTTTCTTCCTTTTTTTTTCTTTTTTCTTTCTTTTTGTAGAGCACTCTTTGTCATGTAGTGTCCCTTTTTCTCCACTCTAGGGGTTTGAATCCTCTTGTTGACTATACGCCTCCATATTCCCAAATTAATTATTAAAATATTGTTGTGAGGGTCAAGAGAAAAGAAGTAAGAAGGTAAATTCAATGGCTTGTGTTTTAGACGGTTAATTTTTATTTAGAAAGATGTTTTGTAAGATTAGTTGGCTAGGGTTAGGCTTAGGTGTTTAAGCTTTTTGTCTAAGCAAGCGTTTCCCCTTTTTTGTACTTGCGCTTTAGTTTTATTTCCATTGCTTTTTATGACTAGTTGATCTCCCTAGATCGCCCTTTGGGTTTTCGAACTAGGATATTGTGTTTTGGCCCTATCTTTTGTCTAGGTTCCTTCTTTTGGTATTTTTAGGGAATCCTAGCGGACCTTATTTTGTAACCCTAACTTTTGCCTAGGCTACCCTTTATTTTTATTCGGGTATCCTACCGGGTTGACCCTATCTTTTGCGTAGCCCCCTTTAGTGGGTTTCCTACTGGGTATTTTGCCCTTTTTCTTTGGCCTTTGGCTTCTATGGGCTTTTTCTTTTTTGTGTATTTAAGTTTTGTTCACAATATTGGCGAAGCATGACTTTCTTTATGGTGAGGTAAAGCCTTATTTGCTGTTTCTAATCAACTAGCTTGACTGTAATGGCAATGGCGAATTTTGGTTATTTGGATGCACTTTTTATTCTTCTTTTTCTTTTTTTGTTTACTTAGACAAGGTTATTGTGAGGTCTAGTCATGAAATAGCAAGAAGAGAAGCAGATAGTAAGAAGTATTTTTATTAATTAATAAGGAAATATGTGCCCTAAAATGCCCGGGGGTCGGGCTAGCGCTGGGGGATAATCTCTAACAATCATGGGTTTTACATCCCTTGAATGAAGAAAAATATCTCCTAATGACTAGGGTAGCTCTTGACGCTTGCATTCCTCCACTTCGGAAAATTTGCTTGAGTGTGCGGAGGGGAGACTTCCCTTTTCCTCTTTCTGTTCGGCCCTTAGTAGGGTCATATCCTAGGCCATACTTGTAAAGATTGTCTTTGAATTCTGGGGGTTCCCTCATGCCTTGGGAATCTGCCCCTAGTCCTTGGCCAGGATGGTAACCATGCTTCAACATCATGCGGGCTACCTTTGTGTTTTTGGGAAGTCTTTCTATACTGGCAATTTCGAGCGCTTGAAAAGATGTTTCAAGGGCCTCTTCAGCCGCATCCACATAAGGTTGGGTAGACGGTCCACTGATCAGGATATCATCTTCTGCTTGGACCGTGACCAGTTTGTCATCCACTATGAACTTAACTTTTTGGTGGAGCGTCGAAGGTACTGCCTTAGCGTCATGAATCCAAGGCCTGTCGAGGAGACAACTGTATGCTGGAGTAATATCCATTACATGGAAATTGACGTTGAAGATAGTGGGTCCAACTTGGATTGGCAAATTAACTTCTCCCACTACTTCTCGTTTGGATCCGTCGAAGGCTCGAACGATAGTGCCGCTTGGGCGCAGATGGGTTCCTTGGATAGTCAACTTGTCTAGTGTGCACTTGGGCATCACATTTAAGGATGACCCATTATCCACAAGAACTTTGGCGATGAGGTACTCCTTGCACTTGATGGAGATGTGCAAGGGCTTGTTGTGGTTTGACCCCTCGAGGGGGAGTTCTTCCTCTGTGAATGTGAGGTGATCGCTTGCCATAATGTGACCGACGATCCTCTCAACCTTTTCTTGGGATATGGAGTGAGGTACGTGTGCTTCGCTCAAGACCTTCATCAGGGCGTTTCTGTGCGGTTTCGAGCTCATCATTAGAGATAACAGGGTTATCTTTGCAGGAGTATGATTGAGCTGGTCTATAATGGAATACTCACTTTGCCTTATAAACTGGAGTAATTCCTCTGTCTCCTCCTTGGATTCTTTATTTTCTTTTTCTTCGGTATTTTTATTTTTTCCTTTATTTTTGGGGACATCTTCTTGTGAGTCCTTGGGGGAATATATTCTTCCGCTTCTAGTCATGCCCCCAATGCCGGCTATATTTGTGATACCCTCTTTTATTGGTGAAGATTCTTCATATCTCCACGGTACAACTTTATTTGATTCATAGGGGAAAGGACGTGGCATAAATAGTCGCACTGGTGTCCTTGCCCCCTCTTCCTTATTTTCGAGGACCAACGGTCGAGGCTTATTTTCCTCTTGCGGCGAGTCGACCGTTGGGGCAAACTTGATTAGGAGTGGCTTTCTCTCCATTCTTCTGATTTGGAAGACGTGTCAGTTAATCCTTCCTTTTTATTATCTTATTTATTAAGAATGAAGGAGGGGAAATTAAATATGCAAATGAATGATATGCATGCAAGTAGACAATTGTTGAATAAAGAAAAATTTCATTTATTCGTTGGAAGGTGTACATTCCCCTATTCCATACTACGAAGCAACTTTTGGCAGAAACGGAAAAGCCTAAAGAAACCCACAGGCGGGTCTTGATCCCTATGTAATTCCCTTTCGGCTTCCCGGATGTGACGAGCAAGTGCTTCGCTTTGCTTCTGGACCGCCTGGCTCATGTCTTCACTGTACTTTTGAGCCTCTTTGATCTTCGCCTCTTGATGGACGACCAGGGCTTGCAGTTCATCGAGTTTTGCAAGGGCTCGATCCTTTTCTTGTAGTACTTGGCCGTACTGAGCTAACCCGTCTCTCTCCTTGCAGCGTAGCTCAGCGAGACTTTTGTTGAGTCTCCGATTGGCCTCTCGCTCTTGGTGTATTTCTGACCGAGTCCTGGTGATGTCTTGCAACAAATCCTTGATCGTCTGAGCCTGTTTTGCTGATTTGGCCTCAAGGCGTTCTGATTTGGCGGTTATTTCTTGGAGTTGGCTATCTGAACTGGTTCTGATAGCTTTGAATGCTTGGATAGCTTGCTCGTTAGAGTCAGCACACTGGTCCTTGAGGCGCTCTATTTCATGATCCTTTTTCTTGCATTACCTCTGCAGACCATCAATGGTGAGGATAGATTCTTGCTCTCTTTCTTCAAGGGCCCTCATCTGGGCTCCCATGATTTCTATCCTCTGGGTTAAGGCATCGACTTGGGCTTGCAACTCTTCACTATTGGCGCTTGTGAGGAGTGAGGTGGATGGTTGAGACATCCCTCTTCTTTTTCTCCATACCTCATAGTCACCGGAGACAGCCACTCGAGCTTTCCCTAGCTCTCCATCTCCCATAAAGACTGGCTTCTCCCATGCTTTTCTCACGGCTAGTGAATTGGCGATTGTGCATGGGTCTCCGAAGAAACACAGTCCTCTGAGTTCCCCTCGGGGAATTGTAGTTTGAGTCCTCATGAGTTGCCTCATAGTTACTCTAGGTGAATAGGCTATGCAACCCCTGAGTCCTATCAAGGGTACGTTCAGATAGTCTCCACATCTGATGAGGACTGGACCGGGTCGGAACCAAGGGCAGACCTATGATAAATGGTTGGCGTCCCATTGTTCCAACTCGTCCTTCCATTCTGAAGTTAAGCGACGTTGGAGAGGGATTTTGGAGAAGCTCCTTAAAGGGTCGGGGAACATCCCCATGTGACTAGAGGCGTAAAAATGTGTAATGCCCCACACAAAGAGTAGTGAAGAGCAGCAGCGAAGTGTTTTTCCTTGCTTCTGGCGGCAGAATTCCACTGAGAGCAAGGTGTCGGCAAGAATTGCAGGCAAGGGACTCTTCGAGTTCACGTCCTAGGCGAAGAAGGCGTCCATGACGGCTTGATCCACTGTGTCGAGGTGGAAGGGAAACAAGATCGTTCCGAATATGATTAAGGCCAAGGTTTTGTTAAAAGCGACCCATTCTGTCCTTTCAGCCAAGTCGGACAGATGGTCTTCTAACATTGAGACTTTCCAACCCCGGATGTTCCCTTTTTCTATCAGGGTAGTCTGCCGGAAAGGTAGTTGAATGATGGCAGCGACTTGTGCTGCAGGAGTATATGCCCCGTGGCGGATATGGATCCCCGCTGATTTGGGCCATTTTAGCATAATTTCGTACTCCTCCAAGGTGGGCACCATATCGAACTGCGGGAATTCGAAGCAGTGCAGACTAGTGTTCCAGAAGTGAACCAAAACCCTGATGAACACTTGATCGACACAGATCTTCAGCAGGTCGAGAATCCTTCCATAGGATTTTTCAAAGTCGGAGCGGACCTCTGGTGGCATTACCGCGCAAAGTCGTTCCAGTTTCTTAGTATGGTACCGGGGAATGTCCACTTTCTTCAACTGTCTACTGGTCCCCTCCATTTTCTAAAACCAAAATGCATGCTTTATGAATATGATGTTTATTGTAGGTATGAATGTGAGTGTTTATTTTCCTATTTATCATGTTTTATTTCTACATGATGTATGGTATTTGCGTATTTTTTTAGAAAATAAACTACCTATATGAATGATTTATGAGTATAACGTTTATGAACAAGGTCCCATTTATTGTTTTGGAATTGGATTTTTATTTGATTTTTATAGCCTTTTATCTCTTCTGTCGGACTGCGTGGCTACTTAGCTTACAAAGAACCTGAAACCAGGCTAGCTAAAAGGCAGACTGTCCGAGATAAAAATGGCTTTATGCGAAAGAATAATTAGCGTCTCTTATCTCTTCTGTCGGACTGCATGGCTACTTAGCTTACAAAGAACCTGAAACCAGGCTAGCTAAAAGGTATACTATCCGAGATAAGGGTGTTTATTGCAAAAAATGTTTTTTGTGATTTTTCTGTTGTTTGGTTATGCTATGCAACAAAAAAATGCAAAAAACAAATGCACACACAATTCGATCATCCACGAACAGGCGAGAAGTCGTTTTAATCACGAGGTAGAGTTTTCCTGCAGAAAAGTGTTTTGGCGAAGGTAGGTTCTAACTGTTCTCACCAAGGCTAAGGCCCCCAAGGTGCCCCCATTATAGGGTCCCCACTCTCCAGCCTTCCGACCATGCTTAGCACTAAGGCCATAGTCAGTCTTTGTGCCAAAAGAGGAAGGTTATCACCTTGAGTGGTGGTTTCCGATCACACTGGTGGGCACAAGGCCATCACTACAGTGAATCGTACATGCCACCCACTCCCTATGGATTTCTCACTTGCCCCCAGGTATAGAGGGAACTGTTGTGTGCAAGGGGTTTGTGTACAATTTGTATTTCAAACAATTGCATAGGTATAAACAAACAACAGTTATTAAAGCCAAGCATTAAAACATGTTATAATACAAGGTAGGGTAAAAGTGTAATTTCTTGGTTTATTTACTTTAAGTTGGCCCATCACTGAATGGGATCAACTCTCTAGGCTTCCCCAAGGCGGTCGGACCGACGCGATGGTTCCGACTTTCCAATTTTCGCGTTTTTATTGGTGTGGTTACAACGTCTTTAGGTTGTCCGATAACCGGGCTAAACCTAGGGGCGAGGTTTTTTGAAAAGGCGCTCTTGGATTGTTCGATAACCGGGCTAACCCAAGAACTAATTTTGAAGGGTTCTTCTGGAGTCACCACCGATGTTTTTACCGAAAACATCAGAAAAGGAGTGAAAAGGCGTTGGTTTTGAAAAACCAACTTTGGTCATTAGAACCAGAGTTGGATAAGGGAGTTAGTTACGTGTAAGGGAATTGTTAGTTCCCTTACGACGCCCCTTTTGGGTTCCCTATGATAGGCCAGCTGTTAAATAAGTAAACCGATGAAAATGCGCTTTTACCCTTTTATTTGTGGAATTTAAAGTTACGACTACATGACCCTAATATCTATTGCGCAATTTATAGATAAAGCAGTAAAGAGAGAGAGAGAGAGTGTAGAAAGCTCTGAGGCAAGCTTTATATTAATCTTTTGAAAATTAGGGTGCTTTTTGGCAGCCCCTCGCTCTCTACAGCGTCGGAAACCTCTCGAAAACGCTATAAAAACTCTTAGAAACTCTCAGAAAACTCCGAAAGTGCTTCGGAGGGGTTCTAGGAAGAGAATTTTATGAAGTGACAAAGAGAGAAAGGAAGAACTGTGTGAAATGAGGGGAATGACGTGGCTATTTATAGGGATTCGCGCCTGTCAGGTCGAGACGGCCGTCTCGTCTAACAAGGTCGAGATGGCCATCGCGCCATTCGAGACAGCCGTCTCGCCTTGCAGAAATGGCGAGACAGCCGTCTCGCCAAACGAGACGGCGGTCTCTCCATTCGCAAGTGACGAGACGGCCGTCTCACCAAACGAGACGGCCGTCTCGCCACTTTCGCAAGGAGAGACGGTGATCCTGAATACGAGATGGCGGTCTCGACCCTAAAAGGCGAAAATCCTTATTTACATGCAGAAAATCCCTCCTATTCTAATATGGGGCCTAATAGTCTCTCCTAATGGCTTCTTAGGCTTCATTCATCTTCAAAAAGGAGGTCTTCTGGTCTTTATTATGAGACCGGGCAAGATTTGGGGTCTACACTTCCAAGTTTGTAAAGCACGCACTAAGGCATACAATTCCTTATCATAAGTGGGATAGTTTAAGGCACCCTCATTCAACTTCTCACTAAAATAAGCAATTGGATGACCTTCTTGTAGCAAAACAACCCCAATACCCACATTAGATGCATCACATTCAATTTCAAAAGATTTTGCAAAATTTGGTAATGCAAGGATGGGGGCATTAGATAGTTTGTGCTTAAGTTCAGAAAATGCCTTTTATTGTTTTTCACCCCATTTAAACCCAACATGCTTTTTGACTATTTCATTAAGAGGTGCAGCCAAAGTACTAAAGTCTTTAACAAACCTCCTACAGAAACTAGCTAACCCATGAAAGCTTCTCACTTCACTCACATTCTTAGGGGTAGGCCACTCTTGGATGGCTCTAATCTTTTCCTCATCAACTTGTACCCCTTTAGAACTCACAACAAATCCCAAGAACACAACATGATCAGTGCAAAAGGTACATTTTTCAAGATTAGCAAACAATTTTTCCTTTCTAAGCACATTCATGACAGCACGCAAATGTTCAACATGCAAATCAAAATTAGTGCTATATAGTAGAATATCATCAAAATACACCACTACACATTTGCCTAAAAACTCTTTCAAGACATGGTTCATCAATCTCATAAAAGTGCTTGGAGCATTAGTTAACCCAAAGGGCATAACTAGCCACTCATACAACCCATATTTAGTTTTAAAAGCTGTTTTCCACTCATCTCCTTCTCTAATTCTAATTTGACGATATCCACTTTTCAAGTCAATTTTAGAGAAGATACAAGCACCATACAATTCATCCAACAAGTCATCTAACCTAGGAATGGGATGTCTATACTTTACCGTGATGTTATTGATAGCTCTACAATCTGTGCACATCCTCCAAGTTCCATCTTTCTTAAGGACTAGAATGACTGAGACTGCACATGGACTCAAGCTTTCTTTAACCCACCCCTTTTGCATTAAGTCTTCAACTTGCTTTTGAATCTCCTTGGTTTCTTGGGGATTGCTTTGATAGGCTGGTCTATTAGGCAATGAAGCTCCTGGAATAAGGTCAATTTGATGCTCAATACCCCTAAGAGGGGGTAGACCTATAGGCACTTCTTTGGGAAAAACATCTTCAAAATCCTGCAACAAAGAAGAAACCTCTTTTGGAAGAGAGTTAGTAAAACATGGACTGTTTGATTTACTTTCTTTACTCAAAAGTAAAAGTATTGGCTTTCTCAATTGCATAGCTCTTTTGACTTCTTTTTCTTTTATAAATAGATTTGATTTTTTTCTCTCTTTCTCTTTTTCTTCCTCTTTTTCCTTTTTCTTTTCACTCTCTTTTTCTTTTCTCTTTTCTCTCTCTTTTTCTTTTCTTTGTTCTTTTCTTTTATTTCTCATTTTCAGTTGATCCTCACTAACTTCTCTTGGAACCAAAGGTGCAAGAGTAGTTTTGTGGTCTTTATGCATAAAAGAGAACTTATTAGTGAAACCATCATGCATAACTCTCCTATCATACTGCCATGGTCTCCCAAGAAGTAAATGACAAGCCTCCATAGGAACTACATCACACAAAACAGAATCTTCATATTTCCCTATGGAAAAACCCACTTCAACTTGCCTATTCATGGTCATCTCACCATCTTCACTAAGTCATTGAAGTTTGTAAGGTCACGGGTGTGGCTTAGTCTCCAAATTCATTTTTGAAACCAACCGTGCACTAGCCACGTTAGTGCAACTCCCACCATCAATGATCAAAGAACACAACTTCCCTTGAATGAGACACCTTGCATGAAAAATATTTTCTCTTTGACAATCATCCAATTCAACTGATTGACTACCCAACATCCTTCTAATCATGAACAAATCTCCTTCTAACTCTCTTTCATCTTCATGCTCATTTCATCACTAGATGAAAAATCTGAAGAAGATTCACTAATTATTTCTCCATCCTCCTTAAGTAACATAGTCTTCTTAGTGGGACATTGAGAAGCTATGTGACCTCTTCCCAAACATTTGAAGCAATTAACCTCACTACTCCTTGTTTTCTTAAGTGCCTCATCAGACTTATTTTGATTTCTATGAGCTATAACATTGGAATTGCTTGTTGATGATCCTCCCTCCTTCTTATTTTTGTCCTTCCAACTAGGAGAGTGAAAATTAGATGAACTCCTCCTCATGGCACCATTTCTCTTCAATTGTTGTTCCACCTTAGAAGCTTGATGTACTAAATCCTCCAACTCAACATAATTTTGCAGCTCCACAACATCCCTTATATCACTATTTAGCCCATGTAGGAATCGGGCCATAGTAGCCTCCCGTGCCTCCATAACATTAGCCCTAATCATGGAAACCTCCATCTCTTTGTAATATTCATCAACACCTCTACTACCTTGTATGAGTCTTTGGAGCTTGTTGTGAAGATCTCTTTGATAATGAGAAGGAACAAATCTTCTTCTCATCAACCTCTTCATTTCTTCCCAACTTTCCACCAAGGGTTCTTCATATCTCACTCTTTCCCTTTGTAATTGGTTCCACCAAATGAGAGCATAATCAGTGAATTCCATGGTTGCCACCCTCATCTTTTTATCTTCTGTGTAATTATGGCATGCAAATAGTTGCTCAATTTTTATTTCTCACTCCAAATATGCTTCTGGATCACTCTTTCCTTGAAAAGAGGGTATGTTTAGCTTTACTTTTTCAATTCTGTTATCTCTAACATCACCTTCATTATTTCTCCTTCTCCTCCTTCTACCTCCACCATCATCATCATTTCCTTGATTTTCTAGTTGTTCAATTCTCCCATACAAATCCTCGGTATGTTCTGTCAACATTCTTTGCATTTGGGCTGTAATGGCATCATTCAATAATATATTGTCAGCCCCTAGAGGAGGGGTACCACCACCTGCACCTGCCATCTTTCAAGTAAAAAAAAGAAAGGACCAAACAAAAGAAGTAATAGGACCTCACCACTCTTCTCACGTATTTGCACTCAAAGATGTATCACTCGTGTTTACTCTCAATTTGGCTTTTGTATAATATGCACTCTTACCTTTTTCCACTCGTTCTCTGACTTATGATTCTTACAAGAATCAAACAATGTATAGTTCAAGAATCACTTTCAACTGTAGCAATCACAAGGAATAAAACAGAATTGTAGTACTAACAAAGGACAAGTAGCAAAGAACAATTTTACTACTAATAACAAGCAAGACAAATTTAAACTGTATGGGAAAACAAAGATTAGACAAAGACGCGTGACACTTAGGAATTTTATCAAACAGCTAATGTGCACTGAAATTTAAAAAAAGAACAACTGCCACACACACACACACACACACACACACACACACACATATATATATATATATATATATATATATAATTTTTTTTTCGATTCTTTTCTTCTTTTGATTCTTTTCCTTTTTTGATTCTTTTCTTTTTTGATTCTTTTCCTTTTTTATTCTTTTCTTTTTCTTTTGTTCTTTTCCTTTTTTTGTTCTTTTCTGCAGAAAACTAATTTCAAACACAACTTTGATATATATATCTAAATAAAATTCAATATCAAAATTGCATAAACAACAAGTTTTTTTGAACAATATACGTGAACGAGTGACAAATGAACAGTACACGTGAACATTAACAATGAACAGTACCGTGAACAGTGTCGGTGAACAGTATCGGTGAACAGTACGATGAACAATACCACTTTTGAACCTTGCTCTGAATACCAAATGACGACACTCGAATAGAAGGGAAACAATTTACGGTTAGGTTTTAAGAGTTGATTTGATTGGAAATAGAAAACAGAAAAAATAAAGGATACCGTAGGCGCCACAAATAAGAATATTTGATAAGCCAAGAAGGATCGCCACAAGAATTGAATAATTCTTGATAAGATCAATTGATGCAAGGAAGAACCCTAGCAAAGCAACAACTCACAAAGTGATTCTGAATATTACGTACGTTCATTCTGAATTCCCAAATGTTTAATACAACTTAAGTTTATGAGTGTTAAGGTTCCAACATAAAACCAATTGGCAATATGTGGAGTAGCCTAACATGTATTTAAACCATACCAAATGACATGAGGTAGGCAATGTGGGACTTTCAACACGCCCCCTCCAACGAAGCCTGCCGGACCAGGCAAAGGGTACTTTTGACCCAACTAAAGGGCAACTTTTGACCCATGACAATAACCGGAAAGATGTTAGGCTTTGGCTCCGAAACCATGTTAAGGTTCCAACATAAAACCAATTGGCAATATGTGGAGTAGCCTAACATGTATTTAAACCATACCAAATGACATGAGGTAGGCAATGTAGGACTTTCAACAATGAGTTTGTCTCATTGTAGGAAATAAAGATAAATTAAAATCCTAATATCCCAAGCAAAGTTAAGTTGCCCAGATGGTTTAGTGAAGACATTATAAGCTTTGGGTCTTGGGTTCAAATCCCCACTGTAGCAAATAATAATAAAAATAATAACTAAATCTTCTATTTAGGCCTCCTAGCTCTCCAAACATTTTATGCATGTGATAGGGCTAGACTTCTCCATGTTTAGAGCTTTTAATAGTTGAGCCTTTAGCAAATTGGTCACTTTGTGTTGCAATGCCTCTTGTGCTTTTCTGAGCCTGCCTCTTGTCATAGGTCCACCTAAATCTTGGATTGGATCTTGGTCTTGATCCTTCTCGTTATGGGCTTGGGCCTTTATGTCCACATCACTCACATCTTGTGTCAATCACCTATTTCGAACTCCGGTCATGTAAACACACAAAATTATTGGTAAAAGAAACAACACAATCAAGAGAATGAGTTAGACGACTGATGGACAACAAGTTAAAAGGAGACCTAGGGACATAAAGAACATTATCAATGGTTAAAGAAGGAAAATGTTTAACAGTTCCAACACCATGAGATGATACTCTAGAGTCATCAGCCAGTGTAACAGAAGGTAAAAGATTAGGAAAGGATAAAGAGGAGAACAAAGATTTGTTACCAGTAATATGATCAGTGACTCCTGAATAAAAAATACAAGGACCAAGAGAAGAGGATTGGGTCAGACCAGCAAAATATGTACCTGTGTGTGCAACAAATGTAGTGGAACTAGAAGACTGCTGATCCTTATACCATTTAAGAAATTTGTTGAACATAGTAGATGTGTCAGATGCAACAGAAGAAGGAGGATCCCTAGCAGACAAAAGTGGGGAAAGATCGGTCTAAACAACTGCAGCAGATCAAGGAGGACGATCATGTAATACATAACACTTGTTAATCTTGTGACCTAGTTTGTCACAATGTTCACACGTAGGACGTCATTTTCCTTGTTTGCGAGGGTGAGTCCGGTCATCACGGTGAGATGTCAACGTAGAAGAATCATTAACAGAATTGGAAGTAGTAGAAGATGTGGAAGAAATCATGAAGGGCGGGAGAACAAATCCTAAAAAAATCCAAAGTAATCCAATCAACCCACGAAGCACATATCCAAAACGAGAAGATCAAAACAAGTTCGTTAAGACTAAACGGTGCAGAAGACAACAGATGACCAACTCTGATAATGGTGATCTCAATGGCACGATGCTCGCCTGACCAAAACGAGCAAAACTGTATGTTGCTAGTAAAAAATGAAACTCCGACAGCGGCTCCAGCGGTGGTGGCGGAGGTAACAACGTGAACCAATACATTAGGTAAGTTCCCAGGAAAAAGAGGTGGGTCACTAATGGACATGCTTAAATACCAAGTTTTTCCTTGTCAGAACCTTCCTAGACATGCACTTTCACATTACCAAATAATATCTAGTAACAAAAATAACTCTTTTCTTATGTGGAAGATCAATTTAACCGGCAGCGGCGGCGGTGGTGGCTCCAATATTGGACAAAGGCGAAAAAATTTCAAAATAACCTTAAGCTTTAGATACCATATTGAATATAGAGGAAATAGGGTTTGAGATTAATCTCCCTTGTGTATAAATCACACATAGGGTAATCTATTTATAATAGAGAAAGATACAACTAAAAAAGTAACCGAAAATATACAGAATAAACATAAGCTATTGTTTGATATTATGATTAACAATATCTAACAATATCTTAACAATATCTAAAAAATATCTAACAGTAATCATCACTTCATTCAATTTTGTTGTTGCATTATCATGTTCTTCTTTTACAATTATAGACAAACAAACTTTTTTTCATCATGATATTTATTCTCAGAAGGGTTATTTTTTTTTATATATTAACAGTCTTCTATTTAAGATCTAACATATTAAAAATTGCATTTTTTATCTTCCATTGATATTTTCTCCACAAAATATATAGTGAAAAAGAAATTTCCTTCTCATAGCACCCTTTTTTCTTATCTTTTGTTTTATCATCTTTCAACATAGAAAAATTCATGGTAGATTATAGTTTTTCTATCTAAGTCTTAAGTTTATTAAGTTTACAATCACGTTTCTAAACTTTTTCATCCTTTTGTGTGAGAGCCTCGTCTTTGATATCTTCAGTCTTTTCCTTCTCAAGGCATATCTGTTGTAATAATTCCTTCATCTCTAGCAATTCTTTCTCGAGTAATTGTTGTCTCTAGAAATTCTTTCTTGAGAAATTGTTGTCTCTAAAAATGCTTTCTCGAGCAATTGTTACTTTCGGAATCTTATTTCCCAACAATGATGTTGGTCTGGTTGGTTATCGGGGTTTTCTTTAAAACTTTTTTGTCTCTCTATGGGTACTTCATATTCATCTTGCCAATAATCCCAAATTTCTTTGGGTGACTTTAGGGATATGATTCTGATGAGAATCATTTGTGAAATACCTTCATATAAACATGACTTCGCTTTTGCCTTCCTCATTTTCTTTTTCTTATGGATTTTGATTTGGACTATGATGAAATTTTCAGGCAGCGAATCAATGATATAAGCATCTTCCACAACTTCCCATAAATTCAATCCTTCAAGATAGAATTGCATTCTCATAGTCCATAAGTCATACCTTCCACCATTGAAAATTGAAATAACAACTTCTGAAAAACTTCTTTTTCCTTCCATTTTCTTGTAAGAACCAAAGCTCTGATATCACTGGTGGAATTTTTTAGGATTTTGTGCTTGTATATTTCTGCTATATGAAATTATCTCATATGGATATATTTTTAATCATGTAATCTATCTATATATAGAGTAAAAATATTACAAAATATCAAATATTAATAATATCTCAATCATAATTGCCTAAATCAAAATAATAACTTAATATCCTTTTATCATCTTCTCTTAAAAGATAATAAAATCTCTTAATACCTAATTTTAAGTAATATTCTCAACAATAAAAAATAGTGTTGTTAGTATCTTCCTCCCCACTTGCACATGACAAACTTTTCACATTTCTAGTTATATTCTACTTGGATGAGGATCAAGTCTCTCCCAACCTTCCATTAGGTTCACCTTATTTGAGAGCATATTCTCACCTAAGGACTCCAATAAAAACTAGAACGAAGTTGACATGATATCAAAGAAAATGACAACAAAGGAATGTGAATCCACCAAACTGCACCACTCCTTTTTTATAGATTCATAGCAAAACCATATTAAAGGCATAGTTTATTCCTTATTGTTAGATTGTTTCGATCTATTGGTTAAAAACTTAATATCTCAAAAACTCATAATTTTTTAGAACTTTTACACTTTTTTCATGATGTAATTACTTACAATAAAACATACCTCTAAACCAATAACTATAACTTTTTTTCAAAATAAGACTCCTCTTTTTTTTTTATGTCCAATTTTTAGTTTGATTCAACAATAAACAAAGTGAGGATTGCAATTTTTACAAATTTGACCATGTGAAGATGTGAATAATTTTCTTCCTTTTTATCTTTTTAAAAAATTGTAAAAATAACACTCTTTTTCATGACTTAGAAACCCTTGTGTCACTAAGGTTAAATAGACAAATTAAACTTAACAAGTTTGATTTTTTTTTTTTTAACACATAGTTGGGAGCTTAATGTCAACCATCTTCCTCTCACAACTATGTGGAGGTAATTGCTAATCCATCAATCTCACAAGCTTCAAGGTTCTACCTTGGTAGTGTCTTAGTCATCATATCAACATCATTTTCATCAATAATAACATTTTCCAATTATAAGACCTTAGCATCCAAAGTATCATACATCAAATGGTACTTCACATCATATATGTTTGAATCTAGAATGAAAAGTTTGATTCTTATCAAGATGGATAACACTTTGACTATTTACAAATAATGGATAGTCTTCTTACACAAAACCAAGTTTCTACAAAAAAGATTTCAACCATAGCAACTCCTTTCATGCTTTAGTAATGACAATTAACTCTGCGTCATTAGTAGATATTAATACACACCTTTGCAGCCTTGATTGCCAAGCCACAATTCCCCTACAAACTTAATCAAATAGTTTGAAGTCCAACCATACATGAGTCTGAATAGCCCACCAAAGGAGACTCATCATCTCCAAAACAAAGTCTCAAATTACAATTAATACGAAGATACCTTAAAATTTATTTCATAGAATTCTAATGTTTTCTACCTAGATTTGACAAAAATCAACTTACTATATCAACAACATATACAATATCTGTTCTTGTACATACGGTTACATACATCAAACCATTCATTATAGATGCATAAGGATCTTTTTCTCATCCATATATTCTCAGCTTCATTTGAAGAACTCTTTTTAATACTCAGTTTAAAATGAGTTGCAAGAAGAACACTCACTACTTTAACATTTTTTATATGGAATCTTTGCAACAAAATTTTAATGTAGTGTTCCTATGATAGTCAAAATTTCTTCTCTTTTATATCACACATGATACTTATACCAAGAATATTTTTAGCATATCCCAAGTTTTTAATGACAAATGACTCGCCCAATTGTTTCTTTAAACTGACAATTCTGGAAACATTTTTCCTAACATCAAGCATGTCTCAACATATAATAACAATACAATAAAGTCATCATCAATAAACTTTTTAACAAAAACACAATGGTCAAAAGTGGTCTTTTTGTGGCATTAGTCACATATAAAAAACTCAAACATTTTATACCACTAACATCGAATTTGCTTCAAATCATATAAACTCTTTCTCAACCTACACACATAGTCTTCCTTGCCTTCAACGAGAACAATATCAAATTGTTTCATATAATTTTCTTGTTCCAAATTACCATGAAGAAAATTTGGCATCACATCCATATGCTCAACCTTCAAACCAAGAGTAACAACTAAACTTAACACAACTTTGATAGATGACATATTTTCCATAGGTGAAAAAATCTCATTGAATTCAACACATTTTCTTTATCTCAAGTTTTTCACCACTAATTTGGCTTTGTATCTCGAAGATGTAAAATTACTCTCTTGTTTTACCCTAAATATCTTCCTTTTTCTAAGACTTTTTTGCCCTTAGACAACTTTAATAAATCATAAATGTAATTATCATGCAAAGATTTCATCTTGTCTTGTATTTTATCTAACCATTGTAGCTCTTCACTTTCCCAAGTCTCTTCAAAACACTCAAGTTCCCTAGCATTAGTCAAGGTCACATACTCATCAGAAGACTACCTAGAAGACGATTGTCTCATCCTGTTAGACTTCCTAGGAGGGACCTGTGGTAATTCAAGTAAATCATCAAAATCATCATCATGTACCATATCATGTATCTCTTCAACATTATCAATCAGAACCACTAATTCATCCCTAACCAGTTGATCATCAACATCACCATATTACTCATCATTCTAAGCATCAATCTTAACATTATCCAAATTATGAAAAGACACGAATTACCATAAATCAGAATGATATCTTTCTTCGGTTTAGTATTCTCTACATTGTTAATATCTTCAATGGTATGATTTTTCAAGAATTACACATCACAATTTCTAACAAGTTTTTTCTCAACAGGATCATATAACCTATAGCCAAATTCATCCTAACCATAATCAATAAAGATACATTGTCTTCTCTTCACATCCAACTTGAATTTTTCATCATTTGGAACATGAAAAATGCCTTGTAACTTAAGATAATAAGTGATCATAACTGACATTCTTGTCAAACCAAATTTTTTGTGGTACCTTAGTATCCAAAACAAGTGTAGGACTAAGATTAATAATATGCATTATTGCGAGCAATGCCTCTCCCATAAATACTTAGAAAAATTTACTTCAGAAAACATACACAACAAGTCCTATTTATCCTCTTTGTACTAGACCATTCAACTAAGGAGTTTTAGAATGAGTTTTTTTTTTTTTTATGTTTGATACCATATTGCTTGTAATATACATCAAAGAATCCAGATACCCTCCACCATTACCAGTATGAATGCATTTCAACTTCTTGTCTGATTTCCTCTTAACCAAAACATAAACTTTTCAAGCACTTGGTCCTTTCTCTATTGCACATAGGCCCATAACTTCCTAAAATAATCAATAAAAATAATAAAGTAAAGTGTACCACTAACACAACTTCATTGTCAATGATCATAAACATTAGAATGCATCAATTCAAGAAACTTTGATTTTGTTAAGGTAAGATACTTCTTGAAGGATACTTTGGTTAGTTTTCCAGTCATGCAATAAAAAATTTCTTCAACTCTATACTCTTCAATCCCAAAAGCATATCTTTTTTAGTTAAATTAAGTCCCTTTTCACTTATAACCAAGTCTCGGATATCACAAAGATGTTTCCATGTACATAACACTCACACTATTCTTAGTAACCAAAGTTTTAATCCAATATAATTTAGAATTTTTCTCCCTTATAACTATAACAAAGTTACCTTTAGTGTACTAGAATAAAAGTTCTTATCATAACTATTATCATTAACTAAATGCATAGAAATTAGATTAAAACGAACATATAAAGCATGTTTAACTCTTCTAAGTAACAACTACACTACCATGTTGGTTTGTAAGTAAACATCACCAATACTAACAACTTTTGACACACTAGCATTACCCATCTTCAAAAATCTAAAATCATGAAGAGTGTAAGATGTGAAGAACTTCTTAATAGAACTTCTTAACAAACTCACAACCACAACGAAGAACAAGATTATCACCTGTAGTAGTAGTAGTAAAACGATTTTCATCATGATCCTTCTCTTTTTGTTGATGCTTCTTGCCTTTGTTATCCTTCATCCATTTAAAATAATGCTTTTGATGTGCCTAACTTTATTACTATAAATAACACTTACATTCTTGTATCTTGGCTTGGACTTGCTCTTGCAGTTCTCTTTAGCATCCTTTGTTTTTTTTTTTTCTAACTTTTCCCCCTATTTTTTATGACAAACACCTCAAACGATGAAAAACCATGTTTCTTCCTTCTTATCTCTTCATTAAGAACACCAATATTTGTCATTTGCAAAAAAAAAAAAAAAAAAAAAAAAACACACCATTTGAGGTTGAGTTTGTAATTGAAACCCAAAATATCTTCCAAAACTTAGGGAGAGTATATCATAACCATAGTCCCAAACTTCATCAAAATTGATACCCATTCTTGATAGTTGATCTAAGAGTCCTAAAAATTTGTTTAAGTGATATGAAATGGGATAACTCTCTCTATACCTCAAATTCATCAAGCAGCTCAACAAATACAACTTATTGTTACTCAAAGTCCAATAATTCATCAGACATAGAATCCAGTTTTTGAGTAACAAAAATTGGAATATGCAATCTCTTCACAAACAGTAAGTATTTCATCTTGTCCTTCCACAAATAATAATTTGTACCATTCAAAACAACCATATTTGTATTTGCTTCATCATTCAAGCAAGAGTAAATTTAGCATTAAACCAAAAAGCTATGATATTACTCTAATAGGAAAATAACAATAATAGATTATAAAAAGTACCTGACAAAAATAATTTCCCTAAATTATCATAACCAACAATAAATAATGATAATGAAAATTTGCAAAGAGATTCAAATATTTTAACGTGATAAGTAAAAATTTAGGAATACAAGTCAATCAATTAAGTTTCACTAAGATCAAATAAAGGGTACAGAAAAATTATGAAAAAAATAAATCGATACTTATAACCAACCAATACATCACTTTCAATTTGAAAAACAAAAGAAGAAACCTTACTATCAAACTAACATTGTAAAATTGATTTCTCTCCATATAAACTACTAATTCATAATCCCATTTGTTAAAATATAGAACACCACGTTTAAGAATTTTCTTTCCAATTTTCGGCCCAACACATAATTAAGAACTCAATCTCAATAATAAGTATTTTAAGAATTAGTATATGTATATATTTGAGATTACTTTAGTTAAAGAAAGAATTATTTTTATTTTTCGAAACACTTTTCATTATTGCTACACTTTGAAGTTGGAGGATCGATGTACAAATGTGGTCGAGATGTCCTCAACGAAAGAATGAAAAAAAAAAAAAAATTTCTAAAGACTTTTCGTCATTCCTACACCTCAAGCATAGGACCAATGAACAACATATGAATCAATATTTTAAGACCAAAGGATAACACTAATTTTAAATACTATGTAATATTGACCTGACAAAATAATAACATTTTAAAAGATTAATTGGATTATTGCACCTTAATCACATGTTAAGGATATATAGGACACTTCGTAATGGTTCATGCAGGTGAAATTCCATTAAAATAGTATAAATTGATAAAAATTTTAAGGTTTACGTTGCTAATTTATTATGTATGTATTACCTCAACAATACCTCATCAGATCTGAGAACACAAGATACCCCTCCTAGTACTCAAACGAACAAAATGATACATCCCGTCATCTCATGCAAAGAAAAAGATAAGTCAATCAAGAAAGAGGAGACATTACAATCCTGAACATTGATTTAAGGTAACTAAATAAGATATTATTAATAAATAATAAAAAATATAGAAAAATAAGTGGTTAAATATATATATATATATATATATATATATATATATATATATATAATGATTATTAAATTAAAAAAGAAATTATAAATATAAGTTATAATACTTTAGGAGGTTATCATCTTCTTAGAAACTACATCCCAAACTTATGAGAATCATTTGGTTCTTAAAAAATAAAATGTATAATCAAGAAGTAGTAGATCCATTTACTTACATATTCTAATCAAATTTTATACTCCAAGAATACGTTTAAACATTGAGTATAAATGTAAGTTAAAATAAAGTCTACCAAAATTAATTGTAATACAAACACCTTTTGACCTTTACTAGACGATTTTATATCAATGGTTCGAGGGACTTAATAATAGAGATATTTGAAGTGACGTGACATTCTTTACAAACCCCCTTTCTATATATATAATTTTCAAATTTCTCATTAATACGGGATAATAAAATAATTGAAAAAACGTTGTTTTTTAATGTTATTTGAAATTTTATATAATCATATAAGTAGATATAATCTCTATCTTATAATATTATTTTATCATCACTTGCAATTAAATCATTATCGAAACATTTATAAATTTTTAGCCTTTTGTTAGGATGTTTAATGCTTCACAGAAGAAAATATATTAAAATTCTCATATCTATTAAAAATATGGCTTTATTATATATAATTTTCTTATTACATCCTAATTTCATAAGATTAAATTAGACTTAAATAAAATTTTGAAGACAACACTTGTTTTATTTTCGGAATGAAGCATTGACCTAAATTACTGGGTATTCTGAAGGGTGGGGCAGTAGCATAGTTGCAGTAATACTTGATGCCTAATGCATGAGTGGGAAAGAGCATGTGTGGGGAGTCTATATGCCACGCTTTCCACCTAGGCTTCAGACACAAGCCGATTACACAACATTAACATGAGAATCACCCGTCGGTTCACAACCTTTTCCTTATCAACTTCACTCACTTTCTTTTCTTTCTTCCTTCTCTGTCAACTGAGATACATAGGAATAGCAAAGGGAAATAAATGGCCATGCACCTACACCCACCCACAATAACCCTTAGCAAGGTCCCCTCCTTCATTAGCCCCAACTACCAATCCTTGCTTGCCACCACAGTTTAACCCTTTAGTTTTGAAGTCATCTTTCTTCTCTGGTTCCCTTAACCTCTTACTTCATCCAAAACAATTGCATCTTACTTCTGGAGCTCCCAGGATTTCCATGCGAGTGGCTTCCAAGCAAGCTTATATATGTCGTGATTGCGGGTTTCCTTTCATCTTTTCCCTTACCCTTTATAATTCTCCTTTCTCAAAGTGATATAGATGATTCATGTATGAAGTATATGCACTTGTTCTTTATATATACAACAATATTATGGATCTGTTGATAATGATGCAGGTATATTTACAATGAGAGGACACCCTTTGACAAATTGCCCGATAAATTCTTCTGTCCCGGTATTTAATTACTTATTACTTCACCTACTACGTTACCTAACAAAAAAACTAAAGGAAAATCAATGCAAAACAGAATTTGCTTTCCATTAGTAGATTATCAAATTATTGCTAATAGTCAAACAAAAGAAACAAGAGGGTCACTGAACTAAGTAAGTATTATGTATTTTCATTGCCTTAAAATGGCGTTTTGCAGTGTGTGGTGCTCCAAAAAGAGATTTAGGCCCTACGCTCCAGCTGGTGCAAAAAACGCAAATGATACAGCTGTTAGAAAGGCAAGGAAATCCAACATCCAGAAAGAAGAAGCAACTGAGTGGGTCATAATTTTGGTCTTTTGCCTAGTGTAGTATTTTCACAACCTCACATCATTTTGTCTTGGCATTTATCTATGCAATATTTCTCAAACAGGAAGGCACCTCCTATTGCAGCTGCTGTGGGAATTGCAGTGCTAGCGGTATTATACTTCAATCTGAATAACAAATTTTAGGCTGGATCTACGATTCCATTACCCTTTATTTCAGGAAAAAAAAAGTCCTCTAATTTATTCCTATTCGTTTGTTTATTTAGGTCAGTTTTCGCAGGTTTCTATCTTGCTCTTCTGTTAAATTACCAATATATTTGAATTGTATCGCCAACAATTTATTTTCTATGATTCAGATTATGATCTCTAAACAAAATCTAATCCAAACATGATATAAAAAGGCAGCTCTTTATTTGATTATTGCTTTTAACACTAACTGAGATAAAAATATGACTGAAAATATTGACAAGATAGTGCTGACCAACGAGAAAGACATTATATTGACATACAGCTACGATAGCAGAATAACACAATGTAGTTATATGGAACGCTTTCATTCTTGCAAAACAAATGAACCCTCTATTCTTCTCTCAGTGGACGGTGGAGGGGGAAAATTCAAGGGAGAAAACATATCATTAAAACTGGAGGTTGGAGCAGGCTTGAACTCATAAGGGCCTTCTTTTTGTCCCCAAACCTGCAAACAAATAGGAAATAATTAATGTTTCTGATTTTCTTTGTTGTTGTCATATGCTATATATCTAAATTAGCAACTAAAAAGGTAAAGCAATCCATCAAAGTAGATAAAACGAGATGAATTAAACCAACTTGATTTCCATCGTCATCATAACCCCTATCCCAGGTGTGTATCTCATTGTTCTTCATAATTGAAATTTCTGACGAACAGTAGCTTGCTCCATTCTGCTACAAATAGTGCAGATTGTCAACCCAACTTTTATATACAGTAGTACTGGTACAAAAAGGACAGGGACGAGGATAAGATAATAGTGAAAACAGAAATTACCCATGAATTAGGAAATCCGCCAGGTGGAGTTGAACCTTCATATAAGCAACGTTTTCCGCGTGGACAACGCTTAAGATGTACTGTTGTCAAATGTTCTGCAATATCCTGCAAGCCACAGTACAAATATTACAATTGTTCAAGTATAAGTGATATCAAGAGATTCAAATACACAAACTTCTCACGAATCCCATTTAGAACATGTTAAAGTAATTAACTAAGAAATTGTCAATCAAATAGACTTTTTGCCCAGAATTTCCAAAAGATAATTCACTGATGAAATTTAGTCTTTTGAAAATCTAATTGTCAACTGAAAAAATCTAACAAAAACTACAGCACCAAACAGGCAGAGCAAGAAAAGAACGTGGGACAAAATTATAATCAGAAACGTAGAAGACAAAATCAATCCATGGATATATTTCATTCTGGTGATTAATCTACGTGCATTTCATAAAAGAAGACTCCTTTATACCAGATTCTGTTCAGATAATAGGCTCAAGAAGCCTGCAAAACAAACTTCTACATCCTACTTTCCTAAGTCATTGACTTCTCATAGCATCACCTTATAAACAAAATTTGTAGAAAATAACAGATGCATTTCCTCAGACAAACTAGAACATTACTTCTCCCATTTGGTTATTTGTCATTTAAGAATGATATATCTGATACTGTGATGCTTGACTCGCCACACTGACTTTATCTACCTCTTGATGACCAATTAGATTCTTGGCATCTATGGCATTGTGTAAAGCGGTCTTTTTTTTATGACTCCTTAATTATTAATATATTGTTTATGTGGTATTCAATATGGGATATTTAGATGTCTAAGCAATCTCATGATATCCATTAATCTAACTACAATAATTATATTTCAGAGCATATCTTTAACTTCCACCTATCTCTTTCTTCCTTTTTTGCTCTACCTCCACGGAATTTCTTTTCAGCATCCTAAGATTTTTTACTTTTAATTTACAAATCACTTTCTTCTCTGTTCCACTTCTCTCTCTATCTAACCAAATAGAAATCATAAATGTCTAATGAAGATGCTTCTAAGCTAAGAGTATGAACAATGAATATGACTAAATGCTTACTCCGATGACTTCTTCTGGCTGTGGACGCTGATCCCTTGGTCGATCACAGAAATTCTTGTACTCCTCCATGTCTCTAATGGCATATGCACTTAACTGCCATTGAACAGAAATTAGTATTCATGCTCTGATTAAACAAAACCTAGCAGCTTTTTGTAAGTTTTAACAAAAAAAAAAGAGTATACTATTCCTCTGAAAAAGAAATAAGCTAAAATGGAATCATAGTTCTACAAATCAGAGCAAAAACATAAGAACAAGTATCAATTATAATTGAATGTTGGTAATATTTGAATTAATTATACACACCAATGTGAATAATAATAATCCACAGTAGCCCAAATAGCAACCGAGCATTTAATTAAAATTTGAGCCCCTCTGTCCTGCATTATTGTGCATATATAAAACCAGAAAAACTTCACATGAAGTTTTAAACAGTTCAGACCACATTACGTAAGGAAGGCTGAGTTTAAATTTTTATAATGTCATTCTGTATAAAAGTTATGGTACACTCCTTTAAAGAAGATCTCACTATTGTTTTACAAAGTCAGAGATGTCAGAAAGACAAAGCATCCACATCATAATTATATCAAAAACTAATCACTAGCAAATGTGGTATGGCTAACTTAGCTACTCTTCACAAAGGCAACTAATCACTATCATAAGAACATGCTTCATACAAAAAAAGTACTAGAAGAATGGAAAGGCATCAGCATCATTAAAGCGTGTCAAGTCATACCTCAACGTCACATTTCAACTCTTTCGGACAAGGTTTCACCAGAAAAAACCTCTGCAAAAAGATGAATGATGGAAATGAAAAATTATTAGAAAAAAGCAACAAAGTAAAGTGTTTTAACATGCAGACATTTTCCATCTAAACACATCAAACGGAAGCATCTTACTCCTGTTAAATATCTCAAGCACGAAGACAAACAGAAAATATAAACAGAATTTCTCATAAGATAAAAAAACTCTACCTGCCGAAAGGGTTTTTGTGGACTCCTCCAAAAAGCCTAGCAGCACAAAATATAACATCATTGAGCTGATAGTTAAAGCAAAGATAAAACAACTGAAAAAAATAACTCACGGATAAGTAACTTCCAAACTTGCATAGCAATGCTCACTCACTTGTTCAAAATACAACACTTTAGAACCATCCACTAGCTCTGCTGCGGGGCATGTAAGCAATCTGCAACAACCAAATCTCAGCGGTGTCGCATTTAAAAAATCCGCTCTCGTCCCAAAAAAAAAGATAAACAAATATAACCAAGATAACAAAAAAAAGAAGGTAATGGAAAAGAAAGATACCTTATATTGAAATAGTTATCAGGGTCTCTGGAGGCTTGATCTTGTGAATACTACAGCAGCAACAATAATAATAATTCAGAAATGGAAGTGAAAAAAACAAGCATTAGGAGGTGAGAAGAGAAATTAAGAGAACCTTTTGGCCGGTGAGGGACTTAGAGACGAAATGGGCATGGTCCCAGCGCGTGGTGGATTTGCGGAGTCGCTTGACAAGAAGTGCGCCACCAATGAGTAGCAGAGTCTTAACCGCCAACCCTCGGGCACGGTTCCATCCATTAGAATCCGAACCCGAACCCGAACCCATGTATTCTTTGCTTTTATGGCAACAGTAATGAAGAATCAATGATGGAATTGGAGTTAGTCGCGGCCCTAGAAATGTCAGTGGAAGCGCCGCAACCAGAACCAGAATCGTTGAAGGTTGAATCCAGAGAGAGAAAGTTGAATTACTAACCTCTGTCTGGCTGTGTTATTGGACTCTGCCCTGTGAATCGTTCATCTTCCACAGAACAGAAGTTCCAATTTTGATCGCAGAATAAATTATATATTTAAAATGAAAAATTATTTCACTAAAATTTTTTCATAAAATTTATTTATCCGATTATTTTATTTTTATCAAAATTTAATAATAAAAATAAAGTAATCTAATATAATATAATTATTTATCTTTTTTTAATTTTTAATTTAATTTTTTTATCATCCTTTAGTAAGTTTTTTTTTTCTATGTTTATAATTAAAAATTATTAAGAATGACAAAATAGTTGATTTCATCTTTTTTTCATTTGTCTAGTCTCCAACTCACAAAATTTCAGGGTCAAACTGAATCACCGATAGGAATGACAATTAAACTCATATTCGTGGGACCGATCCGTCTTTGTCCCGAGTTTGATAAAAAAATTGAGTTGATCGGACGAGGGCAGAGGCGGAGGCGTGGTTAGGTTCGGGTTTTCTCTGCTATAAAAAGTTGGGGCGGGGAGAGCGGGGATGAGTAATGCAATCCTCATCCCGACCTCGTCTCCATCCCTACCCCGTCTCCATCCCGACTTTATATTTAAATTTAAATTTTAAAAGTATTACCTTTTTTCTATTATATATAAGATTATTTTTTTATATTTTACCATTTTTACTTTTTTTACCTACTTTTTAATTTTTTTATCTTTTTTAATCTTTTATATCAATTAGTTTATTACATTATTCTTTTTCTTTTATTTTTAAGTTTTTCATATTTCCTTAATCTCTCTAATCAATTTTTTTTTAATCTTTTCAACCAATTTGATGAACACAAAGTTAATTTTTTTCTTTATTATCTTTTTTTAAATATTTTACATAAATCTTAGTAATAACTAATATTATTTTATTTATAATTTATATTTATTAAATTTTATTATGCCATATTTTTTGGATCTTATTATTCTTATTTATCATATATCAAGTTTTATCTTAATAAAATAATTATATTTTAAAAGATTAAAAAAAATTAATAATTTAAACTTTTATTACTTCGAACTAACTAAATAAGAATTAAATTATTAAATATTTTTTTATAAACTATATATTTCATATTTTTAAATGACAACTTAAAAATGAATTAATTAAAAATGAATTAATTTATATATATATATATATATATATATAATCAAATGTTTGAATAAATAATAATAATAATAATAATAATAATAATAATAATAATGTTATAAGTATTCAAATATTTGAATATAGTATAATAATAATAATAATAATGTTATAAATATTATATATATATATATATAATGATTAAATATTTCTTTTACATATATATTTTAATATAAATATAATAAATTAAAGAATATATTTAATTAATAATAATTACAAATTGTAAAATTATAAATATTTATTTATATATAAAAGATACGTAGTAAAATTAATTTATTATAGATATAATTATATTTTTAAAAATAATATAGATTAGGGACGACGCGGGGCGAGGCGGGAAACCCGAAACCTGGCGGGACTGGGATAAAAACTTAATTTCTAACCTCGACAGGGATCGAGAGCGGGATGCGGGGACAAGGACAGTTTAAAAAGTCGGGAATAGGGATCTGGGAGGCAAAATCGCCTCGTCATAGAGCGTACCAAAGCATACTAGTCCGTCAATAATTTTTTTAAAATTTTAAATATATATATATATATATATATATATATATTTAAATATATTTTTAATTCTAAGAATAATTTTTAAATTTTTATTTATTAATTAATATTTTTTATTAGATAAGTTGAAAAAATATTACATTTATGAGTTAAAATAATGAAATCCTATCATAATGAAGCCTACTATAGATTGATGATGATGATGATGATGATGATGATGAGCAAGGTTGAGTAGTACAATTTTGTGCTATAAATGCTTAAGTGGGTAAAGAGTAGTGTTGTGCTACCAAAGAAGTAATAACTCCTAAAGAGTCTAGAGCAAGACCTAATTGAAAATGAATTAAATTATTAACTTTGTCAAAAAGACTCTTATGCCTATGTCCCAATCTATCTAGAGGAGTATGTGCTTCTAAAAGATCATTTATATGGTGACTAATCCCGAAGTTAGTTCTATACATAATATGGTCAATAATTAGAACTAATTATAATCAATAATTTAAATTTAATTGATTAATTTTTATAATTTAAATTATAATATATATATATATATTTTAATAATATAATAAAAAAATATAATATTTTTAATTATAATTATTTTTATTTTAATATATAAATATTTTTCTAAAGCATACTAGCTCGTCCCGTCCTTGACTCCTCGAGTTGACGAGTGGATCAAAACAGAGCTAAAGAGTTGAAATTACCAACCTGTCTTATCATTTTTTTAGGTGGCTTAACGAACTGACTTATTGGGCCTATCCAACTTTACTATCCCTAAAAATTATATTCAAATTTGATAAAATATTTTTTTTATTATTAAAAAAAATATTAAAATGATCAAAATATTATAATTTAATTTATTATATTTAACAAATTTTATATGATAAATTTAAGATATTACAAATATTATATTATATTATCATTATTAAAAAAATTAAATATTTATTTTAAATAATTTTTTAATAAATATTTTATAAAACACCTAATATAATTAATTATCATAATCCAATTTAATTATAACTAAATTAAATTATTAACAAAAAAATACATTTATTTCATAAATATTTTTTTTTCAATTGATTTATTATAATAAAATAATTTTAAATTAATGATTTATATCATTATAAATAAAATTAATTTATTATTAAAATAATAAATTATTTGTTAATATAATAAATTTAAATAATTAATCCATATTTTTAGATTTAATGTTAGATTTTAAAAAATTATTTTAACATGTTTTTTTATTAAATTTTAATATAATAATTTTAATTAAAAAATAAATAATAAAAAGAAATGAAAAAAAGGGAATAGAGAAAAGAGAAAAACGAAAAAAAAATGAGGGAATAAAAAAATACTACATGAGCAAAAATTACTTATAAATAATAAATAAATCTATTTAAGTAAATAAATTGACAAATTTTGGTTTGATTTATTTTATAAAATCCCAAATCATTAAATCCTGTTTATGATGTGCCATGTAGCATGAGAATAAATTAGAATAATATTATATTATATTATAATAATAAAAATGAATTTATTAAATTTATGATGTTTATATTAATTTTTAAATATTTTTAATTTTTTTAAATATGTTTTATCTCTATTCTTTAAATATATTTTATGAATTCTATCTCTATTTTTAGATAAATTAATATCATGTATGCAATGTATGGGATTATCTAAATTTTTCTATTAATAATAAAGAATAATTTAATATGAATAATTTATATTAATAAAAAAATAAGAAGGAAAAAAAATGTTGTAAATGATTCTAAATTTTTAAAATTTTAAATGGAAAAGTTATATTGAGAAATATAGTGTAAAATAATTTTTTTTACAATAGATTAAAGATAAAGTCGAAGAAATTATGTGATAGAAAATTTTCAAAAATACCTATTTAATTTTTACACCATTGAATAATGGACAAAGACTATATATATATATATATATATATATATATATATATATATATATTTTGTATAATCTACAATAATAATAGTATAATAATCTATAAACTTAATATATGACATGAAAAAAAAAAATCTATTAAGAAACATGGTAAATTTATACTACAAAGTATATGTCACTCAATTATAACTTGTTATATGATTATTAATAAAACTTACCAATTGTGTAATTTGGTGATTATTGAATTAACATAATTTGTAAACAATAATGAACATCATAAATATGCATTTTTATAAACTAAATAATTAAAAAAAGTATAACAAATAAATGAAGTAGATATATAATTTTTTATATTATAGTGTACCTGCATGTGCTTAGAAGTTTTCAAAAATTTATTTGTACATTACATTTTTAGTACATGATATTACATTTTCTTCTTCATCTAATATAAGTATTTTCAGTCCTTTCTTTGTTTTGACTTTAGAAATGGCCACATAGAACTGACCATAAGTGAATACTGGACGTGAAAGATAAAATTCAATTTTAGAGAGCAATTGACCTTAACTCTTATTGATTATCATTCATTGCAAAATACAATGATAATAGAAATTGTCTTCTTTAAAACTTGAAAGGAAAAAAGGAATGAAATTCTTTTTTGGTTTAAAGATTTTGTCTTCAATGTTTTTCTTAGCAATCACATTAGTTAAAATGATATTTTTTTCCCTAATCATTCACTTGCAATCTTGTTCTGTTACATAAACCATTTGTTTGATTTATGTTTCTCAACAACATTACGGGAACACCAACTTTTAATCTAAGTCGATGACTTGGAATACTTGAACATTTAATGTCATTAAGAAATTCAAATGTAAATCATTCACCTTGTGTTTTTTTATCCTTATCTAATTGACATGGTGTATCAGAATTCAAGTATGTTTTTTCTTCACCGATATCAAAGATAAAATAAAATCATTAACTTTCTCAACTGAATCAATAGTAGGACAAAGTATGGTTCTGTCATCAAAATTACTAGTAGACATCATGTTATGTACAAAATGAGAATAAATAAAATTAACTAATGAAAGTAAAGGTGTTTCATTGTCTTCAATTAAAAGATCTTTGGTTGGGTATGTATGCCAATATGTCCTTCACCATTTTCATTCAAAGGCATATCTCCATCTCTAATCTTTAATATCCAATCAACAAGTTGTTTTATATCTTTTGCACTTTCATTTGTTTTTGCAGTATTTGATCTCATATTCTCTGTAAGCTTTAGAACTTTAGAGTTTGTCCATGTTCCAAAATAATTTATAGATGACTTCACTACATCATGTCTTGATCCTTTTCTAACAACAGGCAAAATTTGCCTAAAATTACCTCCTAACACAATAACTATACCACCAAATAGTTTATCATGATTCTATACATTTGTTGCTTTCATAATATTTCTCAAGGTTTGATCAAATTCTTCAAAGCATAATTTATTCTTCATTGGAGTCTTATCCCATATAATCAATTTTGTTTTCGTCAAAAGTTTAACTTGAACACTTCCTTGAGATATATTGCAAGTTGATTCCTCATTAATTAATAATGGTATACAAAAT
This sequence comes from Sphenostylis stenocarpa, assembly GCA_963425845.1. Classification (NCBI taxonomy): domain Eukaryota; kingdom Viridiplantae; phylum Streptophyta; class Magnoliopsida; order Fabales; family Fabaceae; genus Sphenostylis; species Sphenostylis stenocarpa. The sequence goes on from OY731406.1 coordinate 20,273,075, forward strand.
GTTAAATAAATTATCTTACCTCCAAAAAGTAACAAAGAAGAAATTTCACTTGAAGTCACATTAAGAACAATCATTCCCTTAGACATAATAGTAACTGACAAAGTTTTCAAAAGGAATGTCTTACCAGTACCACCATTTCCATACAAAAAATAAAAATCCTCACTTTTCTAAAAATACAATTGTCGTGATCTTTTCATAAACACATAGTTGTTCATGAGTCAATGATTGGAACAATGTTGCATGTACTTCATTTATTTCTTCCTTATCATAATTCAGCTCATCAATAATAAACTTATTTTTAAATATGAATGAAAATGAAAAATTAGGTTGAGGTAAACAATTATAATCTTTTAAAGACTTACCATTTGACATAAGCAATTCATCTACTCGCAAGAGACAAATATTATGCAATTCATATTCTTCAATTTGTAAACCTGCAATGAAAAATATCATAACATGATAAGCAATCAAATAAGTAATTAAAACGTACAAATTTACAAATGAAAAATTTTTATACTCGGTAAGTTTAACTCCTTTCTTTTTGGTATAAAATATCATTTGCCAACAATTTCCATGTATAATTTTAAACAACATCTAGTTTAGACATTGTGTTCATCACTAATAATGTAACAAAACTTTTTCAATTGATTGTTAGAAGCATGTTTACTTGCTTCAGTGGTTACATCAATGAATTCTCTATCATTTGGCAATAGTCCCAAAGCATAGCAAGCATCTTGATAGGTTATCTCATTGACTGTCTTTATGTTATCATGATCGATGCATCCTTTTTGTATTATTAACAATATCCTCATATAGTATAACTCACCAGAACCTGGAGGAACATAAGTAAGTCGTCCTATATCCTTGCTTTCTTGGTTTCCATTCTCTCTGTTGAAGCATCTAGACAAACTTACTTGGAAATTTAGCATATGTTAGGTTATTTTCCTCAACAAGTCTTTTATTAGCCTCAAACCAAGCCATGGACATTTTGTGAACATCTTCATTAGAATTCAAGATGGTATGAATATGGTCATCATCTTAAAAAGAAATTGATTGTTGACTTATGAGATGAAATGTCAATCTCTGCAAAAATGGCCATCTATGATGCATATCAAACCCAAAATTTCTCCAAACTGCCTCAAATGGTGAGACATATCTACAATCATAGTATTTTTTTAATTTCGTCAACAACTTCTAAATCAGTAGAATCTCCAGAACTACTAAACTACTACTAATGCTAATGGTAGCTCTATCTGATCCTTTGTTGACATATTTAAATAAATACTTGATTGAAATTGACTTGTTGTAATATTCAGTATTAACATGAGCTTGATACCTCATCAAAAGAAGAGGACTATAAGGAACAACCATACAATTATCTAGTTAAGACCATTATTTGTAACAAATATGTTATTATCTCGATGTCTATAAGATGGATATCCATCTTCATCTATAGTAGTTGAAGATGTAAATTTCTTAAGATAATATTTTGAACATCTACCTTTTTTCATGCAAGGTGAATTGAATTTTGCTGCTCCACATGGACCGTGGATCATGTAACTTGCAACCATGCTAGAAAGTTTTGGATACAAATCTGAATGAGGTAATTTAGTAGAGATTACCTTATCAATATCCTTTCCATTATTCAAATTGTTTTCACTATCGAATCATAATAAGATGTGAGCATGTGGAAGTCCTCTTTTTGAAATTCTATAATGTACATTCATAACATCAAAATAAATAAGAAATAAGATATAAAATTATTATTATTTAAATTTATAATCTACATAAATTGATTGGACAAAGTTGTATTGGCTTTTTCAAAGAAGTTATCTTTCTTGAAATCTGACATCATTCGATCTAACATCATTTTGAAAACTTGACAAATAATATTAGGTCTATTTGTAGCTATAAAACCTCTTGAATGAATAAAATAATGTATTTCACTCCATTTTTCATTGCATATGATCGTTATAAATATGGGTACCAAATCGTCATAACATCTTGACAATTTTAAACATGTTTCTCATACCATTGGTAAATGAAGCAGATAGAACCACACGTCTGCCAATTGAAGAAGGATCAGTCTCACATCTTATAATTGCTTCTTATAATCCGTTAAGGAGATCACAATGAATTAATTTTTTATATGCTCGTATGAATGACAATATTTAAGTTTAAATTATAGTATAACAATCAACAAATAATTGTTGGAACAATCTATGTGCCATGACAATGTTACCAAATTCAACAATTCTCTCTTAAATTCTAAATGCAATAAATTTCCTTAAAGAAATACACATTCTTTTACGCATTTGTGTATGGTTCATATACTCTCTTATTGGAATATTTTCTTGATAGACATCTTCTCCATATGAAAATATCAAAGGATATTGCAAAGGAATAAAGACTTTGTGTGTTTCATGTAGTCTTGTCAATTCAACACAAACCTTTTGGACAATTATATCTTTGTCTACATCCATGTTATCAAAGTCACTAATTATCAATGTTGCTACCTCTTCTAACAAAGTTGTATTATATACTCGAGAATGCTTGGATTGATTTCAAAACAAACACAATTTTAAATATGCTCTTGGATCATAATGTAAAAAAATATCTAACTCTTCTAAAAGATTGCGCAAGAACTTTGAATTCATCAATCATTCTTGTAAAATCAACAATTAAAAAATTATCAAACGTTGAGTCATGTATGTTTGACCTATTACCAAAAATTAGATATAGATAAGAATAAGATAATTTTAAAGAAATAAGTATGAGAACAAGCAATACAATACTTACACAAAATGGGAAACTCTGTTTGTTAATTCATTTTGAGTATCATAGATATATGTTGAGCAAATTTGGGACTGCATCCATTCTATGACAACTTCTGTGATGATTTTTTCCATTAAGAATGAATTGAGGAGGACCACATCCATCATTGACTGAAGAATAAATCTTACCAACAACTAAAGTAAAAGAAAACATGTTATTGTAAGTTCTAATCTTTTGTAAAAAGTGTTTGCTTTTATGATCTAAACCGTGTAATAAAGTTGTAAGTAAAGGTAGAGGTTTTTGTAATAATGGAAGTTGAACTTTTCATTTTTGACAACATATAGAGAAATTAACTTGCTTCACTCTTTTTTACTTCTTAACTCTCTCTTTATACTTTAGCTAAGTAATGTTGACATTGAATGCAGGGTTGTCCAAGATTACAATATCTATAGTATTATATTAATATGAACATAGCAAATAATTTAATTAATAGTGATGTTAACTAGACATTGAATAATACAAAATATTTTTACCTTGACATTCCGCTTTTGAATAAAAATCTAAAGCAAAAATAGATTGGATTTCATTTGTTAAAATATTTTAAAAAATATATGTAATACAAATATACAAATATAAACAAGTACACACAAAAGAACAAATTTAAAAATAATTACCATAATTTTGTTATTGTTTTTCTTCATAATTCAAGTTTTTTGCAAATGAGTTGATGATGTTTAAAGGATATTAAATATATTTCAGATTAGTAACAAAATAACATGTTGTTAGCACTTTTGAAGTTAGAATAAATTTATTTAAAAGTTGACCTATGCATAAAAAAACGTATTAAAAGTTATAATTAATTGGAGGTCTAATATTTAATGAATAATATGGTGAATAAGAAGTAACTAACTTGAGGAAAACACCAAAGATGAACCCATTACATGTGATTTTGAGTCATTGTAAATTGATTATCATTACATGTAAAAGTAATGGGCATGTTGTCACAATTTGGACTTGTAGGATGATTTCGTTGTCCACCAATAGTTGTTGAATTCAAAGCATATATCCTTTTAATATAAAATCTAACAACTCTGATAATGGTTTCCTACTACCATTTTCAAGTGTTCTACTACAAATGTTCTACTTTGATGTATAAATTTCAACATCATAAGTCACATTGAAAGTAGTAAACAAAAATGTACAACAATATAAAAATAATACTTGAACCTATATCATGAAAATTATGACTATGTTGAATTCCATTAAGAATAGAATTTCTTAAAATTTTGTCGTTACAATTGATTTGATTCTGTTATGAATTAACAATCAGGAAAAAAATTATAATTACATTGTGTGTTATTACATTGTAATGTGAATTAGAAAAAAAAAAAGAGATTAATAATGCATATTCAATTAAGCTAAATAAAAAAAGTTTGCAATTACATGAAAAACTTTCTTGAACCTGTGCTGTAAGGTTTAGGGCTAGAAAAGCTAGGAATGAGATTCATTTTCCTCTTCTTTGTGTGAAAGTGTTTAAATTTATTCTCATCTAATATTTCAAAACCATAGAATCATAGAATCACCATAGAATCATCATAGACCTCTCCAGACTTGTCAACCAAAAGTCTAGTGTATTCTAGCCGAGAAGGTAAATTGGGTAATCTTATAGTTTTAACATAAGCATTGTTCCATTGAAATGCTTTACCTTCAAAATTAACAACAAAAAAACATACTTTGTAATCATCCGGTGTATTGTCAATAGAGAAAAAAAGTTTCACATTGCAAGATCCATTGTTTCATAGAATCGCCATTAAATCTTGGAAATTCTAGCCTACCAATCAAGTATTGCAAGAGTAGGTGAAAGATCTTTCACCATGAAATTGGTTTGCAGAAATTGACGAGTGATTTGCCCCAAGATTTTGATTCTTGCAAAAATCTTACAACTATTCTTGCTATTGATGATTATGTTTTTGGATTATAAGAGGCTGATACGAGTTGATATAACAGTTCTAGGAATCCAAAGAAATGAAAAACTCAAATAATAAGGATTCTAAGAAAAAGGAATGGAACCCTTTCTAAAACAACTCATTATAACTAGTTATAACAAAAATTTTATTTCAAATCAAATATAAAACATACAATCTATTATATATAAAAAAAACTTACCATAATTTTTTCAAAATATTTTTATAATTTAATATTACTTATAAAATATTATAAAATCAATCGTGAAATATAAATATGTTTATAAAATATTATAAAATTATTTATAATTTTTATATAAAATTAATTTAATTTTTTATTTTTTTAACAAATTTATTAAATAATTATTTTATATAAATTATATTTTAATTTTAATTTGTATAATATAAGGGTATAATTGGTAATTTATTATTTAATTTTTTTAATCAATTAAATCAATCTTATATTGTATAATCTTTTCACTTATTTCTCTTCACTTTTTACTCTCTCTCTCTCTCTCAATCAAAACAACCATATTTTTCTCTCTTTTTTTTTCACTCCCTCGAATCCACTCTTCAATCAAATAGGGTATAAATGAAAAATTAGGTAACAGAGTAAATATGACATTTGTTATAAATCAAAACTTAAGAAAGAAAAAGATACTTTTTTTAATTATATTTATAAAATAATTTTTATTTAATTTTTAACAATTATTATTATTATTACTTATATATATATATATATATATATATATATATATATATATATATATATATATATAAATTGGTGGGTTAAAGGAGGGAAGTTGTCCCCTCCCTAAGTCTACCACTGCTTGCTACTCGTGTAGGTAGATCTCCCAACCTTTCTAGATATAGATATAATATAATAGTATTAGGAATATAAAGAAATGAAGAACTCAAATAATAGAGATTTTAAGAAAAAGTAATGGAACCTAAATCTTTATTAATTTGTGCTAAAATACGAGAGAATGATAGTGCATAATTCTTTTTGTAAAACTTGCCACCTAGACTTTATTGTGCTCAGTCATTCATATATATATATATATATATATATATATATATATATATATATATATATATATATATATATATTGCACAATTAAATTTTTAAAAAAAATACCCTTACTTATAATTGTTATAACATGATATCTAATAAGAATGTTTACATTTTTTGTGTGTGTATTTTTTGACATGTGAAATATATATCTCATGTGAGTATTTCCATCTTTTGTTCATATACTCATATACTCTATATATAGAGAGAATAAAAGTATAACAAAATATGAAATATTAACAATATCTCAATCATAACCACCTAAATCAAAATAATAACCTAATATCTTTTTCTCTTATTTTAAACAATAATAAAAAATCTCTTAATACTTGATTTAAATAAAAGATAATAAAGTAATATTATCACCATTCCTTATTACTTTAATGTATGTTTAATTAAATTTGATATTCTTCCTTTTATTTTGCTTGAAATTTCTCCTCTTTTTTTACTTTACTTCTTGTCATCCTCCTTCTTTTATGAGATCACATCTTCATTCAGTTTTATTTTCTTCATCAATATATTTCTCCCTTTATCAACTTAATTTCCTTTGTTTCTTATAAACTTCATGGTAGTAACATTGAACCTTTGATGGGCATTTGAAGATGGTTCTTCATCTACATCTTTATTCTCCTCCTTGACATCAAGTTTCTTCTACAAATACCCATCACGCTTTTCTTTAGACGTTTCTTTTATATCTTCATTTGTAGTTAAATCCTTTTTCATCAAATTTAAAGTAAGTTTTTTTCCTTTCATGCGAACTTTGAATATTTCTAAGCTATTTGTGATGAGTCCTTAGTTGCACCGGAGGCGGAAGAGGTCATCCCTAGGAGCATGACTAGAAGAGAGGCCTCCTCCTCACCTTCTGAAGAGTCCCTAGATGCTCAAGAGACCATAGAGATCATCCCTTGGAGGATCACTAGGAGCATGACTAAAAGGGAGACATCTTCCTCACCTTCCACTTTGAATTTTCTTAGCATTTATTTTCTTAATTTTAGAGACTCATTTTTGCATTTTTTTGTAGGACCACTTTATACACCTCCTTTTTGAAGACCACCACCTCTTTTTGGTGGAAACGAAGGCTTGGATATATGGATGGTCGCATGGGCTGCCCAAAGGTGTAGGACACTCCTTTTTCATGTCCTACACCCTTTTTTAGAGAGGAAGAAGCTTGAGATGCGAGATTGGTAGGCTTGGGACAACCAAAAGGAAACACACCTCTTTTTTCATGTTATCCACACCCTTAGAGGCATTTTGGTGGCTTAGGACGAATTTAACATCTTTGGACCATGGGGACTCTTAGCCTTTTGGTTTAGGTTAAGTTTATCTCTCATTTTGTAATTCCATCTAGGTCTCTCCTCCAAAAGCGTATAAATAGAAGGTTTCCCCTCATGTAATTAGGTTAAACATTTTATGAAAAATTTGTGAGATTTCTTAGAGTGTTCCATCTCTTTGAGTGTCTTATCTTGAACCTGAGTTCAAGTGGCGGCAACCACCACTTATCTAGGGTGACTCATCCCCTAGTGACGTGCCAACATTTACTACTGTCATACTTCTCTTATCTTCATATTTTTTCTTTACTTCTTCACTCCATTTATTTATCTAAGGGGTTGATCCATTTTTCTAGCCCTTGTGTTTATTCTTTTCTAGTTTCATTCCATCTCCTCCTCCCTCCATAATCCTTGAAAATGAACCTTCGCATCTAGATAGACAACTATCTTAATGTGTAGTGAGAATTTTCCTTGAGTTATCTTACTTTATTGCTTAAAATTTTGTATCTTATCGTCTTAAAATTTTGCACCTTACTTTATTATATATCAATTTTCATATTTAATCACACAACGTTTGTGCTTAAAAAGACACTTTATAACTTTTCTCTAATAATTGAGTAAACTTAACAAATTTTGGTTGATATTATAACATATAAAACATCAAAAATTAATTTGACACACGAATAACTTTTAACTGCAATTGTTCTAATACCTTTTATATCCATTTGTTCCCCGTTGCCAATTCTCACTTTAGAAATAACATATTCGTTGAGTTCTTTATAAAGATTTCAATCATGAGTCATGTGATTTGTACAACCACTATCTATAAGTCAACCTATTAATTTTTTGATTGTAAAGCATATTGTTGAAAGGAGAATTTTTTTCCTTTTACTTGATCCTCTATAACCTTGACTACTTCTTTTTGTTGTGATTTTCATATCTTTTCTATATGTCAAACTACATTTGCGACATTTCACATCGAACCTCTACCAATACTTATAGTGTGAGTGATTATTTTTCTTGTAAGGCATGTAACATTCCTGCAAAGTAATCTTATACAAATATTTTGTGTTTTCCAATGAAGTAATAAATGCTTTATACCTCTCTCGCACAATAACCAAAATTTTCTCAACTAGTCTAGAATCAGAAAATTCCTTACTTAACAATTTTATCTTGTTAGCAATACCCAACAATTTTTTGCTCAAGTATTTATTAATTGTCTAAGACTCTTATATAGTATGTATCTCAAATTCCATTATCAAGTTTAGAACATTCATACCTCGAATTTTCTTGTCTCCTTCATATTGGTCTTTCAAATAATCCCAAATTTCTTTGGGTGACTTTAGTGTTATGCTTCCGGTGAGGATAATTTGTGAAATACCAGTAAATAAACACGATTTAACTTTTTCCTTCCTCATTTTTCTTTCTCTCTGAAATTTGATTTGAGCTATGGTGGGATTTTTGTTAGAAAAAGAGGCTGAGATCAAGAGGGGGGGTGAATTGATCTTTGAAATATTTTCGCAATAAACAAATTATCTATTTCAAAGATTAAGAAATCTGACCAATTCTTGAATCATACACAGCAATCAATAAAAAATAAATGCAGTCACAAAATTAAAGAAGAGAAAGGTTTAGAAAGATATCACCAAGGTTTATACTGGTTCACCCAATCCCAGGGCTACGTCCAGTCTCCAGCCAAATTCCAGCTGGGTTCCATTAGATTGAATGTTTTACAGATTACAACCTTAATCACACACTCAATCTACCACAATAACCACAATTCCAGTTCTTGCACCTAACCTTTCACCAAGAACCAAATTCCAGTCCTTGATCTACCTTGCAGCCAAATTCCAGCTACAGAAACCAGTGCCCACAATTCCAGGCACCAACAATACAGTCAAAGAAAGTAAAGAAACAAACAGAAGAAACTAAAATGCTCAAACCAGTTTTATGCAGTTCTGCAATATGTGTTTCTTCTCCAAAAGAATGCAATTTGCCTTAAGAAAGAACTTTGATGAACTTCACAAAAACTAGCGTGATTCTTTCTTGAAAGTAGCACTTTTGATTGCTTGATTGATTGCTTAAAGATGTATATCAGATGATGTATACAAATTTCAAGCACCTTTGTTTATATAGAAGATTTTCAAAACAGCTGGTTTAATTAATCTGTTAAAATGATCTTTTAATCTGTTAAAAGTCTTGTTTTAATCTGTTAAATCTTCTTTTAATCCATTAAAACGTTTCCAAATTTGTTTTAACTGATACAACAACGTTTATATCAATTAAAACTCTTTACAAAAAATCTTCCAATCTGTTTTAATCGATTGTTTCGTGTTTCAATCGATTAAAATACTGCAAATCATTCTTATAAACTTTTCCAAGTGATTTTAACTGATAAAAATATGTTTTAATCGATTAAAACGCTTAGCACAAATTTTCTTAAGTTGTTTTAATCGATTGAAACGAAGTTTTAATCGATTAAAATAAATCTGATCGGTCATAACTCAATTCTGATCAATCATATCTGGTTCTGATCGGTCATAACTCAATTCTGATCGGTCAAACAGTACTCCAAGTGGTTTTAATCGATTATTTCAAAGTTGTATCGATTAAAATACTGCCAGAACACTTCTCTGAACATTTTAAGTGATTTTAATCGGTTATATCGAAATTGTATCAGTTAAAATACTTACTGAAGGTTTTCAAAACTTCCTTTAATGAAAACAATCGGTTATTTCGAAGTTATATTAGTTAAAACCCTGTTATGAAAGTGTGAAGAACATTTTAGTTGATAAAGCTTATATGCTATTAGTTAAAATAGTTGATTAAGAAAGCTTTTATCAAAATACTTTGTTTTTAACCGTTAAAACATTTTTAGAGGCATTTTGCAAAATCTTTTAAGTGAAGAAACCTCATGCAGCAGAAAAGATAAAAATGATTATACCTAAACAGAGCTGCAGACACACTAATCCTACTACTCTTTAATCCGAGTGACCTTTGACTGCCACAAAGTCGTCTTTGACTTCATTCTTTGACTTCATCAAATCAACAAGATATTTGCCTAAGTAATTCAATAGGATCTTCATTACTTTCAGTCTCCCCTTATTTGATGAAGACAAACATCACTTTGAAAAAAATAACTCCGCAGAAGAAGTCACTTGAAAAAATAGATTAGTGAGTAATCAAAAATAATCATTTTCCCATTTCTCCCCCTAAATTGCTGCTTCCCTAAATGAGGAATTATTTCTCCCCCTAAATCGATCAAAAGTAAAGCAATTATTTCTTCCCCTTTTGACTTCATCAAAAATAGGGAACATAGGAAAAAAAATTATGCATAGTATGTATTATGTTTTAGATTTTGAAAATAGTAAAAAAATATGAATATGATACTTTACTCATGTAAAGACTAATCAAAGTTGATTCAGACATATCTTCATTAACACGTTTGTAATGAATACAATTAACACGTGTAAAGATAAGGGAACCATGCTTTAGTAGCATGTTACAAGAACAACCATTAACTAAAGCCTTTAATTCTTCTTCCCAGAGAAAAAATTGATTAAAAATAGGACAAAATCGATTAAAAAGTTTTTGTTAATGGTTTTAATCGATTGAAATAACGTTTGAATCGATTAAAACAGTGATGAGTTTTGAAAGTTTGAAACATAAGTTGATATAATCGATTAAATCGACATTTAATTGATTAAAACAGTAAAGAAAAATGTTGTATAAGTGCTTTTAATCGATTTAACACTTGTTTATATCGATTAAAACAACCAGCTTTGAAAACTAAGAAATGTTTGATGCATCTAAAATGCCTAGTTCAAGATGTAATTTTGTAAAACCTATCACGAGCAAGAGGTTTTGTAAAAATGTCTGCTAGTTGTTTTTCAGTTTCTATAAAGAAAATTTTATAATCACCTTTCAAAACATGATCTCTAATGAAATGATGTCTGATTTCTATATGTTTTGTCCTAGAATGTTGTATTGGGTTGTTAGTTAACATATTGGCACTAGTATTATCACATAAGAGAGGAATTTTTCTGAGAGTTAAACCATAATCCTCAAGCCGTTGTTTGATCCAAAGAGATTGAGCACAACAACTTCCAACTGCAATGTATTCTCGCTTCAACTCGTAGAAAGAGCAACACATGATTGCTTTTTACTATGCCAAGAGATTAGACTCGCTTCCAAGGAGATGACAAAGCCACTCGGTGCTTTTCCTATCAAGCTTACAACCCGCAAAATCCGAGTCGAGTATCCAATTAAGTTTAGTTTGGACTCACCAGGATACCATAACCCAACATTTAAAGTTCCTTTGAGATATTTGAGGATTCTTTTTGCAGCAGTAAGATGAGATTCTTTTGGTGCGCATTGAAACCTGGCACACATACAAACACTAAACATAATGTCAGTCTACTTGCTGTTAGATATAGTAAAGAACCAATAAGCCCTCTATATTTTGTTTCATCAACAGGTTTTCCTTTTTCATCGAATCAAGATAGCAATTTGTGGACATTGGTGTTGATGCTTCTTTACAATGTTCCATCTCAAATTTCTTTGAAAGTTCTCGTGCAAGTATTTAGTTTGATGAAGAAAACTTCCTTCTTGAAGTTGTTTAACTTGTAATCCAAGAAAATAGTTGAGTTCCCCCATCATAGACATCTCAAATTCCCCCGCATATCTTTGATGAAATCTTTACATAAAGACTCATTAGTGGCTCCAAATATGATGTCATCAACGTATACTTGAACCGAATTACATCAATATTTAATTTCTTTAAAAATAAAGTTTTGTCAACCAAACCTCTTTGATATCCCTTTGAAATGAGAAAAGTACTTAACCTTTCATACCATTGTCTTGGGGCTTGTTTGAGACCATACAATGCTTTCTTTAATCTATAAACATATTATGGATGAATATGATCTTCAAAACCAGGTGGTTGAGTAACAAAAACTTCTTCATTCAAGTAGCCATTTAGAAAAGCACTTTTGACATCCATTTGAAATAACCCGAAACTTTTTATTGAAGCATAAGCAAGTAAAAGTCTAACAGCCTTCTAATCTAGCAACTGGAGCATATGTTTCATCAAAATCAATTCCTTCTTGTCGATTATAACATTTAGCAACTAATCTGGCCTTGTTTCTAGTGATTATACCATTTTCATCCATTTTATTCCTAAAAACCCACTTTGTACCTACAATATTTGCATTATCTGGTTTTGGAATTAATTTCCATACTTCATTTCTTGTAAATTGATTTAATTCATCATGCATAGCATTAATCCAAGTTATTATCCTTTAATGCATCGGATATGGTTTTTGGTTCAACTTGTGATACAAATGCCATGTGATTGCAAAATTTATTTAAAGATCTTCTAGTGGAAACTCCCCGATTTATTTCACCAATAATGTTGTCTAGTGAAAGATTTGTTGGAGTTTTCCAATCTTTGGGCACTGTTCTTCAGCTTTCTTCAATCTCTTCAACCTCGTTTTTGAGAAACTGATGATTTCGGCGCTTTTAATCGATACATTTTATCGCTTAAAATATCATCTTCTCGTACTATATTCAGAAATATTCGCATACATGGGTTAGTCTCATCAAATATAACATGGAAAGATTCTTCTATAGTATTTAGCCTTTTGTTAAAGATTCTATAAGCATGGCTATTTAATGAATATCCCAAGAATATACCTTCATCTGATTTGGAATCAAACTTTCCAAGATTTTCTTTTCCATTGTTTAAGACAAAAACCTTGCTTCCAAATACTCTAAAATAGTTTATGTTAGGCTTTTTACCTTTGAATAATTCATAGGGAGTTTTCTTAAGAAAAGGTCTGATTAAAACACGGTTTAATACATGGCAAGCAGTGCTAATGGCATCAGCCCAAAAATATTTTGGTAATTCTTTCTCATTAAGCATTGTCCTAGCTAGCTCTTCAAGAGAACGTTTTTCCTTTCAACTACACCATTCTGTTGAGGAGTTCTAGGAGTAGAAAAATTGTGCTTGATACCATGTTTATCACAAAATTTATTGAAATTTTCGTTTGAAAATTCTCCCCCATGATCACTTTGAATACAAGAGATAAAATAGTCTTTTTCATTTTGAATTTGTTTCGCAAATTTCTTAAACAAATGGAAAGTATCAAATTTTAATTTTAAAAATAATGTCCAGGTAAATCTTGAGTAATCATCTACTATAACCAATGCATACAGATTACCTCCTAAGCTCATAGTTCTAGAAGGACCAAAGAGATCCATGTGCAAAAGTTCAAGAGGTCTAGATGTTGAAACAATATTTTTTTGTGAAAAAGAATTCCTTACTTGTTTCCCCTTTTGACATGCAACACATACTTTGTCTTTCACAAACTTAAGTTTAGGTAAGCCAACTACAAGATCTTTAGAAATCAGTTTATTTAGATGATTCATATGAATATGAGCTAACCTCCTATGCCATAACCAAGAATCATTTTCTTTAGAAATTAAGCAACAATTTTTAGCACAATTAGTATCTAACATGTAAATATTGTTGATCCTCTTACCGGTAATCGCACTGCTTCGAATCTGATTTGATTATTTGACATTGATTTTGTCCAAAAACAACTTTGTGTCCTTTATCGCAAAGCCGACTAATACTAATCAAATTATGTTTTAAACCTTCAACATATAACACATTGTTAATAATACCCGATTTTGTGCATCTGATGTCACCTATTCCAAGGATTCTACTTTTGTTATTATCCCCATAAACAACAGATCCCACCATTCTTAAGTTTTAAGTTGCAAAACTTTGTAATATCACCTCGTCATGTGGTTCGAAGCAACCACTCGTCAAGATACTGGAGGTCTTCAGTTTGTTTTGCCTCGAAAAGAAATTAGTATTGTTGCAAGTACAAAATGATACTGAATTGAAATAAACAATTAATTCTGTACTGGAAGTGAAATTTTAATCGATTAATTGGATATTCAATCGATTAATCAAGTTCTGAGAGAATATATCGAATAATAATCGATTTAAACGAGGAATAATCGGTTAATTTTTGTCCTGTTAATGATTTTAACTCGATATAAATCAATTTTAATCGATTAAAACAGCTTAAACTGGATTCCAGAGAACATTTTAATCGATTAATTTGTATTTCAATCGATTAAAACTGTATCGGACAACTTTTCTCGTATTCTCTGTAAGTGATTTTAACCGATTCAAATAGTTTTATATCAATTAAAATACTCAGTCCATGAATCCAGTAACCAAATTTGTTGTTTTGAATACCAAGGGACTTCCAAATTTTGTTCCTCGCAAAACAGATTAGGCAAATTTCGGTACTCCTTTTTAATTACTCGGGTCCAATCATGTTATTTGAAATGGCTTTTTAGGTATCCATTTCATTTTACCTTTAGGAATAGCATATTTCTTAATTCTCGCAATATTTCACTGAATGACCTTTCTTCATGCAAGTAAAAACATTTAACAAATGGAGATGACACAAATTTACTATATGCAAAATAGTTTTTAAGTACTCTAGTTTTCTTTCCAATGGGAGGTGTAAAACCTATTCCACCACTGTTAATAACTAATTTTTGAGAGTCAAGTATCATATCAAGACTAGTCTTTCCTTTTGCTAGTTTAGATGCAGTCTTTATTAAATATGTTACTTTCTCTTGCAACTCAGTGACAATTTTTACAATCTTTAACATTACACATGCAATCAAAGTTATTACCTATATCCAAATTTTCATTTTTGATTTCTTCATCAACTATTTTCTTTTCAAGAAGAGTGATCTTGTTTTCTAATAGATTATTCATACTTTTTAATCTTTTGTTTTCAGCTTCTAATCTCTTAGCTACATCATGCATTTCATAAAAGGCATTTTGTAAAGAACTATAGTTCAGAGTAGTTGTTGAGTCAGAACTTATACTGGTTATTGGAGAATCCGAATTGACCATTAAGCATGTCTCTCGTAGTTTCTTCATAGGCCATTTCAAGGGTTTTCCACATTTGTGCAGCAGTTTGACAATGTGCTATCCTGAAAAAATTGTTTCTGTTAAGTGCAGATATGATGATATTTTTGGCAATACAATCATCTTGGATTAATTTCTTTTCACAGTCATTTAAGCTACACCAATCTCTGTTAAAAATATCAGTTTCTTGTTCAATGCTATTCCAAACATTTATACTAACAGATTCAATAAAGATCTTCATCCTAATTTTCCAAAATGGATAATCTGATCCACAAAACAGTGGAGGTCTATCAATACAAGCACCCTCAGAAAATTTATTTCCAGCCATGGATCGAAAGACTTGAATAACTCTCAAGAACCTTGCTCTGATACCAATTGTTAGAAAAAGAGGCTGAGATCAAGAGGGGGGTGAATTGATCTTTGAAAGATTTTCGCAATAAACAGATTATCTATTTCAAAGATTAAGAAATCTGACCAATTCTTGAATCATACACATCAATCAATCAAAAATAAATGTAGTCACAAAATTAAAGAAGAGAAAGGTTTAGAAAGATATCACCAAGGTTTATATTGGTTCACCCAATCCCAGGGCTACGTCCAGTCTCCAGCCAAATTCTAGTTGGATTCCACTAGATTGAATGTTTTACGATTACAACCTTAATCACACACTCAATCTACCACAAGAACCACAATTCCAGTTCTTGCACCTAACCTTTCACCAAGAACCAAATTCCAGTCCTTGATCTACCCCTGCACCAAATTCCAACTACGTAAACCAAGTGCCCACAATTCCAGTCACCAACAATACAGATCAAAGAAAGTAAAGAAACAAACGAAGAAACTAAAACGCTCAAACCAGTTTTATGCAGTTCTGCAATATGTGTTTCTTCTCCAAAAGAATGCAATTTGCCTTAAGAAAGAACTTTGATGAACTTCACAAAAACTAGCGTGATTCTTTCTTGAAAGTAACACTTTCGATTGCTTGATTGATTGCTTAAAGATGTATATCAGATGATGTATAAAAGTTTCAAGCACCTTTGTTTATATAGAAGATTTTCAAAACAGCTGGTTTAATTAATCTGTTAAAATGATCTTTTAATCTGTTAAAAGTCTTGTTTTAATCTGTTAAATCTTCTTTTAATCCATTAAAACGTTTCCAGATTTGTTTTAACTGATACGACAACATTTATATCAATTAAAAGTCTTTAAAAAAATCTTCCAATCTGTTTTAATCGATTGTTTCGCGTTTCAATCGATTAAAATACTGCAAATCATTCTTATAAACTTTTCCAAGTGATTTTAACTGATAAAAATCTGTTTTAATCGATTAAAACGCTTAGCACAAATTTTCTTAAGTTGTTTTAATCGATTGAAACGAAGTTTTAATCGATTAAAATAAATCTGATCGATCATAACTCAATTCTGATCGATCATATCTGGTTCTGATCGGTCATAACTCAATTCTGATCGGTCAAACAGTACTCCAAGTGGTTTTAATCGATTATTTCGAAGTTGTATCGATTAAAATACTGCCAGAACACTTCTCTGAACATTGTAAGTGATTTTAATCGGTTATTTCGAAACTGTAATAGTTAAAATACTTACTAAAGGTTTTCAAAACTTCCTTTAATAAAAACAATCAGTTATTTCGAAGTTATATTAGTTAAAACCCTGTTATGAAAGTGTGAAAAACATTTTAGTTGATAAAGCTTATATGCTATTAGTTAAAATAGTTGATTAAGAAAGCTTTTATCAAAATACTTTGTTTTTAACCGTTAAAACATTTTTAGAGGCATTTTGCAAAATCTTTTAAGTGAAGAAACCTCATGCAGCAGAAAAGATAAAAATGATTATACCTAAACAGAGCTGCAGACACACTAATCCTACTACTCTTTAATCCGAGTGACCTTTGACTGCCACAAAGTCGTCTTTGACTTCATTCTTTGACTTCATCAAATAAACAAGATCTTTGCCCAAGTAATTCAATAAGATCTTCATTACTTTCAATTTTCAGGTAACAAATCAATAATGTAATTCTCTTCCATAGCTTCCCATAAATCTAGTGTTTTAAAATAAAATTGCATATTGATCGATGTTGTTCTCAACCAAATAAATTCAACAATTAAAATATGTAGTACTAGGAAGTGACTCCTAGGTCGTCTCCCAACGGACTATAGATCAAGCCAATGTTCTTACACGAGTATGTAGATTAACCAGTAGAAAAAAGAAAAGGGGTTTTTGCAAAATAATAAACAACCAATTAACGAAAACAGAATTTGAATAAAACAGTGAGAAAGCAATTCGAATGCCACTTATCGTAGGTTACAAAATTAATTTGCTTTAACCTTTATTCCAACCCGAAATTAACCAACTAAGTGAAGATTAACCCAAATTATCCTTATACAATTAAATATTGCATACATCACATCATCTCATCTCTAACACAGGATTAAACAAACTGTAATATTGGTTTCAGTTTATTAAGCATAAACATATTATAATTCACACTAAGACTATAAGATGTAGAGTTAGAGTTAAGAGAACAAACGAAATAGAAGAACAAAATCTCAAAGATCTATTGCATTCTCCTCAGAAAATCAATACAAAGATTTAGCTATCCATGGAAAAATTGAAAACGCAGAAGAAGAGACATCATTAAAATTGAAACAAAATTTGTGCTTAAAAAAAATGACAGAAGAGTAAACGAACGTGAATATAAAATGCAGAAGACAAAAATGGTGTTCGGAGGATGCAACTGCGTGATGCGCACGCGTATTGCCGTTTGTGTTCCTCCTTGTAACCCTACGTGATCACTAACATAAATAACCCTAAACCCTAGTCTGCCTCTAAGTTTGGGCCCAACTGGCCCACAAAATACATCAGAAACAAATAAAACAAAAACCCTAATCCTAATGAATAACTGACATGGCATCTGGCCCAATCTTTCAAGCCCAAAATTGCTTTAAATTGTCTTGAAAATAATAATGAGCAAAAATTAGATCAAATAGATTCAAATTAATTAAAATCGGAATTACTAGCCCAATGAAGCCCAATTAATAAAAATTCACTAATAACAGACGGTTAAACCCAAAACAATAATTAAAATAAGTACCAAAAAGTAAGAAAATTTAAGAATATAATGACTCATCAAATCACTCCACACTTTGCCTTTTGCACTCCTTGGAAAAATGAAGAAGCAAAAAAAGGAAATAAATCCAAAAACATTAAAGAAAATCATGCAAATGACAGAAAAAAGAAAAAAAAAACATAAACAAATTTACATACTCCTCAATGAAACTTAGGAAACAAAAGGAATAGACAACCTCCATCACTCAAAGAGTCAAAGAAACCAGACATCTATGGACATCGTCCAAACAATTCAAAACATGTCAAGAAAATCAATCTGCTCAAGAGGTGAATGAAAAACAACATAACCTCACAAGATATGCACTATATCACTCAAGTCTTTAGGCTACTATTTACTCTCAAAGCACCCATGAAAAACAAACACCGCATAGACTTGGCAAGCCTCTAAAATCAACAACCAAAAACACATGCCCATAAAGATCAAAAGGACTTTCAAAGGTTGTAATGGGGCTAAGGGCAAGGTATGAAATGTATGGATAAGTAGCTTAAAGACAAAAGAAAATAAAGGAGCAATGGGAAATGAGTAAAAAATACACATGATAAAATAATGAAAAAGGGTATTCGACTTAAAGGGGCTATCAAAAGGAATGATTCAAGGTAGACTCATTCGGCTAGAGGCTTATAAGAACAAAAATGTCTAAATCATCTCCAAACATGCATGTGAATCAAGAAGCATAAAAAAGAGTCAAGTCAAGGTCACTGTGCAAGCAATCAATAAGCATAACACACAAGAAAGAAAGAATAGAGAGTGGCTCAAATCCTCATACAAGGTAAATCTGTCACTTCCAAATCAACCTCTCAAACCTCAAAATCAACTTGACATGCAAAGAAGAACAAGGATTTCAATCCATAGAATATCAAGCAACTCATATCCAAGAGTGAAGTAAGTGCCTACTACCTATACAAAACCCAGAAATAAAAAAAAAATGCAAAATTGTACACAAAACATAGAATATAAACCTACAATCCTACATCTCCCACCCCACATTTAAATTAGACATTGTCCTCAATGTAAACACAATCATATCCACTAAACAAATAGGACAAGCAAGATAAAAGAGTTGAAGGGGAAAGAAGAACTCCCTGATCATGGTGGGTCAATGGTAGGCTCCTCCAGTGCACACTCCTCCATAGTGACATCCACAAGTGAAGGGCGTTCATGAAAATGCTTTAGGCGATGACCATTCACCTTGAAGCTCTTGTTGGAGGATTTGCTCCTGATCTCACTACAAGAAAAACACCAAATGGTGACAAAAAATTCGGTCACTAAATTACCAAAATCGGTCCCTAACTAAAATAGTGACCAACTAGAATCAGTCACTATTTCCTTAGTGACTATTTCAGTGACCGAATCAGTGACCGATTCAGTGACCGAATCAGTGACTGAATCAATGACCAATTTTATGATATGACCAAATCAATCACTATATCGGTCACTAATTTTATTTTTATTTTTTTTTTAATTTTAAAATAATGATAAACTTGATTAAGGAATATGAAATACATTATATGTTGTACTAAATACCCCCCTCAATTAAAGCAATAAGGAACACCACATTTTATATCAGAAATAAGCATTCATTACAATATAAGAAGAAGAAAAATAACAACAAATTTAAAATTCTTCACTATCATCATTATGAAAGTGTGCATCAAATCGATTTTCTAAACGTCACACTTTATCATCTACATCAGATATACGATGAATTATTTCCTCATGCCGTACTCCAGAAAGAGTAAAGAATGACTGCATCCTCTGATTCATGTCAGATAACATGTCTTCCATGGATTGTCGGGTTTCATGATGAGTAGAGGAAGTTCCAACACTTTGGATTTGATCAGAGGGAAACTCAGCAGCGGGAGACATATCTTCATCAGAATCTTCATTTACGTCACCTTGGTTTGGAACATCATCCTTGTGAACATAAATATTGTTGATGCGCACCATTTGTAGTTGGATCAATGTGCTGTCTAGCATGCGATTCAAGTTATTCGTTCGTATTGTTTGTTCACCTTCGACATTTACTCCTTTGTATTCAAGAATGCGAGAAACAAGGAGGGCATATGGAATTTTGAAGGTGGGATGGCGTTTGGCTTTTAACGTAGTCATGGTGACAAGAACGCCCCAATCTAAAGGCTCATTATTCATTATGGCATGAATAATACGAAGATCAATTGAAGAACATTGAGCATGATTCGTAGCCCGGGGACATAGGATCCAGACAAGTAGATCTAAAATCATGCGTTCCTCCTTCTTCAAAGGTCCAGC
Source organism: Sphenostylis stenocarpa (assembly GCA_963425845.1). Taxonomy (NCBI): domain Eukaryota; kingdom Viridiplantae; phylum Streptophyta; class Magnoliopsida; order Fabales; family Fabaceae; genus Sphenostylis; species Sphenostylis stenocarpa. Next base: position 20,293,533 of record OY731406.1, read on the forward strand.
AAGAAGGAGACACCCAATCTCCATGGAGGGATTACGCAGAAAAGAACGGTAAGCTAAGAACCTGTCAAAATCATCTAACTCACCATACACGTTAATAACATCTTCTCTAATTGGAAAGTGAGCAACGTTCTCCCAAATATCATCATCAAGAATAATTGTGACCCCCTTTACACGAGAGGTAGCAATTTGATCTCTAAATTTGAATCTAGAGTAAAATACCCTAACTAAGTCAGGATAATACGTACCTTGCATTTGGATGAAAGAGAGAACTCCTTGAATTTCAAGGAGATTAGGAAAGTTGAATCCCCTATTGATGAACTGCTCACCAATAAGGAACTTAGGAGAAATAATAGCACGTTCCTTCCAATAGGACAGAAATTCCTGTCGGCCATCTGCATCAGAGATCCATCCTTCTACAGAATTAGGATGGGGATGAGATGGGTGCAGATCTTCTAGTTGGGATTTTTGCATGAGAAGATGAGGTCATTGAAGGATTAGAAAAGTAACAAGAAGATTTTAAGAGGACAAGTTAAGTGAGAAGAAGACAAGATTGATAGAATGAGGCAAGAAAGCTTGATTTCAAGAGATAGAAGTGAGTAGAAGTGAAATGAAGGTCCCTATTTATAGCCAAGCATCTCCAACGGTCATATGAAAGTGAATAAGGGTCAAAAGAGCCGTTAACAACGGTTAAGAATCCAAACTTGACAGGTTTAATCGATTAAAACTCAAATTAATCGATTAAACCAGTGCCAGACCCATTTAATCGATTAATTTGAGCTATTAATCGATTAATACTGATTTTAATCGATTAATAGGCGAATTAATCGATTAATCCAGAGAGGAATGTCATGTTTTGGGTGTTTTGGATGCAAATAATCGATTATAACTCTAATTAATCGATTATTCCAGAGAGTACAGCGAAATTTTGAGGTTTATACACATGATAATCTATTAACATCTTGTATAATGAATTATATCCTTACAATCATCCAAAAAATGTCTAATGAAGCATAATTTTAAGCTATTTCTAATATCCCTAAGTCTCTTCTAAGAACATAGAATCTATCCTTGGGTAGAGGCTTAGTAAAAATGTCTGCTAATTGATACTTTGTATCAACGTACTCTATTTTACAGTTTCTTTTGCTGATATGATCTCTCAAAAAATGATGTCTAATCTTTATATGCTTAGTCCTAGAGTGCATTACTGGATTCTTAGTGAGATTGATTGCACTCGTATTATCACACATCAAAGGTATGTCATTCAGAAATATACTATAATCTTCTAACTGTTGTTTCATCCACAGAATTTGAGCACAACAATTACCAACTGCAATATATTCAGCTTCAGTGGTAGATAAAGCAACACATGCCTGTTTCTTAGAATGCCAAGATACTAAGCATGAACCTAACAAATGACATGTCCCACTAATACTCTTTCTATCAATTTTGCATCCACCATAATCAGCATCAGAATATCCTATTAAACTAGTACAAGCATCAGATGGATACCATAAACCAAAACCAGTAGTTCCTTTTAAATATTTTAAAATATGTTTTACTGCAATTAGGTGAGATTCTTTTGGACAAGCCTGAAATCTAGCACACAGACAGACAAAATGCATGATATCAGGTCTACTTGCAGTTAAGTATAACAGTGAACATATCATACCTCTATACATAGATTAATTAACTTCCAAACCTGATTCATCCTTGTCTAAATAGCATGAAGTTCCCATGGGTGTGTTAGCTTCCTTTGAGGTGTCCATTCCAAACTTTTTAAGGATCTCTTTGCAGTATTTGGTTTGAGAGATGAAAATGCCATCTTCAAGTTGTTTGATTTGAAGTCCAAGGAAGAATGTCAATTCTCCCATCATAGACATTTCAAACTCTCCCTGCATTATCTTAGCAAATTCTACACATAACGAATTATCAGTTGATCCAAAAATAATATCATCAACATATACCTGAACCAATAAGATATGTTCTTTTACTTTCTTTATAAATAGCGTAGAATCAATTTTTCCTCTAGAAAAATCATTTGATGTTAGAAAACTACTTAGCCTTTCATACCAAGATCTAGGAGCTTGTTTCAACCCATATAATGCTTTCTTTAATTTAAAAATATGATTAGGATAACTAAAATCTTCAAATCTAGGGGGTTGCTCCACATAAACTTCTTCTTTAATAAAACCATTTAAAAATGCACTTTTAACATGCATTTGATATAATTTAAATTTCATCAAAGATGCATAAGCAAGAAGTAGGCGTATAGCCTCTAACCTGGCAACATGAGCATAAGTTTCATCATAATCTATACCTTCCTCCTGACAATAGCCTTTGGCAACAAGTCTGGCTTTATTCTTTGTTATGTTTCCATCTTCATCAAGTTTATTTCTAAACACCCATTTGGATCCAATAACTTGATGTGATTCTTCTCCTGGGATTAATTCCCAGACTTGATTCCTTTCAAATTGGTTAAGCTCTTCTTGCATTGCTATGCACCATTGGTCATCTTTAAGCGCTTCCTCAACATTTTTGGGTTCTATCTGTGACACAAAAGCTACAGACATGCAGAAATTAGTCATATTTCTAATTCTTACCCCTTTTGAGATATCATCAATAATATTGTCCATTGAGAGTCCTCTAGGTGATTGCCATTCTTTTGCTAATTCAGGCATTTGAGAAGGCCCATTTTCTTCCAAATATAATTCATCAAGAGCCTCTCTTATATACCCATCATCGCCTGCAATTTCTTTATTTGACTCAAGAGGGTTTCCCCCAAGGTCTACAAACTCATCAAAAGTAACATGAATAGATTCTTCAATATTTAAGGTTCTTCTATTAAACACCTGGTAAGCCTTGCTAGTTAATGAATAACCTAGGAAAATGCCCTCATCGGCTTTTGAGTCAAATTTTCCCAAGTTGTCCTTTCCATTATTTAACACTAGGAACCCAAATGTATTTACCTTTAAGAACACCAAAATGTTTAATTTTACATTTATTTGAAGTGTGACCATGTTTCATACAATAAAAACATCCTTTAGATGAAACTTTTGAATATGATGAATTTTTAACCATAGATGTTCTAGTTCCTTTTTCTACCCATACTCTTTTATTTTTCCTTTTAGGCTTTTTCAAAGGAACTTGATAATTTATACTATTTTGAGCAAAAACAGTTTTATCCTTCTTAAAATCACTTATCTCCTTTTCGACTTTATCAAGTAGAAGATTAAGAATATCTATGTCATATTCATACTCTTTACAAGTTTCACATGCTAAGTTCTTATCATCATTCTCATCTAAACATACAATTTTCGTTTCTAAGGATTCCTTTTCTTCTAAACATGTGATTTTCGTTTTTAATGAGTTAATTTCCTTTTCGGATCTACTTAGACTTTTCTTCACAACTTTATATTCATCTTTCAAGTTCTTAAAGGTACTAAATAATTCATTATATGCATTTTGCAATTCATCATAGTTATTATCATCATCACTAGAAGATGAGTCAGAATCACTTACTTCAAAATCAGAAGATATGTTGTCATTTGCCATTAAACAAATATTGGCTTCAACTTCCGAGTCACTTGATTCCGAACTTGAATCACTGTTGTCCCAAGCAATATAGACTTTCTTCTTGAAGACCTTTTTGCCTTTGTTTTCATCATTTTTCTTGTTTGGGCATTCGGTCTTTACATGTCTTGCTTTATCACAACCATAACATTTTATATTTACGGAAGTACTTTCTCTTACCTTTCCCTTACCTTTGAATGGATGTCTTCCTTTTGCTTTCATGAATTTGGTGAACTTCTTTATCATAAGACTCAATTCTTCTTCTTCGTTCTCCGAGTCTTCTTCTTCCTTTTTATTTTTACCTTTGGAAATTTCGGTTTTGAAGACTAAGTTCTTCTTTTGATATTGTCCTTCTTCTTCATTTAGCCTTCCAAACTCTAGCTCATTCTCTCTTAGCTTTCCAAATAGCGCCGCCATAGACATTATGGAAAGATTTTGTGACTCCGAGATGGCCGTCACCTTAGGTTGTCATTTCCTATCCAAAGATTTTAAAATTTTAACATTCAATTCAACAACGTCAAATATTTTACCTAATCCGGTGAGATGATTCACAATGTGAGTGAAACGCTTTTGAATGTCAAATATCGTTTCGCCTTGTTGCATCTGGAACATCTCGTATTCTTGGATTAGGGGATTTTTCCGTGCTCGCTTAACATCGTCAGTACCTTCGTGGGTCACTCTTAGCATTTCCCACATCTCCTGAGCACTTTTACAAACAGAAATCCTATAAAACTCATCAAGGGTTAAAGCAGATGAAATTATATTTCTAGAAAAAGGTTTGAGAACATCAACACTGTTCTCAGTAACTTTAGGAACATATGGACCGTTTAAAATAGCGTCCCAAACGCCTCTATCAACAGACTCTAAAAAGATTTGCATTCTTACTTTCCAGAAAGGATAATTTTGACCCGCCAAAAGTGGGGGTCTATTGATAGACGCACCTTCGGCAAAAGTTTGATTTTGTCCGGCCATTTTCGAAAAGTTTGAATGACTATCAAAGCAAGCTCTGACACCACTTGTTAGAATCGCGCAGCGGAATGTTCGCGTGGTCGTTCAAAAACCAAGAGGGGGGTGAATTGGTTTCTTAACAAAAATTAGGTTTTCAAAATTTTCCCCAAATTTTACTGATTAAAAACTGTGTGAATATAAATAGAGTAGAGATAGAATCTTACACAGGAGATTTATACTGGTTCGGATCAAAAGACCTTACGTCCAGTTGCTAATCACTCAAACAGAGGATTAACGCTGTCACTATAATCACAATTGTTATAGACAAATTACAATGGAAAAGATAAAGTAAAGAAAACACCTCTCTTGAAATCCACAAGAGATGAAGAACAGCTTTCCCTAGAGATGGCACAACACACAATCAACTAAGAACTTCACTTAGTGATTATTATTGCTTCTAGCCCACACCAAGTTCCAAAAGCCCCTTTTTCTTGCAACAAACAGTTCTCTAGCACTCACAACACTTAACTTTTGTATGAAAAAGGTTGTTCTTAATTTTCTGAGTGCATAGAGTCAAGTAGAGAAATTAGGGTTTGGGAATTGGGATTTTCAAAACTAGGGTTCTTGGAAATAGGGTTTTCGAAAATAGGGTTGATTTAAAGTTAAAAATCAAAATTTGATTGAAATAATCGATTAAATGAAGTGTTAATCGATTATTACAGAGCCAAAATCAACAGAACCCCAAAACTCTCTGTTTTAATCGATTAAAAGACCTATTAATCGATTAACAGGCCTGTTAATCGATTAACAGGTGTGTTAATCGATTAAATCAGTGAGCAGATATATAAAATGGTTTTTCTCAATGTTTTAATCGATTAATTCACCATTTAATCGATTAAAGCCGAGGTACTTTGATAAATTTGAGCTTTTTGAAGCTTCTAAGGTGCAGACTATGTACCGGCTATCTCAAGCTCTAATATTACAAACTCAATCTAAACAAAATAGAGTTATTACACTACAAAACAAGTCTTCAACTCTCTAAGTCTTGTGTTCTTGAATCATCATCAAAATCAACAAACTTCATGTCCATCAAGTTCAACATCAAATCCTTGAATGTTCAACAAAATTTTGTTCCAAATAAATTCAACATTCATGGATTAAATACTTTCTTGCATAATGAAAATTCAATCTAAAAGTAAGTAGAATAAACTAAAGTAAGAGTCATAATTCAAGACATGTTAGAAACTAACAAAACAAATACAATATATACTTTCTTGCATATTGAAAATTCAATCTAAAAGTAAGTAAAATAAACTAAAGTAGAATCCTGACAAAGATTTCTCCCAATTGTTTTGCTTGACTCAAATCCAAGTCTATTATACATCTTTTACTAAGAAATAATGTTGGTGCCATTAGAGGGTTTTGAGGGAGCTTAACCCATTCAATAAGATATCGGTCAGACAAATTTTTGGGTTGGGCCAAGTTTTGAACTTGGCGATTCATGGAGTCAATCCTGTGTACAAAGTGGCTGGTTTGTTCCCAGGAAAAAGTGTAGCTGATCCTAACCAACAACCATTTATATCCGACGGTTGAGAAGGGAAGATGGCAGGATCTAGTGGTGTCCAATTCATGAGATCGTTGGACACTGAATGTGCCCACACAATATTTCCCCAAACAACAGCTTTAGGATTGTATTGATAGAACAAATGATAAAGTCCTCCATATCTCATTGGTCCTACCAAAATCATAAGAAAACTTTTTATTTTCCAAACCCAAAATATGTTTTTTCTTTTGGAAACAACTAAATAAAACAGTTTTATGTTTTTCTTTCAAAAGGGTTCACTTAAGAGGGAAATTCATAATAAGAGAACTGAACTAAACTAACCATTGGGATCTGCAGGTCCAAACACACCCACGTGTCCATATGAGGATAACATGTCAACTCACAAAAACAAGAAGAAGAAAAAATGTTTATTAGAGACATAAAATATTTTCACAATAAAGAAAATGAAAGGAATAAAAGGGCACATGAAAAAATTTAAAATGAGTTGAAGGAAACATGTTATGTATACCATTAATCCAATTCTTGGGAGGTTGGAAGTGGTAGGCAATTCTGTAAGGTTGATCATTGGAATTAGAAGATAGAGTCTGAAGATAGAGTCTGTAATAACCTATTACATAGAGAAGAAATTATATATATATATATATATACTCACATTTTTACATCACCAAAATAAGCTTTGCAACCTATATAAGCTTTAAACACTTATAATAATAGTTTGCAACCTATTATATCTTGAACATAGACAATATGCATTTCCTATTTCAGTATATGAATTTATTGCATAAGCGTAGAGTTGAAAAACAAGAATACTGCTATTATTTTACCTTTTTCTTATAGCTTCACTAACCACTCTTGGACACTAGGATCTTTAAATATCACACCAACAGTTTGATGCACATCTTCCTATCACCGAGAAGATTTTAAATGTATGAGAAGCCAAATTTCTTCCAAGCAAAAGATATTAATAAAAATGGTGATTGCAGTAACATGTCTGTTTTTCATATGAAAATATGTAGTGTAAACTAGCAGAAAAATGGAATTAGATATAAAATAAAAGGTCATTTCTTTTACCTTTAAGTTATAGGTTAAAATCCTAAAACAAGTTCTTCTCTTGCAAGGATAAGGTTCAGAACATCTACTCTACTAAATCCACACTAATTCACAAACTCATGCATTGAGTTGCCCTATTTTGTTAGGAAGCTTTGTACATTGATTTTCCTTTTTATTTGTTGCTTTTTCTTGTTTGGTTCTAATGTTTAAGAAAAGAGAAATGATACTTTGACAACCCAATCTTATACAACTTTAACAAACAACCCACTTTTAATATTATAATAATAATTTTAACTTGTTTTCATTTTTATTAAATCTCTTTCATGATTATTATATTAATAAAATGGGTTGTTTTTTGAGTTGTTTGTTGTTATGGTTGTCAAAATATCAGCACCCTTAGGAAAAACCAGCTCTTTTTGTAATCCATTATTAATTTTCTGTTTTATCTATAATCAAAATAGTAAAAAAAAAACATAAATTGTAACTAGATACACAACATATCATTTGGTCCACAACATTTTTTCACAAACTTAGCATACAAAGACTTTGAAACTGTGTAATTGCAAGATAATGAACAAATTTAAACAAAATGTAGGAAGAAAAATTTATTTACAGAATTAGTTGTATCTGTCATACATAACTCGGATGAAATGTACTAGACCAACTATACTCAACCTATCACACCCAAGCAGAATAATGTAGAACTAAAATCAAATCTCGACCCAAATGGGACACAAAACTTCAGACTAATTAGGCCAAATGGACCAACAGAAAACTGCAGAACCAAACCACACGAAAACATATTCAAAACCCAAAATGAAGATGAGGCAACAAAGAAAAATGGATGAAGCAGAGAGGGACAAACATGCATGCGATGAGTGGTGGCGTGACACTCGATGAAAGGGCTAGGGTTTGGGGTTTGATCGGAATCAACGTGGCTACAACTTTGGATTCGCGGTGGCTGCTGAGGGAGTCGTGGTGGCTGCTGGCGACGGTGGTTAGGGTTGGTGCGATCGCTGGCGAGAATGACACGCGATAGCGATTTGGGCATAGCAAGCAAAGGCGAATCCGTTGGAGGTACGAGCTGGGAGGCTTGGGCTATTGAATCGGAGGAAAATGGGGAAGAATGGATGAGGTGAGATGGTGGTTTGCGACTGCAGAGGCAGTGCGATTGGAGTCTCTTCGGTGGCTAGGGATTAGAGTGTGAGAAGGAGAAGGGGTGAGGTTGGAAATAAGGCGTTATGATAGGAGAGAGAACCACTACTAGAAAAATGTCAAATAGTAACCGAAATTAGTGATCGAAAAATTTAGTTACTATCGATGAATCGAATCAAGTAACCAAATTATTATTTTTTAGTCTAGTAATCAGAAATAGTAACCGAAAATTCGGTCACAAAAATCGGTTACTATTTCGAGTCACTTTATTATTTAATTTATTTTTTTAATTAATCTATATTTAATTTATGTAATTATTTACTACAAAAATGGTTAATAGTGACTCGAAATTAGTGACTGATTTTTTTATATTTAGTAATTGATTTAGTGACTAAAATTTCAGATCACTAAAAAAATAATTTTTAAACTGATAACTATTTTTCATTTATATAAATATTTTATTTAAAATATTTTAAATATAAATTTACTTAATGATTTAAAATAATTGATAACATTTTTAATAAAATTATAAATATTTTAAAAAAATTGTTTACTAACTTATTAAATAATTTAGTAATATAATTATTTGATTTTATTTTTTAATTTAGCATGTGAATAAAAAAATTAAAATTGATTATTAAATTAGTCACCGAATCGGTCATTGATTCGGTCATTGAATCGGTCACTAATTCGGTCATTGATTCGAGTCATTAGATCGGTCACTAAATCAATAATTAAATTAATTATTAGTTTAGTCTCTTTATATATATATATATATATATATATATATTACTTGTATGTTAATAAAAATGTATTTCAATGTATTTATAAAAAATTAAAATTATTTTAATTACTTGAATTGATATTTTAAATTTATATTAATATCTTGAATAATTTAATAGTTGGATATATATATATATATATATATATATATATTCACTTTAATTTTTTTAATTAAAATTAATTTCATAAAAAAATTAATATTTGAAAATTAAAATGCAAAAAAAATATATATATATATATATATATATATATTTATTTATTTTTTAAAGATGATATATTCAATGTATGTTAAAAAAGTTCAAGCCAAACTGTTTTTATAGAAGATTTTCAAAACTGCTTGGTTTAATTAATCTGTTAAAAGATTCTTTTAATCTGTTAAAAGTGCAGCTTTAATCTGTTAAAACTTCTTTTAATCCATTAATACGTTCTTGATTCTTTAACGATTTGTTTTAACCGATACGACAACGTTTATATCAATTAAAACACTTTACAAAAAATCTTCTAAGTTGATTTAATCGATTGTTCGCGATTCAATCGATTGAAATACTGCAAAACTTTCTCCTAAAACTTTTCAAGTTATTTTAACTGATAAAAATAAGTTTTAATCAATTAAAACGCTGTGTAGAATCGCTTTAATCGATTGAAACGAGATTTAATCGATTAAAATAGTTATGATCGGTCATAATTGCATTCCGACCGATCATAATGGAAACCATATAATAGCGGTTCAACGGTTAACCGCTATCTAAGTGAGCTTTTAAAGCGGTTCCTCATGTAACCGCTATGTAAATCGTATCTCGCTTGAGCGACAACTTTTCGCTCGAGCGAGACGCCCCTGCACTAAATTGGTACTCTCGGGTTGTATTTCGCTTGAGCGAGTCTAGTCTCGCTCGAGCGAGATTTTATTCTGATCGATTATATTTTTGAAATGATCGATCATATTTGATAATTTTTTCAAATAATTAATTATAATCGATTAGTTTTCTAAATTATTGATTAGAATTGATTAGTTTTTCAAATAATAGATTAGAATTGATTAATTTCTAAAATATATACTAAAAAATTATAATTAAAACTATAAATTAGTTAAGAATATTGTCTATTGTAAAGATAAAGTAGAACATGGGAGGAGATGAGGATGATAATATAATGATAGAACTTACAAAAATGTAGAATTGAGAAGTTTAAAAAAAAATTAAGAAAATAGAGATTTAATTATACTTTTAATAAATTTAAGATAATACTAGTTTTTAAACCTTTTTCTAATATTTGTTTTTAAAAATATAATATCATTTTTAATATTTTATAGATTTTATATTTATATATTTATAAAAGTAATTGGATTAAATTTATTATCCTCTCATATATTATTATACATTTAGCGTAATTTTAGTTTATTTAAAAATTAGAATACAAATATACTATACCAATATACCATTATATTATTTTCATTGTATATAAATTACAAAATTAATAATTTGTATACTATACTATACTTAGATATTATTTGTATACTATACTAATAGTATAATATACTATATTATAATATTATTTGTATACAAAACTAATATCTTTATATATAAATATATAAATATGGAAAGATATAAATATATGTAAAAATATAAACATATAAATATATATAAATATGTAAAGATATAAACATATATCTTTAATATTTTGTAAATGTAAATATAATTTATATATATTTTTAAATCTTTTTCTAATATTTATTTTTAAAAATATAATATTATTTTTAAAATTTAATATTTTTTTCAAATATATAAATATATAAAGATATAAATGTATAAGGATATAAATAAATATATAAATATATCAATATATAAATATATCAAAATATAAAAATATAAAAATATAAAAATATAAATATATTAATATATAAATATATCAATATATAAATATATAAATATATATAAATATATATATATATATATATATATATATATATATATACAAATATATCAATATTATCCCCTCATATATTAATATACATTATTAGCATAATTTTAATTTAATTAAAAATTAGAATACAAATATACTATACTATACTAATATACCATTATTTGTAGATTTTATATATTAAAATATATAAATATATTTTTATTTATAGATTTTATATTTATATATTTATACTGGATATACATTTATTTGTATATAAATATAATTTATTTGTAAGTTATTATTAAAAGATCCTAAGTAGCTCGGTGGTTGGAGTTTCGACTCTCCAACTCTAAGGTACGGGTTCGAATCTCGACAATGACAATAAACCACCTAATAATAAGTTAAACTTCTAAAAAATATAATAGAATTAAGAGATAGGGAAATAAATATAAATAAAAACTTAAATAAGCAAAATATAATATAATTAAGAGATAGGGAAAATAAATAATAGATATAATAAAAGTGTAAATAAATAAAAAGAATTAAATTTTTTCATTGATTTAGTGACCGATTTAGTGACCGATTTGGTTATATATAATCGGTCATCGAATCGATCACCGAATCGATCATCGATTCGGTCCATCGAATCGGTCACTAAAATCGATGACCAAGGAAATAGTGACCGATTCCATTCGGTCACTCGAATCGGTCACTGATTCGGTCACTGAATCGGTCACTGATTCGGTCACTGAATCGGTCACTAAAATCAGTGACCAAGGAAATAGTGACTGATTCCAGTTGGTCACTATTTCGGTCACTATTTTAATTAGTAACCGATTTTTCAGATTTAGTGACCGAATTTTCGGTCACTATTTGATGTTTTTCTTGTAGTGAACGAAGGTTCGCTGCGATAGTGCTTGTGGGTGTGGTGGTGACCGGAGCTGAGGGGAGAATGAATTAATTGGAAATGGGGTGGGTGTTGGCTGTTTAGGGCGCGGAGGAGCAAGGTGTAAGAATTAATGGTTGAGTTCAAGAGAGGGGGGGGATTAATTGAACTTTGAAACCTTTTTCAAAACTGTTTTCTTTGTGGAAGAATGATTAATCTTTATTCAATCTTTTATTAGGCAGATTTGGTTTTTAACAAGGTAAGAATATAAAACAAAAATTAAACAAGAGAAATGCAGAAATACAACACAAGAGTTTTTATACTGGTTCACTCTTTTCAAGAGCTACATCCAGTTATTGACAAACCTATCAAGTTCCACTAAAACCAAGTGAAAATACAAACTAGTAGATACAAGCCAATCTACCCCAAGATCTACCTTACAACACCACAAGATAGACTCTTGAAAACCACTCAGCAACCAAACCCAGTCATTGTAACTAGTGCAGATTCAAACCCAATCTACACAATAAAAAATTCGTATAAGTATTGGAAAAGATAAACTTGGACAATAGTTTTTTGTAATACAGAAGTCCAGAAGCAAATTTCCTAACACAAAACTTCTTCTCTTGAAGATCTTTCAACAATCTTGATCAAAACGCCTTATGATATGAATGTGTATGAATGCTCAGAAAAATATACGAATATGAGAGCTCAAAGATTGCTTTTTATCGATTTCCAAATTGTGTGTTTTAAAAGAGAAATTAAAACTGTATTTATAGAGTAAAAGAGAAAAACTAACAGTTTTAATTGATTAAAATGATGCTTTAATCAATTGATTTCATTTAAAACTATTTTAATTGGTTAATTCGAGCTTTTAATGGATTAAAACTACTAGAAGGAAAACTGATAGCTCTTTGTTTTAACAGATTAAAACTCATTTTAACAGATTAAAAATATGAGGTACTCAAAACATGAATTATGACTTAGAACATTTTAATCTATTGATTTATCAATTTAACAGATTAATACTTCGAAACCCTTAATATGGAAAAATCATCAAGAACATTTTAATCTGTTGATTTTACGACTTAATCAATTAAAATATCAGTTATATATATAGATTTCCTATTTTAAGTGATTTTAACAGATTAAAACTACTTTTTAACAGATTAAAAAACTCAGTTTGTTCTTTCAAAGCTTAAAGGTTGGTTTTTCATGAAGTATGATAAATTCTATGAAATGCAACAGTTGTAGGTGCTATCACGAGATATATTGTAATTATCAAGAGATTAAATTTTGTACCTATAACCTATCTACTTACACACGCACAAATGGGATAATCATACTTTATATGTCTTCATCAAATCCAACAAGTGTTTCAATCTCCCCCTATTTGATGGAGACAAATATCCACTGCACCTACATAAAAAAACAGCAATAGACATATGTTTGTGATGTGTGTGTAGTGAGAGTGTTATATCACTCTTCTCCCTCTATTTGACTTTGTTAGAAATGTAGGCTGAGATCAAGAGGGGAGGTGAATTGATCTTTGAAAGATTTTCACAAATTATAGATTATCTATTTCAAAGATTAAGATTTTAGACCAATTCTTGAATCACACACAACAAGCAATCAAAATAAAAGCAGTGACAGAATTAAAAGAGAAAGGTTTAGAAAGATACAACCAAGGTTTATACTGGTTCACCCAATCCCAGGGCTACGTCCAGTCTCCAGCCAAATTCCAACTGGGTTCCACTAGATTGAACGTTTTATAGATTACAACTTTAATCTCACACTCAATCTACCACAAGAACCACAATTCCAGTTCCTGCACCTAAACCTTCACCAAGAACTAAATTCTAGTTCTTGACTAACCCTGTAGCCAAATTCTAGCTACAGAAACCAGTGCCCACAATTCCAGGCACCCATAATACAGAAAAGAAAGTAAAGAAACAAAGAGAAGAAATTAGAACGCTCAAACCAGATTTATGCAACTCTACAATATGTGTTTCTTCTCCAAAAAAATGCAATTTTGCCTCAAGAAAGAACTCTTATGAACTTCACAAAAACTAGCGTGATTCTCTCTTGAAAGTAGCACTTATGATTGCTTGATTGATTGCTAAAAGATGTGTGTTAAAAGGTTCAAGCAATTCTGTTTATATAGAAGATTTTCAAAACTGCTAGTTTATTTAATCTGTTAAAAGACTTGTTTTAATCTGTTAAAACTTCTTTTAATCTGTTAAAAAATTCTTGATTATTTTTCAGATTTGTTTTAACTGATACGACACCGTTTATATCAATTAAAACTCTTTGTAAAAAATCTTCCAAACTGTTTTAATCGATTGTTTCATATTTCAATCGATTAAAATACTGCAAAACATTCTTAAAAACTTTTCTAAGTGATTTTAACTGATAACAATATGTTTTAATCGATTAAAACGCGAAGCAGAAATTCTCTTAAGTTGTTTTAATCGATTAAAACGCATTTTAATCGATTAAAATTATTCTGATCGATCAAAAACTCATTCTGATCGATCATATGCTCATTCTAATCGGTCATATGCTCATTCTGATCAATCAACAAATACTCCAAGTGGTTTTAATCGATTATTTCGAAGTTATATCGATTAAAATACTTCCAGAACACTTCCCTGAACATTTTAAGTGATTTTAATCGGTTATTTCGAAATTATATCAGTTAAAATACTGACAGAAAGTTTTCAAAACTTCTTTTAATGAAATCAATCGATTATTTCGAAAACATATTAGTTAAAAACATGTTACAAAAGTATTAAGAACATTTTAGTTGATAAAGCTTATATACTATTAGTTAAAATAGTTAATTAAAAACCTTTTATCAAAATACTTTGTTTTTAACCGTTTAATCGCTTTTTAGAGGCATTTTGCAAAATCTTTTAAATGAAGAAACCTCATGTAGCAGAGAGATAAAAATGATTATACCTAAGCAGAGATGCAGACTCACTAATCCCACTACTCTTTTATCTAAGTGACCTTTGACTGCCACAAAGTAGCCTTTGACTTCAATTTTGACTTCATCAAATTAACAAGATCTTTGCCAAAGTAATTCAATAAGATCTTCATCACTTTCAGTCTCCCCCTATTTGATGAAGACAAACACCTCTTTGAATAATAACTCTGCAGAAGAAGTCACTTGAATATATAGATTACTGAGTATTCAAAAAATAATGATTTTCCCATTTCTCCCCCTATATTGCTACTCCCCCTAAATAAGAGAAATCAATTATAAAAGCAAAGCAATATTTCTCCCCCTTTTGACTTCATCAAAGATAGGGAACAGAGGAACAAAGCAAATACAATGCAAGGTATGCATCAAAATTATAGTTTTTGAAAAACAGTAAAAGATATGAACAAGATACCTTACTCATGTAAAGAACAATCAAAGTTGATTCAAACTTATCTTCATTAACACGTTTGTAATGAATACAATTAACACGTGTAAAGATAAGGGAACCATGCTTTAGTAGCATGTTACAAGAACAACCATTAACTAAAGCCTTTAATTTTTCTTTCCCAGAGTAATAATCGATTAAAATGATCTTGTTACTAGTTTTAATAGATTAGAATAATGTTTTAATCGATTAAAACAGTGATGAATTTCAAAAGTTTGAAACATAAGTTGATTTAATCGATTAAATCGACATTTAATCGAATAAAACAGTAAGAAAAATGTTGTATAAGTGCTTTTAATCGATTTAATGCTTATTTTTATCGATTAAAACAACCAGTTTTGAAAAACTAAGAAATGTTTGATGCATCTAAAATGCCTAATTCAGTACGGATTTTGTAAAACCGATCACGAGTAAGAGGTTTTGTAAAAATATCTTCTAGTTGTTTTTCAGTTTCTATAAAGAAAATTTCACAATCACCTTTCAAAACATGATCTCTAATGAAATGATGTCTAATTTCTATATGTTTTGTTCTAGAGTGTTGAATTGGATTGTTAGTTAACATAATGGCACTAGTATTCTCACATAAGAGAGCAATTTTTCTGAGAATTAAACCGTAATCCCCAAGCTGTTGTTTGATCCAAAGAGATTGAGCACAACAACTTCCAGCTACAATGTATTCTGCTTCAGCTGTAGAAAGAGGAACACATGATTGCTTTTTACTATGCCAAGAGATTAGACTGCTTCCAAGGAGATGACAGGTACCACTGGTGCTTTTCCTATCAAGCTTACACCTGCAAAATCTGAGTCGAGTATCCAATTAAATTTAGTTTGGACTCACCAGGATACCATAACCCAACATTTAAAGTTCCTTTGAGATATTTGAGGATTCTTTTTGCGGCAGTAAGATGAGATTCTTTTGGTGCAGATTGAAACCTGGCACACATACAAACACTAAACATAATGTCAGGTCTACTTGCTGTTAGATATAGTAAAGAACCAATAAGCCCTCTATATTTAGTTTCATCAACAGGTTTTCCTTTTTTATCCGAATCAAGATAGCAATTTGTGGACATTGGTGTTGATACTTCTTTGCAATGTTCCATCTCAAATTTCTTTAAAAGTTCTGTGCAGTATTTAGATTGATGAAGAAAACTTCCTTCTTGAAGTTGTTTAACTTGTAATCCAAGAAAGTAGTTGAGTTCCCCCATCATAGACATCTCAAATTCTCCCTGCATATCTTTGATAAAATCTTTACATAAATACTCATTAGTGGCTCCAAATATGATGTCATCAACGTATACTTGAACCAGAATTACATCAATATTCAATTTTTTTAAGAATAAAGTTTTATCAACCAAACCTCTTTGATATCCCTTTGAAATGAGAAAAGTACTTAACCTTTCATACCATTGTCTTGGAGCTTGTTTGAGACCATATAGAGCTTTCTTTAATATATAAACATATTCTGGATGAATATGATCTTCAAAACCAGGTGGTTGTGTAACAAAAACTTCTTCATTCAAGTAGCCATTTAAGAAAGCACTTTTGACATCCATTTGAAATAACCTGAAACTTTTTATTGAAGCATAAACAAGTAAAAGTCTAACAACTTCTAATCTAGCAACTGGAGCATATGTTTCATCAAAATCAATTCCTTCTTGCTGATTATACCCTTTAGCAACTAATCTGGCCTTGTTTCTAGTGATTATACCATTTTCATCCATTTTATTCCTAAAAACCCATTTTGTACCTACAATATTTGCATTATCTGGTTTTGGAATTAATTCCCATACTTCATTTCTTGTAAATTGATTTAATTCATCATGCATAGCATTAATCCAATTATTATCCTTTAATGCATCAGATATGGTTTTTGGTTCAATTTGTGATACAAATGCCATGTGATTGCAAAACTTATTTAAAGATCTTCTAGTGGAAACTCCCTGATTTATTTCACCAATAATGTTGTCTATTGAAAGATTTCTTGGAGTTTTCCAATCTTTAGGCAGCTGCTCTTCAGTTTCTTCAATCTCTTCAACCTGTTTTTGAGAAGCTATTGATTCTGGCAGTTTTAACTGATACATTTTATCAGTTAAAACATCATCTTCTGTACTATGCTCAGAAATATTCTGCATTTTTGGGTTAGTCTCATCAAATACAACATGGACAAATTCTTCTACAATATTTAGCCTTTTGTTAAAGATTCTATAAGCATGACTATTTAATGAATACCCCAAGAATATACCTTCATCTGATTTGGAATCAAACTTTCCAAGATTTTCTTTTCCATTGTTTAAAACAAAAACCTTACTTCCAAATACTCTAAAATAGTTTATGTTAGGCTTTTTACCTTTGAATAATTCATAGGGAGTTTTCTTAAGAAAAGGTCTGATTAAAACACGGTTTAATACATGGCAAGCAATGCTAATGGCATCAGCCCAAAAATATTTTGGTAATGCTTTCTCATTAAGCATTGTCCTAGCTAGCTCTTCAACATAACAATTTTTCCTTTCAACTACACCATTTTGTTGAGGAGTTCTAGGAGCTGAAAAATTATGCTTGATACCATGTTTATCACAAAATTTATTGAAATTTTCGTTTGAAAATTCTCCTCCATGATCACTTTGAATACAAGAGATAAAATAGCCTTTTTCATTTTGAATTTGTTTCGCAAATTTCTTAAACAAATGGAAAGTATCAGATTTTAATTTTAAAAATAATGTCCAGGTAAATCTTGAGTAATCATCTACTATAACCAGTGCATATAGATTTCCTCCTAAACTCATAGTTCTAGAAGGACCAAAGAGATCCATGTGCAAAAGTTCAAGAGGTCTAAATGTTGAAACAATATTTTTCTGTGAAAAATAATTCCTTACTTGTTTCCCCTTTTGACATGCATCACATACTTTGTCTTTCACAAACTTAAGTTTAGGTAAGCCAACTACAAGATCTCTAGAAATCAGTTTGTTTAGATGATTCATATGAATATGAGCTAACCTCCTATGCCACAACCAGGAATCATTTTCTTTAGAAATTAAGAAACAGTTTTTAGCAGAATTAGTATCTAACATGTAAATATTATTGATCCTCTTACCAGTAATCAGTACCTGTTCTGAATCTGATTTGATTATTTGACACTGATCTTGCCCAAAGACAACTTTGTAACCTTTATCACAAAGCTGGCCAATACTAATCAAATTATGTTTTAAACCTTCAACATATAATACATTGTTAATAATACCTAATTCTGTGCAGTTGATGTCACCAATTCCAAGGATTCTTCCTTTATTATTATCCCCATAAACAACAGTCCCACCATTCTTTAGTTTTAAGTTGCAAAATTTTGTAATATCACCTGTCATGTGTTTAGAACAGCCACTGTCAAGGTACCAAAGATCTTCAGCTTGTTTTGCCTGAAAAGAAATTAGTATAGTTGCAGTACAAAATGATACAAAATTGAAATACACAATTAATTCTGCACTGGAAGTTAAATTTTAATCGATTAATTTGATATTCAATCAATTAATCAAGTTCTGGAGAGAATATATCAGAATAATAATCGATTTAAACGAGGAATAATCGGTTAATTTTATCCTTTTAATGATTTTAACTGATATAAATCCATTTTAATCGATTAAAACAACTAAACTAAAAACCCTGAGAGCATTTTAATCGATTAATTCGTATTTTAATCGATTAAAACTGTACAGACAACTTTTCTGATATTCTCTGTAAGTGATTTTAACCGATTAAAATAGTTTTGTATCAATTAAAATACCTAAACTATGAAACCAGAATTGAATTTGCTGTTTTGAACACCAAGGGACTTCTAGATTTTGTTCCTGCAAAACAGATTAGGCATATTTCTGGTACCCTTTATATAATCACTGGGTCCAATCAGGTTATTTGAAATGAATTTTTGGGAATCCACTTCATTCTACCTCTAGGAATAACATATTTCTTAATTCTACAATATTTCACAGAATGACCTTTTTTCATGCAGTAGAAACATTTAACAAATGGAGATGACACAGATTTACTATATGCAAAATATTTTTTAAATGCTCTAGTTTTCTTTCCAATGGGAGGTGTAAAACCTATACCACCACGGTCAATAACTAATTTTTGAGAATCAAGTATCATATCAAGACTAGTCTTTCCTTGTGCTAGTTTAGATGCATTTTTTATTAAATATGTTAATTTCTCTTGCAACTCAGGACAATTTTTACAATCTTTACACATGCAATCAGAGTTATTACCTATATCCAAATTTTCATTCTTGATTTCTTCATCAACTATTTTATTTTCAAGAAGAGTGATCTTGTTTTCTAATAGACTATTTATACTTTTTAATCTTTTGTTTTCAATTTCTAATCTCTTAGATACTGCATGCATTTCATAAAAGGCATCTTGTAAAGAACTATAATTCAGAGTAGTTGTGGAGTCAGAACTTACACTGGTTATTGGAGAATCCGAATTGACCATTAAGCATATCGTTGTTGTTTCCTCATAGACCATTTCAAGGGTTTTCCACATTTGTGCAGCAGTTTGACAATGTGCTATCCTGAAAAAATCATCTATGTTAAGTGCAGATATGATGATATTTTTAGCAATACAATCATCTTGGACTAGTTTCTTTTCAGAATCATTTAAAGTAGACCATTCTTTGTTAAACACATAGGTTCCCTGCTCAATAATATTCCAAACATTCATACCAACAGATTCAATAAAGATCTTCATTCTTATCTTCCAAAATAAGTAATCTGTACCACAAAACAGTGGAGGTCTATCAATACAAGCACCCTCAGAAAATTTGTTTCCAGCCATTTTGATCGAAAGACTTGAATAACTCTCAAGAACCTTGCTCTTGATACCAATTGTTAGAAATGTAGGCTGATATCAAGAGGGGGGTGAATTGATCTTTGAAATATTTTTGCAAATTACAGATTATCTATTTCAAAGATTAAGATTTTAGACCAATTCTTGAATCACACACAGCAAGCAATCAAAATAAAAGTAGTGACAGAATTAAAAGAGAAAGGTTTAGAAAGATACAACCAAGGTTTATACTGGTTCACCCAATCCCAGGGCTACATCCAGTCTCCAGCCAAATTCCAACTGGGTTCCACTAGATTGAACGTTTTACAGATTACAACTTTAATCTCACACTCAATCTACCACAAGAACCACAATTCCAGTTCCTGCACCTAAACCATCACCAAGAACCAAATTCCAATTCTTGACTAACCCTGTAGCCAAATTCCAGCTACAGAAACCAGTGCCCACAATTCCAGGCACCCACAATACAGAAAAGAAAGTAAAGAAACAAAGAGAAGAAATTAGAACACTCAAACCAGATTTATGCAACTCTACAGTATGTGTTTCTTCTCCAAAAGAATGCAATTTTGCCTCAAGAAAGAACTCTTATGAACTTCACAAAACTAGCGCGATTCTCTCTTGAAAGTAGCACTTATGATTGCTTAATTGATTGCTAAAAAATGTGTGTTAAAAGGTTCAAGCAATTCTGTTTATATAGAGGATTTTCAAAACTGCTGGTTTATTTAATCTGTTAAAATAATCTTTTAATCTGTTAAAAGACTTGTTTTAATCTGTTAAAACTTCTTTTAATCTGTTAAAAAGTTCTTGATTATTTTCCAGATCTGTTTTAACTGATACGACACCGTTTATATCAATTAAAACTCTTTGTAAAAAATCTTCCAAACTGTTTTAATCGATTGTTTCGTGTTTCAATCGATTAAAATACTGCAAAACATTCTTAAAAACTTTTCTAAGTGATTTTAACTGATAACAATCTGTTTTAATCGATTAAAACATGAAGTAGAAATTCTCTTAAGTTGTTTTAATCGATTAAAATGCAGTTTAATCGATTAAAATTATTCTGATCGATCAAAAACTCATTCTGATTGATCATATGCTCATTCTGATCGGTCATATGCTCATTCTTATCGATCAACAAATACTCCAAGTGGTTTTAATCGATTATTTCGAAGTTATATCGATTAAAATACTTCCAAAATACTTCCTTGAACATTTTAAGTGATTTTAATCGGTTATTTCGAAATTATATCAGTTAAAATACTGACAGAAAGTTTTCAAAACTTCTTTTAATGAAATCAATCGATTATTTCGAAAACATATTAGTTAAAAACCTGTTACAAAAGTGTTAAGAACATTTTAGTTGATAAAGCTTATATACTATTAGTTAAAATAGTTAATTAAAAACCTTTTATCAAAATACTTTGTTTTTAACCGTTTAATCGCTTTTTAGAGGCATTTTGCAAAATCTTTTAAATGAAGAAACCTCATGCAGCAGAGAGATAAAAATGATTATACCTAAGCAGAGATGCAGACTCACTAATCCCACTAATCTTTTATCTAAGTGACCTTTGACTGCCACAAAGTAGCCTTTGACTTCAATTTTGACTTCATCAAATCAACAAGATCTTTGCCAAAGTAATTCAATAAGATCTTCATCACTTTCAAACTTCATCAAAGATAACATACAATCCACAGATTACATTTAGGTACCCAAATGACAAAACAAACAACAACAAAAATAGTACGCAAGTAAGATAAAACTGATAAGAGGAGATTTCATTCATCACCATCCCAGGGACCCTAATTAAATTGGAGGTCTCCAATTCTGTTGTAGATATGATCCAGCTGATTATCAATATGTAGGAACCTGACACTAGAATCCTATTAAAGTTGATGCTGGCGAGCTTGCAAAGCATATGTCATCTCCATGTGGCGCCTCTGATTAATTTGAATTTCATTCATTTTGTGCAACATAGTCCTTTCAAACTGTGAAAGAGGGGTGTCACGATCAGGTGGAGCCACATATGGAATCATGTCTAACGGAAACTACTAAGCCCCAACATCTTCCATGGGATCTGCTTGTCTTGGTTTAGTAGCACTTGGAGCACCAATGTCCTCGTCGTCTTCCTCTTCTTCTTCTGTATCATCATCCTCTTCATTTCTCTTGACTTCCTCTTTGGAGATCCAGTCACCATCAATTTTTATGAACCCCATTTTATGAAGGATGGAATTGTTAATCTCATTTGTGGAGCGTACAACTTTAGATAGTTCCCCTTCTAGATCAACACCAAAGTGAGTGAGAAATTTAGAAATTAAAATAGCATAGGGATACCTAAAGTCACTTAGCCTCTTTGCTTTGAACATATGGTCTTTGACAACAAATACCCAATTCACTCTAATTCTGTGATGGATACAATACATGAGAACCAGGTCACCTTCATTCAGCACCACATGATTGCTCCCCCTGGGAATAAGCTGCCAGGCCACTATGAATGCAAGCAACCTTTCTTCAAGTTTAAGCTTCCTAGTATTGAAGCAACTCATAGAGTCACGCTTATTCTTTAGGCATGAACGAAAATACTGAACTTTTTTGAAATCTTCTACAATAGTAGTATATCCTTTAGTGACTTTGACCCTTTCATTCTTGAGACCAACAACATTTTTCCAAATAGTGGGAGTAACTTCAATGTCCACTCCTTTGACTTGAGTTTTAAGAGTAGAACCTTCAAATGACAAGTTAGTAAAGAAAACTTTGATAAGGTCAGGATAGATTCTACCATTGAGCTCTAAGAAGCTCTGAAGTTTCTGGTGTTGCAATAGTTTTCGCACCCCTTTGAACCCTTCAGCATCCAACCACTAGAATTTCAGTATTTTGGGGAGATTGATCTGCTTCCTGCTCATTTCATGAATGAACAACCCCATTTTCTCTTGGTTCCCATTGAACCAAGTTTTAATGAGCCCTCCTCCTGATATTTCGTGAGCAATAGTTGATGATTCACCTCTGCTGAACTTCTTTCTTCCAGATTTGGAGCGCTTGAACATGGTGTGAGAGTAAACAAAATACCTTGCCAAGAGTGAACACAGGGTTTTGGAACAACTGCATCAATTGAAATTTTCAAAATTTCTTCACTTTTTGATCTCCAATCATAGGTTGCCAGCGTGAATTACTGATGTAATTGGATAGATATTACATTTAAGAAAGTAGCTGAAGCGGCAAAAGAATTTTGTAGTTGTAAATGCACTTAATTCAACCTGCAGTAAACAATCAAATGCCTACAATACTAACCCTAGAAAATTAATCAATTATTTTACCATATAATCAATTAATTTTACTTAATGTGATAGAAGCAGATTTCAAAAGCAAAATGAATTGATTAAATCAAATATTTAATCAATTAATTTAAAAGAAATATATGTAGAGTGGGAAAAATTTAATGAAATAAACCGATTAAAACCATTTTTAATCAATTAATCTGGTAGTGAATCACAAACAAATATTGAAAACTAGGAAATTAATAGATTATTTCTCAATTTTAATCAATTAAAAAGTACATAGTTCAAAAATATTCCAAAGCTTTTAGAAAAAGAATCAATTAATCATACTATTAACCTGTTAAAAAGCACAGAACCATAATAGAGAAACAATTATACAATACTAGATAGATCCAAAATTCCTAATTCAGTGCTAAGCATACTAAGTCTATCTCTAGGCAGTGGTTTGGTGAACAGGTCAGCCAATTGTTTTTCAGTATCAATGAATAAAATTTCACAATCACCCCTAAAAACATGTTCTCTAATAAAGTGATGTCTAATTTCAATATGCTTAGTTCTAGAGTGTTGAATAAGATTTTTAGTCATATTGATTGCACTAGTATTATCACAAACCAAAGGTACCGTCTTGAGAAACACCCCATAATCCTTCAATTGCTGTTTGAGGTAGATACTCTGGGCACAACAGTTCCCAACAGCAATGTATTCATCTTCTGCAGTTGAAAGAGCCACACACGCTTGTTTTTTGCTGTGCCATGATATGAGGCTGCTCCCCAGTAAGTGACATGTACCAGAGGTACTTTTCCTATCCAATCTACAACCTGCAAAGTCAGAATCAGAAAATGCAACAAGTTTCAGAGAAGTACCTTCGGGATACCATAGACCAACATTGATGGTTCCTTTAAGATACTTGAGAATCCTTTTAGTAGCAGTGAGGTGAGATTCCTTTGGATTTGCCTGGAATCTAGCACAAAGGCAAGCACTAAACATAATGTCAAGCCTACTAGCAGTGAGGTATAGAAGAGATCCAATCAAACCTCTATATTTAGTTTGATCAACAAATTTCCCCTTTTCATCTAAATCTAGATAACAGTTAGTAGACATGGGAGTGGAGTATTGTTTGCAATTATGAATTTCAAATTTCTTCAACAACTCATTACAGTATTTAGATTGATTTAGGAAAATAACATTCTTTAATTGTTTAACCTGGAGACCAAGGAAGAAATTCAGTTCTCCCATCATAGACATCTCAAATTCACTTTGCATTTCTTTAACAAATTTATTACACAAGACATTATTAGTAGAACAAAAAATGATATCATCAACATAAACCTACACCAGAATAATATCAAATCCAAATTTCTTAATGAATAAAGTTTTATCAACTTCACCTCGTTTGTATCCTTGATCAGTTAAGAAGTTACTTGGCCTCTCATACCATTGTCTAGGGGCCTGTTTTAATCCATAAAGAGCCTTTTTTTCAGCTTGTAGACATGGTCAGGATGTTTGTGATCTTCAAAACCAGGAGGTTGAGAAACATAAACTTCTTCATTGATGAATCCATTTAGAAAAGCACTCTTGACATCCATCTAAAGCAATCTAAAACCAATAATACATGCATAAGCTAATAACAATCTAACAATTTCAAGTCTAGCTACGGGTGCAAAGGTTTCATCAAAATTAATTCCTTCCTGTTGATTATATCCTTTGGCTACTAACCTAGTTTTATTTCTAGTAATAATGTCGTGTTCATTTAATTTGTTTTTTAATACCCACTTAGTACCAATTATATTGATATCTTTGGTTTCAGGAACTAATTCCCACACATTATTTCTTTCAAATTGATTAAGTTCATCATGCATGGCATTAATCCAATATTCATCATTTAATGCATCCTTAACAGATTTATGTTCAATTTGTGAAATAAATGCCATATGATTGCAAATTGATTAAGAGAATTTCTAGTGGATACTCCCTTATTGACTTGCTTAATCATATTGTCTAGAGAAAGATCTCTTGGGACAATCCACTCTTTATGAAGCTCATCCAAGCAATCTTCTTCCTGTTCTTCAACAATTCTTTCTGGTGGGTCAGCTTTTGTAGGATCAATCAATTGATCACTTTTTTCAACAGTACACTGTTCTGTATTTCTGGGATGTTTTAACTGATAAAAATTATCAGCTAATTCATCATCATCTATAGTACCTGTTGTATTTCTCTGCAACACTTGAGGAGACTCATTAAAAACAACATGTACTAATTCTTCAACAGATTTTAGTCTTAAATTATAGACTCTATATGCATGACTGTTAGAAGAATAGCCAAGAAAGATCCCTTTATCAGATTTTTCATCAAACTTGCCAATATTTTCTTTCCCATTGTTTAAAACAAAACATGTACATCCAAAAACCTTGAAATAGTTTATGTTGGGTTTTCTTCCTTTGTAAAGTTCATATGGAGTTTTCTTAAGAATGAGTCTTATCAAAACTCTATTCAAAACATGACAAGTAGTGTTTATAGCATCTGCCCAAAAGTATTTAGGTAAAGAGTTTTCACAAAGCATTATTCTAGCAAGTTCCACAATGGATCTGTTCTTTCTTTCCATAACACCATTCTGTTGAGCAGTTCTTGGAGCAGAAAACTTGTGTTTTATGCCATACTTTTCACAGAATAATTCAAACTTTTCATTTACAAATTCTCCACCATTGTCACTTTGAATAGAAGTAATGAAATAACCTTTCTCATTTTGTAAAACCTTGGCAAGATTTTTAAAAGATCTGATTTGACTTTTAGAAAAATAGTCCATGTAAATCTGAAAAAATCATCAACAATTACCATGATATAAAAATTACCACCTAGGCTTTTGTTTCTTGAAGGACCAACCAAATCTAAGTGGAGCAGTTCCAAAGGTCTACAAGTAGAAACAATGTTTTTATTTGAAAAAGAATTTCTAGTTTGTTTACCTTTAAAACAAATTTCACAAATTTTGTCTTTCATGTTTTGAAGCTTAGGCAGTCCAGAAACTAAATCTTTAGAAATTAATTTGCCAAGATGATTGAGATGAATATGTGCAAGTCTTCTATGCCATAACCAAGATTCTTCTTCTTTAGTAAGAAGACAACTTTGAGATGAGATAGAATGCTTGATATCTAGCATGTAGATGTTGTTTAATCTCTTACCAACCAACATTACCGAATCAGATTTTGGCTCATAGATTAGATAGATTTCTGGTTTGAAGATAACCTTGTGACCAAGATCACATAATCGGCTTATGCTAATTAAGTTGTGCTTGAGACCTTCAACAAAAAGAACATTATGAATGGTCACGGTCTCACCATCTCCTATGTCTCCAGATCCTAAGATTCTTCCCTTGTTGTTATCCCCATATGTTACGTGACCTCCATTCTTCAATCTCAGTTTCTGAAATTTGGAAATATCACCTGTCATATGCCTTGAGCATCCACTGTCCAAGTACCAAAGTGATTCTTGCTGCTGTTCCTGAAAAATCAAGCATCAAGTATTTGGTAACCTTAAATAATTTGGGTCCTTAATGGTCAAGTTTTCTGTTTAACATATTTTGGAACCCATCTCATTTTTCCCTGTGGCACAAGATGTTTTCTAATATGACAAAATTTTACAATATGCCCTTTTTTCATACAATTGAAACAAGATGAGAAGGGAGATGATGTTGATTTTCTGAAAGAGAAGAAATTCAAATACTTTTTGGTTTTAACCCCAAACTCAGATTTATAACCAATACTAGTATGATCTAAGACACAATTTTGAGACCCAAGAAGTGCATCTAAATTTGCTTTACCTTGAGTAAACTTAGATAAAGTTTTAATCAAATACTCAACCTTTTTCTGCAGAGAGATACACTTTTCACAATCTTTGTTAGCAGCAGCATTATCATAAGATGAATTATTGTAGATTATTTCAAGATGTTCCATATCTATTTTTCATTCTAATAATTCTTTTTCCAGAACTTTAACCCTATTCTCTAACCAGTTATTTAGTCCTTTTATCCGATTATTTGTATAGGATAAATTCTTATCTTCATCATGCATTTCATTGAAAGCAGTTAATAATGTGTTGTAATTCATTTCATTCTTTGTGGGGGTTGAACTTACACGAGATGAAGAAGATTCATAGCCAGCCATTAAGCATAAATCACTTTCATATCCAGAACTTAAGGATGAATCATTGTCTTGCCAGGCTATATAGGCCTTCTTCCCTTTATACCTCACGTATTTCTTGTTTTGATACTTGGATTTTTCTGTACAATCACTTCTTATATGTCCCTATTTACCACAAGAATAACAAGTATAAGTATTTTGAAGGGAATTAGTTCTTTTATCATTGTACCTTTTAATCTGGCCAGTTCTGTTCTTCTTAAGAAATTTCCCAAACTTCTTAACCAACAAATTAAGATTCTTAGATCCTTCTTCATCAGAATCACTACTCTCCTCAATTATCTTGAGAACAATGTTTCTGCTTTTCTTTTCTGCATTTTCTTGTTCTTTAAACTTGTTGATCTCCAACTCGTGTTCCCTTAGCTTACCAAACAGTGAGGCAGTAGTCATCTCAGTTAAGTCTTTTGATTCTAATATGGCTGTCACCTTTGGTTGCCAAGATCTGTCCAAACATTTTAGGATTTTGATGTTTAACTTTTTTTCGCTGCTGTCAAAAGATGCGGTCAGAGCGACACGATGGTTTCGACTTCCGTTTTCGTGTTTTATATGGGTGAGGTTACAACGCCTCTAGGTTGTCCGATAACCGGGCTGGACCTGGGGGATGAGGTTTTTGAAAGGGTGCTTTTAGGTTGTCCGATAACCGGGCTAGACCTAAGAGCCAATTTTCGAAGGGGTTCTTATGGAGTCGCCACCGATGTTTTTACCGAAAACATCGAAAAAGGAAAAGAGAAGGCGTTGGTTTTTTAAGAAAAACCAACTTTGGCCATTATAACCAGAGTTGGGTAAGGGAATTAGTTACGTGTAGGGAAGGTATCAGCTTCCCTACGATGCCCCTTTCGGGTTCCCTATGATAGGTCGGTTATTTCGTAAATAAATTAAAAATGACACTTTTACCCTTTTATTTGCGGAATTAAAGTATGACGACTACATGGCCCTAATTAATGCATATATAAATGATAAAGCAGTAAAAGAGAGAGAGAGAGGGAGTAAAGAAACCTCCGGAGCAAGCTTTGATTAATTCTTTAAAAGGTAGGGTGCGTTTTGGCAGCCCTTCGCTCTTACAACGTCGAATTCTCTCTCGAAACGCTATAAAAACTCTCTTAAAGACTCTCAGAAAACTCTGGAAATGCTTCAGAGAGGCTCTAGAAGAAGAATTCTATGAAATGGTAGAAGGATAAGTGGAAGAGCTGTGTGAAATGGAGGGGGGAGTGCTCCCCTTTTATAGGGATTCGCGCCTGTCAGGTCGAGACTACCGTCTCGCCTGGCAAGGTCGAGATGACCGTCTCGCCATTCAGGATGGCGGTCTCGACTTTGACAAATGGCGAGACGACGGTATCGACTTGCCAAATGATGAGAGGGCCGTCTCGCCAAATGGGAGGGTGGTCTCGCCAATGGCAAGTGGCGAGACGACCATCTCTCCAAACAAGACAGTGGTCTTGACTTGCCATTCAGCGAGACGCTGATCCCGAAAAGTGAGACAGCGATCTCGACCCCCTTAAGGTGGGAATCCTTATTTTTGTATAGAAAAACCTTCCTAGTCTAATATAGGGCCTAATAGTCTCTCCTAGTGGCTTTTTAGGCCTTGCCCATCTTCGATTTGGAGGCCTTTTGCTCTTTATTTTGAGGCCAGGCAAGATTTGGGGTCTATAGCTGCCCCCTTCACCTGACTAGCCAACTTTTGGCTTGTTACGCCAAGAAGATTGGCTGAAGGGTGAAGGAGTTAACCCTGTTGCCCGGCTGTCCTTCAGATGCTCCGTCTTACGGTGGCTAATCCTCTGGGGAAAATGTGTTGTGCGCCTCCAGGATGCTCCTTCTTGCGGTAGCCGACCCCTTCAGTTGACACGTGGTAGAACCTTAGGATGCTCCTTCTTGCGGTAGCTGACCCTTCGGTTGATGAGTATAAACCCCCCATCAGGCTGGTAGTTACAACTCACAGTGCGTAGGACTGGATGAGTATAAACCCCCCATCAGGCTGGTAGTTACAGCCCACTGTGCGTAAGACTGGATGAGTATAAACCCCCATCAGGCTGGTATGGTCCTCTTCATTGGACTGGCTGTGACTTACTGGTCTGGCTCGTGTGCAGATCAAGCGCAATTCGTGCACAAGTTGATGGGTATGAACCCCCCATCAGGCTGGTATAGCCCACTTAGTAGAACTGGTGGTGGTGGCGGCTTACTGCTCTAGCTCATGCGCCGAATGAGAAACCTTAGGATGCTCCTTTGACACGGTAGCTGACCCTTCGGTTGATGGATATTTTCGTTTGGGATGCTCCTTTGATGCGGTAGCTGACCCCTCAGGTGGTGGAGAATTGTATCCTTTGGATACCCTTTTGCAATAGGGCTGATCCTTGGATGCGGTGGCAGCTTACTGTTCTAGCCCATGCGCCGAATGAGAAACCTTAGGATGCTCCTTTAACGCGGTAGCTGACCCTTCGGCTGATAAGTACGAACCCTCATCAGGTTAGGTGCCTCAGGATGCTCCTTTGATATGGTAGCTGACCCTTTGGCTGTGGTGGCGGCTTACTGATTGCGATCATGCGCCGGTTCCATGGGGAGTGTTTCCATTTTGGTAAATGTTTTTGACTTTTTTTGGTAAAGTCTTCCGATGCACCGAGGATTCTTTATTTTTTGGCTTTTTCCATAACCATCCGACTTGCTGCTTGTCGGGGATTCTTGGTGAATGCCTCTTAGGTAGGCAAGAATCCACTAAGGATTTGTTGGTGGTGCCTCTAAGTAGGAAGATATCCCATTCTGGGGGATATTTCCTCATTATTTGCCATATCTTGCCTACGCATAGGTGAATGACCCTTTTGGGAGTGTGCGTCTGAAATTTTCCTTTGTCGTAGGCTCATTGAGGATGATTTTTCATTTTTTGATGATCCACTGGGGATTGATTGCCTTCCCGGGGATCTGATTTTGGTTTGCCCCCTGGAGTTTTGACTCCTTGTTAGGTACTGGTGTGAGCTGGTTCTGCGATGCTCTTATTTCATTGGGGAATGAGTATTTTGTTTACCTAAAAGTTAGGATTTTAATTTCGCCTTTTTTTTTGCGATTTATCTCTTTTTTATCGCGATTTTGAAATCTGGCTTTTTTATGGGGATAATGTGTGCGTCTTTTTACTTTTTAGTTTCTTTTATACATGCAGGCTTTTTCCTCTTTTTGGGGATCCGCAAGGGATAAAGTTTTCTTTGGTGATCCATCAGGGGATTGTCGAATTCCTGGGGATCTGATTTTTCTTTTTTGGGGATGGAGTCTTGGCTCCTTGATTAATGTTGATGCATCCTTATTCTGCTGAGGGATGAGAATTTCTAATTCCTTCTTTTTGTAGATTTTTTTGGGGAGATCCACTTGGGGATTTTTATTCGGCTTTCTCTGTTGCGGCCCTTTCTTTTGGACATCCGTTGGGGATGCAAGAGTTTTCTTCTTTTTTCCTTTTTTTGTTGTTGAGCCCTTATTGGTATGGAGATTTGGACTCTTTTGACTGTTGATGATGATGGGCTCTTAGAGCCTTTATTCTCCATTGGGGAGTGTAGAGGAAACTTTGGGTGAGTGTGCTTGATGACTCATGTAGTGGTAATGTTGAGTCGTGAGGAGTGTTTTTGTTTTGCCTTCGGAATAGGCAGGGATCCTCTTGGGGATGACTAAGCCTTTCCGTCGGCTTTTTCTTTCTTTGATGGTTGTGCCTTCCTTTCTGGGTAGAAGGATGGCGGTTAAAGCTTTAACTTCTGGAAGCTCTTATTTTGCTGCATTGAGTTGCTTAATTATTGGTGGCAACTTGCTCTACTTTCTCGAGGGAGAGTATTATTTGGAAACCTGTTTTTGGCGCTTCCTGTTTTTCAATCACAAACATGGAACTAACCTCCTTATATGAATGCTTTTTGTTTTTTGTTATTTATCTGAAGTGATTTTTATTTATTTCATTTTTTACCTTGATAAAGGCGTTTTGTGCGACTACTTGTGTGTGGATGCCCTAAATGCAATCTATCCTTTTATTTGATGCATCTAGAGAAGTAATTGGCATTCTCCTGCTGGACTTTCATGATTATGATGAAGGGCCCCTCTCTTTTATTCATTTTTTAGTTTAGCCCTATCTTTTACCTAGACTGACCTTTTGGGGGTTTCGGTCTAGCGGGCTGCCTTAATTTTTGCCTAGGATATCTTAGCGGACTTTTTCCTTTTTTATGAATGCCCTAACTTTTTCCTAGACCACCCTTTGCTAGTTTTCGATCTAGCGGGTTACCCTAACTTTTGCCTAAGAATCTCCTAGCAGACATTATTCTTTTTTTTTAGAGATAGGACCCTATCATATGCATGCAATGTTCGCGATATGCATCCTACAATGCTATTTCAATTAATTTTTTCAAAAGGATTAACCAATGTGCTTTTCTGTCATTATGTGCTTTCATCGACATGATAGGTTGTGCCGATTTTGCCATGACCGAAGAATGATTATGTTGATTGTAGAGCAACTTGCCATGTCAGTGCACCCCTCCCTTCCCTTGGGGATGTCAATCCTTCTATTGATTACTATCTCCACATTTCCCTACTACTTACTAGAATGTCATAAAGGTAAGGGTCAAGAGAAAAGACAGAAGAAGATATTTAATTCAAGGGCTTGTGTTTTAGAAGTGTTTCATTTTGACAGAAAATGGTTTTTGTAAGCATGGCTAGCCAAGGTTGGTTAGAGTGTTTAGGCTAATTTAAACAACGTTTTGTTTATGGAGTGGCGTCTTATTCTATGGCGCTTGCTATGACTGATTGACTTCCCTAGTCCGCCTTTTGGGTTTTCAGTCTAGGATGTTGTGTTTTGTTTTGTCCTAACTTTTGTCTAGGTTTCTTTTTTCTTGCTTTGGGAAACCTAGCGGACTTTATTTTGTAACACCTAATTTTTGCCTAGGCTACCCTTTATGGTTGTTCGGGTTTCCTAGCGGGTTTACCCTAACTTTTGCGTAGCCCCTTTTGGTGGGTTTCCTATCGGGTATCTTGCTCTCTCTTTTTGGCCTTTGGCTTCTATGGACTTCTTTTGATTTTCTTTTCTCTTTGCACAACATTGGTGAAACACGACTTTATTATGATGAGGAACCTTATTTTATGTTTCTAGTCAATCAATGATGATGGATTTGACTTTTATTTTGGTCAATGACGCAGTTTGATTACTTTGACGCACTTTTGAAAACGTTTGCTTAAACATGGTTATTATGAGGATTAGACATGAATAGCAAGAAGAGAAGCAGATAGTAAGAATGACATTTTTTGTAATTAATAGGGAAATATGTGCCCTACAATGCTCGAGGGTCGGGCTAGCCCCGAGGAGTAATCTCTAATAGTCATTGGATTTACAAACCCTAAGAATCAGAAGGAGAACACCTAATGACTAAAGTCGCTTTTGACGCTTGAACCCCTCTATTTGGGAAAATCTGATTCAAGGTGTGGAGGGGAGACTTCCCTTTTCTCCGTGCAACTTGATCCTTTGTAGGGTAATGCTTTAAAGGACTGTCTTTAAAATCTGGTGGCTCCCTTATTCCTTGAAAGTTTCTAATGAGCCCTTGGTTTGGGCGACATCTATATTTCCTCATCATGTGGGTCACCGTCATATTGTTAGGGAAGTCTTTTCATATTGGCAAAAGATATTTCAAAGGTCCTCTTCAGCCGCTTTCATTCAAGGTAGGGCAGACGACTTGCTTATTCGAATGCTGTCTTTAGCTCGAACCGTGACCAACTTGTCGCCTACTGTGAGTCTGTCTCTTTGGCGGAGCGTTGAAAGAACTGCCTCAGCGTCGTGAATCCAAAGTCTATTCAATTTCCTCTTTGGATTATATTTTTCTTCGATCTTATTATTTTTCCTTTATTCTTGGGAGCATTGTCCTGTAGCTCCTCGGGGGAGTAGATTCTTCTACTTCTAATTCTACCCCCAATGCCAGCTATGCTGGAGATATCCTCAATGATGGGCGATGTTTCTGCGTATCTCCATGGTACTGAAAGTGATGAAGATCTCATTGAATTACGTTGGCAAAGATCTTGTTGATTTGATGAAGTCAAGAATGAAGTCAAAGGCAACTTTGTGGCAGTCAAAGGTCACTTGGATAAAAGAGTAGAAAGTTTAGTTTGCAGCTCTGCTTAGGTATAATCATTTTTATCTTTTCTGCTGCATGAGGTTTCTTCACTTAAAAGATTTTGCAAAATGCCTCTAAAAGCGATTAAACGATCAAAACCAAAGTATTTTGATAAAAGCTTTCTTAATCAACTATTTTAACTAATAGCATATAAGCTTTATCAACTAAAATATTCTTCACACTTTTATAACAGGTTTTTAACTGATATAACTTCGAAATAACCGATTGCTTTCATTAAAGGAAGTTTTGAAAACCTTCAGTCAATATTTTAACTGGTACAGTTTCGAAATAACCGATTAAAATCACTTAAAATGTTCAGAGAAGTGTTCTGGCATTATTTTAATCGATACAACTTTGTTTCAATCGATTAAAACCACTTGGAGTAGCAGATGACCGATCAGAATGGGTTTATGACCGATCAGAACCAGATATGATCGATCAGAATTGAGTTATGACCGATCAGAATTATTTTAATCGATTAAAATACGTTTCAATCGATTAAATCAACTTAAGAAAATTTCTGCTTAGCGTTTTAATCGATTAAAACAGATTTTTATCAGTTAAAATCACTTGGAAAAGTTTACAAGAAAGTTTTGCAGTATTTTAATCGATTGAAACACGAAACAATCGATTAAAACAAATTAGAAGATTTTTTACAAAGAGTTTTAATTGATATAAACGTTGTCGTATCAGTTAAAACAAATTTGAAAAATAATCAAGAACGTTTTAATGGATTAAAAGAAGTTTTAATAGATTAAAACAAGACTTTTAACAGATTAAAAGATTATTTTAACAGATTAAATAAACCAACAGTTTTGAAAATCTTCTATATAAACAGAGTTGCTTGAACTTTTTATAAATCATCTGATATACATCTTTTAGCAATCAATCAAGCAATCAAAAGTACTACTTTCAAGAAAGAATCACGCTAGTTTTTGTGAAGTTCATCAAAGTTCTTTCTTGAGGCAAAATTGCATTCTTTTGAGAAGAAACACATATTGCAGAACTGCATAAAACTGGTTTGAGCATTTTATTTTCTTCTGTTTGTTTCTTTACTTTCTTTTACTATATTGTGAGTGCCTAGAATTGTGGGCACTGGTTTCTGTAGCTAGAATTTGGCTACAGGGTAAGTCAAGAACTGGAATTTGGTTCTTGGTGAAAGGTTAGGTGCAGGAACTGGAATTGTGGTTCTTGTGGTAGATTGAGTGTGTGATTAAGGTTGTAATCTGTAAAACATTCAATCTAGTGGAACCCAGCTGGAATTTGGCTGGAGACTAGACGTAGCCCTGGGATTGGGTGAACCAGTATAAACTTTGGTGATATCTTTCTAAACCTTTATCTTCTTTAATTCTGTGACTACATTTATTTTTGATTGCTTGCTATGTGATTCAAGAATTGGTCAGATTTCTTAATCTTTGAAATAGATAATCTGTTAATTGCGAAAATCTTTCAAAGATCAATTCACCCCCCTCTTGATCTCAGCCCCTTTTTCTAACAGGTACAACTTTATTTGACGTATGAGGCGTGAACAAACGCAATGGCATCCTTGCCCCCTCTCCTTTATTTACTCGGATGACCAACGATTGAGGCTTATTATCCTCCTTAGGCGGGCGGATCAACCGTTGGAGAGAACTTGATGACGAAAAGTTTGTTCTTCATCTTATTCCGATTAATGGGTAGCACATCAATTAATCCTTTCTTTTTATTATCTTATTATTATTAAAGTGAGAATGAATGAATGCAATTTATGAATGCAATAGGCGGTTGAAGAGATGATGAAAACAAACAATCTTATTTATTTCATCCAAACAAGTGTACATTCCTCAATGCAATGTTTCAAAGTATATATATATATATATATATATATATATATATATATATATATATATTTTTTTTTTTTTTTTCATAAAAAAACGGAAAGCCTAACGGAACCCATAAGCGGGTTAGAAATTATATGTATTTTCTTTTTTAACTTCCGTGCATGGCATGCAAATGCTCTATCCTCTTGACATGGTATTGAGGAATGTCCACTTTCTTCAACTGCCTACTACTAGATGCATGTTATGAGGATGAAGTTTGGTGGATGCATGTATGCAAGTGTTTGTTTTTTTCCTAAACATTATCATGTTTTATTTCCTAACATGATGTATGATAGTATTTTTGTATGCAGATGAGGGTATGAAGAATGCCAGCTACTTTCTGGAATGCATATGAAATTAAGAACATTTATTTTTATTTTGAAATGAAATGAATGATTAGTGTAGGATAGATATGCCTTAAGACAATGACTTTGGTATCGTCCTTAAAGCTTACGCTTCACGGAGCACCATACCCACTTTGGAATGGTTCCTTCCTCATACAGGTCACCATATACCTTAACACACTTGTCTCTTCCTTATGGAAGATTAGAAGTGCACTTGGGCCTCTTTCGTCTTTGTCTTAGGGATATCTAATGTCCCCCTAGAATGAATGTATTTATACATGTGCTAGTAAAAAAAAGGACTTTTTATGATAAAAGGGGCGACAGATGTTCAAAGTGCGATAACTTTTGACTGGGATGTCGCACAACATATCAAAACGAAGAGAAAAAGGTGAAGAACAAGGTTGCAAAATCCCAAAGGGGATTTGGCCTAGCAATTTTCCCAAAAAATGCTCCTAAGACCCATTTTATGAGAGATTTAGATGATGGTGCGTATGCATACTTTCCTTTTATTTTCTCTCTTGATTTTTCTACTCATGATATGATGTGATATGAATGTTTTTGACTTTGTCAAAATTTAATTTATTCTATGAGTTTAACATTTTTTATTTATTGGTTTTTATTTTAGTCTTTTTATCTCTTCTGTCGGACTGCGTGACTACTTAGCTTACAAAGAACCTGAAACCAGGCTAGCTAAAAGGCAGACTGTCCGAGATAAAATGGTTTATTGCGAAAGAATAATTTTAACGTCTCTTATCTCTTCTGTTGGACTGCGTGACTACTTAGCTTACAAAGAACCTGAAACCAAGTTAGCTAAAAGGTAGACTGTCCGAGATAAAGGTGTTTATTGCAAAAATATTTTTATGATTTTTCTTGTTGTTTGGTTATGCTATGCAATCAAATGCAACAAACAAATGCGCACACAATTCACTCATCTACGATCAGTTGAGAAGACTTTTAATCACGAGGTAGGATTTTCCTGCAGAAAAGTGTTTTGGCAAAGGTAGGTTCTAACTGTTCTCACAAAGGCTTAGGCCCCAAAGGTGTCCCCATTATAGGGTCCCCACTCTCCAGCCTTCCGACCATGCTTAGCACTAAGGCCATAGTCAGTCTTTGTGCCAAAAGAGGAAGGTTATCACCTTAAGTGGTGGTTTCCGATCATACCTGAAGCACTTGGTGGATTTGATGAAGACATAGATATAACTTAGGTTGTGGGTGTGTAGATGATTAGGTTTTTTAGTATAAGCACTTAATCTCTTGATAGGCCATTATATTTTGTGATAAGCACCTTAAAATGTTGCATCTCATTAAAAATCATTTTTCTGCATGAAAAACTTACGTTTAAGTATTAAAAGAATAAACTAAGTTTTTCAATCTGTTGAAAAGGATTTTCAATCTGTTAAAATCACTCAACATAATAAGTGCTCATACATAGTTGTATTTTCAATTGATTGATTCGCGGAATCAACAAGTTAAAATAACTCAATGAATTTTTCAATATCAAAGTTTCGCATTTTCAATCTGTTGAAATGATTTTTAATCTGTTGAAACAGAAAGACTATTTTTTCAGTCTAAGAGTTTTTCAGAAAATCAATCTGTTGAAATAATTTTTAATCTGTTAAAACAGAGAGGCTATTTTTTTAACTAAGTGTTTGCAGGATTTCAATATGTTGAAATGACTTTCAATCGATTGAAACAGAAGAGCTGTCATTTTTCATTAAGTTGTTTCAATCCATTAAAAACTCAAATCAATCGATTGAAATGGAGCTTTAAATGAAATCAATCGATTGAATCGACGTTTTAATCGATTGAAATGTATTCTGATCGATCATAGTTTTATTCTGATCGATCATAACTTGGTATGATCGATCATACTTCTGTTCTAATCGATCAGAGTCTCTTCTAAACCTGTTTTACTGCTAACCAACTTATCTTTTGACTCTCTGAAAGAATTTTTTTAAAGATGAAACATTCTGACTCTTTGATTTACTCTATATATACAGATTTGATCTATCTTTTAAAATACACAAAACAATACACTACTTGAGAAAACTTGTGAAATCAATCTGTAAAACTTTCATACGTGACTTTCTCTGCATTCAAGAATCTTTTTCATATCATAAGGTGCTTGTGATCAGAATTGTGGTCAATCAAAGAGAGAAAGTGTCTGTTAGAATTTGTTCTGGACAATTAGAACTTCAAGTCCAGGTTTTTTCTTTCCATACTCTTTTGTAAAAGTGTGATTGTGCAGGTTGGATTGTGATCTCGCACTTGGTACGATGAATCGGGTTTGGTTACTTGGGTGGTTTTCAAGATTCTCGTCTTGTGGGTTTGCAAGATAGTTCTTGGGGTAGATTGGTGAGTATCTATCGGTTGTAAATTTTCACTTGGTATTAGTGAAACTTGACTGGTTTGTCAAGAACTCGGATGTAGCTCTGGATTAGAGTGAACCAAGTATAAATTTGTGTGTTAATATTCTTCTTTCATCTCTTTTATTTTCTGTCAATAAACTTGCTGTGTTTAAACCAAACTACCTTTGCAAAGATTAAATAAAGATAACTCATTCTTCCAAAAGAAAGTAAGTTTTGCGAAAAAGTTTTAAAGTTCAATTCACCCCCCCTCTTGAACTCAACCATTAATTCTTTCAATTGGTACCAGAGCTGGTTCTTGTAAGTTACTCAAGAAATCGGTCCAATGGCCGAGGGAAAGATGACTTTTTCGAAGGAGCCTCCATAAACAGGCCTCCACTTTTTTCTGGTGTGAATTATTCTTTCTGGAAGGTTAGAATGAAAATCTTTATTGAATCTCTTGATAGAGGCATTTGGGAAACAATTGTTAATGGTCCTTACAAACCAACTCATACTCGTAGATGGTAAAGTAGTCGAAAAAGATTGGGCTGAATTAACTGATGTAGAAAATAGGAGAGTCCAATATGATTATACTCGCAAAAAATATTATTACCTCTGCTTTAAATCTTGATGAGTTTTTCAGGGTGTCTCGAGTGTGCCTCCGCCAAAGAGATGTGGGAAATTTTAGAGGTTACACATGAAGGAACATCCAATGTGAAAAGGGCAAGAAAGCATGAGTTAATCGGGGACTATGAGTTGTTTAAAATGCAGCGAAGGAGAAACAATTGCAGATGTGCGTAGAAAGGTTCACGCACATAGTCAATCATCTAATTGGGTTAGGAAAGACTTTTGACAAAGAAGAGTTGAACATCAAAATCTTAAAGTGTTTGGACAGAACGTGGCAACCAAAGGTGACAGCTATATCGAGAATCAAGAGACTTGATCGAAATGACTACCGCTTCACTTTTTGGTAAGTTGAGGGAACATGAGTTGGAAATCAATCGGTTCAAAGAACAAGAGAATGCAGAAAAGAAAAGTAGAAATATTGTTCTCAAGACAATTGAAGAAAACAGTGGATCTGAAGAAGATGAATCGGAGAACCTGACTTTGTTGGTTAAGAAATTTGGAAAATTTCTTAGAAGAAAGAAACAGAACTGGTCAAGTAAAAAGGTACAATGATAAAAAGACCGAATCTGTTCAAAATAATATTACTTGTTATTCTTGTGGTAAACAGGGTCACATAAAGAGTGATTGTCCGGAAAAGACCAAAAATCGAACAAGAAAGAATCAAGATACAAAGGGAAAAAGGCCTATATAGCCTGGCAAGACAATGATTCATCTTCCAACTTCGAATCCGAAAGTGAAGAGGTGAACCTGTGTTTGATGGTCGGTCGTGAATCCTCTTCATCACATGTAAGTTCAACTCCTACAGAAAATGAAATGAATTACAACACATTACCGAATGCTTTCAATGAAATGCATAGTGAAGCCAGTAAATTTATCTCATACAAATAATCGGTTGAAAGGTTAAAATAACTCGGTTAGAAAATAGAGTTAAAGTTCGGAAAATGAACTATTAGAAAGCAAAACAGATTTAGAACATCTAGATATTATCTATTCATCTCGCGGATAATGTTGCTGTTAATAAGAATTGTGAAAAGTGTATTGTTTTACAAAATAAGGTTGATTACTTGACTAAAACTTTGACAAAATTTACTCAAGGTAAAGAGAATTTAGATGCACTTCTTGGGTCTCAAAACCGTGTGTTTGAACATTCTGGAATCGGGTACAAACCTAAGAATGGGGTAAAAACTAAAAAATATTTGAACTTCTTTTCATACAGAAAAACAATAGCATCCCCTTTCTCATCTTGTCATTACTCGCATGAAGAAAGGACATACTATAAAATACTGTCATGCTAGAAAATATTTTGTGCCGCAAGGTAGGAAGAGATGGGTTCCAAAACATGTTAAACAGAAAATTTGACTCCTAAGGACCCAAAATACGTAAGGGTACCAAATACTTGATGTTTGATCTTTCAGGAACAGCAACAAGAGTCCCTTTGGTATCTAGACAGAGGATGCTCAAGGCACATGACAGGTGACATTTCAAAATTCCGTAAGTCGAAATTGAAGAATGGAGGTCATGTGACTTATGGAGACAACAACAGAGGAAGAATTCTAGGTTCGGAGATATTGGTGATGGTGAATCAGTAATCATTCACAATGTTCTTCTTGTTGAAGGTCTCAAGCACAATCTGATAAGCATAAGTCGGTTATGTGATCTTGGTCACAAAGTCATTTTCAAACCAGAAAAGTGCCTTATCTCGTGAGCCGAATCCGACATGGTAATGTTGGTAGGTAAGAGGTTAAACAATATACATGTTAGATATCAAACAGTCTATATCATCTCAAAGTTGTCTTCTTACTAAAGAAGAAGAATCTTGGTTGTGGCATAGAAGACTTGCTCATATACATCTTAACCATCTTGACAAACTGATTTCAAAAGAATTAGTTTCTGGGCTGCCTAAGCTTCAAATCTTGAAAGACAAAATCTGTGAAGCTTGTTTGAAAGGCAAACAAACTAGAAAATCTTTTTCAAACAAAAACATTGTTTCAACTTCCAAACCTTTGGAACTGCTTCACATGGATTTGGTTGGTCCTTCAAGGAATAAAAGCCTAGGTGGTAATCTTTATATCATGGTAATTGTTGATGACTTTTCCAGATTTACCCGGATCTGTTTTTCTAAAGGCCAAATCTGATTCTTACAAATCTTTCAAAAAGCTTGCCAAGGTTTTACATAATGAAAAAGGATATTTCATTACATCTATTCAAAGTGACAATGGTGGAGAATTTGTAAATGAAAAGTTTGAATCATTTTGTGAAAAGTTTGGCATAAAACACAATTTTTCTCGCTCCAAGAACTCCTCAACAAAACTAGTGTTGTGGAAAGAAAGAACAGATCCATTGTGGAACTTGCTAGAACAATGTTGTGTGAAAATTCTTTACCTAAATACTTTTGGGCAGATGCAAGTAAACACTGCTTGTCATGTTTTGAATAGAGTCTTGATTAGACCCATGCTTAAGAAAACCCCATATGAACTGTACAAAGGAAGAAAACCCAACATAAACTATTTCAGTGGTTTTTGGATGTACATGTTTTGTTTTAAACAATGGGAAAGAAAATATTGGCAAGTTTGATGAGAAATCCGACAAAGGAATCTTTCTTGGTTACTCAACTCACGGTCATGCATATAGAGTTTACAATTTAAGATTGAAATCAGTTGAAGAATCGAGTACATGTTGTGTTTAATGAGTCTTCTCGAGTGGTGCGAGAATAGAACAACGAGTACTGCAGATGAAGAAGATTTAACTGATAATTCTCATCGGTTGAAACATGCCGAAAACACAGATCGATGTACTCGTTGAAGAAGATGATCCATTAGTGGACCCTGCAAAAGCTGATCCACCAACAATTACTGAAGAACAGGAAGAAGATGTTCTGGAAGAGCTTCCTAAAGGGTGGATTGTCCCAAGAGATCTCTCTCTAGACAATGTCATCGGGCAAATCAATAAGGGAGTATCTACTAGACATTCTCTTAACCAATTCTGTAATCATATGGCATTCATTTCACAAATAGAGCCTAAGACAGTTAAAGAAGCATTAAATGATGAATAATGGGTTAGTGCCATGCATGATGAGCTTAATCAATTTGAAAGAAATAAAGTATGGGAATTAGTTCCTAGAATTAAAGATATCAATGTAATTGGTACTAAGTGGGTATTCAAAAACAAGCTAGATGAACACGACATTATTACTAGAAATAAAGCTAGATTGGTAGCCAAAGGGTATAACCAACAAGAGGGTATTGATTTTGATGAAACCTTTGCACCTGTAGCTAGACTTGAAGCTGTTAGATTGTTATTAGCTTATGCCTGTTTAAGTGGTTTCGGATTACTACAGATGGATGTAAAGAGTGCCTTTCTGAATGGACTCATCAATGAAGAAGTATATGTTTCTCAACCTCCTGGGTTTGAAGATCACAAGCATCCCGACCATGTCTACAAATTGAAAAAGGCCCTTTATGGTTTAAAGCAAGCACCTAGACAATGGTATGAGAGGTTAAGTAACTTCCTAATTGATTAAGGGTACAAGCGAGGTGAGGTTGATAAAACTCTGTTCATTAAGAAATCTGAACTCGACATTATTCCGGTGCGGTGTATGTGGATGATATCATTTTCGGTTCCACTAATAATGCCATGTGTAATAAGTTTGTAAAAGAAATGCAAAGTGAATTTGAAATGTCTATGATGGGAGAATTGAATTTCTTCCTTGGTCTCCAGTGTTAAACAATTAAGAAATGGCATTTTTCTTAGTCAATCTAAATACTCGCAATGAATTGTTAAAGAAATTTGATATGCAAAATTGCAAGGTGTCCTCTACACCCATGTCTACTAACTGTTGTCTAGACTTAGATGAAAAAGGAAAACCCGTTGATCAAACTAAATATAGAGGTTTGATTGGTTCACTACTATATCTAACTGCTAGTAGACCTGACATTATGTTTAGTGTGTGCCTTTGTGCAAGATTTCGAGCAAATCCAAAGGAATCTCATCTTACCGCTGCCAAAAGGATTCTGAAATACCTTAAGGGAACAGTTAATGTTGGACTATGGTATCCTGAAGGTGCATCCCTTAAACTTGTTGGATTTTCTGATTCTGACTTTGCAGGATGTAGATTGGACAGA
The DNA here is from genome assembly GCA_963425845.1 of Sphenostylis stenocarpa. NCBI lineage: Eukaryota > Viridiplantae > Streptophyta > Magnoliopsida > Fabales > Fabaceae > Sphenostylis > Sphenostylis stenocarpa. The sequence continues at coordinate 20,336,530 of OY731406.1, forward strand.
AAAAGTACCTCTGGTACTTGTCATTTACTGGGGAGCAGCCTTATATCGTGGCACAGACAAAAAGCAAGCGTGTGTTGCTCATCAACCGCAGAAGCTGAATACATTGCAGCTGGAGCTGTTGTGCTCAAAGCATCTACCTCAAGCAACAACTGACAGATTATGGAGTTACTCTAAACAAGATACCTCTGGTTTGTGACAATACTAGTGCAATAAACTTAACTAAGAATCCTATTCAACACTCTAGAACTAAGCATATTGAAATTAGACATCACTTTATTAGAGAACACGTATCTAGGGGTGACTCGTGAGATTTTATTCGTTGAATCTGAAAAACAGTTAGCTGATTTATTCACTAAACCACTTCCTAGAGACAGACTTAATATGCTTAGGATCTGAATTAGGAATTCTAGATATATCTAGTATTGCATAACTGATTCTTTACAGTGATTGTATGCTTTTTAACAGTCGATAACAAGTTCAATCGATTAATAATTGCATGAATAACTTGATATTATTTGTTTTAATCGATTGAAATTGCGAAATAATCTGTTGATTTCCTGATTCTTACTCTCGGTATTGATGTTATTAGTTCAATCGATTAGATAAACTTTTAATCGGTTTATTTCATTAACCTTGTAGCTCTGCATACTTTCTTCTATAAATCAATCGATTAAATCTTCGATTCAATCGATTGAATTCACTAATGGTACTCTGAATAATTTTCTTGTACAAAACAATCAATTTAACTTTCAATTCAATCGGTTTATTTCACTTATAAGTATCTGCGAGTACAAAATCAATTGGTTTCACGGAATATCAATTGATTATTTTTTTTAGGGCTAGTTGTATGTACTTTGTCTCTAAACAATTTCTGCAGAGTGGATTGAATGCATTTACAACAAGATAAACTTCAAACTACTCTCTTAAATATCAAAGATATCCAATAAAAGTTGATTGACTCGATTGGATATCGATGTGAGGGTAATTAAAGTGTACAAGTAGCAATTCTCTCTCCTCTTTATCATCACTGCACGTAAAACAATAAATTAGTAAAGACAAAAATTTTTGAAGCCGATAAAGATTGTGTATTCTCATTCCTATAGTATTATTTTCTTTTTTGAACTTTCTCTTTTCTCGGTTCTTCTCTCGTTCTGCTCATCCCAAAGATCAAGTATGCTCAAGCGCACAAAGTTTGGTAGGAAGAAGTCCAGCAGAGGCGAGTCCTCTACAGCAAGGCAAGAACAGAATGTTGGAGGAAGGATTGAAACTTGGTTCAATGGGGACCAAGAGAAAATGGATTTGTTTATCCATGAATTAAGCAGGAAGCAAGTCAACATTCCGAAGATGTTAAAGTTCTCCTGGTTTGATGCCGAAGGATTCGGAGGCATTCGGAAGTTACTGCAACATCAAAAACTTCAGACGTTTCGGAGTTGAATGGTAGGATTTACCCCGACTTAATTAAAGTCTTTTTCACTAACTTGTCCTTTGAAGGTTCCACTCTAATAACTCAAGTAAAAGGAGTAGACATTGAGATAACACCTAATGTCCGGAAGGAAGTTGCTCGGAATAAAAGATGTAGGTGTGAAAGTCACCAAAGGGTTTACTTCGGATGTTGAAGAATTTAATAAAGTTCAAGTATTTCCGCTCTTGCCCGAAGAATAGGCATGATTCTGTAAGTTCATTCAACACCGGGAAGTTGAAACTGGAAGAAAGGATTCTCGCTTTCATCGTTTCCTGGCAGCTTACACCCGGGGGAGCAATCATGCAATGCTAAATGAAGGAGATTTAGTACTCGATGTATCGCATTCATCACGAATCACGAGTGAACTGGGTCTTCGTCATCAAGGATCACATGATCAAAGCCAAGAGACTTAGTGATTTCAGGTATCCCTATGCTATTCTGATTTCTAAATTTTTAACACATTTTGGTGTTGATCTGGAAGGGGAACTTGTTGAAACTGTTCGACCAACAAATGAAATAAACAATTCTGTTCTTCACAAAATGGGGTTCATCAAAATTGATGGTGAATGGATTTCCAAAGAAGAAGCTGGAAAAAGTGAAGAAAGTGAAGAAGAAGAGCAAGAGGAAGGAATCAACACCGATATTCCCGGAACTTCTGCAAAGCACGTCCGTCTGATCCAATGGAAGAGGTGAACCCAATGGAGATGATTCCATACAATCCACCACCCGACCGTGGCACGCCTCCGTCTCGGCTCGAAAGAACAATGTTACATCAAATGAGCGAACTGCAATCAGACCAAAGGAGGCATATGGAGATGACTGCTGCTCTGAGGGCTCGGCAGCATTATTTGGATGAAAATTTTATTGCAAGGTTCCAACATATTGATAATCAACTAGAAGACATTTACAACAGGATTGTGGAACTGCAATTCAATCAAGTGTTATTCTGCTCTCTTTTCATAGTTTTTTCTTCTCTGGTTTATATTTGGGGTACCCACGTGGCCCCATTGGACTGTAACTAAAACAATCTATTTGATGCAGTCAAATAGGGGGAGAAGTATTTTGCTTAAAACTGTCACTACACACACACCACAAAATATATGTCTCTGGTCTATTTTTTATGCAGGTGCAGTGGTTATTTGTCTCCATCAAATAGGGGGAGATTGAAGCACTTGGTGGATTTAATGAAGACATAGATATAACTTAGGTTGTGGGTGTGTAGATGATTAGGTTTTTTAGTATAAGCACTTAATCTCTTGATAGGCCATTATATTTTGTGATAAGCACCTTAAAATGTTGCATCTCATTAAAAATCATTTTTCTGCATGAAAAACTTACGTTTAAGTATTAAAAGAATAAACTAAGTTTTTCAATCTGTTGAAAAGGATTTTCAATCTGTTAAAATCACTCAACATAATAAGTGCTCATACATAGTTGTATTTTCAATTGATTGATTCGCGGAATCAACAAGTTAAAATAACTCAATGAATTTTTCAATATCAAAGTTTCGCATTTTCAATCTGTTGAAATGATTTTTAATCTATTGAAACAGAAAGACTATTTTTTCAGTCTAAGAGTTTTTCAGAAAATCAATCTGTTGAAATAATTTTTAATCTGTTAAAACAGAGAGGCTATTTTTTTAACTAAGTGTTTGCAGGATTTCAATCTGTTGAAATGACTTTCAATCGATTGAAACGGAAGAGTCTGTCATTTTTCATTAAGTTGTTTCAATCCATTAAAAACTCAAATCAATCGATTGAAATGGAGCTTTAAATGAAATCAATCGATTGAATCGACGCTTTAATCGATTGAAATGTATTCTGATCGATCATAGTTTTATTCTGATCGATCATAACTTGGTCTGATCGATCATACTTCTGTTCTAATCGATCAGAGTCTCTTCTAAACCTGTTTTACTGCTAACCAACTTATCTTTTGACTCTCTGAAACAATTTTTTTAAAGATGAAACATTCTGACTCTTTGATTTACTCTATATATACAGATTTGATCTATCTTTTAAAATACACAAAACAATACACTACTTGAGAAAACTTGTGAAATCAATCTGTAAAACTTTCATACGTGACTTTCTCTCGCATTCAAGAATCTTTTTCATATCATAAGGTGCTCGTGATCAGAATTGTGGTCAATCAAAGAGAGAAAGTGCTCGTTAGAATTTGTTCCGGACAATTAGAACTTCAAGTCCAGGTTTTTTCTTTCCATACTCTTTTGTAAAAGTGTGATTGTGCAGGTTGGATTGTGATCTGCACTTGGTACTGATGAATCGGGTTTGGTTACTCGGGTGGTTTTCAAGATTCTGTCTTGTGGGTTTGCAAGATAGTTCTTGGGGTAGATTGGTGAGTATCTACTGGTTGTAAATTTTCACTTGGTATTAGTGAAACTTGACTGGTTTGTCAAGAACTGGATGTAGCTCTGGATTAGAGTGAACCAGTATAAATTTGTGTGTTAATATTCTTCTTTCATCTCTTTTATTTTCTGTCAATAAACTTGCTGTGTTTAAACCAAACTACCTTTGCAAAGATTAAATAAAGATAACTCATTCTTCCAAAAGAAAGTAAGTTTTGCGAAAAAGTTTTAAAGTTCAATTCACACACCCCCCCCTCTTGAACTCAACCATTAATTCTTTCAATACCGGTGGGCTGCATGGCCCTCACTACGGCAAATCGTACCTGCCACCCACTCCGTATGGATTTCTCACTTGCTCCCAGGTATAGAGCGAACTGTTGTGTGGCAAGGTTTGTGTACAGTTTTTATTTCAAACAATTGCGTAAAATAAACAAACAACAGTTATTAAAGCAGAGTAAATAAACATGTTATAATACAAGGTAGGGTAAAAGCAAAATTCTTAAGTTTATTTATTAAATCGGCCCATCACTAAATGAGATCAACTCTCTAGGCTTCCCCAGTGGAGTCGCCATTTGTCTCCGCCGTTAAAAGAGGCGGTCGGAGCGACGTGATGGTTCTGACTTCCGTTTTCGCATTTTATATGGGTGAGGTTACAATGCCTCTAGGTTGTCCGTTAACCGGGCTGGACCTGGGGGCGAGGTTTTTGAAAGGGTGCTTTTAGGTTGTCCGATAACCGGGCTGGACCTAAGAGCCAATTTTCAAAGGGGTTCTTATGGAGTCGCCACCGATGTTTTTACCGGAAACATCGAAAAAGGAAAAAAGAAGGCATTGGTTTTTTAAGAAAAATCAACTTTGGCCATTATAACCAGAATTGGGTAAGGGAGTTAGTTACATGTAGTGAAGGTATTAGCTTCCCTACGACGCCCCTTTCGTGTTCCCTATGATAGGCCGGTTATTTCGTAAATAAATTAAAAATGACATTTTTACCCTTTTATTTGCGGAATTAAAGTATGACGACTACATGGCCCTAATTAATGCATATATAAATGATAAAGCAGTAAAAGAGAGAGAGAGGGAGTAAAGAAACCTCCGGAGCAAGCTTTGATTAATTCTTTAAAATGTAGGGTGCATTTTGGTAGCCCTTCGCTCTTACAACGTCGAATTCTCTCTCGAAACACTTTAAAAACTCTCTTAAAGACTCTCAGAAAACTCCAGAAATGCTTCAGAGAAGTTCTAGAAGAAGAATTCTAAGAAATGGTAGAAGGAGAAGTGGAAGAGCTGTGTGAAATGGAGCGGGGAGCGCTCCCCTTTTATAGGGATTTGCGCCTATTAGGTCGAGACCACCGTATCGCCTGGCTAGGTTGAGACGGCCGTCTCGCCATTCGGGACGGCCGTCTCGACTTTGATAAATGGCGAGACCGCCATCTTTTTTGGCGAGACGGCAGTATCGACTTGCCAAATGACGAGAGGGTCGTCTCGTCAAACGGGAGGGTGGTCTTGCCAATGGCAAGTGGCGAGACGGCAGTCTCGATCCCCTTAAGGTGAGAATCCTTATTTTTGTATAGAAAAACCTTCCTACTCTAATATGGGGCCTAATAGTCTCTCCTAGTGGCTTTTTAGGCCTTTCCCATCTTCGATTTGGAGGCCTTTACTCTTTATTTTAAGGCCGGACAAGATTTTGGGTCTACACTCTTCCTTGTCAAACGTCTTACCTAATCCGATTAGATGGTTGACTATATGTGTGAATATTTTCTGCACATCTGCAATGGTTTCACCTTGCTGCATTTTGAACAATTCATAATCTCTTATTAGTTTATGCTTCCTTGCCCTTTTCACATAAGAGGTTCCTTCGTGAGTGACTTCTAGAATCTCCCACATTTCTTTGGTAGAGGCGCATTGAGAAACCCTGAAAAACTCATCAAGATTTAAGGTAGAGGTAATAATGTTCTTAGCAGTATAGTCATATTGAACTCTCCTATTTTCTGCATCAGTTAAGTCAGCCCAATCTTTTTCAATAATTTTACCATCCACTATATGAGTTGGGTTGAAAGGACCATTAACAATTGTATCCCAAATACCCCTATCAAGAGATTCAATAAAGATTTTCATTCTAACCTTCCAGAAGGGATAATTCACACCAGAAAATAAAGGAGGCCTGTTGATGGAGGCTCCTTCAAAAAAAGTCATCTTTCCCTCAGCCATTTAAACTTTCTTGGACCGAATTCTTGAGTAACTTACAACAACTAGCTCTTGATACCAATTGTAAGAATTAATGGTTGAGTTCAAGAAGGGGGGGTGAATTGAACTTTGAAACCTTTTTCAAAAATTCTTTCTTTGTGAAAAAATGATTAATCTTTATTCAATATTTTATTAGGTAGATTTGGTTTTTAACAAGGTAAGAATATAAAACATAAATGAAACGAGAGAAATGCAGAAATACAACACAAGAGTTTTTATACTGGTTCACTCTTTCTAAGAGCTACATCCAGTTCTTGACAAACCTGTCAAGTTTCGCTAAAACCAAGTGAAAATACTAACCAGTAGATACAAATCAATCTAACCCAAGATCTATCTTACAACACCACAAGATAGACTCTTGAAAATCACCCAACAACCAAACCCAGTCGCTGTAACCAGTGCAGATTCAAACCCAATGTACACAATAAAAAATCCGTACAAGTATTGGAAAAGATAAACCTGGACAGTAGCTTTTTGTAATATAGAAGTCCAGAAGCAAATTTCCTAACACAAAACTTCTTCTCTTGAAGATCTTTTAGCAATCTTGATCAAAACGCCTTATGATATGAATGTGTATGAATGCTCAAAAACACACACGAATATTAGAGCTCAAAGATTGCTTTTAATCGATTTCCAAATTGTGTGTTTTAAAAGAGAAATCAAAACTGTATTTATAGAGTAAAAGAGAAAAATTGACAGTTTTAATTGATTAAAATGATGCTTTAATCAATTGATTTCATTTAAAACTATTTTAATCGGTTAATTCGACCTTTTAATGGATTAAAACTACTAGAAGGAAAAATGATAGCTCTCTGTTTTAACAAATTAAAACTCATTTTAACAGATTAATAATCTGAGGTACTCAAAACATGAATTATGACTTAGAACATTTTAATATATTGATTTATCAATTTAACAGATTAATACTGCAAAACCCTTAATATGGAAAAACCATCAAGAACATTTTAATCTATTGATTTTACGACTTAATCAAGTAAAATATCGGTTGTATATATACATTTCCTAATTTAAGTGATTTTAACAGATTAAAACTACTTTTTAGCAGATTAAAAAACTCAGTTTGTTCTTTCAAAGCTTAAAGGTTGGTTTTTCATAAAGTATGATAAATTCTATGAAATGTAACAGTTATAGGCGCTATCACAAGATATATTATAATTATCAAGAGGTTAAATTCTGTACCTATAACCTATCTACTTACACACGCACAAACGGGATAATGATACTTTATATGTCTTCATCAAATCCAACAAGTGCTTCACAAGGACAAGGGAAAGAGGAATGGTGGATGGTGCGGTGGTGACTGTGAGCTAAGATAAGATGGATGGTTGTGAGGATGACAAGGTGGTGCGGTGGGTGTAGTTGGGTGGTTGGTTGGTGAGGGTGGTCGGGCAATGGGGAGTGGAGGCCGACGAGAGATTGGGAATGAGGGAGAAGGGAAAGTAGTGATTGGGAATTAGGATAACCACTTGGACCAAAAATCTATTCTTTTTCTTTTTTATATTGTAAAAACCTTATAAAAAATAATCACCTCCTTTTTTGTCTTTATTTATTTATGTTAAAAAGATAAACACTAATAAAATAATTATTATATATATTTTTATTTTATTTGAGAAATAGAAACAAGTAAATAAAAGAAAATTTTATTATTTTTCTCTTTTTTCTTAAAAGTGTAAAATCTTAGCAAGAGAAATTATATTTTTCATATATATATATATATATATATATATACATATATATATATATATATATATATTGAATTTTAAGAGTAAAATATTGAGAAAAACTGAACTACTCTTTCTTTTTTTTTTTTATCTTTTTATTCCTTTTTTTCATATTTTCAAATTGGGTGCTGACAACGATATATGGGTAAAGGTTGCGGGTTGTAGTGGTGTGGTTCAGTGGTGGTTGGACTTGATTGAGGGGGAGAAACAGAGTGAGTAAGGGCCATAGTGAAGGAGAGAGTTGCATAGGTGAGGAGGAGATGAGAGGTAAGAGAGTCGTGACGGAGAAAAATTAGGATAAAATGTAATGGATTGAGTTTTTTTTTTCCCGTTATATATTATATATTATTTATTATTCTGGAAAAGTAAAAGAGACTATCTTTATATTTTTTTCATTTTCATTTTTAAAAAAAGTAAAATATTAAGAAAAAATGAAAATTTTTGTTTTATTTTTTAAATCCTTCTTTTTATTATTTTTTTCACATTTTAAATATTAAATTTTTCATGAAATTAATTTTAAATAAAATAATTAAGTAATATATATACATTTATTTTTTTTAATTTATTGATATTATCGAATTTTAGCTTAATAATTAAATCTTATGTTTTTATTTGAAATTATTTATGTTTAATTAAAAAAATTACCAATAATTTAAATTTTATTATTTCTATAACTTTATATAATTATTATTATAAATTTAATTATCCAATAACTAATAATATTAACACATTTATTAAATTGAATTTTTTTACTTTAATTAATTATTTTAAAAAATTTAATGGTTTTTTTTCAAAAAAATACCATAAAACTTAAAATTAATATCTAACTAAAAATATGGTTTATAGTATATTATATTATTATGCTTAATTAAATTTTAAAATAAGTTTACTTAATCTTTACACTTTTATATAAAAACGACTAATATAAACTTAAAATATTTATCCAACTATTAAATTATCCAAGATATTAATATAAATTTAAAATATCAATTCAGTAATTAAAATAATTTTAATTTTTTTATAATTGAAATACATTTTTATTAACATACAAATAATATATATATATATATATATATATATATATATATATATATATATAAGAGACTAAATTAATAATTAATTTAATGATTGATTCATGTGACCGATTCAATGACTCGATTCTGTGACTGATTCGATGACCAATTTAATAATCAATTTTAATTTTTTTATTCACATGCTAAATTGAAAAATAAAAAAAAATAATTATATTACTAAATTATTTAATAAGTTAGTAAACTTTTTTTTTTAATTTTTATAGTTAAAAATGTTATCAATGATTTTAAGTTATTAAGTATATTTATATTTAATATATTATTAAACTATTTTTAAAAGTATTTATATAAATGAAAAATAGTCACCAATTTAGAGATTATTTGTTTCGTGATTGAAATTTTAGTCACTAAATATAAAAAGGGAAATCAGTCATCGATTCAGTTACTATTAGTAACTAAATTTTTCTGATCACTATTAACCATTTTTCTAGTAGTGTCTCTACAACTCCATATGGAAAAACATTTGTAACCACAAAAGGTCCAATCTATTTAGAACGGAGCTTACCAACCATAAGCTTAAGTCTATAGTTAAATAACAACACTTTCTGCCCCAACACTTTCTCCAAGATCCTCTTTATCTCTCTGTTGGATATCTCAGCCTACCCGTTAGTCTGGGGGTGGTAAGGGGTAGAAACACTGTGAATGACCCCATACTTATGGAGCATGGCTTGCGTGGATCTGTTGCAGAAATGGGAGCCCTAGTCATTAACAATGGCTTTGGGTATGCCAAACCTGCAAAAAATATGAGATCTAACAAAATCCATAACAACCCAAGCATTGCTAGTCCTGGTGGTCTTAGCCTCCACCCACTTGGAAACATAATCAACAACAAGCAAAATATAAGAGAAACCAAAAGAAACAGGGAAAGGGCCCATGAAATCAATACCCCATATATAAAAAACCTCACAAACACAACATAGGTTGTTGAGGCATCTGTTGTCTCCAAGTAATGACACCTCCTGTGCTCTAGCACTGCTCACAGGTGCTACAAATCCTCCACGCATCCTTAATGATGGTGGGCCAATAAAAATCACAGTCAAGCACCTTCCTTGTTGTTCTTTGGGAGCCAAGATGTCCACCAACTGCTGAAGCATGGTAGAAATGAAGGATTGACTCAATCTCATGATCTGGAATGCATCTCCTAATCACCTGGTCACTACACATTTTCCATAAATATGGGTCATCCCATATATATTATTTAGCATCACTTTTGAGTTTATCAATCTGAGATCTAGATGCTAGTGGGGGAAAAACATAAGCAACCAAATAATTAACAATATCAACAAACCAAGGAGTAGGGTGAGAAATAGAAATATTAAGGAGCTGCTCTTCAGGGAAGTCATCCTAGATAGGAGAAGTGTCAATAGCTGCCTTTATTATGCTTAGATGATTGTAGACCCCAAATCTTTCCTGGCTTCCCAATAAAGCCAGGGATCATCTATTTCGAAGATGGTCAAGACTTTGTTAAGTCCCTAGTAGCTTTTTCTAGGTTCCATTTAAGATTGGAAGGGTTTTTAGAGGCAATAAAAATAAAAAATTCCGTCAGAAACAGCAGATGGCCGTCCAGGAGAGTCAGACGACCGTCCATGCCAACTTTAAGGTAATGGACAACCGTCCACTCTATATGGACGGTCGTCCACTAAGTCCAAACGACCGTCCACTTTTTCTTGGTGCGGTTCCCTATAAATAGGAGCCTCATTCCTCGAATTTTTCACACCTCTCCATTCCTACACTCTCTAGGAAGCCTTTTGACACTTTAGAGTGACTTTGAGCATTATTCCAAAGTTCAAGTGACCTTTCCGATTTCCGTTTAAGGTAGAAATCGGTTAAGGAAGTCTCCTTTTGAGACGTCCGACCCTCGGTAGGGTGGTACTCTTATTTTTTGTTCGAGGGAGGAGTGACTCTATAGAGTGCAGGGATTGCCAAAAAGCGTCCTCAAGTTCGAGATTTATAAAAGTTCGCTTCGGAGGTTCTCCTTCATATCTCTTATCTTTTACTGCTTTCCTTGTATGCATTACATATTAAGATCATGTAAACATTTAAATTCTGCCAGTAGATCAAATAATAGGGTAAAAGCATAGTTTCTTTAAGTATTTATTTTATAAACTAGTCCATCATAGGGAACCCGAAATGGGCATTGTGGGGTGCTAACACCTTCCCCACACGTAACTAACTTCTTTACCCAACTCTGGTTGTAACGACCAAAGTTGTTTTTTTTTAACCCAACGCCTCTTTTACCTTTTTCACTGTTTAAGGTTAAAACACTGTTGGCGACTCCATAGAACTTTTTTTCGAAAACTTCATTCTTATGATTAGTTCGCTTATCAAACATCTTAAGAATTTCGACCATCTTTACAAAAAATGCTAGTCATTCAAAACCATCGCGTCGCTCCGACCGCCTCTTCTGACGGCGGTGACAGATGGTGACTCCACTGGGGAAGCTAGAGAGTTGATCCCATTTAGTGATGGACTAGTTTAAGAAATAAAAACTTGAAATTACGCTTTTACCATGCCTTGCTTTATAACATGCTTTACTGTTTGGCTTTAATAACTATTGTATGTTTATTTTATGCAATTGTTTGAAATAAATAACTGTACACAAACCCTTGTACACAACAGTCCCTCTATATGCTGGGGCAAGAGAGAATACACATAGGGAGTGGGTGGCAGGTATGGCCGACCATGGTAATGGCCTTAGTGCTAGCATGCCATTGTCGGAAACCACTGTTAGAAATGTAGGCTGAGATCAAGAGGGGGGTGAATTGATCTTTGAAAGATTTTCGCAAATTACAGATTATCTATTTCAAAGATTAAGATTTCATACCAATTCTTGAATCACACACAACAAGCAATCAAAATAAAAGCAGTGACAGAATTAAAAGAGAAAGGTTTAGAAAGATACAACCAAGGTTTATACTGGTTCACCCAATCCCAGGGCTACTTCCAGTCTCCAGCCAAATTCCAGCTGGGTTCCACTAGATTGAATGTTTTACAGATTACAACTTTAATCTCACACTCAATCTACCACAAGAACCACAATTCCATTTGGGTGGCATCCATATTTCCTTATCATGTGGGCCGCCGTCATATTGTTGGGGAAGTCTTTTCATGTTGGAAAAAGATATTTCAAAGGTCCTTTTCCGCCGCATCCGTTCAAGGTAGGGCAAACGACTTGCTGATTTGAATGTCGTGTCTAGCTCAAACTGTGACTAGCTTGTCGCCTACCCTGAGTTTGTCTCTTTGGCGGAGCGTTGAGAGAACTGCCTTAGCGTCGTGAATCCAAAGTCTCTTCAATTTCCTTTTTAGATTATGTTTTTCTTCGGTCTTATTATTTTTTCTTTATTCTTAGGAGCCTTGTCTTATAGCTCCTGGGGGTGTAGATTTTTCCATTTCTTGTTGTGCCCCCAATGCCGGCTATGCTGGAGATATCTTCAATGATGAACGATGTTTCTGCGTATCTTAATGGTACGCCTTTATTTGGTTCGAGACATAAATAAGTGTAACGACATCCTTGCCCCCTCTTCCTTATTAACTTGGATATCCAATGGTTGAGGCTTGTTATCCTCCTTGGGCGGATCAACCATTGGAGAGAACTTGATGACGAAAGGCTTACTCTCCGTTTTATTCCGATTCATGGGAAGCACATCAATTAATCCTTTCTTTTTATTATCTTATTATTATTAAAGTGAGAATGAATGAATGCAATTTATGAATGCAATAGACGTTTGAAGAGGTGATGAAAACAAACAATTTTATTTATTTCATCCAGACAGTGTACATTCCTCAATGCAATGTTTTGAAGTACATTTTTTCTGAAAGCGGAGAAGCCTAAATAAACCCATAGGCGGGTAAATATTTCTATTTATTTTCTTTTTTGACTTCCCGTGCGTGGCATGTGAATGCCCTAATCCTCTTTTCATGGTATTGAGGAATGTCCACTTCTTCGATTGTCTATTATTAGATGCATGTTATGAGGATGAAGTTTGGTAGATGCATGTATGCAAGTGTTTGTTTTTTTCTAAACATTATCATGTTTTATTTCTAACATGATGTATGATAGTGTTTGGGATTTTGTGTTTTTTTTTTTGTTTTTTTTTTGTATGCGGATGAGGGCATGAAGAATACCAGCCGCTTTCTAGAATGCAAAAAGGTTTTTATTGTTTAAAACAAATGATTTATGAGATGGATATTCCTTAAGACAATGACTTAGGTATCCTCCTTAAAGCTTATGCTTTGCGGGGTACCATACCCACCTCGGTGTAGTGGTTCCTTTCCCATCACAGACTTGACAAATATAATGGGAATCACCATCACACCTTAGTACACTTGTTCCTTCCTTGTCGTGAAGGTCACAAATGTGCTCGGGGCCTCTTTCGCCATTGTCTTAGGGATATCTGGTGGTCCCTAGAATGAATGTATCTATGCATGCACCAGTACAAAAGGGTAGCAGATGTTCAAAGTGGCATAACTTTTGACTGGGATATCCGATTTGGACGCACAACATATCCAAACGAAGAGGAAAGGGTGAAGAATCAAGTTGCAAATTCCCATAGGGGATTTGGCCTGGTAATTTTCCCAAAAAATGCTTCTAAGACCCACTTTTCAAGGGTTTTATTGAAATGATGCGTATGCAGACTCTCCTTATGCATTTTTTTTTTTTTTGGTTTTTCCACTTATGATGCGATATGAATGAGACGACTTTGTCAAAATTATTTTCTAAATGTTTTGATTTTGTTATTATTATTTTATTTATTTTGGATTTATCATTTTTTTTTATTTTTTTTATATATAGCCTTTTATCTCTTCTGTCGGAACTGCGTGGCTACTTAGCTTGCAAAGAACCTGAAACCAGGCTAGCTAAAAGGCAGACTGTCCGAGATAAGGGCGTTTATTTGAGAAAAATATATTTTTTGTGATTTTTGTTCTGTTGTTTGTTTATGCTCTGCAACAAACAAATGCAGCAAACATATGCACACACAATTCAATCATCCGCAAACAGGCGAGAATTCGTTTTTTTATCACGAGGTAGGGTTTTCCTACAGAAAAGTGCATTGGCGAGGGTTGTTTCTAACTGTTCTCACCAGGCTAAGGCCCCCAAGGTGCCCCCATTATAGGGTCCCCACTCTCCAGCCGTCCGACCATGCTCAGCACTAAGGCCAGAGTCGGTCTTGTTGACAAAAGAGGAAGGTTATCACCTTGAGTGGTGGTTTCCGATCACACTGGTGGGCACAAGGCCCTAACTACAGCGAACCGTACCTACCACCCACTCCCTATGGTTATCTCACTTGCCCCCGGGTATAGAGGGAACTGTAGTGTGCAAGGGTTTGTGTGCAGTTTATATTTCAATCAATTGCGTAAGTATAAACAAGCAACAGTTATTTGAAAGCCAAACAATAAAGCATGTTATAATACAAGGCAGGGTAAAAGCGCTATTTTCTTGGTTTAATTATTTTTAAGCCAGCCCATCACTAAATGGGATCAACTCTCTATGCTTCCCCAGTGGAGTATGGGTAGTTACAACGTCCTTAGGTTGTCCGATAACCGGGCTAACCCAGAGACGAGGTTTTTGAAAAGTGTTCTTGGGTTGCCCGATAACCGGGCTAACCCAAGAACGGGTTTTGGAGGGTTCGTGGAGTCGCCACCGATGTTTTTACCGGAAACATCGGAAAAGGTGTTAAAAAGGCGTTGGTTTTCGAAAACCAACTTTGGTCATTAGAACCAGAATTGGGTAAGGGAGTTAGTTACGTGTAAAGGAAATATTAGTTCCTTTACGACGCCCCTTTCGGGTTCCCTATGATAGGCCGGTTACTTTGGATAAATAATTAAACTAGAAAATTGCGCTTTTACCCTTTTATTATGCGGTATTTAGAGATTATGACTACATGGCCCTAGTATTTATTGCATAGATTTAAATGAAAGCGGTAAAATTAGAAGGAAAGAGAATGTGCACCTCCAAAGCAAGCTTTTATATATTTCTCTTTAAAGAGTGGGTGCTTTTTGGCAACCCTTCACTCTACAACTCTCAGAAACTCCGGAAATGCCTCGGAGGGATTCTAAAGAAGATTTAGAACGCTCAATTTATGCCTAGATACACTCAGAAACTCCGGAAATGCTTCGGAGGGATTCTAGAGAGAGAAAATCTAGAGAGAAGGGAGAGCTACTGTGCTTGGTGTGTTGAAATGAGGGGAGGGAGCCCCTATTTATAGGTTTTCGCGCCTGACAGTGGCGAGACCGCCGGTCTCGTCTGACAGGGATGAGACCGCCGTCTGGACAATCCAGACCGCCGTCTCGACCATGGCAGGAGGTCGAGACCGCCGTCTGGAAAATCCAGACCGCCGTCTCGACTTTTGCAGTGGCGAGACCGCCGTCTGGACAAGCGAGACGGCGGTCTCGTCCCTAATGTGAGGCGAGACGGCGGTTTGGTCCTTCCAGACGGCGGTCTCGTCCCTTCAGGGCGAAAAACCTTATTTTTCGGGCCAAAAAACCCTCCTATCTTAGTACGAGGGCCTAATAGTCTCTCCTAGTGGCTTGTTAGGCTTCGGCCGTCTTCAAATAGGAAGCTTTCTGACTTTATTCTGAGGCCGGGCAAGATTTGGGGTCTACACCCACGAAGGTACTGATGACGTTAAGAGAGCACGAAAAAAATTCATTGATCCAAGAATATGAGATGTTCCGGATGCAACAAGGAGAAACAATCATTGACGTTCAAAAGCGTTTCACGCACATAGTGAATCATCTCACTAGATTAGGTAAAATTTTTTATGTTGATGAATTAAATGTAAAAATCTTGAAATCTTTGGATAGGAAATGACAACCTAAGGTGACGGCCATCACGGAGTCACAAAATCTAGCCACAATGTCTATGGCGGCGCTCTTTGGAAAATTGAGAGAGCATGAGCTTGAATTAAGAAGGCTAAATGATGAAGAAGGTCAACACCAAAAGAGGAACCTAGCCTTCAAAACCGAAATTTCCAAGAGTAAGAACAAGAAGGTTGAAGAAGACTCATAAAATGAAGAAGAAGAACAAATGAGTCTTATGATAAAGAAATTTACCAAATTTATGAAAGCCAAAGGGAAGCAACCCTTCAAAGGTAAGGGAAAGGTAAGAGAAAGTACTTCTTTGAATATCAAATGTTATTGTTGTGGTGAAACAGGACATGTAAAAACCGAATGTCCAAACAAGAAGAATGAGGATAACAAAGGCAAGAAATTCTTCAAGAAGAAAGCTTACATCACTTGGGACGATAATGATTCAAGTTCAGAGTCAAGTGATTCGGAAATAGAAGCTAACATTTGCTTGATGGCAAAAGATAATATATCTTCCGACTTTGAGGTTAGTGATTCCAAATCTTCCTCAAGTGATGATGAAAATAACTTTGATGAATTACAAAATGCATATGAAGAACTGTTTAATGCTTTTAAGGACTTGAAAAATGAATACAAATCTGTGAAAAAGTGTTTGAATAAATCAGAAAAAGAGGTGGAGTCCTTAAAAACGAAAATTGTATGTTTAGAAGAAAAAGATAATAAGAATATAGCATGTGCATCATGTAAAGAGTATGAATATGATATTGATATACTTAACCATTTGCTTGATAAAGCTGAGAAGGAAATAAGTGATAATAATAAGGATAAAGGTGCTATTGCTCAAAATAGAGAAAACCATCATGTTCCTTTGAAAAAGCCTAAACTTAAAAATAGAAGAATATGGGTTGAAAAATGAACTAAAACGTCAATAGTTAGAAATGTATCAAATTCTAAAATTACATCTAATGCATGTTTTTATTGTATGAAACATGGTCATACTTCAAATAGATGTAAAATTAAGCATTTTGGTGTTCCTAAAGGAAAATATGTTTGGGTTCTTATAGTTAAATGATTTGTTTGTCTCTAACCACAAGGACCCAAAAGTTATGGGGACCGAAGATTACTATGTTCTTGTTTTGTAGGAAACTTCCAAATCTAAGAAGTCTATGTGGTATCTTGATAGTGGATGCTTAAAACATATAACCGGAGACAAAACGAAATTTGTAAGTTTCAAAGCTAAAGAACAAGGATATGTAACCTATGAGGACAATAACAAAGGAAAGATACTTGGAATCGGAAATATTGGTGGTGCAAACACTTTGGAGATAAAGGATGTGCTTCTTGTTGATGGACTAAAACATAATCTCCTAAGTATAAGTCAACTTTGTGACAAAGGATTCAAGGTAATCTTTGAAAGTAAGTTTTGTACCATACATTTAGTAAATTTCGAAAATGTAGCATTGAAAGGCATTAGGCATAATAATATATATTTGATTGATTTGGATTGTATACATGATACTAGTATAACATGCTTAGTTGCTAACGAAGAGAACCCATGGTTATGGCATAAGAGAGCGACTCATATAAATATGCATCATTTAAACAAATTAATATCAAAGGACTTAGTTGTTGGTTTTCCTAAGTTAAAATTTGAAAAGGATAGATTATGTGATGCATGTCAAAAAGGTAAATAAGTAAAATCATCCTTTAAACCTAAGAATGTTATTTCCACATCAAAACCTTTAGAACTTTTACACTTAGATTTATTTGGTCCATCTAGGATAAAAAGTTTTGGTGGAAATTGTTGAAACATTCAAGGACTTGATGTTGAACTTGATGGACATGAAGCTTGTTGATTTTGATGATGATTCAAGAACACAAGACTTAGAAGAGTTGAAGACTTGTTTTATATTGTAATAACTCTGTTTTGATTAGATTGAGTCTGTAATATTAGAGTTTGAGATAGCCGGTACATAGTCTGCACCTTAGAAGCTTCAAAAAGCTCAAATTTATCAAAGGGGCTCGACTTTAATCGATTAATTGGTGAAATAATCGATTAAAACAGTGAGAAAAACCATTTTCTGTATCTGCTCACTGGTTTAATCGATTAACAGGCCTGTTAATCGATTAACAGGTCTTTTAATCGATTAAAACAGAGAGTTTTGGGGTTCTGTTGATTTTGGATCTGTAATAATCGATTAACACTTCATTTAATCGATTATTTTAGTCAGATTTTGATTTTTAACTTCAAATCAACCCTATTCTCGAAAACCCTATTTCCAAGAACCCTAGTTTCGAAAATCCCAATTCCTAAACACTAATTTCTCTACTTAAGCTTCTCTATGACACTCAGAAATTAAGAACAACCTTTTTCATACAAAAGTTAAGTGTTGTAGTGCCAGAGAACTGTTTGTTGCAAGAAAAAGGGGCTTTTGGAACCTGGTGTGGGCTAGAAGCGATAAGAATCACTAAGTGGAGTTCTTAGTGAATTGTGTGTTGTGCCGTCTTTGGGGAAAACTGTTCTTCATCTCTTGTGGATTTCAAGAGAGGTGTTTTCTTTATTTTATCTTTTCCATTGTAATTTGTCTGTAACAACTTTGATTATAGTGACAGTGTTAATCCTCTATTTGAGTGATTAGCAACTGGACATAGGGTCTTTTGATCCGAACCAGTATAAATCTCCTGTGTAAGATTCTCTTCTCTTCTCTATTTACATTTACACAGTTTTTAATCGGTAAAATTTGGGGAAAATTTTGAAAACCTAATTTTTGTTAAGAAACCAATTCACCCCCCCTCTTGGTTTTTGTCCGACCACACGAACATTCCGCTGCGCGATTCTAACAGAAATTATTATGCTCTTGTAATTGTTGATGATTTATCTAGATATACTTGGACATTTTTCTTAACATTGAAAAGTGAAGCTTTTAAGGTCTTTAGGAAGTTTGCAAAGCAAATTCAAAATGAAAAAGACTTAAGAATTAAGGTATTAAGAAGTGACCATGGTGGAGAGTTTCAAAATGAATGGTTTGAAAATTATTATGAGGATAATGGAATTTTGCATAATTTTTCTGCACCTAGGACTCCCCAACAAAATGGTGTAGTAGAAAGGAAAAATAGGTCACTAGAGGAACTTGCTAGAACAATGTTAAATGAATCAAATGTTCCTAAATATTTTTGGGCTGACGCTGTGAGTACTGCATGCTATGTGTTGAATAGGATGCTTATTAGGCCAATCATAAAACTAACTCCCTATGAATTGTTGAATGGTAGAAAGCCTAGTGTTTCTCATTTAAAAATATTTGGATGTAAATTCTTTGTTTTGAATAATGGAAAAGATAACTTAGGAAAGTTTGACTCAAAAGTCGATGAGGGAATTTTCTTAGGTTATTCACTAACTAGCAAAGCATATAAAGTGTTTAATAGAAGAACTTTAAATGTTGAAGAATCTGTGCATGTCACCTTTGATGAAATTGTAGACCTTGAGGGAAATCCTCTTGAGTCAAATAAAGAACTTGTAGGTGATGATGAGTACATAAGAGAGGCTCTTGAAGAATTGTATTTGAATGAGAATGAGCCTTCTCAACCAACTGAATTAGCAAAAGAATGGCAATCACCAAGAGGACTTTCAATGGAAAATATTATTGGTGATATCTCAAAAGGGGTAAGAACAAGAAATATGACCAATTTCTGTATGTCTGTAGCTTTTGTTTCACAGATAGAACCCAAAAGTGTTGAAGAAGCTCTTAAAGATGACCAATGGTGCATAACAATGCAAGAAGAACTTAATCAATTTGAAAGGAATCAAGTTTGGGAATTAATTCCAAGAGAAGAATCACATCAAGTAATTGGAACAAAATGGGTATTTAGACACAAACTTGATGAAGATGGAAATATAACAAAGAATAAAGCCAGACTTGTTGCCAAAGGTTACTGTCAAGAGGAAGGTATTGATTATGATGAAACTTATGCTCCTGTTGCCAGGTTAGAGGCTATACACCTACTTCTTACTTATGCATCATTGATGAAATTTAAATTATATCAAATGGATGTTAAAAGTGCATTTTTGAATGGGTTTATCAAAGAAGAAGTATATGTGGAACAACCCCCTGGATTTGAAGATTTTAAATATCCCGATCATATTTTTAAATTGAAGAAAGCGTTATATGGTTTGAAACAAGCTCCTAGGTCTTGGTATGAAAGATTAAGTAGTTTTCTAACTTCAAATGATTTTTCTAGAGGAAAAATTGATTCCACTTTGTTTATTAAGAAAGTAAAAGAACATATCTTATTAGTTCAAGTATATGTTGATGATATCATTTTTGGATCAACTGATAATTTCTTGTGTGTAGAATTTGCTAAGATAATGCAAGGTGAATTTGAAATGTCAATGATGGGAGAATTAACATTCTTCCTCGGACTTCAAATTAAACAACTTAAGGATGACATTTTTGTGTCTCAAACCAAATACTACAAAGAGATTCTCAAGAAGTTTGGAATGGACACTTCAAAGGAAGTTAACACACCCATGGGAACTTCATGCTATTTAGACAAGGATGAATCAGGTTTGGAAATTAATCAATCTATGTATAGAGGTATGATAGGTTCACTGTTATACTTAACTGCAAGTAGACCTGATATTATGCATTCTGTTTGTGTGTGTGCTAGATTTCAAGCATGTCCAAAAGAATCTCATTTAACTGCAGTAAAAAGAATTTTAAAATATTTAAAAGGAACTACAGGTTTTGGTTTATGGTATCCATCTGAAGCTTCTCCTAGTTTAATAGGTTATTCTGATGTTGATTATGGTGGATGTAAAATAGATAGAAAGAGTACTAGTGGAACATGTCATTTGTTAGGATCATCATTAGTGTCTTGGCATTCTAAGAAACAAGCATGTGTTGCTTTATCCACTACTGAAGCTGAATATATTGCAGCTGGTAATTGCTGTGCTCAAATTTTATGGATGAAACAACAATTAGAAGACTATAGTATCTTTCTAAGTGATATTCCATTGATGTGTGATAATACAAGTGCAATAAATCTTACTAAGAATCCAGTAATGCACTCTAGAACTAAGCATATAGAGATTAGACATCACTTCTTAAGAGATCATATTAGCAAAGGAAACTGTAAAATTGAATATGTTGATACAAAACATCAATTAGCAGATATTTTTACTAAACCTCTTCCCAAGGATAGATTCTATGATCTTAGAAGAGAATTAGGAATATTAGAAATAGCTTAAATTCTGCTTAATTAATCAGTTTTTGCATGATTGTAATGTTATAATCGATTATGTAGGGTATTAATAGATTATCATGTGTCTAAACCTCAAAAATTTGATGATCTCTCTGGAATAATCGATTATTTGAAGCAATAATCGATTATCTGCACCTAAATGTCCAAAATTTGAAGTTTCTCTCTGGAATAATCGATTATTTCAACCAATAATCGATTAATTACTCATTTAATCGATTAACAACATCAGTTAATTGATTAAATGGTTCTGTTGATGGTTTAATCGATTATTTCAAGCTTTAATCGATTAAACTGGGTAGTTTTCATGAACTAGCCGTTTCAAATGGCTCTTTTGGCACTCCTTCACCTTAATGTGACCGTTTATGACCGTTATACATGTTTTCTATATATAGGAAGCCTTCATTTCACTTCTCCACACCTCAAATTCTTGAATCCAAGCATTCTAGCATCATTCAAGCCTTCTTGCTTTCTCCTAACCTCACTTGCCTTCAAAACTCTCTTGTTTTTCTTCTAATCCTAAATGGCTTCCTCTTCTCGTGCTAAGATCCCCACAAGAAGAAGATCTGTTCCTGCCTCTCATCCCCGTCCAAATTCTATTGAAGGATGGATCTCAGATGATGAGGGTAGACAAGAATTTCTCACCTTTTAGAAGGAAAGGGGTATCATTACTCCAAAATTCATTGTTGGTGATCAATTCATCAATAGGGGATTTAATTTTCCGAATCTTCTTGAAATTCAAGGTGTCCTCCCATTTATCCAAATGCAAGGTACATACTACCTTGATTTAGTTAGGGTATTCTATTCTCGTTTCAAATTTAGAGATCAAGTAGCCACTTCTCGTGTCAAGGGTGTAACTATCATTCTTGATGACGATATATGGGAAAATGTTGCCCGTTTTAATGTAAGAGATGATGCTATTAATATTTTTGCGGAGTTAGACGATTTTGACAAAATTATGGCTTACCGTTCTTTTCTTTGCAACCCCTCCATGGAGATTGGGCATCTTCTTCTAGCTGGCCCATTAAAGAAGGAGGAGCGCTTGCTACTGCATCTACTTGTCTGGATTTTATGTCCCCGGGCAACCAACCATGCCCAATGCTCATCCATAGATCTTTGCATTATTCATGCAATCATGAATAATGAGCCAATCGATTGGGGCTGCCTTGTCACCATGACCATGTTGAAAGCTAAGCGTCATCCTACTTTTAAAATTCCCTATGCTCTTCTTATCTCTCGCATTTTAGAGTACAAAGGAGTGAATGTTGAAGGAGAGCAAACGGTAAGAACAACAAATTCAAACCGAATGCTTGATAGCACGCTAACTCAACTTCAAATGGTGCGAGTCAATAACATTTATGTTCACAAGACGACATTCCCAACATGGCTGAAAATGCTGAAGATTCTGATGAAGAGATGCCTCCTGCTGCTGAGTTTCCCTCTGAACATATTCATAATGCTGGAACATCTTCTGCCCCTCCTACATCCCGACAATCAATGGAAGATATGCTCTTTGATATGAATCAAAGAATGCAAGAATTCTTCACAATCTCTCAAGAACGGCATGAGGAAATCATTCGCCGTATCTCAGTTCAATAGTGATGCAAGTGAAGAGTTTTAATCTCTTCCACATATCTCTTTGTTTGCAATAACTTTAATTTATGAAATAAAATTGGTATTTTTGCTTTGTTTGAGGAGGAGTTATTTTAAAATTATGCATTTATTGAGGGGGAGCTTTCATTTTTTTTTATCATAATCAAAATAGGGGGAGAAATTATTTAAAGCCTCTTATGTTTCTTATATTTATTAAATTTAAATGTTGTATGGTATAATTAATGTTTTTGTTAGCTATGACAGACAAAACAGGTTATTACAAAGGGCTTTAAAGAAAATTTTGATCATCATAAAAAAGGGGGAGATTGTTGAAACATACAAGGATATGAATGTTGAACATATATGTATATGAAGCCTGTTGATTTTGATGATGATTCAAGAATAAATGACTTAAAGATTTGAAGACTTGTAATATTATGTAATAACTCTATTTTTATGATTTTGAGTCTGTAATTTTAGAGTCTAAGATAGCCAGCACATAGTCTACTCTTTAAAGGTTCTAAAAACTCATTTTTATCAAAAACATACTGGATAAATGATTAAATGGCAGGATAATCGATTATTACAGAGAGAAAAACCATTTTCAGCATCTGCTCTCTGGAATAATCGATTAAAGCCTCTGTTAATCGATTAACAAGGCTGTTAATCGATTAATTACTCAGTTAATCGATTAATCTGCGTGGTTTTGGGTTCCAGGTGAATTTGGCTCTGTAATAATCGATTAACACTCAAAATAATAGATTATTTCAATCAGATATGTGTTTTAAATTTCAAAATTGGACCAAGTTTTGAAAACCCTATTCCTAATTCACCAGGTTTCAAAAATCCCCAATCCCCAATTCCCAAACCCTAATCCATCTACTTAAGGTTCTCTAAGGCTCTCTGCAAAGTGAACAACCTTTTTCAAACAAAAGTTGAGAGTTGTGACTGCCAGAGAACTGTTTGTTGGAGGAAAAAGGGGCTTTTGGAACCTAGTGTGGGCTAGAAGCAATAAAAATCACTAAGTGGGTTTTCTTGGTGGATTGTGTGTTGTGCCGTCTCTAGGGAAACCTGTTCTTCATTCTTTATGGGATTCAAAGGAGGTGATCATCTCTTGTGTGACTCAAGAGAGGTGTATTCTTTACCTTATCTTCTTATTTGTAATCTCTGATTGTATAATTGTGATTGTAGTGACAACGTTAATCCTCTGTTTGAGTGATTAGCAACTGGACGTAAGATCTTTTGATCAGAACCAATATAAATCATTTGTGTAATACTCTATCCTTGCTCTATTTACTTTACACAACATTTTAATCGGTGAAATTTGGAGAAATTTTTTAAACCCTAATTTTTGTTAAGAAACCAATTCACCCCCCCGTCTCTTGGTTTTATTAGAAAAATAGGCTAAGATCAAGAGGGGGGTGAATTGATCTTTGAAAATTTTTCGCAATTTACAGATTATCTATTTCAAAGATTAAGAGTTATGATCAATTCTTGAATCAAACAAAACAATCAAACAGAATAAAGACAGCAACAAAATTAAAAAGAGAAAGGTTTAGAAAGATACAACCAAGATTTAAACTGGTTCACCCAATCCCAGGACTTCGTCCAGTTCCCAGCCAAATTCCAGTTGAGTTCCACTAGATTGAACGTTTTACAGATTACAACTTCAATCACACACTCAATCTACCACAAGAACCTAAATTCCAGTCCTTGCACCTAAACCTTCACCAAGAACCAATTTCCCGTTCTTGAACAAACTTGTAGCCAAATTCCAGCCAAAGAAACCAGTGCCCACACTTCCAGGCACCCACAATATAGAAAAGGAAAGTAAAGAAACAAAGAGAAGAAACTAGAACACCCAAACCAGGTTTATGCAGCTCTGCAGAATGAGTTTCTTCACCAAAAGAATGCAAAATTTTCCTCAAGAAAGAACTTCTAAAATCTTCATAAAACTTGCACGATTCTCTCTTAAAAGTAGCACTTATGATTGCTTGATTGATTGCCAAAATATGTGTTTTAAAATATTCAAGCAATTCTGTTTATATAGAAGATTTTCCAAACTGCTGGTTTAATTAATTTGTTAAAATAATATTTTAATCTGTTAAAAGTCTTGTTTTAATCTGTTAAAACTTCTTTTAATCTGTTAAAATGTTCTTGATCATTTTCCAGATTTGTTTTAACTGATACGACAACGTTTATATCAATTAAAACACTTTGTAAAAAATCTCTTAAGTTGTTTTAATCGATTATTTCACCTTTTAATCGATTAAAATACTGTCAAAAGTTTTCATAAAACTTTCAAAGTGATTTTAACTGATAATAATTTGTTTTAATCGATTTAAAACTCTTTGGAAAAATCTCTTATTAGTTGTTTTAATTGATTATTTCGTATTTGTATCGATTAAAATAATGACAAAACAACTTTCAAAATACTTCAAGTTATTTTAATCGATTATTGAGTTTGTATCGATTAAAATACTGCCAGAACACTTTTCAAAATATTCTAAGTCATTTTAATCGATTATTTCGATTCTATATCAGTTAAAATATTGGTAGAAGGTTTTCAAAAACTCCTTTAATGAAAACAATCGATTATTTCGAAGACATATCAACTAAAATAGTTTCAGTGTATGTTTTAAAAGGTTTTAATCGATTATTTCGAAAACCTATTAGTTAAAAACCTGTTACGAAAGTGTTAAGAACATTTTAACTAATAAAGCTCATATAATATCAATTAAAACAACTTACATAAAAACCTTTTAACAAATTACTTTGTTTTTAACAGTTTAAACACTTTTTAGAGGCATTTGCAAAATCTTTGAAATGAAGAAACCTCATGCAGCAGAGAGATATGAATGATATATAATACCTATGTATAGATGCAGACTCACTAATCACTCTACCCTTTTGACCAAGAAACCTTTGACTTCATAAGAATTGCCTTTTGACTTCATCAAATCAACAAGATATTCTTTTAATCAAATGTGTTGAAAGTCCCACATCGCCTACCTCATATCATTTGGTATGGTTTAAATACATGTTAGGCTACTCCACATATTGCCAATTGATTTTATGTTGGAACCTTAACATGGTATCAGAGCCAAAGCCTAACATCTTTCTGGTTATTGTCATGGGCCAAAAGTTGCCCTTTAGTTGGGTCAAAAGTACCCTTTGCCTGGTCCGGCAGGCTTCATTGGAGGGGGTGTGTTGAAAGTCCCACATCGCCTACCTCATATCATTTGGTATGGTTTAAATACATGTTAGGCTACTCCACATATTGCCAATTGGTTTTATATTGGAACCTTAACAAAATGATTCAATTAAGATCTTCATCACTTTCAATCTCCCCCTATTTGATGAAGACAAACATCTCTTTGAATAATATCATCTCTGCAAAAGAAATCACTTGAATATATAGATTAGTGAGTATTCAAACATTAATCATTGTGAGTATTCAAACATTAATCATTTCTCCCCCTATATTACTACTCCCCCTAAAATAGTGAGAATAAAAACACCATTATTTCTCCCCCTTTGACTTCATCAAAAATAGGGAATAGAGGAGTAAAATATGTATGACATGTAACAAAATTTATTTTGAAACCAGTATTATAAGAAATCATGATATCAACAAGATGTATTACTCACTGAAATACCAATTAAAGTTTATTCAAACTTATCTTCATTATCACGTTTGTAATGGATACAATAGACACGTGTAAAGATAAGGGAATCATGCTTTAGTAGCATGTTACAAGAACAACCATTAACTAAAGTCTTTAATTTTCTTTCCAGAGTAATAATCGATTAAAAACAGGACAAAATCGATTAAAAATGTTCTTCTTACTGTTTTTAATCGATTAAAATATTGTTTTAATCGATTAAAACAGTGATGAAATTAGAAATCTAGAAACTTAAGTTCATTTAATCGATTAAATTGACATTTAATCGATTAAAACAATATGAAAATTTTTGTATAAGTGCTTTTAATCGATTAAATCTTGTTTTTATCAATTAAAACAACCAAATTTTGAAAATTAAGTGATGTTGGATGCATCTAAAATGCCTAATTCAGTGCGGATTTTGTTAAATCGATTATTAGGAAGATGTTTTAAGATAATATCAACTAGATTGTTTAAGATTTAACCAAAAGATATAGAAAAATCAGAATAGTATCTTATCTAGTTGATTTAACTGATGTAAACTAGTTTTAGTTGATACAGATACATGACATACAACTTTTAATCGATTAATATGCAAATTAATCGATTATATTGGTGCGAATTTCCTATGTTAATGTTTCTTTTAATTGATTTAATCGATTTTGTATCAGCTAAAAATATCAGAAAAGTATTTTTGATTTTATCTAGGCTCTCTTAATTCAAATAAAAACTTGCATCATATTGAGAAAAGTTAAAGGATTGTTTCTGGTTTAAAACCAGTTAATATTACAGTCCAAAATGAAAATTAGCAGTAAAAGAAACATGACATAAAGAAAGAAAAAAGATTATGATAGAAAGGGACCCTTGTTGTCAAAACTTAATCATCCCAATTCCCTTGATTTAGCTGCATATCTTCTAGTTTGGTATAGATATCAGCGATCTGATTTCCAAGGTTTGTGAACTGTGTGTTGGTCTGTTGGAAGTGTTGATAGGTCATTTGCATATGCTTCCTTTGATTTTCTTGCATTGTGGTCATTTGAGAAAGCATGGTCCTTTCAAATTGTGAAAGTGGAGTCCCCCAATCAGGTTGTTCTATGTAGGGAATAATCTCCATATTCTCATATGAAGCTTCCCCACCAGTAGACTCAGGAACTTCAGTAGCTGGAGGAGAAGGAATTTGATAAGCTTCTTCTTCATCTTCATCCTCATCTTCAGACATTCCAGCATCAATTTTTGATATCCATTCATCATCAATTTTGATATACCCCATTTTCCTAAAGTGGAGTCATCAATTTCATTTGAAGCTTTAGGAATCTCCACACTTTCTCCTATAAGATCAACTTCAAAATATCGAATCATTTGGATCTTTAAGACAGGACCTGAAAAATTGAATTTTGTTGAAGTCTGGTATTTCAGAGATGTTTCCTCTGGATACTTTGACACCACTATCCCTGAGGCCAGCAACTTGTTCCCAAACAGAAGGAGTGATTTCCATATTAACTCCTTTCGCTTTAGATTTGATTGTAGACCCATTCACTGTTAGATTGGAATAGAAAACACGAACCAAATCAGGTTGAATATTCCCAGTAAACTCCATGAAGGTCCTTAGTTTCTGACTTTTCAGCTTTCTTCTTAAAGCTGTAAATCCTTCTTCGTCAAGCCATTTGAATTTGATGAACTTTGGAATAACAATTTGCTTCTGACTAAATTCAGCAATGAAAGTGTTCATTCTTCCAATATCTCCATCGAACCAGGCTTCCAAATGACCACTAGGATTGGCAGCAGAGGAAGATTCTCCTTTATGTTTCTTCCTTGACTTTGATCTCATAAGCATCTTGTTGCGCAATTTAGAGAGGAAATTTGATATTTGAGTACAAGAGAGAAGAGGGAAGGAATTTGAACCAGAGAATGAAGAATGAGACTGATGGACTCAAGTGTGCAGAATAATGAGTTACAGATTTCAAATTTTGTAAATTGAAGTCCGATTTGACAGAACCTGCAAAGAAACAGCTTTAATTACATATGTCCCCTTGACTGAAGGCAGAAGCACAGGTTTCTGGACAACGAGTACATCAGCTAAAGTGTTCTTGAATAAGTGTTTGACTTGGTCAACAGATACAGTAAATTCATTATGCAGATTTTGATTAACACAAAAACTTGGAAATTGACCTTGATTAGCTGAGCAATTTTCAATTGATTGTAGTTAAAATAATTTTCAGGAATGAATTAATCGATTAATGAAAAAATTAACCTATTAATTTGATCTTTAATATTAGGTTTGAAAATGCAACAGTGAAATAATCGATTAATACATAAAAGAATCGATTATTTCTGTACTGGAAGAATTTAATAAAATGATAACAGAATTTTAATCGATTAAAACGAAGAAGAATCGATTAAATTTGACCTCTTAGTGGTTTTAACTGATATAAATCATTTTTAATCGATTAAAACAGCTAAACTAAAATTCCTGAGAACATTTTAATCGATTAATTCGTATTTTAATCGATTAAAAATGTACGAACAACTTTTCTGGTATTCTCTATAAGTGAATTTAATCGATTAAAACTGTTTTATATCAATTAAAATATTCAATTCATGAATCCAGAATCGAAATTTGCTGATTTGATACCAAGGGACTTCTAGATTTTGTTCCTACAAAACAGATTTAACATATTTTTGGTACCCTTTTTATAATCATTGGGTCCAATCAGGTTATTTGAAATGAATTCTTGGGAATCCACTTCATTCTACCTCTAGGAATAGCATACTTCTTGATTCTACAAAATTTAACAGAATGACCTCTTTTCATACAATAGAAGCATTTAATAACAGATGATGAATATGATTTCTTATTTACAAATGTTTTTCTGATTTTCTTGCTAGATGTAAATCCAATGCCAGATTTGTCAAAAATAAGTTTTTGTGACTCAAGAAGAACATCAAGATTAGCTTGACCTTGTGTAGTTTGTGACAAAAAACCAATCTTCTTTTGTAAGTCTGGACACTTATTGCATGGTTTATTACATACACAATCAGAATTATCATGGATTAATTTTAGGAAATCAAGATCAGTTTCATCTTCAAAAAATTTCTTTTCGAGAGAATCAACTCTATTTACTAACCAATTATTCATGCCTTTTAGCCTATCATTTTCTTTTTGCAGTTTCTTGGTTTCTTCATGCATTTCATTAAATGCCTCTTGTAATGAATTATAATTCACCAAATTAGAAGAAGAGTTAGAACTTACACTGCTGGTTTGATAGTTCTGATTAGCCATTAGACACAAGTTAGCTTCTTCATCATCAGAATTTTCTGTTGATGAGGTATCATTGTCATCCCATGCTACATATGCTCTTCTTTTGACATTTTTCTTCTTTCTTATCATTGTATTTATTCCTTTTTGGGCACTCCATTCTAACATGACCCTGCTTACCACAACCATAGCATTTATAGTTAAAAGAATCAGATTTCTTTTCATACCTTTTGTGTTTTTCTTTATCTTGAATCTTTCTCTTGAGAAACTTGTTGAACTTTTTGACAAGAAGTCCAAGATTTTCACTTTCTTCCTCTGATTCTTGATTTCTTTCTTCAACTTTGAGTGCTATGCTTCTACCTTTTTTTTCAGAGATTTCTTGCTCATTGAATTTGTTAATTTCCATTTCTTGTTCTCTGAGTTTGCCAAATAAGGAGGGTGTTGTCATGACGGATAAGTCTTTTGACTCTGAGATTGCTGTGACCTTAGGCTGCATGACCTGTCAAGACATTTCAAAACTTTAATATTTAATTCCTCTTTATCAAAAGTTTTACCTAAGCCCATTAGATGATTGATGATATGAGTGAAGCACTTCTACACATCTGCAATACTTTCTCCAGTTTATATTTCAAACAACTCATATTCTCTTATGAGAGTATGCTTTCTAGATCTCTTTACATCAGTTGTTCCCTCATGAGTAACCTCATGAGTTCCTTAGCAGATTTGCATTGAGAAACCCTAAAAAATTCATCCATGTTAAGTGCAGAAGTAATTATGTTTTTAGTAGTACAATCACTTTGAACTTTTTTCTTCTCTTCATCATTTAGACTAGACCATTCTTTTTCTGTAATTAATGGGCCATTGACAATTACATCCCAAACATTTCTATCAATGGATTCAATAAAGATCTTCATCCTAATTTTCCAAAATGGATAATCTGTACCACAAAACAGTGGAGGTCTATTAATAGAAGCCCCCTCAGAAAAAGGTAATTTGTTTTCAGCCATGAAAGATTTGGACCGAAAGTTCTGAGTATTTTTCAAGACCCTTGCTCTTGATACCAATTGTTAGAAAAGTAGGCTAAGATCAAGAGGGGGGGTGAATTGATATTTGAAAGATTTTCGCAATTTACAGATTATCTATTTCAAAGATTAAGAGTTCTGATCAATTCTTGAATCAAACAAAACAATCAAACAGAATAAAGGCAGCAACAGAATTAAAAAGAGAAAGGTTTAGAAAGATACAACCAAGATTTATACTGGTTCACCCAATCCCAGGGCTACGTCCAGTTCCCAGCCAAATTCCAGCTGAGTTCCACTAGATTGAACGTTTTACAGATTACAACTTCAATCACACACTCAATCTACCACAAGAACCAAAATTCCAGTCCTTGCACCTAAACCTTCACCAAGAACCAATTTCCAGTTCTTGAACAACCCTGTAGCCAAATTCCAGCACAGAAACTAGTGCCCACACTTCCAGGCACCCACAATATAGAAAAGAAAAGTAAAGAAATAAAGAGAAGAAACTAGAACACCCAAACCAGGTTTATGCAGCTCTGCAGAACGAGTTTCTTCACCAAAAGAATGCAAAAATTGTCTCAAGAAAGAACTTCTAAAATCTTCATAAACTTGTGCGATTCTCTCTTGAAAGTAGCACTTATGATTGCTTGATTGATTGCCAAAAGATGTGTTTTAAAATATTCAAGCAATTCTGTTTATATAGAAGATTTTCCAAACTGCTGGTTTAATTAATCTGTTAAAATAATATTTTAATCTGTTAAAAGTCTTGTTTTAATCTATTAAAACTTCTTTTAATATGTTAAAATGTTCTTGATCATTTTCCAAATTTGTTTTAACTGATACGACAACGTTTATATCAATTAAAACACTTTGTAAAAAATCCCTTAATTTTTTTTAATCGATTATTTCGCCTTTTAATCGATTAAAATACTGTCAAAAGTTTTCATAAAACTTTCAAAGTGATTTTAAATGATAACAATATGTTTTAATCGATTTAAAACTCTTTGGAAAAATCTCTTAGTTGTTTTAATCGATTATTTCGTATTTGTATCGATTAAAATAATGACAGAACAACTTTCAAAGTACTTCAAGTTATTTTAATCGATTATTTTGAGTTTGTATCGATTAAAATATCGCAGAACACTTTTCAAAATATTCTAAGTCATTTTATTCGATTATTTCGATTCTATATAAGTTAAAATACTGGCAGAAGGTTTTCAAAAACTCCTTTAATGAAAACAATCGATTATTTCGAAGACATATCAACTAAAATAGTTTCAGTGTATGTTTTAAAAGGTTTTAATTGATTATTTCGAAAACCTATAAGTTAAAAACCTGTTACGAAAGTGTTAAGAATATTTTAACTAATAAAGCTCATATAATATTAGTTAAAACAACTTACTTAAAAACCTTTTAACAAATTACTTTGTTTTTAACAGTTTAAACACTTTTAGAGGCATTTGCAAAATCTTTGAAATGAAGAAACCTCATGCAACAGAGAGATATGAATGATAATACCTATGTATGGATGCAGACTCACTAATCACTCTACCCTTTTGACCAAGTAACCTTTGACTTCATCAAAATTGCCTTTTGACTTCATCAAATCAACAAGATCTTCTTTTAATCAAATGATTCAATTAAGATCTTCAACTCTTTCAGGTTTTTGTCTGGAAACGCAAACATTCCGCTGCGCGATACTAACACGGATATGTAAAGGCTGCTAATAAAATAAGCTTAATACATATAGCCCTACAAAGAAGAAATCAAGGCCATCGATGAAAGTGATGAAGATCTTATTGAATCATTTGATTAAACGAAGATCTTGTTGATTTGATGAAGTCAAAATAAAGTCAAAGGCTATTCTGTTGTAGTCAAAGGTTACTTGGTTAAAAGGGTAGAATGATTAGTGATTTTGCATCTATATATAGGTATAATCATTCATATCTCTCTGCTGCATGAGGTTTCATCATTTAAAAGATTTTGCAAATGCCTCTAAATGTGTTTAATCTGTTAAAAACCAAAGTAATCGGTTAAATGGTTTTTAAGTAATTGTTTTAACTGATATTATATGAGCTTTATCAATTAAAATGTTCTTAACACTTACATAACAGGTTTTTAACTGATAGGTTTTCGAAATAATCGATTAAAATCTTTTAAAACATACATTGGAACTGTTTTAATCGATATATCTTCGAATTAATCGATTGTTTTCATTAAAGGAGTTTTTGAAAACCTTTTGCCAGTATTTTAACTGATGTAGAATCGAAATAATCGATTAAAATGACTTTAGATGTTTTGAAAAGTGTTTTGGCAATATTTTAATCGATACAAACTCGAAATAATCGATTCAAATAACTTGAAGTATTTTGAAATATGTTCTGTCAGTATTTTAATCGATGTAAATGTGAATTAATCGATTAAAACCACTTGAAAGTTTTTGAAAGAAGTTCTGTCAGAATTTTAATTGATGTGTTATCAGTTAAAATGACTTAGAAAGTTTTATGAAACTATTTGACAGGATTTTAATCGATTAAAATATGAATTAATCGATTAAAACAACTAATAGATTTTTCTAAAGTGTTTTAATCGATTAAAACAGACTGTTATCAGTTAAAATCACTTAGAAAGTTTTATGAAAACATTTGGCAGTATTTTAATTGATTAAAAGGCGAATTAATCGATTAAAACAACTTAAGGGATTTTTCACAAAGATTAGTTAAAACAAATCTAAAAAATGATCAAGAACATTTTAACAGATTAAAAGAAGTTTTAGCAGATTAATTCAAGACTTTTAACAGATTAAAAGATTGTTTTAACAGATTAATTAAACCAGAAGTTAGAACAATTCTCTATATAAACAGGATTGCTTGAGTATTTTAAAATATACCTTTCAGCAATCAATCAAGAAATCATAAGAGTTACTTTCAAGAAAGAATCACGCAAGTTTTGTGAAGATTTTCAAAGTTCTTTCTTGAGGCATTTTCTGCATTTCTTTTGTGAAGAAACTCATTCTGCAGAGCAGCATAATCAGGGTTTGAGTGTTCTAGTTTCTTCTCTTTGTTTCTTTTATATTTCATTACTGTATTGTGGGTGTCTAGAAGTGTGGGCACTGGTTTCTGTGGCTGGAATTTGGCTACAGGGTAGTTCAAGAACTGGAAGTTGGTTCTTGGTGAAGGTTTAGGGCAAGGACTGGAATTTTGGTTCTTGTGGTAGATTGGGTGTGTGATTGAAGTTGTAATCTGTAAAACATTCAATCTAGTGGAACTCAGCTGGAATTTGGCTGGGAACTGGACGTAGCACTAGGATTGGGTGAACCAGTATAAATCTTGGTTGTATCTCTCTAAACCTTTCTCTCTTTAATTTTGTTGTTGTCTTTATTATTATTGTTTGTTTTGTTTGATTCAAGAATTGGTCAGAACTCTTAATCTTTGAAATAGATAATCTGTAATTTGCGAAAATATTTCAAAGATCAATTCACTCCCCCCTCTTGATCTCAGCCTCCTTTTCTAACAATCGATTTGGAGGAAAGAGAAAAAGAAATAAGTATTGATACTCAAATCATTGATAACATCAAGGATGGGTTAGCACAAAAATTAAGGGAGTATATGGACGCATGTACATGGTCTTACCATAACATGCCAAGACATCAAAATCCAACATCATAGGTCCTCTCCCTACCAACCTAAGATGAAGGGTGCAGTAGAGGCAACCAATTAGAACATCAAGAAGACCATCCAGAAGATGGTCAAAACCTGCAAAGATTGGCATGAAATATCGCCTTTTGCCCTTCATGGTTATCAAAGTTCCGTACGGTCCTCCACAGGAGCCACTCCATTTTCCCTGTATATGCATGGAGTCCGTACTCCCAAAAGAGGTCGAGATACCTTCCTTGATGAGTTATCATGGAAGCAAAACTGATAAAAGCTTAGTGGGTCCAAAGTCGATGCAACCACTCAAACTTAATCGAAGAAGAACGGTTAGACCTCATATGTCAAGGACAAGCCCACCAAGAGAAGATCAAAGGGCCTAAGACAAAACAAGGTCAACCCCCATATTTACCATGAGGGGGAATTTCATGGTAAACAAATTGCTTCCAGCCCAAAAAGACAAAATAGGAAAATGGGTGGCAAATTGCGATTAAACGAGTTTTCTCGGGAAGAACTCTTACCCTCACTAACATGGATAAAAAAGAACTTCGACACCCGGTCAACTCCGATATGGTGAAGAAGTATTATGCTTGAAGGGCATTGCTCATGACCCGCCAGGATGAAAACCTGCAAAGGGCATCCTGGGCAAAAGTTAAGGTCCACTCACCTCGCTAGGATACGTCATAGGAAAAATTTAGAGGCTTCTCCAAAAAAAAGGAAGAAAGAAGAAAAAGGGAAGAAGAGAAGAAAGAAAAATCCCCTAAAGAGCAATGGTTGCCTTAGTCGAAAATCGAATGGCGGCTAAGGTCACACCCTTCCAAAAGCAAGCAACCTTGTATAGTCTTCACTCCGGGCTCGAGCATCTCAACTAAGGAAATTAGGAGAACCAGGGGGGCAGATATCATAAGATATGATTGTTGAAGCCCATACAGTGTAGCCAACCTGGGCCAGCCATTCTTCTAAATTTCATTTGTAATCCTTCTGTGAAAATAATAAACCTTTGCTCATACATATCAATAAAATTCTCATTCATTTCATTTCTCTTGACCAGTTTATGAAATTGCCTCTACATTGATAAATCATAAATATGTGCAAAGTCATTTTGTCAAGGTCTTTTCATGCATCATAAACAAGGAAGCATTGAAAAAAGAAAAAGAAAAATAAAGATAAAAAGAATGATGCCTAATAGGAGATTCTTAGGCAAAAATTAGGGCAACCTACTAGATTGAAAACCCGCAAAGGGCGGTTTAGGCACTCATAAAATGGAAAAAGCCCACCAAGATATCCTAGGCAAAATTAAGGTAGCCCGCTAGACCAAAAATCCCAAAAGGGCGGTCTAGGCAAAAGATAGGGCTTAATAAAAAGAAAATGAATAAAAGAAGAGCCCATCAACATAATCATAAAAGTCCAACAAGAGAATACTGGTCACTTTTCTAGATGCATCTCATAAAAGAATAGACTGCATTTAGGGCATTCACACACAAATAGTTGCACAATACGACTCTGTCAAAATAAAAAATAAAAAATAACAAATCTCTCCAAGTAAATAACAAAAACAAAATTCATGCATATAAGGAGGCTAGCTTCATGTTTGTGATTGAAAGACAGGAAGTGCCAAAAACAGGTCTCCAAATAATACTCTCCCTCAAGAAAGTAGAGCAAGTCGCCTCCAATAATCAAGCAACTCCAGGAAAATAAGAGCTTCCAGAAGTCAAAGCTCCAATCGCTATCCTTCTACCCAATAAAGGGAGGGCATAATCAACAATGGAAAAGCCGATGGAAAGGCTTAGTCATCCTCAAGAGGATCCTTACCTACTCCGAAGGCAAAACAAAAATACTCCTCACGGACCAGCATTGCCATCACTTGAGTTAGCAAGCATACTCACCCATTCTCCACCACATTCATCGAAGGAGAATAAAAGCTACACAAAAGCCTATCACCAATGATCATGTAATCTAAGCCTCCACATTCTCAGGTTCCAACAAAAAAAGGGAGAAACGAAAAACCCTTCATCTCCAACAGATGTCCAAAAGAAAGGGCCGCAACAGAGTAGGCTGAATAAAAATCCCCAAGTGGATCTCCCTAGAAAAGTCTACAAAAAGAAGGAATCAGAATTTCCCATCCCTCAATAGAATAAGAGCTTCACACGGTCAGCTCGCATCAACATCAATCAAGAAGCCAAAACTCCATCCCTAGAAAAGAAAAATCGAATCCCCAGGAAGTCGACTAATTCCTTAGTGGATCACCAAAAAAGCTTCATCCCTAGCGGACCCCCCCAAAAGAAGGAAAAAGCCTATGTGTATAAAAGAAACTAAAAAGTAAAAAGGTACACGCATTATCCCGAAAAAGCCAAATTTCAAATTGCGAGAAAAGAGATAAATCGCGAAAAAAGGCGAAATCAAATAAAAAGCCTAACTTTTAGGTAATCAATAAAATCCCTAAGTGGGTCACCTCAGAAAAAGGAAAAATCAATGAAAAAGAAGGAATCAGAAATTCCAACAGAATAAGAGCATCATAAAAGCCAGCTCGCACCCATATCAATTAAGGAGCCGATACCCCATTCCCTCAAAGGGCTATCAAAATCTGATCCCTGGGAAGTCAACCAATCCCCTAGTGGATCGATAAAAAAGAAAGATCATCCCTAGTGAGCCTACTATAAAGGCAAAACTTCAAATTCATCCTCAGAAAGTCATTTGCCTACACATAGGCAAGACCTGGCAAGCAAGAGTCAACATCCCCAGAAGGGAATATCAGCCTAGTCAGAGGCAAAACAAATGCAGTCAAAAGTCTTCACTTCCAATGAAGCATCTGCCTACTTAGAGGCGTTACCAGAACCTCAATGAAGTATCTGCCTACTCAGAGGCATCATCAGAATCAACAAATCCCTAGTGAATTCCTGCCTACCTAAAAGGCATTCATCAAAGAACCCTCGACAACCAACAAAGACAGATGGTTACGGAAAAGCCAAAAACAAAAAACCCTGGCAATCAATAAGCTGGATGGCTATTGTAAAAGCCAAAAATAAAAGAATCCCTGGCGCATCAGATGACTACAACAAAAAGTCAACACAACAATCTTCAAACAAAAATTATTCCCCATGGTGCCAAAGCATGACCGAGATCAGTAAGTCGCTAACACAGTTTAGTCCAAGAAAAAGGACTATAACTAGATGGGGGTTCATACTCATCACCACAAGGTTGAAGAGAACAACCCGTGGATATCTACATTCATCATCGGCGCATGACCAGAAGCAGTAAGACGCCAGCACATTTTTAGGTCCAAAACAAAGGACTCAAAACCAGATGAGGGCTCATAATCATCAGCCTCAAGATCAACTACCAGAAAAAGTATCTTGTAGTCTCAAGATTATCAATAGTAAGAGCCTTACAAAAGGAGGGGTTCGAAACCAGATCAAGTCTTACAAAAGAGGACTGATCAAGAGGGTCTTACAAAAGGGGATTCCTCAAACCGGCAGAGTCTTACAAAAGGGGGCTCGTCGGCTTACAACCTGGTGGGGGTTCAAACTCATAAGAACCTTACAAAAGGGGGTTCGAAACCAAATCAAGTCTTACCAAAGGGGATTGATTAAGAGGGTCTTACAAAAGAGAATTCCTCAAACCGGCAGAGTCTTACAAAAGCGGGCTCGTCTGCTTACAAATCGGATGGGGGTTTATACTCATCGAGTCTTACAGAAGGGGACTCCGACCAAGTCTTTCAGAAGAGGACTTCAAACCGGATGGGGGTTTATACTCATCGAGTCTTACAGAAGGGGACTCCGACCAAGTCTTTCAGAAGAGGACTTCAAACTGGATGGGGGGTTTATACTCATCGAGTCTTACAAAAGGGTACTCCAACCAAGTATTTTAGAAGAGGACTTCAAACCGGATGGGGGTTCATACCCATTAACCACACATCTATCGTCTGAAGGGTCAGTGTCGCCGCCGTCCGTTCCGACGTCCAGGGACATCTCGAACGTTTATGCGAGCGGTCGCGAAAAGATGGTTTAGACTCGCGTTTTATGTTAAAAATATGTTCATTGCTTCCGAGGTGCTCAACAACTGAACTATCCTCTAATAAAAGCAAGGTTTTCGAAAAGGGGTTCTTATGGCGTCGCCACCAATGTTTTGACCGTAAACATTGGAAAAGGATAAAAAGGCGTTGATTTTAATAAAAACCAAACTTGGCCATTATAACCAGAGTTATGTAAGGGAGTTAGTTACGTGTGGGGAAGGTGTTAGCACCCCACAACGCCCCTTTCGGGTTCCCTATGACGGATTAATTCATTTAAGTGAAGATTACGAGAAATTACGCGATTACCCTATTTTATTGCATAATATTAAAAATGGCTATCTACATGACTTTATTTCATATTGCATACATAAAGCAATAAATAAAGCAGTAAAAGAGAAGAGAATTGAAAAGAACCTCCGTAGCAAGCTTTGTATTGCGAATCTTTAATCGTAAGTGTCGCCGCTGTCAAAAAGAGAAGGCGGTCGGAGCGACGCGATGGTTTCGACCCTCTTGTTTTCGCGTTTTTTATGGGTGGTTACAACACCTTTAGGTTATCCGATAACCGGGCTAACCTAGGGGCGAGGTTTTCGAAAGGTCGTCCTTGGGTTGTCTGATAACCGGGCTAACCCAATGACTAATTTTTGAAGGGTTCTGTGGAGTCGCCACCGATGTTTTTACCAGAAACATCGGAAAAGGAGTTTAAAAGGCGTTGGTTTTTGAAAAACCAACTTTGGTCATTAGAACCAGAGTTGGGTAAGGGAGTTAGTTACGTGTAAAGGAAGTGTTAGTTTCTTTATGACGCCCCTTTCGGGTTCCCTATGACAGGCCAGCTATTTTGTTAATAAATAAACTGGAAAAACACGCTTTTGCCCTTTTATTTGCAGAATTTAAAACTATGACTACATGGCCCTAATCTATTGCATAATTTAAAATTAAAGCAGTAAAAGTGGAGAGGGAGAGTTTAAACCTCCGAAGCAAGATTTCTTTTTATTTCTTTTAAAAAAAGAGGGTGCTTTGTGGCAACCCTTCACTCTACACAGCGCTAGAAACTTTTCTAGACACCGAAAAACGCTCACAAAGGCACTCAGAAACTCTGGAAATGCGTCGGAGGGATTCTAGAGAGAGGTTCTAGAGAGAAGGGAGAGCAAAAGTTGTGTGGTGTGTGGAAATGAGGGGAGGGAGCCCCTATTTATAGGTTTTCGCGCCTGACAGTGGCGAGACCGCCGTTCTCGTCTGACAGGGTTGAGACCGCCGTCTCGCCATTCGCAGGTGGCGAGACTGCCGTCTCGTTTGGCGAGACGGCGGTCTCGCCATTTGCATGAGGCGAGACGACTGTCTCGTCCCAAAAAGGCGAGGAACCTTATTTTTTGTACAGAAAATCCTTCCTATCCTAGCATGGGGCCTAATAGTCTCTCCTAGTGGCTTTTTAGGCTTCATCCATCTTCGAATAGGAGGTCTTCTACTCTTTATTTGGAGGTCGGGCAAGATTTGGGGTCTACAGCTGCCCCCCCTTTACCCGACCAGTCGACTGCCGGCCTTTTGTGCCCAGGTGATCGACTGGAGGGTAAAGGAGTTGACCCTCTTGCCCGGTTGCCCGTCAGATGCTCCGTCTTTGGATGATCCTCTGGGGAAATGTTGTGCGCTTCTGGGATGCTCCTTCTGACGGTAGCTGACCCCTTCGGCTGATGAGTACGAACCCCCATCTGGTTTGACGAGTATGAACCCTCGCCCGGTAAGCCCCCTTTTGTAAGGCCTGATGAGTATACACCCCCATCTGGTGTTTGACGAGTATGAACCCCCGTCTGGTAAGCCCCCTTTTGTAAGGCCTGATGAGTACACACCCCCATCTGGTGTTAAGCCTTCGGATGCTCCATCTTG
Organism: Sphenostylis stenocarpa; assembly: GCA_963425845.1. Classification (NCBI taxonomy): domain Eukaryota; kingdom Viridiplantae; phylum Streptophyta; class Magnoliopsida; order Fabales; family Fabaceae; genus Sphenostylis; species Sphenostylis stenocarpa. The sequence continues at coordinate 20,376,570 of OY731406.1, forward strand.
CGGTAGCTGATCCTTTGGCCGTGGTGGCGGCTTACTGCTCTAGCTCATGCGCCAACGTGAAACCTTGGGATGCTCCTTCGATGCGGTAGCTGACCCCTTGGTTGACGAGTACGAACCCTCGTCTGGTTTGGTGCCTCTGGATGCCCCTTCTTGCGGTAGCTGATCCTTTGGCTATGGTGGCGGCTTACTGCTCTAGCTCATGCGCCGGCATGAAACCTTGGGATGCTCCTTCGACGCGGTAACTGACCCCTTGGTTGACGAGTACGAACCCTCGTCTGGTTTGGTACCTCTGGATGCCCCTTATGACGGTGGCTGACCCTTTGGTGATGGTGGCAGCTTACTGCTCTAGCTCATGCGCCGGTGTAAAACCTTGGGATGTTCCTTCAACGCGGTAGCTGACCCCTTGGTTGACGAGTACGAACCCTCGTCTGGTTTGGTGCCTCTGGATGCCCCTTCTTGCGGTAGTTGATCCTTTGGCTATGGTGGCGGCTTACTGCTCTAGCTCATGCGCCGTCTCCTTGGGGAGTGATTTCTGTGTTGGTGAATGTACTTGGACCTCTTTGAATGGTCATCCGGGTTGTGCCAGGGATTTTGCGGGTGCTCATCCAGCTTGCTTGTTTGCTGGGGATCTTTGCTTTTGATTTTTGGTGGTGATCATCCGACTCTGCTGGTTGTCGGGAATTTTTGATGAGTGCCTCTTAGGTAGGCAGGAATCCTCTGGGGATTTGTTGATCTTGGTGAGGCCTCTTGAGTAGGCGGATATCCATTGAGTTTCTGGTAATGCCTCTGAGTAGGCAGATGCTTCAGTAGAAGTGAAGACTTTTGGTTGCATTTGTTTTGCCTTTGACTAGGCTGATATTACCTTATGGGGATGTTGGCTCTTGCTTGCCAGGTCTTGCCTATGCATAGGCAAATGACATTCTGAGGATGAATATGAAGTTTTGCCTTTGCAGTAGGCTCACTGGGGATGATCTTTATTTTTTATTGATCCACAGGGGAATTGGTTGCCTACCCGGGGATCTAATTTTGACTTCCCCCCCAGAGGGAATGGAGTTTTGACTCCTTGTTGGATGTTGTTGGTATGAGATGACTTTGCCGATACTTTTGTTTTTGTTGGAGGAATGGAATTTCCGATTCCTTCCTTTTTCTGAGGTGATCCACTTAGGGAGTAAGGATTTTTATTTGATTTCGCATTTTTTCGCGATTTATTTCTTTTTTATCGCGATTTTGAAATCTGGCTTTTTTATAATGCGTGCGCCTTTTTACTTTTTAGTTTCTTTTATACACGCAGGCTTTTTCCCTTCATTTTGGGAGGTCCACTAGGGATGACATTTTATTTCTTTAGTGATCCACCAGGGAATTAGTTGACTTCCTGGGGATCTGATTTTTCTTTTTTTTTTTCAGGAATGAAGTCTTGGCTCCTTGATTGATGTTGATGCGAGCTATACTTGTGAAGCTCTTATTCCACTGGGGGATGGGAATTTCTGATTTCTTTTTGTAGAATTTTTTGGAGATCCACTTAAGGATTTTTATTCGGCTTGCTCTGTTGTTGCCTTTTCTTTTGGACATCCTCTGGGGATGCAAGAGTTTTCTTCTTTTTTTCCTTTTTTGTTGAACCCTTGTTGGTATGAAGATTGGACTCTTTTGACTGTTGATGATGATGGGCTCTTGAAGCCTTTATTCTCCATTGGGGAGTGTGGAGGAGACTTTGGGTGAGTGTCCTCGATGACTCGTGTAGTGGTAATGCTGAGCCGTGAGGAGTGTTTTTGTTTTGCCTTCGGAGTAGGAAGGGATCCTCTTGGAGATGACTAACCCTTTCCGTCGGCTTTTCTTTTATGATGTCTGATGATTGTGCCCTCTTTTATTGGGTGATGATTGGAGCTTTGGCTTCTGGAAGCTTCTTATGATAACTCGCTCTTCTTTCTTGAGGGAGAGCAATGTTTAGAGACTTATTACTTTCTTGTGCCTTCTTTTCTGGGTAGAAGGATGGTAGTTGGAGCTCTTGATTTTCAGAAGCTCTTATTCTGCTGAGTCGCTTGATTGACGACTTGCTCCGTTTTCTTGAGGGCATTATTTGGAGACTCAGTCTCAGTGATCCTGTTTTCAATCACAAACATGGAGCTAGTCTCCTTATATGCATGAATTCTTTTTATTTTTATTTTATATTTTTTTTTTATCTGAAGTAATTTTTATTTCTTTTATTTTTGATATTGACAAAGTCGTTTTGTGCGACTACTTGTGTGTGGATGCCCTAAATGCAATCTATTCTTTTTGATTGATGCATCTAGAAGAGTGATTGACATTCTCCTGCTGGACTTTCATGATTATGATGAAGTACCCCTCTCTTTTATTCATTTTTTGGTTTAGCCTTATCTTTTGCCTAGACCTCCCTTTTGGGGTTTTCGGTCTAGCGGGTGCCTTAATTTTTTCCTAGGATATCTTAGCGGGCTTTTCCTTTTTTTATGAATGCCCTAACTTTTGCCTAGACCGCCCTTTGCGGGTTTTCGATCTAGTAGACTACCCTAACTTTTGCCTAAGAATCTCCTAGCAAGCATTATTCTTTTTATTGTCATTTTTCTTTCTCTTCTCTTTTTTTTTGAGAGATAGGAGCCTATCATATGCATGTATGCAATGTTTGTGATATGCATCCTATAATACTATTTCAATTAATTTTTCAAAAGGATTAACCAATGTGCTTTTACTTCTGATGAGCTTCTGACGTTATGTGCTTTCGTCGACAGGGATAGGCTGTACCAATTTTGCCGTCTCGATTTTTTCATGACCGAAGAATGATTGTGTTAATTGTAGAGCGACTTGCCATGTCAGTGCGCCCCTCCCTTTCCTTGGGGATGTCGATCCTCCTATTGATTACTATCTCCACATTTCCCTACTAATTACTAGAATGTCGTAGTGGTAAGGGTCAAGAGAAAAGAAGGAAGAGGATATTTAATTCAAAGGCTTGTCTTTTAATTGTTTTATTTTGACAAAAAATGGTTTTTGTAAGCACGGCTAGCCAAGGTTGGTTAGAGTGTTTAGGCTAGTTTAGACAAACGTTTTGTCTAAACTCTTAGATGGAAGGGTTTTGATTGAAGCTTCAACTAACTCTTTTTGATGACTCATGTGGTGGTGTTGAGTCATGAAGTAATTTTTGTTTTGCCTTTGGAGTAGGCAAGGATCCACTTGGGGATGATCGAGCCTTTCTATTGGCTTTTCTATGTTGATGGCTTCCTTCTTTTATTGGTGTAAAAGGTTGGAGCTAGTTTCCTTGAAGCTCTTTATTCTGCTGAAATGGTTTTGATTTCGCCTTTTTCTTTCGCGATTTTGATCTTTATCGTGAATTATTTGAAATCTGGCTTTTTTAATACATCACGTGTGCCTTTTATTTTATAATTTTTGTACACGTGGGCTTTTTGAAATGTAGACAGAAATAACAATGTTTATTTATTACTTCTCTTTTTTGTGATACATTCAAGCATTTTTCAATTTACTAGAAAATATCTAAAAGGAAAACCCCTAATCATCTGCTTCTGGGCTAGAATGGGCAGATGGTGCTGGCGAAGGAATACGGCGGAGTAGGCGGCGCTGGAATCTTGAGTCTGGACCAGATTCTCTATCTGACGGTCCGTCCTATCTTGCCTCGTGGTCAGCTGACTAAACTGCTGTCGCATGAACTGGAACTGCTCTTCCATATAAGCATGCTCGTCATCTATACGTCGGTACAAGCCGGCGAAGTCTGGATCATACGACTGCTGCTGAGATTCCGAAGTCGCAGGGATGTCCTATGGTGTGTCGAAATCGCGCATATCCAGCGAAATCGAGATTATGGGGTTTAAAATAAACCCTGATCCTTGTCGACTAAGGATGCTCATGTGGACCAGCATTCCTCCGCTAATCGGCTTTGGTTGGAGGCTAGCTGGGAGGTCTTCTCCGTCAGTACATCCCCAATATTCAGCTAAAGGGGTGAGAAAGGGAGCTACCATGATGGCTCCTGCTGAATCGCAGGTTCCGTAATCTTTTACGGCTTTCAGGAAAGCATATCCTGGGTTGCATCGAAGCCCTTGATGCATACAGTAGACAATGAAAAGGTCAGCCAACGTTACCTTCCCTTGGCTTTCCTTCCAGCTGTGTACGGTCTCAGCTAGCAATTTATGGCATATGCGTAGTAGAGGAGAGAAAGCTGCACCCTTCAGGTGTGACGGCAGAGTATGAGCTCCAGTGATTTCCTTCCACATGTTGGTGGTGGTGAGAGCAGCAGGTTTTTCCAGATATGCAGACCGATATTCTGGTGTTCTTGTGTCTGCTCGTTGGCAGAAGCCCATTATGACATTAAAGTCATCCAGAAAAGTGGTCTGGTAGGCTCCATCCATCCAGTAGGAGACGGCTTGAGTAGGTGGCACTCCGGGAGTTGCGGATGGCATTTCCACTAGATTAACAGAAGCAAGGAATTCCAGCGTAGCAGTACGATGGATCCGAGTAGGTGGCTCACGGAGCAGAAAGTCCCATCCTATGTTGTGGATGAACCTTCTGACATCTTGATCCCAGCCAAATGTAGTTAGGATTTCAAAATCCAACCGCAGCACGGGATTCCAAGAAAATTGTTGGATATTTGCCAGCCGTTGTTGATGTGATTCTGCCAGTAGAGTGTTGGTGATAGGAGTTCTTCTAGTGGAGGTCCTAGTGCGTTTTCTCCTGGATGAGGCTTCTCCATGCTCCATTGTATATAGTATTCACTTAAGGATGCTAGGAGTGTGTAAAAAGGGAAGAGAAGCAAGATAGAATGCTTGGAATGAGGTACCAAAGCCAAGATCCGCGCCTAGCATATATAGGAGGCGCCAAGAGACTTGGGACGGCCGTCTGGGTTGGGACAACCGTCTCACTTGAAAATTTGCTATGTGGACAACCATCTGACGAGTGGGACGGCCGTCTCACTTGAGACGCGCGTCTCATTTGATTGTGGCAATTTGGGACGGCCGTCTCGACTTTGGGACGACCGTCTCAAGCTTTTTGAGTTGATTTTTTGTTTTTTTTGCTGAGAAGGAGGATAGGACTTCATTCATTGATGTTTTAATGCATGTAATGTTTCATGATATGCATCCTATGATCTATTTCAGTTAATATTTCGAAAGTTTTAACTGATGTGCTTTGACTTCGGGCGCATTCTTGGTGTTGTACCTTTCTGTCGTCATGTTTCTTGATTAACAAGCTTGGTTGTACCTGATTTGCTGTCTTGGACTTTTCTTGCTATAGCCGAAGAGCAATCTTTTGTTCGTAGGGCAACTGCCATGTTAATGCCCCCCTTCCTTTCCTTAGGGATTTCAACCTTCCTATTGATCACTATGTTTCCACATTCCCCTTATTACTTGAATGCTTTATAGTGAAATGGTCAAGAGAAGAGAAAGAAAAGGATTTACAACAAGGGCTTGTGTTTTAGAGGGATATTTTTTGTAATAGAGGTTTTTGTAAGAACGGCTAGCCAAGGTTGGTCTGTGTTTAGGCTAGTTTAGGTAAACGTTTCGTTCTTATGATGTGGCGTCTTTATTTTACTAACTTGTGGCGCCTTTTTGTGATTGATTAGCTTTCCTAGCCCGCCCTTTCAGGTTTTTAGCCTAGGATGTTATGCTTATGTCCTAACTTTTGTCTAGGTTTCCTTTTTTTGTATTTATTTTTTAGGAATACCTAGCGAACTTTTATAACCCTAATTTTTGCCCAGGTTACCCTTTATTATTGTTCGGGTCTCTTGCCGGGTTTACCCTATCTTTTGCGCAACCCCCTTTTGTGGGTTTCCTGCCGGGTATTTTGCCCTTTTATTTTCTTGTCTTGGCCTTTGGCCTTGACGGGCTCTCCTTTTTGTGTGTGTATATATATATATATATATATATATATATATATATATATATATATATATATTGCATAACATTGTCAAAACTTGATTTTATCGAGATAATTTTTATCCGTGTTTCTAGTTAATCAATCATATTTGACTTTGCTTTATGACGCTTTGATTGTTCTGACGCATTTGGAACAAAACGTCTATCTAAACCTTGTTTATTAAAAATGGGGTATAGACATATTTAGCAAGAAAAGAAGCAGATAGTAAGAATAGCATTTTTGTAATTTTGGGGAAATGTGTGCCCTAGAAATGCTCGGGGGTCGAGCATACCCCGAGGAGTGATCTCTAATAGTCACTAGGTTTACATCCCTTAGAATTGGAAGAAGGACATCTAATGACTAACGCTACCCTTTGCGCTAATATCCCTCCTTTTCGGAATATCGTCTTTGAGGGATAAGACTTCCCTCGTATGGTTTGATCTTTCGTGGGGTCGTACCCTAAACCATACTTTAAAGGATTATCTTTGAACTTCGGTGGCTCTTTTATTCCTTGAGTATTCTTTCCGAGCCCTTGTCCTGGGCGATATCCATATCTTTTCATCATACAGGCCACCTTTGTATTATTGGGAAATCTTTCTATGTTGGCAATTTCGAGTGCTTGAAAAGATGTTTCAAGAGCCTCTTCAGCCGCATCCACATATGGTTAGACAGACGGTTTGCTAATTAAAAAGTCTTCTTCAGCTTGAACTGTGACAAGTTTATCATTTGTCACAAACTTGACTTTTTGGTGGAGCGTTGAAGGTATTGCCTTAGCGCTATGAATCCAAGGTCTACCAAGGAGACAACTATATACTGGCGTGATATCCATCACGTGGAAGTCTATGTTAAAAATAGTAGGGCCAATTTGGATTGGTAAACTAATCTCTCCTACTACTTCACGTCTTGATCCGTCAAAGGCTCGAACAATCATATTACTCGGGCGCATGTGGGTTCCTTGCACTGTTATTTTGTCAAGTGTGCCTTTAGGCATGACATTTAAGGATGACCCATTATCCACAAGAAATTTGGAAATGAGATATTCCTTGCATTTAACCGAAATATGCAAGGGCTTATTGTGATTTGACCCTTCTAAAGGGAGTTCTTCATTTGTGAAGGTAAGATGATCATTAGCTATAATGTTACCAATGATTCCTTCGAACTTGTCTTGTGATATTGCATGTGGAACTAATGATTCATTCAAAACCTTTAACAATACGTTTCGATGCGGTTCCGAACTCATTATAAGTGATAACAAGGTTATCTTTGCAGGAGTGCGATTGAGTTGATCGATGATGGAGTACTCACTTTGTCTTATGTACTAGAGTAACTCATCTATCTCCTCCTTGGATTCTTTTTCCTCTTCGGCCTTATCTTTTGGAATATTATCTTGTAATTCCTTGGGGGAATATATTCTTCCGCTTCTCGTCATGCCCCTAATACCGGCTATGTTGGAGATGTCTTGATTAACTGGTGATTCTTCTGAGTATCTCCAAGGTACAACTTTATTTGATGAATAAGGGAAAGGATGAGGCATGAATAAACGTAAAGGCGTTATTGCTTCTTCCCTTTTATCGATTGGAATAACCAACGGTGCTTGTTTATTATCATCTTTGGGTCTATCGACCGTTGTAAAGATTTTGATGACGAAAGGCTTCTTTTCCATTTATTTTGATTTGCGGAAAGCACATCAATTAATCCTTCCTTTTTATTATCTTTGTTATTAAAATGAGGAGGGATGTATGAATGTATGCAACTTATGAATGCAATATACAGTTTAAGGAAAAAAAATCTTTTTATTTCAACTAGAAAGTGTTTATCCTTCTATACAATGCTTTGAAGCAAGTGTTGACAAAAACGGAGAAGCTTGAAGAATCCTATAGGTAAATTAGGCTTTCTTCGTAATTCATCTTCAGCTATTCTCACATGATTTCTGAGCGTCTTGATTTGCTCATGTACCGCCTGGCTCATATCTTCACTATATCGACGAGCCTCTTTTATCTTTTCTTCTTGATGAACGATCAAGGCATGTTGTTGGTCAGACCTTTCTATTACTTGGTCTCTTTCACGAAGTAATTGACCATACTGAGATAATCCATCTTTTTCTTTATCATGTAGCTCCTCTAGGTCTTCTTTGTATCTTTCAGCGGTTTCCCACCACTTTTGTGCTTCTGACCGAGTTTCTGCTAGGTCATCATGTATTAACTTGATCGTTTTTGCCTGTTCTGCAAGCGCACTCTCAAGATGTGTTATTTCGTCACTCATGTCCCGGAATAGACTATCTTGTTCAAGCCTTGGAATTTTCAGTGCTTGTTTAGTCTCTTCTTGATAATCAACACAATCATTCTTAAGGCGCTCTATTTCATGGTCCTTCTTTTTACATTGCCTTTTTAGACCATCTATTGTAAGGGTTGCTTCTTGCTCTTTTTCTTCGAAGGCCCTTAGCTGAGCTTCCATGACTTCTACCCTTTTATTTAAGGCATTGACCTGCAATTGTAGCTCTTCATTGACTAATGTTGTAGTGAATGTAGTAGATGGTTGGGGTATCCTTCTACTCTTCCTCCATTCTTCATATTCGTGGGACGTAGACACCTGAACCTTTCCAAGTTCTTTATCCCCTATATAGACTGGTCTTTCCCATGCTTTCCGGACAGCGGATACTTCTTCAAAGCTATGGGAGTAATGGCATAGACCCAGCCCTCTGAGCTCTTGTTGAGTTGGCACAGTCTAGGTTCTCATGAGTTGTCTCATTGCTATCTTAGGAGAGTAAGCTATACAACCCCTGAGGCCTAGTAGTGGTATGCTCAGGTAATCTCCGCATCGTACAAGAATATAACCGGGTCGGAACCAAGGGCAAACCCATGATACATGCTCTATGTTCCAATTTTCTAACTCGGTTTTCCATTCTAAAGCTTGACGGTGCTGAAGAGGAATTTTTGCAAAACTTCTTAAAGGATCAGGGAATATGCCCATGTAGCTTGAAGCATAGAAGTGAGTGACGCCCCATACATATAGTAATGAAGTGCAACATCTAAGTGTTTTCCCCTGTTTCTGTCGGCAAAAATCTACTGAAAGCAGGGTATCAGCAAGAATTGCAGGTATAGGACTCTTAGAGTATACATCCCAGGCAAAGAATGCATCTATTGCAGCATGATCCACAACGTTCACATGAAATGGGAATAATATGATTCCGAACATTGCTAATGCTAGAGTTTTGTTGAAGGTAGACCAATCTTTCTTTTCAGCCAAAGAGATTAAGTGGTCTTCTATTATTGACATTTTCCAACCTCAGATGTTCCCTTTTCCCTCTAGGATGGATTGATGAGGAGGCAATCGTATGATAGTAGCAACCTTACTCACGGCCACATACACTCCTGAGCAGACATAGACCCCTACTGACTGAGGCCATCTAATCATGAGTTCATATTCTTCTAAGGTTGGTACTAAGTCAAACTGCGAAAACTCAAAGCAGTGCAGATTGGGATTCCAGAAGTGGACCAATGCTCTAACAAAGATAGGATCGATGTTGATTTTCAGGAGGTCAAGAATCCTTCCATAGGATTTCTAAAAATTAGCACTGACCTCTGGCGGCATATATGTACACAACTGCCTTAACTTCTCTACACGACATAGAAGGATTTCCACTTTCTTTAACTGTCTATTACTGGATCCCTCCATTATCTAAAAGAAATGAAAATGCATGATATGAGGATGAGTCCTTGTAAATGCATGCATGTAAGTGTTTGTTTTTCTAAATATTATCATGTTTTATTCCTAATATGATACATGATAGTGCTTGGTTTTTTTTTGAAAAGAAAACTATCTATATGAATGTTTATGGATTTTGATGAAGAGAGTCCTATTTTCTTCTCTTATTATTTTTATGAACATAAGTTGTATGAATCATAAGACTTTTTGTCAAAAATCTTTTTATTATAAAAAGGCATTTTTACGGCTTTGAATTGTTTTTACATTTTTTATGACCCTTTATCTCTTTTGTCGGTCAACGTGGCTACTTAGCTTACAAAGAACCTGAAACCAGGCTAGCTCAACTGAAGACTGTCCGAGATAAAGTGGGTTTATCTTATCACTTTTATGTTTTTTAGGGTTTTTCACTATTTTTGTTGTATGATTACCCTATGCTAATGCATCAGTACAAATGCAGCAAACGAATGCACATACAATTCATTCATCCACGAGCAGAGCCACACTTATTTAATCACGAGGTAGGGTTTTCCTGCAGAAACGTGCTTGGTTTAGGTGGTTCTAAACTATTCTCACCAAGGCCAAAGGTCCCCAAGGTGCCCCCATTATAGGCACCTCTCAATCTCTCAGTCCTCGGGTCATGCACGGAACTCCGTGTCGACATCCTTAGACCAAAAGAAGAGAGTTATCACCTTGAGTTGGTGGTTTCCGACAACGGTTGTAGCCCCGTGTGCCAACAAGCCGGTCGTATCTGCCACCCACTCCCTATAGGTATTCACTCTTGCCCCCGGGTATAGAGGGACTGTTGTGTGCAAGGGTTTTTGTGTGCAATTTATATTTCAAACAATTTGCAGAAAATAATCATACAACAATTATTAAAGCCATACAATAAAACATATGGAAGAGGGTAAAGGCGTAATTTCAAATCTTTACTTAGTTTGAATTTATCCGTCACTAAATGGGATCAACTCTCTAGCTTCCCCAGTGGAGTCGCCATCTGTCACCGCCATCCGTTCCGACGTCCAGGGACATCTCGAACGTTTATGCGAGCGGTCACGAAAAGATGGTTTAGACTCGCGTTTTATGTTAAAAATATGTTAATTGCTTCCGAGGTGGTCAACAACTGAACTATCCTCTAATAAAAGCAAGGTTTTCGAAAAGGGGTTCTTATGAAGTCGCCACCAATGTTTAGACCGTAAACATTGGAAAAGGATAAAAAGGCGTTGATTTTAATAAAAACCAAACTTGGCCATTATAACCAGAGTTAGGTAAGCGAGTTAGTTACGTGTGGGGAAGGTGTTAGCACCCCATAACGCCCCTTTCGGGTTCCCTATGATGGATTAATTCATTTAAGTGAAGATTACGAGAAATTACGCGATTACCCTATTTTATTGCATAATATTAAAAATGGCTATCTACATGACTTTATTTCATATTCCATACATAAAGCAATAAATAAAGCAGTAAAAGAGAAGAGAATTGAAAAGAACCTCCGTAACAAGCTTTGTATTGTGAATCTTTAATCGTAAGGATGCGTTTTGGTAATCCCTCGCTCTACAAAGACTCTCCTCTCCGAATACAAGATCGACTCGACTAAATTTTTACAGAAGAATCGAATGCTGGAATATAATTCCTTAACTGATTGTTACCTTATTAAGGCAATCAGAGAGTTCATTCGAAGTAAGAAGAGAAGACAAGTACTGGGAGTTGTCTGGGGTGTGAAAAAGTGGCAAATGAGCCTCCTATTTATAGTTTTCGCAGCCTGGCAGCTTGGGACGACCGTCTGGAGCTTGGAAATCAGGGACGACCGTCTGGGGAAGTTGGGACGGCCGTCTGGGATTTGGGACGGCCGTCCCATTCAAATTTGGGACTTGAGACACGCGTCTCACCTTTGGGACGGGCATCCCACTTGGCCAGGGCAGCTTGGGACGGTCGTCCCACATTTGGGACGACTGTCTCAACTTGTTTTGGCCAGCTTTTGTGTTCTGGGGCCCCCGGGAAGCTTTCCTTTCTTTATTCGGACGTAGATTGATGCCGATAGATGCCCATTGAATCTTTATCTTCGTATAGGAAGTCTTCTTGGCCCTTTTTGAGATGCCGAGCGAACTTTATTTTGTTATAGGAAGTCTCCTTAGCCTTTATTGAGAGGCCGGGCAAAATTAGGGGTCTGCATTCAGCTTCCGCAACATGGAAGTATCCTTAAGTAAAAAACTCTACATGCACTTACCTCAGCCAAAGGGTCAGCTATCGCGTCAAAGGAGCATCCTGAAGATTCACCCGTATCGTCCGAAGGGTCAGCCTCCACAACAAGGAAGCATCCTAAAGATAACACCAGACTACACTCATGATCCCAAGGGTCAGCTACCACGACAAGAGGAGCATCCAGAAGACAACCGAGTAAGAGGGTTAACTCCTTCACCCGCCAATCGACCTTATGGTACGTTAGCCCATAATCAATTGGTCGGGTCAAGGGGGGGCAGCTGTAGACCCCAAATCTTGCTCGACTTCCCAATAAAGCCATAGATCACCCGTTTCGAAGATGGTCAAGACTTTGTTAAGTCTCTAGTAGCTTTTTCTAGGTTCCATTTAAGATAGGAAGGATTTTCAGATGCAATAAAAATCAAAAATTTCATCAGAAACAGCAGATGGTCGTCCAGGACAGTCAGACGACCGTCCATGCCAACTTTAAGGCAATGGACGGCCGTCCACTTAGCCTGGACGGCAGTCCATGGCAACTTTTGGCCATGGATGGTCGTCCACTTTTTCCTAGTGCGGTTCTCTATAAATAGGAGCCCCATTCCTCGAATTTTTCACACGTCTCCACTCCTACACTCTTGATATGAATCTCAATACCAACTGATATGAATCACAAGGGGTGATTTAGGATCTTTAAGGTTAGAACTTTGTAGGAAATTTAGGAATTTAGTGATAAGGTGGAAGGAAAGAATCACTCTTTCCAAGGAAGGCAACACACAAAGGATGTGAAAGTCCTTTGATACAGCCAAGAGTTGTTGAATCACTCAAGAATTTAGGAGAATCACTCTCACTAAGATAAAAGAGATAAAATCTAATATTTCTAAAAATAAAACTCAACTTGTTATTTCTGATAAAAATGGTTCAACTTATAAAGAAGTTTTGCCATCAGAGTTACAAATATTCATTAAAGGAAAATAAATGCTAATAATTATTTATTAACCTAGGAGTTGAAAACTACTTAATAATTGATTGTAACTGAAATTGTGGCATCCAAAATGTAGACCCCAAATCTTGCTCGGCCTCGAAATAAAGTCAGAAGACCCCCTATTTGAAGATGGCGAAGCCTAACAAGCCACTAGGAGAGACTATTAGGCCCCCGTACTAAGATAGGAGGTTTTTCTAGCCCGAAAAATAAAGTTTCTCGCCCTGAAGGGACGAGACCGCCGTCTGGAAGGACCAGACCGCCGTCTCGCCTCACGCCAGGGACGAGACCGCCATCTGGATTATCCAGACGGCGGTCTCAACTTCTGCCTAGTCGAGACGGCGGTCTGGATTATCCAAACGGTGGTCTCGACCCCCTGCCATGATCGAGACGGCGATCTGGATTGTCCAGACGGCGGTCTCGACCCTGTCAGACGAAACGGCGGTCTCGACCTGTCAGGCGCGAAAAACTATAAATAAGGGCTCTCCCCCCCTCATTTCCACAGAGAAACACACAGTTCCTCCTCCTTCTCTCTAGATTTTCTCTCTCTAGAATCCCTCCGAAGCATTTCCGGAGTTTCTGAGTGTCTTTAGGAGAATTTTGAGCGTTCTAAATCTTCTTTAGAATCCCTCCGAGGCATTTCTGGAGTTTCTGAGAGTTTGTAGAGTGAAGGGTTGCCAAAAAGCACCCACTCTTTAAAGAGAAATATAAAAAGCTTGCTTGGGAGGTGCACTCTCTCTCTTTCTAATTTTACCGCTTTCATTTAAAATTATGAAATAGAAGCTAGGGCCATGTAGTCATAATCTTTAAATACCGCATAATAAAAGGGTAAAAGCGCAATTTTCCAGTTTAATTATTTATCCAAAGTAGCCGGCCTATCATAGGGAACCCGAAAGGGGCGTCATAAAGGAACTAACACTTCCTTTACACGTAACTAACTCCCTTACCCAACTCTGGTTCTAATGACCAAAGTTGGTTTTCGAAAACCAACGCCTTTTTAAACTCCTTTTCCGATGTTTCCGGTAAAAACATCGGTGGCGACTCCACGAACCCTTCAAAACTCGTTCTTGGGTTAGCCCGGTTATCGGACAACCCAAGAACACTTTTTGAAAACCTCATCTCTAGGTTAGCCCGATTATCGGACAACCTAAGGACGTTGTAACCACCCATAAAAAACGCGAAAGCAAGAGAGGGTCGAAAAAACCATCGCGTCGCTCTGACCGCCTCTTTTTGACGGCGGCGACAGATGGCGACTCCACTGGGGAATCCTAGAGAGTTGATCCCATTTAGTGATGGGCTGGCTTAAAAATAATTAAACCAAGAAAATAGCGCTTTTACCCTGCCTTGTATTATAACATGCTTTATTGTTTGGCTTTCAAATAATTGTTGCTTGTTTATACTTACGCAATTGATTGAGATATAAACTGCACACAAAACCCTTGCACACTACAGTTCCCTCTATACCCGGGGGCAAGTGAGATAACCATAGGGAGTGGGTGGTAGGTACGGTTCACTGTAGTTAGGGCCTTGTGCCCACTAGTGTGATCGGAAACCACCACTCAAGGTGATAACCTTCCTCTTTTGGCAACAAGACCGACTCTGGCCTTAGTGTTGAGCATGGTCGGACGGCTAGAGAGTGGGGACCCTATAATGGGGCACCTTGGGGGCCTTAGCCTGGTGAGAACAGTTAGAACCTACCCTGACCAATGCACTTTTCTGCAGGAAAACCCTACCTCGTGATAAAAACGAAATCTCGCCTGTTCGGGGATGATCGAATTGCGTGTGCATATGATTGTTGCATTTGTATGTTGCATGGCATAAACAAACAACAGAACAAAAACCAAAAATATTTTTCACAAATAAACACCCTTATCTCGGACAGTCTGCCTTTTAGCTAGCCTGGTTTCAGGTTCTTTGTAAGCTAAGTAGCCACGCAGTTCCGACAGAAGAGATAAGGGACGATAAATATTCTTTCACATAAAGCCACATTTTATCTCGGACAGTCTGCCTTTTAGCTAGCCTGGTTTCAGGTTCTTTGTAAGCTAAGTAGCCACGCAGTCTGACAGAAGAGATAAAAGGCTATAAAAAAAATCCAAAATAAATAAAATAATAATAACAAAATCAAAACGTTTATAAAAATAATGTTGACAAAGTCGTATCATTCATAAGTGGAAAAACCAAGAGAGAAAATGAATGCATAAGGAAAGTATGCATACGCATCATTTTAATAAACCCCTAAAAAATGGGTCTTAGAGACGTTTTTTGGGAAAATTACTGGGCCAAATCGCCTTCAGCAATTTATAGCTTGGTTCTTCACCCTTTTCTCTTCGTTTTGACATGCTGTGCGTCCAAATCGGACAACCCAGTCAAAAGTTATGCCACTTTGAACATCTACTGCCTTTTGTATTGGTGCGTGCATAAATACATTTATTCTAGGGAGCACTAGATATCCCTAAGACAATGGCGAAAGAGGCCCCGAGCACATTTATGACCTTCGCGACAAGGAAGGAATGAATGTACTAAGGTGTGATGGTGACCCCCATTATACTTGTCAAGTCTGTGATGGGAAATGAACCATTACACCAAGGTGGGTAGGATACCCCACAAAGCATAAGCTTTAAGGAGGATACCTAAGTCATTGTCTTAAGGAATATCCATCTCATATATCATTCAATAAAATCTTTTTACATTCTAGAAAGCGGCTGGTATTCTTCATGCCCTCATCCGCATACCAAAAAAAAAAAAAAAAACACAAAATCCCAAACACTATCATACGTCATGTTAGAAAATAAAACATGATAATGTTTAGGAAAAAACAAACACTTGCATGCATGCCTCCACCAAGCTTCATCCTCATGCATCTAATAATAGACAGTCGAAGAAGTGGATATTCCTCAATACCATGAGAAGAGGATTAGGGCATTCGCATGCCATGCACGGGAAGTCAAAAAGAAAATAAATAGAAATATTAACCCGCCTATGGGTTCATTTAGGCTTCTCCGCTTTAAAAAAAAATGTACTTCGAAACATTGCATTGAGGAATGTACACTGTCTGGATGAAATAAATAAAATTGTTTGTTTTCATCATCTCTTCAAACGTCTACTGCATTCATAAATTGCATTCATTCTCACTTTAATAATAATAAGATAATAAAAAAGAAAGGATTAATTGATGTGCTTCCCACGAATCGAAATAGGATGAAGAACAAACCTTTTGTCGTCAAGTTATCTCCAACGGTTGATCCGCCTAAGAAGGATAATAAGCCTCAACCGTTGGCCATCTGAGTAAATAAAGGAGAGGGGGCAAGGATGTCATCGCATTTGTTCATGCCTCCCACGAAAAAAGTTGTACGCAAAAAACATCGTTCATCAATGAAGATATCTCCAGCATAGCCGGCATTCGGGGGCAAGATTAGAAATGAAAGAATTTATTCCCCCAAGGAGCTATAAGGCAATGCTCCCAAGAATAAAGGAAAAATAATAAGACCGAAGAAAAACATAATCCAAAAAGAAAATTGAAGAGACTTTGGATTCACGACGCTGAGGCAATTCACGACGCTCCGCCAAAGAGACAAACTCAGGGTAGGCGACAAGCTAGTCACATTTTGAGCTAGAGATGACATTCGGATCAGCAAGTCGTCTACCCTACCTTGAATGGATGCGACTGAAAGGGACCTTTGAAATATCTTTTGCCAATACGAAAAGACTTCCCCAACAATATGAAGGTGACCCACATGATGAGAAAATATGGATATCGCCCAAACCAAGGGCTCATTAGAAACTCTCAAGGAATAAGGGAGCCACCAAAATTTAAAGACAATCCTTTAAAGCATGGCCTAGGGCATGACCCTACAAAGGATCAAGCTACACGGAGAAAAGGGAAGTCTCCCCTTTGTAGCTCAAATCAGATTTTCCCATATAGAGGGGTTCAAGCGTCAAAAGCAACTTTAGTCATTAGGTGTTCTCCTTCTGATTCCTAGGGTTTGTAAATCCAATGACTATTAGGGATTACTCCTCGGGGCTAGCCCGACCCCCAAGCATTGTAGGGCACATATTTCCCTATTAATTACAAAGAATGTCATTCTTACTATCTGCTTCTCTTCTTGCTATTCATGTCTAAACCTCATTAATAACCATGTTTAAGCAAACATTTTCAAAAGTACGTCAAAGTAATCAAAATGCGCCATTGACCAAAATAAAAGTCAAACCACTCATCACCACTGATTGACTAGAAGCACAAAATAAAGTTTTACCTCGTCATAAATAAAGCCGTGTTTCGCCAATGTTGTGCAAAAAGAAAACAAAAATCAAAGGAAGCCCATAGAAGCTAAAGGCCAAAAAAAAAAAAAAAAAGAGAATGCAAGGTACCCGGTAGAAAACCCACAAAGGGGGTTACGCAAAAGTTAGGGTAAACCCGCTAGGAAACCCGAACAACCATAAAGGGTAGCCTAGGCAAAAATTAGGGTTACAAAATAAAGTCCGCCAGGTTTCCAAAGCAAGAAAAAAGAAACCTACACAAAAGTTAGGACAAAACCAAAAACAACATCCTAGACTGAAAACCCAAAGGGCAGACTGGGGAAGTCAATCAGTCATAGCAAGCGCCATAGAATAAGACGTCACTCCACAAACAAAACGTTGTTTAAACTAGCCTAAACACTCTAACCAACCTTGGCTAGCCGTGCTTACAAAAACCATTTTTGTCAAAATAAAACAATTCTAAACACACAAGCCTTTGAATTCAATATCCTCTTCTTTCTCTTCTCTTGACCCTTACTACTACAGCATTCTAGTAATTAGTAGGGAAATGTGGAGATAGTAGTCAATAGGAGGATTGACATCCCCAAGGAAAGGGAGGGGCGCACTGACATGGCAAGTCGCTTTGAAATCAACACAATCATTCTTCGGTCATGGTAAAATCAAGATGGCAAAATGGGTACAGCCTATCCTGGTCGACAAAAGCACATAACGTCAGAAGCTCATCAGAAGTAAAAGCACATTGGTTAATCCTTTTGAAAAATTAATTGAAATAGTATTATAGGATGCATATCGCCAACATTGCATGCATATGATAGGCTCCTATCTCTCAAAAAAAGAAGATAAAGAAAAAATGAGAATAAAAAGAATAACGCCTGCTAGGAGATTCTTAGGCAAAAGTTAGGGTAGCCTGCTAGATCGAAAACCCGCAAAGGGCAGTCTAGGCAAAAGTTAGGGCGTTCATAAAAAAGGAAAAAGCCCGCTAAGATATCCTAGGCAAAAATTAAGGCAGCCCGCTAGACCGAAAACCCCAAAAGGGCGGTCTAGGCAAAAGATAGGGCTAAACCAAAAAATGAATAAAAGAGAGGGGTCCTTCATCATAATCATGAGAGTCCAGCAGGAGAATGCCAGTCACTTTTCCAGATGCATCAATCAAAAAGAAAAGATTGCATTTAAAGCATCCACACACAAGTAGTCGCACAAAACGACTTTGTCAAGGTAAAAGAAACAAAAAACGAAAAGCATTCATGCATATAAGGAGAATAGCTCCATGTTTGTGATTGAAAACAGGATCACTGAGACTGAGTCTCCAAATAAAGCCTTCAAGAAAATGGAGCAAGTTGTCAATCAAGCAACTGAGCGGAATAAGAGCTTCTGAAAATTAAGAGCTCGAGCTACCATCCTTCTATCTAGAAAAGAAGGCACAAGAAAGTAATAAGTCTCCAAACATTGCTCTCCCTCAAGAAAGAAGAGTGAGTTGTCATAAGAAACTTCCAGAAGTCAAAGCTCTAATAATCACCCAATAAAAGAGGGCACAATCATCAGACATCATAAAAGAAAAGCCGATGGAAAGGCTTAGTCATCCCCAAAAGGATCCTTGCCTACTCCAGAGGCAAAACAAAAAGATTACCTCACGACTCAGCTGCATCACCACATGAGTCATCGAGCACACTCACCCAAAGTCGCCTCCACACTCCCCAATGGAGAATAAGGGCTTCAAGAGCCCACCATCATCAACAATCAAAAGAGTCCAGTCTCCATACCAACAAGGGCTCAACAAAAAAAGGAAAAAAGAAGAAAACCCTTGCATCCCCAGCGGATGTCCAAAAAGGCCATGACAGAGAAGGCCGAATAAAAATCCTCAAGTGGATCTCTAAAAAATTCAACAAAAAAAAAAGAATCAAAAATTACCACTCTCCAATGGAATAAGAGCTTCACAAGTTTAGCTCGCATCAACATCAATCAAGGAGACAAAACTCCATCCCTAGAAAAGCAAAAATCAGATCCCCAGGAAGTCAACCAAATCACTGGTGGATCACGAAAGAAAGAAAACGTCATCCCTAGTGGACCAACCAAAAGAAGGAAAAAGCCAGCGTAATAAAAAGAGACTAAAAAGTAAAAAGGCTTATGCATTATCCCAAAAAAGCCAAATTTCAAAATCGCAAAAAAAGAGATAAATCGTGGAAAAAAGCGAAACCAAAAGTCTTCACCTCCAAACGGAACATCTGCCTACTCAGAGGCATTACCAAAAACTCAATGGATATCCGCCTACACAAGAGGCGTCACCAAGATCAACAAATCCCCAGAGGATTCCTGCCTACCTAAGAGGCACTTATCAAAAAATTCCCGACAACCAGCAAAGTCGGATGACCACCACAAAAGATAAAAAACAAAGAATCTCCAGCAATCAACAAGCTGGACGAACACCAACAGAATCCCCGGCACAAACCGGACGACAATTCCCAGAAAAGACAAAAAACAAAGACAGAACACATCTCAACAACGGCGCATGAGCCACCTGAGCTGTAAGACGCCACCACCACCAGTTCACCAGAGTGAACTGTACCACCCTGATGGGGGGGCCATACCCATGCAGTCCCACACAACGGACTGTAACTACCAGCCTGATAGGGGGTTTATACCTATCAACCAGCATACAAGAAGTGCCTAGCCGGCGCATGAGCCACCTGAGCTGTAAGACGCCACCACCACCAGTTCACCAGAGTGAATTGTACCACCCTGATGGGGGGGCCATACCCATCCAGTCCCACACAACGGACTGTAACTACCAGCCTGATAGGGGGTTTATACCAATCAACCAGCATACAAGAAGTGCCTAGCCGGCGCATGGGCCACCTGAACAGTAAGCCGCCACTACCACCCTGATGGGGGGTTCATACCCATCTGGTCCCACACAACGGACCGTACCACCCTGATGGGGGGGTTCATACCCATCAGGTCCCACACAACGGACCGTACCACCCTGATGGGGGGTTCATACCCATCCAGTCCCACACAACGGACTGTAACTACCAGCCTAATGGGGAGTTTATACCCATCAACCGAAGGATCGGCTACGACAGGAGTAGTATACAGAGGTTCCACCACGTGTCAACCAAAGGGATCGGCTACGTCAGGAGTAGTATCCCGGAGCTGCATACATACAACATCTCCCCAGAGGATCATCCGCCACAAGACGGGACGTCCGAAGGGTAGCCGGGCGAGAGGGTCAACTCCTTTACCTTCCTGTCTACCTGTCTGGCACAACAAAGCCAACAACCGACTAGTCAGGTAAAGGGGGGGCAGCTGTAGACCCCAAATCTTGCCCGGCCTCCAAATAAAGTCAGAAGACCCCCTATTTGAAGACGGTCGAAGCCTAACAAGCCACTAGGAGAGACTATTAGGCCCCCGTACTAAGATAGGAGGTTTTTCTGGCCCGAAAAATAAAGTTTCTCGCCCTGAAGGGACGAGACCGTCGTCTGGAAGGACCAGACCGCCGTCTCGCCTCACGCCAGGGACGAGACCGCCGTCTGGATTATCCAGACGGCGGTCTCGACTTCTGCCTAGTCGAGAAGGCAGTCTGGATTATCCAGACGGCGGTCTCGACCCCCTGCCATGATCGAGACAGCGGTCTGGATTGTCCAGACGGCGGTCTCGACCCTGTCAGATGAAACGGCGGTCTCGACCTGTCAGGTGCGAAAAACTATAAATAGGGGCTCTCCCCCCCTCATTTCCACAGAGAAACACACAGTTCCTCCTCCTTCTCTCTAGATTTTCTCTCTCTAGAATCCCTCCAAAGCATTTTCGGAGTTTCTGAGTGTCTTTAGGAGAATTTTGAGCGTTCTAAATCTTCTTTAGAATCCCTCCGAGGCATTTCCGGAGTTTCTGAGAGTTTGTAGAGTGAAGGGTTGCCAAAAAGCACCCACTCTTTAAAGAGAAATATAAAAAGCTTGCTTGGGAGGTGCACTCTCTCTCTTTCTAATTTTACCGCTTTCATTTAAAATTATGAAATAGAAGCTAGGGCCATGTAGTCATAATCTTTAAATACCGCATAATAAAAGGGTAAAAGCGCAATTTTCCAGTTTAATTATTTATCCAAAGTAGCCGGCCTATCATAGGGAACCCGAAAGGGGCGTCGTAAAGGAACTAACACATCCTTTACACGTAACTAACTCCCTTACCCAACTCTGGTTCTAATGACCAAAGTTGGTTTTCGAAAACCAACGCCTTTTTAAACTCATTTTCCGATGTTTCCGGTAAAAACATCGGTGGCGACTCCACGAACCCTTCAAAACCCGTTCTTGGGTTAGCCTGGTTATCGGACAACCCAAGAACACTTTTTGAAAACCTCGTCTCTAGGTTAGCCCGGTTATCGGACAACCTAAGGACGTTGTAATCACCCATAAAAAACGCGAAAGCAAGAGAGGGTCGAAAAAACCATCGCGTCGCTCCGACCGCCTCTTTTTGACGGCGGCGACACAAAAGTCAATCAGTTATGCACCCTATTGGTCTCCCAAAGACTGATAACTAAATTTCCAATTGGGGCCCTTATTACAACTTGCAATAAAACTAAACTAAATCCCATTAATTGATGTTAATAATATGAAAGTGGCCCATAAAAAGTGAGTATAATGTTAGTTCTAATAACCTATTCATGCTTTTTAATCTTTTGTTTTCAGTTTCTAATTTTTTTGCTACTGCATGTATTTCATTAAAAGCATCTTGTAATGAGCTATAATTCATAGAGTCAGAACTTACACTGGTTTTTGGTGAATCCGAGTTGACCATTAGGCATGTCTCTGTTGTTTCTTCATAGGCCATTTCAAGAATCTTCCACATTTGTGTAGCAGTCTGACAGTGTGCTATCCTGAAAAAATTGTTTCTGTTAAGTGTAGAAATGATAATATTTTTGGCAATACAATCATCCTGGATTAATTTCTTTTCATAGTCATTTAAGCTAGACCAATCTTTGTTAACGATATCAGTTTCTTGTTCAATTATATTCCAAACATTTATACTAACAGATTCAATAAAGATCTTCATCCTAATTTTCCAAAAAGGATAATCTGTTCCACAAAACAGTGGAGGTCTATCAAAACAAGCACCCTCAGAAAATTTGTTTCCAGCCATGGATCGAAGAACTTGAATAACTTTCAAGCACCTCGCTCTGATGCCAATTGTTAGAAAAAAGAGGCTGAGATCAAGAGGGGGGGGGGTGAATTGATCTTTAAAAGTTTTTCGCAAATAACAGATTATCTAATTCAAAAATTAAGATTCCAGATCTGTTCTTGAATTACAAAGCAATCAATCAATATAAATGCAGCGACAGAATTAAAATAGAGAAAGGTTAAGAAAGATATCACCGATGTTTTATACTGGTCCACCCAATACCAGGGCTACGTCCAGTCTCCAGCCAAATTCCAGCTGGGTTCCACTAGATCAAATGTTTTACAGATTTACAATCTTACACTTAATCTACCACAAGAACCAAATTCCAGTTCCTGCACTCAACCTCTCACCAAGAACCAAATTCTAGTTCTTGATAACCTCTACAACCAAATTCCAGCTGCAGAGAAACCAGTGCCCAAATTCCAGGCACCAAACAATACAAAAAGAATGTAAAGAAATGAAAAAGAAGAAACTAGAATGCTCAAACCAGTTTATGCAATTCTGCTGTAAGTGTTTTCTTCTTCAAAAGAAATCAAGTTGCCTCAAGAAAGATTTTCAAAGAACTTCTCAAAAAATGATGTGAATCTTTCTTGAAAAGAGTGCTAAAGTTTGCTTGATTGATTGCTCAAGGATGTGTAAAAACTTATGTTCAATGTGTGTTAAAAAAGTTCAAGCAACTCTGTTTTTATAGATGATTTTCAAAATAGCTGTATTAATTAATCTGTTAAAAGATTCTTTTAATTTGTTAAAAGTGCAGTTTTAATTTGTTAAAACTTCTTTTAATCCGTTAATACGTTCTTGATTCTTTAACATATTTGTTTTAACTGATACGAAAACGTTTGTATCAATTAAAACACTTTACAAAAAATCTTCTAAGTTGATTTAATCGATTGTTCTGCGATTCAATCGATTGAAATACTGCAAAACTTTCTTGTAAAACTTTTCAAGTTATTTTAACTGATAAAAATAAGTTTTAATCGATTAAAACGCTGTGTAGAAATTTTCTAAGTTGTTTTAATCGATTGAAACGAGATTTAATCGATTAAAATAGTTCTGATCGGTCATAACTAAATTCTGATCGATCATAACTAATTATGATCGGTCATAATTCAATTCTGATCGATCATATCTGATTCTGATCGGTCATAATTATATTCTGATTGATGACCCTGAACTCCAAGTGGTTTTAACCGATTAAAATCAAGTTGTATCGATTAAAATACTGTAAAAACTCTTCTCTGAACATTCTATGTAATTTTAATCGGTTCTATCAAAGCTGTATCAGTTAAAAACTTGTTTAAGAAAGCTTTTGTCAAAATACTTTGTTTTTAATTGTTAAAAACATTTTTAGAGGAATTTTGCAAAATCTTTTAATTGAAGAAACCTCGTGCAGCAGAAAAGATAAAATGATTATACCTAAGCACAGCTGCGGACACACTAACTTTTCTACTCTTCTATCTTAGTGACTTTTGTCCACTGCAAAGTTGTTTTTGACTTCATCTTTGACTTCATCAAATCAATGAGATCTTTGCCAAAGTATTTCAATGAGATCTTCATCACTTTCACTATCTAGGCAGCAAGATCTCGTTCATCAAAATGGTGTCATTGTCGAGGGGCAATTGGTAATTATTTTGTTTTAAATCTTAATTTTCTTTTGTCAAAGGTTAGTGTACAAATATACTGTGTGTCTGTGTTTCAATTTCTTGTGTTGTTTGAGTCCAAAAACTTGAAAGACCTCAAAAATTTTATTGTCTTTTATTAATTCGCTCAACCATTTGTATTTAACTAAGTGGATCTTATGTTTTTGTTCAATTATTTAAGTACTGTCCATTTTTCACTCAATTTTGTTTTTTGTTAAGCGCTTTTGTTTTAGTATTTGAATTTTTGTTTTGTTTGTTACATCCGCCAAATGAGGACCTGATTGCTAAACGAATTGTTTGTTTTTAAAATTTAGTTGGTTCACTAGAACAATTTCGCCTAGCAGTTTGTGAAACTCTTAGCAGATTCTCTCGATCGAGTGTTGCACTCAATGAGTCGTTGTTCACTCAACAAATTTGCTCCAGTAGCTTGTGTTTTTCTATACAAATTTTTGTTTGTTCCTTTCTCTTTTAGTTTCTTAATCTGAATGTTTCATTCTCGTAATATTAAAACATTTGAAAAAAGATAAACAATAACTTTAGTTTCTAAATCAATAAATTTTCATAAATTGAAAAAATAACAAAAAGATAAAAAAGAAGATTTCGTCCACTGCTGAAAGCATGACACAAAATAATTTGAGTGAGAGAACACTTAGAGAATTAGTTGCACCTGATGTTTCTTATCATAAAATATGCATACAATTTAATGATAATAAGAATGTGCCATATTTTCTAAAGACAAGTTTGATACATTTGTTGCCTAAATTTTGTAGTTTTTCATGTGAAGATCCGCACAAACACCTTAAGAAAATATACACTGTTTGTTTTACAATGAGACCTCAAGGTGTTAGTGAGGATCACATTAAGTTGAAAGCATTTCCATTTTCACTACATGATGCTGCAAAAGACTGACTTTACTACTTACCTCTTGGATCCATCACAAGTTGGGAGAGCTTGAAGAGGTTGTTTCTTGAAAAATACTTCCCAATATCAAGATCTACTTCAATCAGGAAGGACATTTATGGTAAAGCAGTTGGATAGACAAAGTTTATTTGATTACTGGGAGAAGTTTAAAAGATTATGCTTAGTTTGCCCTTATCACCAGATTAGTGAACAATTTCTTATCCAATACTTATATGAAGAACTCATGGTTATGGATAGAAACATGATTGATGCAACAAGTGGTACGTGTAAATAAAATTCCCACAGATGCAAGATAATTGATCGAAACAATGATCACTAACTCTCAACAATTTCCAATAGAGGCAACACAATAGTGAGAAGTGTTTACGAGGTGCAAATTGGTTACTTAATGGAGCACAAATAGTTGGAGAATAAACTTGATAACCTTACATCTATGGTGAAGCAACTGATACAAAATCAACAAAATTTTCAAAATGTTATGTGTGGATTATGTACTTCAACTTAGCATGCTTGATGTGGACACAAAGGCCCAAGCCCATAACGAGAAGGATCAAGACCAAGATCCAATCCAAGACTTAGGTGAACCTATGACAAGAGGCAGACTCAGAAAAGCACAAGAGGCATTGCAATACAAAGTGACCAATTTGCTAAAGGCCCAACTATTAAAAGATCCAAACATGGAGGAGTCTAGACCTATCACATGCATAGAATGTTTGGAGAGCTAGGAGGCCCAACTAAAAGATTTAGTTTTTATTATTATTATTATTATTTTATTTGCTATAGTGGGGATTTGAACCCAAGACCCAAAGCTTATAATGCCTTCACTGAACCATCTAGGTAACTTAACTTTTCTTGGGATATTAGGATTTTAATTTATCTTTATTTCCTGCAATGAGACAAACTCATAAACTTAACTTGTATTAAACATTTGGGAATTCAGAATGAAGGGACAGAATATTCAGATTACTTTGTGAGTTGTTGCTCTGCTAGGGTTCTTCCTTGCATCACTTGATCTTATCAAGAATTATTCGATTCTTGTGGCGATCCTTCTTGGCTTATCAAATATTCTTATTTGTGGTGCCTACGGTATCTTTTATGTTTTTCTGTTTTCTATTTCTAATCAAATCAACTCTTAAAACCTAACCCTAAATTGTTTCCCTTCTATTTGAGTGTCGTCATTTGGTATTCAGAGCAGGGTTCAAAAGCGGTACTGTTCATGCACTGTTCATCGGCACTATTCACCAGGGGGGGCAATCGTTCATTGTCACTGTTCACGTACTTGTTCATGTGTACTGTTCATTTGTCACTGTTCACGTGTACTTGTTCAAAAAAAAATTGTTGTTTATGCAATTTTGATATTGAATTTCATTTAGATATATATATATATATATATATATATATATATATATATATATATATCAAAGTTGTGTTTGAAATTAGTTTTCTGCAGAAAAGAACAAAAAAAAAGGAAAAGAATAAAAAAAAGAATAAAAAAAATAAAAGAATCAAAAAAGGAAAAGAATCAAAAGAAGAAAAGAATCGAGAAAAAAAAATTATATATATATGTGGCAGTTGTTCTTTTTTTAAATTGCGAGTGCACATTAGTCGTTTGATAAAATTTCTAAGTGTCAAGTGTCTTTGTCTAATCTTTGTTTTTTCCATACAGTTTTGATTTGTCTTGCTTGTTGTTAGTAGTAAAATTGTTCTTTGCTACTTGTCCTTTGTTGGTACTACAATTCTGTTTTATTCCTTGTGATTGCTACAGTTGAAAGTGATTCTTGAACTAGAGATTGTTTGATTCTTGTAAGAACCATAAGTCAGAGAACGAGTGGAAAAAGGCAAGAGTGCATATTATACAAAAGCCAAATTGAGAGTAAACATGAGTGGTACATCTTTGAGTGCAAACACGTGAGAAGAGTGGTGAGAAGAGTGGTGAGGTCCTATTACTTCATTTGTTTGGTCCTTTCTTCTTTTTTACTTGAAAGATGGCAGGTGCAGGTGATGGTGGTGGTACCCCTCCTCTAGGGGATGACAATAGATTATTGATTGATGCCATTACAGCCAAAATGCAAAGAATGTTGACAGAACATACCGAGGAGTTGTATGGGAGAATTGAACAACTAGAAAATCAAGGAAATGATGATAATGGTGGAGGTAGAAGGAGGAGAAGGAGAAATAATGAAGGTGATGTTAGAGATAACAGAATTGAAGGAGTAAAGTTGAACATACCCCCTTTTCAAGGAAAGAGTTATCCAGAAGCATATTTGGAGTGAGAAATAAAAATTGAGCAACTATTTGCATGTCATAATTACACAGAAGATAAAAAGATGAGGGTGGCAACCATGGAATTCACTGATTATGCTCTCATTTGGTGGAACCAATTACAAAGGGAAAGGGTGAGATATGAAGAACCCTTGGTGGAAAGTTGGGAAGAAATGAAGAGGTTGATGAGAAGAAGAGATTAAAAAGCATCCTTTCTAAGCCCTTGTCCTAGGCTGTATCCATATCTCTTCATTATATGGGCCACTTTCATATTACTAGGAAATCTTTCCATATTTTCAAATGTCCTCTTCAGCCGCATCCATTTAAGGTGTGGTGGATGACTCACTGATTCGAATGTAGTCTTTAGCTTGAACCATGATCAACTTGTCGCCTACCACGAATTTGATTTTTCGGTGGAGCGTTGAAGAAACTGCCCTAGCACCGTGAATCCAAGGTGTACTTAATCTTCCCCTTGGATTATTTTTTCCTTTTCCTCTTCGGTTTGTTTATTTTTCCTTTGTTTTTAGGAGCATTATCTTGTAGCTCCTTGGGTGAATAAATTCTTTTGCTTCTCGTCCTGCCCCCAATGCCGGCTATATTGGAGATATCTTCGTTGACAGACAATTCTTCTGTGCATATCCACAGTACAGCTTTATCCGATGTATAAGGGAAAGGACGAAGCATGAATAAGCGCAAAGGTGTTATTGCCCCTTCCCTGACATTATCAATTTGGGTACCGATATTTATTTCTTTCTTATTATCTCTTTGTCCCAAATCGATGGCCTAAGTTTTTTCCTGATAGGGCTGTATCAATTGAGCTTATTTTTCCAACAATCTTTGCATGTCCGGGGAAATGATCCCCTCCTCACTGTCTGACTCAATCCATTCGCCTTCGGCTTTCAGATCCCGCAGGGATTTTTCAATCACAGACATGACTATTTATATGGTTCTTATTTGGGTTTAAATTTTATTTAATTATTTTGGAATGAGAGAGAAAAGAATGAGAAGAATATGAATATTATGAAAAATGCCTGTAGACCCCAAATCTTGCCCAGACTCCTAATAAAGCCGAAGATCGCCCATTCCGAAGATGGTTAAGACTTTATCAAGTCCCTAGTAGATTGTTCTAGGTTCCATTTAGGATAGGAAGGGTTTTTAGAGGCATTAAAAATCGGGAAATCCACCAGAAGCAGCAGATGGTCGTCCAGAACAGGAGGATGGCCATCCAGAGCAGGCAGACGGCCGTCCATGACAAGCAGACGACCGTCCATGGCCACTTTTTGCCCTGGACGGCTGTCTGCTTTGTCCAGACGGTCGTCCGCCTTTTCCAGGCCCGAATCCCTATAAATAGGGGCCTCATTCCTCCGAATTTTCACACCTTTTCCACTCCTCCACTCTCTTGGAAGCTTTTTGGCACTTGAGAGTGACCCTGAGCATTATTCCGGGGTTTGAGGGAGCTTTCCGATTTCCGTTAAGGTTGAAATCGGTTAAGGAAGTCTCTTTTTGAGGCATCTGACCCTCGGTAGAGTGACTTTTCTTTATTTTGCGGAGAGGAGCGTGCTTGTAGAGTGCGGGGACTGCCAAAAAGCGTCCTCACGTTTTAGAAGAGTTAATATAAAGCTCGCTTCGGAGGTTTCTTCTCTATTCTTTGTCTCTTTTACTGCTTTCTTTATCGCTTTCTTTGTGCGCATTAGATAGTAGAGCCATGTAGATATTTAAATTCTGCAAGTAGATCAAATAATAGGGTAAAAATGTAATTTCTTTAAGTATTTATTTTCTAAGTTAGTCCATCATAGGGAACCCGAAAGGGGCGTTGTGGGGGTGCTAACACCTTCCCCGCACGTAACTAACTCCCTTACCCGACTCTGGTTGTAATGGCCAAAGTTGGTTTTTTCTAAAACCACTACCTTCTCTTTTTTTACCTTTTTCAGTGTTTAAGGTTAAAACACTGGTGGTGACTCCTCGAACCTATTCGAAAACCTCGTCCTTAGGTCTAACCCGGTTATCAGACGGCCTAAAGGCGTTGAACCGTTTCTTTCAAAGAAAACGCGAGTCAATTAAGAACCATCGCGTTGCTCCGACCGCCTCTTCTGACGGCGGCAACAGATGGCGACTCCACTGGGGAAGCTAGAGAGTTGATCCCATTTAGTGATGGACTAGTTTAGGAAATAAAAACTAGAAATTACACTTTTACCCTTTCTTGCTTTTATAACATGTTTTATTGTTTGGCTTTAATAATTGTTGTATGATTATTTTCTGCAATTGTCTGAAATAAAACTGTACACAACCTTTGCACACTACAGTCCCTCTATACCCGGGGGCAAAAGAGAATACACATAGGGAGTGGGTGGCAGGTACGGCCGACCGTGGTATGTGCCATAGTGCCAGCAGGTCGTTGTCGGAAACCACCACTCAAGGTGATAACTTTCTTTTTCTTTGTCTAAGAACGTCGACACGGACATCCGTGCATGGTTCGAAGACTGGGAAATTGAAGGGTCCCTATAATGGGGGCACCTTGGGGGCCTGACCTTGGTGAGAACAGTTAGAACCTACCTTTGCCTATGCACTTTTCTGCAGGAAACCCCTACCTCGTAATTAAAACGGCACTCTGTTCGCGGATGAGTGAATTGTTTGTGCATTCGTTTGTTGCATTTGTTTGTTACATAGCATAATCATACAACAGCAAATAAAAAAATATAAAACAAAATCTCAAAAAATATTTTCACAATAAACACCCTTATCTCGGACAGTCTGCCTTTTAGCTAGCCTGGTTTCAGGTTCTTTGTAAGCTAAGTAGCCACGCAGTCCGACAGAAGAGATAAGGGACGCTAAAACCTTTCTTTCGCAATAAACCATTTTTATCTCGGACAGTCTGCCTTTTAGCTAGCCTGGTTTCAGGTTCTTTGTAAGCTAAGTAGCCACGCAGTCCGACAGAAGAGATAAAAGGCTACAATTTTTTTATTATTAAATAAATAAAAATAATAAAATCAAAACGTTTATAAAAATAATTTTGACAAAGTCGTCTCATTCATATCGCATCATGTTATAAGCGGAAAAACCAAAAGAGAAAATAAATGCATAAGGAGAGTCTGTATACGCATCATTTTAATAAACCCCTGAAAAGTGGGTCTTAGAAGCGTTTTTTGGGAAAATTACTGGGCCAAATCCCCTTGGGGATTTGTAATCTTGTTCTTCACCCTTTTCTCTTCGTTTTGATATATTGATCGTCCAAATCGGACATCCCAGTCAAAAGTTATGCCACTTTGAACATCTACTGCCCTTTTGTACTGGTGCATGCATAGATACATTCATTCTAGGGGGCATTAGATATCCCCAAGACAAAGGCGAAAGAGGCCCAAGTACGCTTGTAATCTTCCATAAGGAAGAGACAAGCGTATTAAGCTATATGGTGACCTTTATGAGGAAAGAACCATTATGCCAAAGTGGGTATGACACTCCGCAGAGCGTAAACTTTAAGGATAATGTCAAAGCCATTGTCTTAAGGCATATCTATCGCACACCAATCATTCATTTTTTTTAATAAAAACCCTAATTCATATGCATTCTAAAAAGTGGCTGGTTTTCTTCCTGCTCTCACTTGCGCACGGAAAGCCGAGACGATGGAGTAGCTAGAAGAGCAAAATCGTGAGCTCACCTTTAAGTGGTATAAGCCTAACAAAAAATGTGATTACCACTCAGGCACTCTTGGGCATTCTGTGGAAGATTGTCGGGCCTTGAAATACAAGGTCCAAGAGTTGTTGGATGCTAGATGACTCACTGTCGACTCTGCCACTCCCGACATGGATATCAAGCATCTATCGCCACCAGAAGAGTGAGGAGGGATGAAGAAAGCCAGCTTAATAGAGCTTTTCATGTTTTTTTAAGCTTCCTGCGTATCTCTCACGGTCCCCGCCCGTGGACCCGAGATCCTTGATTAAAGGGGCTTTGTAATATATTTTGTTTTCATCAATACAATGAGGCATTTGCATAAACATTCATATTCTTTTTTATTCTTTTCCCTCTTGTATTTATTATTCTTTCAAAATAACTGAATAATAAAATCTAAAGCCTAAAACAGAACCCTTAAAATAATCATGTCTGTGATGGATGGTTCTCTGGGGATCCGAAAGCCGAAGGCGAATGGATTGAGTCAGACAGTGAGGAGGGGACCATTTCCCCGAACATGCAAAGACTATTAGAAAAAAGAAGCTCAATTGATACAGCCACATTAGGAAAAAACTTAGGCCATCGATTTGGGACAAAGAGATAATAAGAAAGAAGAAAATATTAGCATCCAAATTGATAATGTCAGGGAAGAGGCAATAACACCTTTGCATTTTTCCATGCCTCGTCCTTTCTCGTATACATCGGATAAAGTTGTACCGTGGAGATACATAGAAGAATCATCAAGATATCTCCAATATAACCAGCATTGGGGGCACGACGAGAAGCGAAAGAATTTATTCCCCAAGGAGTTACAAGATAATGCTCCTCAAAGCAAAGGGAAAATAAAGAAACCGAAGAGGAAAAGGAAAAAAGAATCCAAGGGGAAGATTGAGCAGACCTTGGATTGACGGTGCTAGGGTAGTTTCTTCAACGCTCCACCGAAAAATCAAATTCGTGGTAGGTGACAAGTTGATCATGGTTCAAGTTAAAGACTACATTCGAATTAGCGAGCCGTCTACCATACCTTAAATGGATGCGGCTGAAGGGGACATTTGAAAATATGGAAAGACTTCCTAGCAATTTAAAAGTGGCCCATATAATGAAGAAATATGGATACAGCCCAGAACAAGGGCTTGGAAAGGATGCTCAAGGAATAAGAGAGCCACCAGATTTAAAGGATAATACTTTAAAGTACAACCCTACAAAAGATCAAGTCGTACAAAGAAAAGAGAAGTTTCCCCTCCATACCTTAAAGACAATCTTCCGAAAAGGAGGGTTATTAGCATCAAGGGTAGCGTTAGTCATTAGATGTCCTTCTTCCGATTTTAAGGGACGTAAACCCAATGACTATTAGAGATTACTCCTCGGGATGTGCCCGACCCCCGAGCATCTTTAGGGCACACATTTCCCTTTGAATTACAAAAAATGTTATTCTCACTATCTGCTTCTCTTCTCGCTAATTATGTATATACCCCATAAATAACCATGTTTAGACAAACGTTTTGTTCCAAAATACTTCAAAACAATCAAAGCGCTATAGACAAAATAAAGTTCGCTAGGTATCCCAAAAATGGAAAAGGGGAACCTAGACAAAAGTTATGACATAACACAAAATTCAGTCACAAATAGGCAGTTGAAGACGCCACCTCATTAAAACAAAACGTTTGTTTAAACTAGCCTAAACACCGACCAACCTTGGCTAGCCATTCTTACAGAAACCTCTATTATAAAAAAAATATATCCCTCTAAAACACAAGCCTTCGTTATAAATCCTTTTCTTTCTCTTCTCTTGACTGTTTCACTATAAAGCATTCAAGTAATTGACTTGGAAATGTGGAAATATAGTGATCAATAGGAGGATTGAAATTCCTAAGGAGAGGAAGAGGGGCATTGATATGACAATTGCTCTATATTCAAAATGATTACTCTTCGGTTATAGCAAAGATCCAAGATGGCAAATCGGTACAACTAATCATATTGATAAAAGCACATTAACAGAAGCTGAATGGGTTCAAAGCCGATATGACTAGCTAAACTTAATTGGAGAAGAACGGTTAGACGCCATATGTCGAGGACAAGCCCACCAAAAGAAGATCAAAGGGCTTATGACAAAACAAGGTCAACCCCCATATTTACCATGAGGGGCAATTTAATGGGAAACAAATCGCTTCTGGTCCAAAAGGACAGAATCGAAAAATGGGCGGCAAACTATGAGGGACCGTTTGTGGTCAAACGAGCATTCTCAGGAAGAACTCTTATCCTCACCAACATGGATGGAGAAGAACTTCAACACCCGGTCAACTCTGATACGGTGAAGAAGTATTATGCTTGAAGGACATTGCTCATGACCCGCCAGGATGAAAACACACAAAGGGCATCCGGGGCAAAATTTAGGATCCACTCGCCTCGTGTCGTAGGCAGAATTTAGGGGCTTTTCCAAAAAAAAAAAAAAAGAAAAGAAAAATCCCCTAAGGAGCAATGGTTACTTTAGTCGAAAACTGCAAGGCGACTAAGGTAACACCCTTCCAGAAGCAAGCAGCCTTGTATAGTCTTCACCCTGGGCTCGAGCATCTCAACTAAGGCAATTAGGAGAACCAGGGGGGCAAATATCATAAGACATGATTGTTGAAGCCCATACAGTGTAGCCAACCTGGGCTAGCCGTTCTTCTAAATTCCATTTGTAATCCTTCTGTGAAAATAATAAAACTTTGTTCATATCAATAAAACTCTCATTCATTTCACTTCTCTTGACCAGTTTATGAAATTGCCTCTACATTGATAAATCATAAATATGTGCAAAGTCATTTTGTCAGGGTCTTTTCATGCATCATAGCCCGCTAGATCGAAAAACCCGCAAGGGCGGTCTAGGCAAAAGTTAGGGCTTGACTAAAAAATGAATAAAAAAGGGAGTCCATCAACATAATCATGAAAGTACAGCAGGAGAATACCAGTCACTTTTCTAAGATGCATCTCATAAAAGGATAGATTGCATTTAGGATATCCACCCACAAATAGTCGCACAAAACGACTCTGTCAAAATCAAAAATAAAATTTTTGCAAATAAATAACAAAAAACATTCATGCATGTAAGGAGACTAGCTCCATGTTTGTGTTTGAAAACAGGAAGCACTCAAAACAAGCCTCCAAATAATGTTCTCCCTCAAGAAAACAGAGCAAGCTGCCAACAACTTCAGAGCAAAATAAGAGCTTCAGAAGTCAAAGCTCCAATTATCACCCATTAAAGGAAGGACATAATCAGCAACGGAAAGCCGATGGAAAGGCTTAGTCATCTTCAAGCAAATCATTGCCTACCCCCAGAGGCAAACAAAAATAACTCCCCACGGCTCAACATCACCCCCACTTGAGTCATCAAGCACACTCACCCAAGGTCTCCTCCACACTCCCCAATGGAGAATAAAGGCTTCAAGAGCCCATTATCATCAATAATCAAAAGAGTCCAATCTCCATACCATCAGGTTTTCAACAAAAGAAGAATAAGAAATTCCCATCACAAGGGCAGGTCAGCTCACATCAACACCAAAATCAGATCCCCAGGAAGTCAACCAATTCCCTGATGGATCACCAAAAAGAAAAGCCTTTATCCCCAGCGGATGCCCAAGAAGAAAAGGCCAGGAAAGGCCAATAAATCCCCAACAGATTTCTGCCGACACCAAAAGGCAATCATCAAAATCCCCGACAACCAACAAGTCGGACGATTGAAGAAAAAGACAAAAATTAGAAATTCCATTTCCCCAGCAGAATAAGAGCTTGACGAAGCCAGCTCGTACCCATATCAATTAAGGAGCCGAGACCCCATTCCCCCAAAGGGCTATCAAAATTTGATCCCCAAGGAGTCAACCAAATCTCGGGTGGATCGCCAAAAAGAAGAATTTACACCCAGATGCAATCTTCACAGTCATATCTGTTGAACATTCAAGGACTTGATGTTGCAAATAATGATCATGAAGAATGTTGATTTTGATGATGATCCAAGAGCTTAAAGACTTAGAGTATTGAAGATTGAAGATTGATGATTTCTGTATTGTAATAACTCTGTTTTAGCTTGATTGAGTCTGTAATTTTAGAGTCTAAGATAGCCGGTACATAGTCTGTATCTTAGATGCTTCAAAATGCTCAAATTTATCATTCAGGCTCGGCTTTAATCGATTAAATAAGTATATAATCGATTAAAACAGTGGGAAAACCATTTTCTGTCTAAAACTCATCTGTTTTAATCGATTAAACAAGCAAAATAATCGATTATTCCGATACGATTCAGATCGAGATAATCGATTATTTCATCAAATAATCGATTAAACTAGAGAGGATTGGGTTCGACGTATTTGGCTCTCGTTTTAATCGATTATTACTCCAAATAATCGATTATTTCAGTCTGTTTATGATTTTAAACTTCAAACAAACCCTATTTTCGAAAACCCAATTACCAAGAACCCTAGTTTCGAAATCCCCAAAACCTAAACCCTAATTTCCCTACTTAAACTCTCCTTTGGCACTCAGAAAAACAAGAACAACTCTTTCCATACAAAAGTTAAGTGCTGTGAGTGCCAGAGAACTGTTTGTTGCAAGGAAAGGGGGCTTTCTGAACCCGGTGTGGGCTAGAAGCGATAAGAATCACTAAGTGGAGTTCTTAGTGGATTGTGTGCTGTGCCATCTCTGGGGAAAGCTGTTCTTCATCTCTTGGGGCTTTCTGAACCTGGTGTGGGCTAGAAGCGATAAGAATCACTAAGTGGAGTTCTTAGTGGATTGTGTGTTGTGTCGTCTCCGGGGAAAGTTGTTCATCATCTCTTGTGGATTTCAAGAGAGGTGTATTCTGATCTTTATCTCGTTCATTTGTAATCTGTTTGTAACAATTTGTTCTTAGTGACAGCATTAATCCTCTTTTGAGTGATTAGCAACTGGACGTAGGGTCTTTTGATCCGAACCAGTATAAACCTACTGTGTAATCTTCTCTACTCTTCTCTATTTACATTTACGCAGTTTTTAATCGGTAAAATTTGGGGAAATTTTTGAAAACCTAATTTTTATTAAGAAACCAATTCACCCCCTCTTGGTTTTTGTCCGACCACGCGAACATTCCACTGCGCGATTCTAACAAGTGGTATCGAGCTTGCTTTGATAGTCATTCAAATATTTTCGAAAATGGCCGGACAAAATCAAACTTTTGCCGAAGGTGCGTCTATCAACAGACCCCCACTTTTTGCGGGTCAAAATTATCCTTTTTGGAAAGTACGTATGCAAATATTTTTAGAGTCTCGTTGATAGAGGCGTTTGGGACGCAATTTTAAACGGTCCATTTGTTCCTAAAATTACGAGAACGGTGTTGACGTTCTTAAACCTTTTGATAGATGGACTGCGAAGAAAGTCGAAAAGCACAATTTGATGTTAGGGCTAGAAATATTATTTCATCTCGCTCTAACCCTTGATGAGTTCTACATAATTTCTATTTGTAAAAGTGTACGGAAATGTGGGAAATGCTTAGAGTAACCCACGAAGGAACCGACGACGTCAAAAGAGCGCGTAAAAACTCCCTAATCCAAGAATACGAGATGTTCCGGATGCAACCCGGCGAAACGATTTTCGACGTTCAAAAGCGTTTCACTCATATTGTGAATCATCTCACCGGATTAGGTAAAGTATTTGACGTTGATGAATTAAATGTTAAAATTTTGAAATCTCTGGATAGGAAATGGCAACCTAAGGTGACGACCATCTCGGAGTCACAAAATCTTGCCACTATGTCTATGGCGGCGTTATTTGGAAAGCTTAGAGAGCATGAACTTGACCTTGGAAGACTAAATGAGGAAGAGGGTCAATACCAAAAGAAGAATCTAGCTTTCAAGACCGAGATTTCAAAAGGCAAAAATAAGAAAGAAGAAGAAGAAGACTCCGAAAATGATGAAGAAGAGATGAGTCTTTTTATAAAGATGTTCACCAAATTGATGAAAGCAAAAGGAAGACATCCTTTCAAAGGTAAGGGAAAGGTAAAAGAAAATTCTTCTGTTAATATAAAATGCTATGGTTGTGGTGAAGCAGGGCACATGAAGACCGAATGCCCAAACAAGAAAAATGATGAAAACAAAGGGAAAAAACAATTCAAGAAGAAAGCATATATTGCTTGGGATGACAGTGATTCAAATTCAGAATCAAGCGACTCGGAAATAGAAGCAAACATTTGCTTAATGGCAAATGACAACATTTCTTCGGATTTTGAGGTTAGTGATTCCGATTCATCCTCTAGTGAAGAAAATGACCATGATGAATTGCAAAATGCTTATAATGAGTTATTTACTGCATTTATGAATATGAAAAACGAATTTAAAGTTGTAAAGAAAAATCTAAGAAGATCCGAAAAGGAAAATGAGTCCTTAAAATTGAAAATTGCATGTTTAGAAGAAAAGGAGGTAGCTAATACGAAAATTGTATGCTTAGATGAGAATAAGGACTTAGCTTGTGCAAATTGTAAAGAGCATGAATATGACATAGATATTCTTAACCATTTGCTTGACAAAGCCGAAAAAGAAATTGATGATCTTAAGAAGCATGAAATGGTAATTGCTCAAAATAATGGAAATCAAAGAGTTCCTTTGAAAAAGAGTAAAACTAAAAAGAAAAGAGTATGGGTAGAAAAAGGAACTAGAGCATGTCATGTAAATAATGCATCTTATTCCATAGCTACATCAAAAGCATGTTTTTATTGCATGAAACAAGGTCATACCTCAAATAGATGTAAAATCAAACATTTTGGTGTTCCTAAAGGAAAATATATTTGGGTTCCTATAGTTAAATGAACTATTTGTATCTTGTATTTATTCAAAGAAAATGGATCATTTAGTATGTTTTAAACAGAATGCTTAGGTAAAAACATTTTATCTTTTCTATTGCATGAAGGTTCTTCACTTAAAGATTTTTGCGAAATGCCTCTAAAATTGTTTTAAACAACTAAAAACAAAGTATTTTTACAAAATCTTTCTTAAACATGTTTTTAACTGATATAGTTTTGAAAGAACCAATTAAAATCACTTAGAATGTTCAAAGAAGTGTTTTTACAGCATTTTAATCGATACAACTTGTTTTTAATCGATTAAAACCATTTAGAACTCATTATGATCGATCAGAATACAAATATGACCGGTCAGAATCAAATGTGATCGATCAGATTTTAATTATGAGCTGGTCAGAATTTTTCAATCGATTAAAACACGTTTCAATCGATTAAAATCACTTGAAGGGTCAGGATGATCGATCAGAATCCAATTATGACCGATCAGAATCGCTTATGATCGATCGAATTTAGTTATGACCGATCAGAACTCTTTTAATCGATTAAATCTCTTTTCAATCGATTAAAACAACTTAGAAATTTTCTACACAGCGTTTTAATCGATTAAAACTTATTTTTTATCAGTTAAAATAACTTGAAAAATTTTATGAGAAAGTTTTGCAGTATTTAAATAGATTGTTATGTCTCTAACCCCAAGGACCCAAAAGTTATGGGGACCTAAGTTTACTATGTTCTTGTTTTGTAGGAAACTTCAAAATCAAAGAAGTCTATGTGGTATCTTGATAGTGGATGCTCAAAACATATGACTGGAGATAAAACGAAATTTGTAAGTTTCAAAGCCAAAGAACAAGGATATGTGACTTATGGGGATAACAACAAAGGGAAGATTCTCGGAATTGGAAACATAGGTGGTGCAAACACATTGGAGATTAAGGATGTGCTTCTTGTTGATGGACTAAAGCATAACCTTCTTAGCATAAGCCAATTGTGTGACAAAGGATTCAAGGTAACTTTTGAAAGCAAATTTTGCACCATACATTTAGTAGATTCCGAAAAAGTAGAATTAAAAGGAATTAGGCATAATAATATATATTTGATTGATTTGGATTGTTTACATGAGTCTAGTATAACATGTTTAGTTGCTAAGGAAGAAAACCCTTGGTTATGGCATAAAAGAGCGGCTCATATAAACATGCATCACTTGAATAAATTGATATCAAAAGACTTAGTTATTGGATTGCCTAAGTTAAAATTTGACAAACATAGATTGTGTGATGCATGTCAAAAAGGTAAACAAGTAAAATCATCTTTTAAATCAAAGAATGTGATTTCCACTTCAAAACCCCTAGAATTATTACATTTAGATTTATTTGGACCTTCTAGGATAAAAAGCTTTGGTGGAAATTATTATGGACTTGTAATTGTTGATGATTACTCTAGGTACACTTGGACATTTTTCTTAACTACGAAAAGTGAAGCTTTTAAGGTCTTTAGAAAGTTTGCTAAACAAATTCAAAATGAGAAGGACCTAAGAATTAAAGTTTTAAGAAGTGACCATGGTGGTGAGTTTCAAAATGAAAAGTTTGAGAATTATTGTGAGGAAAATGGTATATTACATAACTTTTCTGCTCCTAGGACTCCCCAACAAAATGGTGTAGTTGAGAGGAAAAATAGGTCATTAGAGGAACTTGCAAGAACTATGTTAAATGAATCTAATGTTCCTAAATATTTTTGGGCTGATGCGGTTAGTACTGCATGTTATGTTTTAAATAGAATGCTCATTAGGTCAATTATAAAATCTACTCCATATGAATTGTTTAATGGTAGAAAACCTAATGTTGCACATTTGAAAATTTTTGGTTGTAAATGTTTTGTACTAAATAATGGAAAGGACAATCTAGGAAAATTTGATTCAAAAGCTGATGAGGGCATTTTTCTAGGTTATTCTTTAACTAGCAAGGCATATAGAGTGTTTAATAGGAGAACTTTAAATATAGAAGAATCTATACATGTTACCTTTGATGAGATTGTAGACCTTGGTGGAAATCCTCTTGAGTCAAATAAAAGACTTGCAGGTGATGATGAATATATAAAGGAGGCTCTTGATGAATTATATTTGGAGGATAATGAGCCTTCTCAAACTCCTCAATTAGCTAAAGAATGGCAATCACCTAGAGGACTCTCAATGGACAACATCATAGGTGACATCTCAAAAGGGGTAAGAACAAGAAATATGAATAATTTTTGTATGTCTATTGCTTTTGTGTCACAGATAGAACCTAAAAACATTGAGGAAGCACTTAAAGATGATCAATGGTGCATAGCCATGCAAGAAGAACTTAACCAATTTGAAAGGAATCAAGTCTGGGAATTAATTCCAAGAGAAGAGTCACATCAAGTCATTGGAACTAAATGGGTATTTAGAAATAAGCTTGATGAAGATGGTAATATAACAAAGAATAAAGCCAGACTTGTTACAAAAGGCTATTGCCAGGAGGAAGGTATAGATTATGATGAAACTTATGCTCCTGTTGCCAGGTTAGAGGCTATACGCCTACTTCTTGCCTATGCATCTATGATGAAATTTAAATTATATCAAATGGATGTTAAAATTGCATTTTTAAATGGTTTTATCAAAGAAGAAGTATATGTAGAGCAACCCCCTGGATTTGAAGATTTTAATAATCCTAATCATATTTACAAATTAAAGAAAGCATTATATGGGTTAAAACAAGCTCCTAGATCTTGGTATGAAAGATTAAGTAGTTTCCTAACTGCAAATGATTTTTCAAGAGGAAGAATTGATTCTACACTCGTTTATTAAGAAAGTTAAAGAACATATCTTATTGGTCCAGGTATATGTTGATGATATTATTTTTGGATCAACTCGATAATTCGTTGTGTGTAGAATTTGCTAAGATTATGCGAGGAGAGTTTGAAATGTCTATGATGGGAGAATTGACATTCTTCCTTGGACTTCAAATCAAGCAACTTAAAGATGGCACTTTCATCTCTCAAAGTAAATACTGCAAGGAGATTCTCAAAAAGTTTGGTATGGACACCTCAAAGGAAGCTAACACACCCATGGGAACTTCATGCTATCTAGACAAGGATGAATCAGGTTTGGAAGTTAATCAAACTATGTATAGAGGTATGATAGGATCACTATTATACTTAACTGCTAGTAGACCTGATATTATGCATTCTATCTCGTGTGTGTGCTAGATTTCGAGCTTGTCCTAAAGAATCTCACCTAATTGCAGTAAAACATATTTTAAAATACTTAAAAGGAACTACTGGGTTTGGCTTGTGGTATCCGTCTCGATGCTTGTATTAGTTTATTAGGATATTCGATGCTGATTATGGAGGATGTAAAATTGATATGAAAAGTACTAGTGGGACTTGTCATTTGTTAGGTTCATCCTTAATATCTTGGCATTCCAAGAAACAGGCATGTGTTGCTTTATCTACCACTGAAGCTGAATATATTGCAGCTGGTAGTTGTTGTGCTCAAATTCTGTGGATGAAACAACAATTAGAGGATTATAGCATATATTTAAATGACATTCCACTAATGTGTGATAATACGAGTGCAATCAATCTAACTAAGAATCCAGTAATGCACTCTAGGACTAAACATATTGAGATTAGACATCACTTTTTAAGAGATCATATCAGCAAAGGAAACTGTAAGATAGAGTATGTAGACACTAAACGTCAATTAGCAGATATATTTACTAAGCCTCTACCAAAGGATAGATTCTATGATCTTAGAAGAGACTTAGGGATATTAGAAATAGCTTAAAATCTGCTTAATTTGACTGTTTTTGGATGATTGTTATGTTAAAATTCGAGGTGTAGGATGTTCATAGGTTATTATGTGTAAAAACCTCAAAAACTTGATGTAGCCTCTGGAATAATCGATTAATTGATGAAATAATCGATTATTTCCCTTCAAAACGTCCAAAACAGGGTATTCTCCTCTGGAATAATCGATTATTTTGTGAAATAATCGATTAAATGCCTCAGATAATCGATTATTTGCTAGAAATAATCGATTAAAGCTGTCTGATATAGAGATAATCGATTATTTTGAGATATAATCGATTAAATGCGACCAGTCTTGCCTCCTAGCCGTTGCCAACGGATATTGAAGTGTGTCGTTTAGAGAATAGATTTGATGCACACTTTAATGATCATGATAGTGAAGAATTTTAAATTCTGTTATGTATTTTCTTTTGTTATTGTCCTGATATTGTAATGAATGAATGATTATGAAATAAAATTTGATGTTTCTTTCATGCTATGATTGAGGGGGAGCTTTCTCTAACTTATGCATATTTTGAGGGGGAGCTCTTATGATTGATGTTGCAGAGTTCTTTTTTATTATAATCAAAATAGGGGGAGAAAAATTTAAAGACTATGATTCAATTTTAAATTTTATCTGGTATGTTTAATGTGTTTGTTAGTATGACAGATAAAACAGGTTATTACAAGGGCTTTAAAAAGATAATTTTGATCATCATCAAAAAGGGGAGATTGTTGAACATTCAAGGACTTGATGTTGCAAATAATTATCATGAAGAATGTTGATTTTGATGATGATCCAAGAGCTTAAAGACTTAGAGTATTGAAGATTGAAGATTGATGATTTACGTATTGTAATAACTCTGCTTTAGCTTGATTGAGTCTGTAATTTTAGAGTCTAAGATAGCCAGGTACATAGTC
Source organism: Sphenostylis stenocarpa (assembly GCA_963425845.1). Lineage (NCBI taxonomy): Eukaryota > Viridiplantae > Streptophyta > Magnoliopsida > Fabales > Fabaceae > Sphenostylis > Sphenostylis stenocarpa. Next base: position 20,418,760 of record OY731406.1, read on the forward strand.
TGTATCTTAGATGCTTCAAAATGCTCAAATTTATCATTCAGGCTCGGCTTTAATCGATTAAATAAGTATACAATCTATTAAAACAGTGAGAAAACCATTTTCTGTCTAAAACTCACTGTTTTAATCGATTAAACAGCAAAATAATCGATTATTCCGTACAGTTCCGTACAGATAATCGATTATTTCGTCAAATAATCGATTAAACCAGAGAGGATTGGGTTCTGACGTATTTGGCTCTGTTTTAATCGATTATTACTCCAAATAATCGATTATTTCAGTCTGTTTCTGATTTTAAACTTCAAACAAACCCTATTTTCGAAAACCCAATTACCAAGAACCCTAGTTTCGAAATCCCCAAAACCTAAACCCTAATTTCCCTACTTAAACTCTCCTTTAGCACTCAGAAAAACAAGAACAACTCTTTCCATACAAAAGTTAAGTGCTGTGAGTGCCAGAGAACTGTTTGTTGCAAGGAAAGGGGGCTTTCTGAACCCGGTGTGGGCTAGAAGCGATAAGAATCACTAAGTGGAGTTCTTAGTGGATTGTGTGCTGTGCCATCTCTGGGGAAAGCTGTTCTTCATCTCTTGGGGCTTTCTGAACCTGGTGTGGGCTAGAAGCGATAAGAATCACTAAGTGGAGTTCTTAGTGGATTGTGTGTTGTGCCGTCTCTGGGGAAAGTTGTTCATCATCTATTGTGGATTTCAAGAGAGGTGTATTCTGATCTTTATCTGTTCATTTGTAATCTGTTTGTAACAATTTGTTCTTAGTGACAGCGTTAATCCTCTTTTGAGTGATTAGCAACTGGACGTAGGGTCTTTTGATCCGAACCAGTATAAACCTACTGTGTAATCTTCTCTACTCTTCTCTATTTACATTTACGCAGTTTTTAATCGGTAAAATTTGGGGAAAATTTTGAAAACCTAATTTTTTTTAAGAAACCAATTCACCCCCCCTCTTGGTTTTTGTCCGACCACGCGAACATTCCGCTGCGCGATTCTAACAATATCCTCAGAGGCATCATCAAGAGCCAACATCCCCAAAAAGGAATATTAGCATATTCAGAGGCAAAACATTACAGTCAAAAGTTTTCACTTCTGATGAAGCATCTGCCTACTTAGAGGCGTCACTAGAATCAACAAATCCTCAATGGATCCCTACCTAAGAGGCATTCATCAAGAATCCCCAGTAATCAAGAAGTTGGACGACTAAACAAAAATCCAAAAGTGAAGAATCCCCGGCATACCGGATGACTACACAAAAGTAAAAAACAATCACTCCCCATGGAGTTGGCGCATGATCAGAAACAGTAAGTCGCCACCACCTCTTTAGGAAAGGGAAAGACCTGAAGACAAAGACCTGCACACCAGGCAAAACCGACGCATGATCAGAAACAGTAAGCCGTCACCACCTCTTTAGGAAAGGGAAAGACCTGAAGACAAAGACCTGCACACCAGGCAAAACCGACGCATGATCAGAAACAGTAAGCCGTCACCACCTCTTCAGGAAACGAAAGACCCGCACACCAGGCAAAGCCGGCGCATGATCGAAACAATAAGCCGCCACCACCTCTTCGAGAAACGAAAGACACGAAGACAAAGACCTGCACACCAGGCAAAGCCGGCGCATGATCGAAACGATCAAGCCGCACACCAGGCAAAGCCGACGCATGATCGGAAACATGAAGCCGCCACCACCTCTTCAGGAAGCGAAAGACACGAAGACAAAGACCTGCACACCAGGCAAAACCGGCGCATGATCAGAAACAGTAAGCCACCACCACCTCTTCAGGAAATACCTGAAGACGAAGACCTGCACACAGGCAAAACCGGCGCATGGCCAGAAGCAGTAACCCGCCACCACAGTCGAAGGGTCAGCTACCATACCGAAGGAGCATCCTGAAGCCTCACAACATATCGTCCGAGGGGTCAGCTATCGCATCGAAGGAGCATCTCGAAAGTCTCTACGTGTCAGCCAAAGGGTCAGCTACCGCACTGAAGGAGCATCCTGAAGCCTCACAACATATCGTCCGAGGGGTCAGCAACCGCATCGAAGGAGCATCCCGAAAGTCTCTACGTCTCGTCCGAAGGGTCAGCCTCCACAGCAAGAGGAGCATCCAGAAGACAACCGGGCAAGAGGGTTAACTCCTTCACCCGCCAAATGACCTCATGGTATGTTAACCCATGGTCAATTGGTCAGGTAAAGGGGGGGCAACTGTAGACCCCAAATCTTGCTCGGACTCCTAATAAAGCCGAAGATCGCCCATTCCGAAGATGGTTAAGACTTTATCAAGTCCCTAGTAGATTGTTCTAGGTTCCATTTAGGATAGGAAGGGTTTTTAGAGGCATTAAAAATCGGGAAATCCGCCAGAAGCAGCAGATGACCGTCCAGAACAGGCGGATGGCCGTCCAGAGCAGGCAGATGGCCGTCCATGACAAGCAGACGGCCGTCCATGGCAACTTTAAGGCCATGGACGACCGTCCACTTAGCTTGGACGGCCGTCCATGGCAAAAAGTTGCCATGGACGACCGTCCACACTACATGGACGGCCGTCCATGGCCACTTTTTGCCCTGGACGGCCGTCCGCTTTGTCCAGACGGCCGTCCACCTTTTCCAGGCCCGAATCCCTATAAATAGGGGCCTCATTCCTCCGAATTTTCACACCTTTTCCACTCCTCCACTCTCTTGGAAGCTTTTTAGCACTTGAGAGTGACCCTGAGCATTATTTCGGGGTTCGAGGGAGCTTTTCGATTTCCGTTAAGGTTGAAATCGGTTAAGGAAGTCTCTTTTTGAGGCATCCGGCCCTCGGTAGAGTGACTTTTCTTTATTTTGCGGAGAGGAGCGTGCTTGTAGAGTGCGGGGACTGCCAAAAAGCGTCCTCACGTTTTAGAAGAGTTAATATAAAGCTCGCTTCGGAGGTTTCTTCTCTATTCTTTGTCTCTTTTACTGCTTTCTTTATCGCTTTCTTTGTGCGCATTAGATAGTAGAGCCATGTAGATATTTAAATTCTGCAAGTAGATCAAATAATAGGGTAAAAATATAATTTCTTTAAGTATTTATTTTCTAAGTTAGTCCATCATAGGGAACCCGAAAGGGGCGTTGTGGGGGTGCTAACACCTTCCCCGCACGTAACTAACTCCCTTACCCGACTCTGGTTGTAATGGCCAAAGTTGGTTTTTTCTAAAACCACTGCCTTCTCTTTTTTTACCTTTTTCAGTGTTTAAGGTTAAAACACTGGTGGTGACTCCTCGAACCTATTCGAAAACCTCGCCCTTAGGTCTAACCCAGTTATCAGACGGCCTAAAGGCGTTGAACCGTTTCTTTCAAAGAAAACGCGAGTCAATTAAGAACCATCGCGTCGCTCCGACCGCCTCTTCTGACGGCGGCGACAATGCCTCATTGTATAGATGAAAAGAGAAATATATACAGAGCCCCTTTAATCAAAAGATCTCACGGCCATGGGCAGAGACCGCGAGAGATGCATCGGAAGCTTTTTATTATTATTTTTTATTTCTTTTAACCAAAAGATGCACAAAATGGGGAGCCCTAGTTAGCTGGCCTTCTCTACCCAGACTCACTATTCTGGTTGTGATAAGGGCTTGATATTCACTTCGGAAGCATTGAAGGTGATCCACCTAGCATTCAACAAATCTTTGACCTTATACTTCAAGGCCATGCAATTCTCCACAAAATGCCCAGGAGCGCCTGAATGGTAATCACAGTTCTCATTAGGTTCGTACCATTCTGGGTAAGGTGGATCCATCTTCTTTGGAGGGATGCGTGCAAGGAGTTTAGCATCCAACAATTTTAAAAGCAGACTTCCATAGGAGGTTGGAATGGGAGTGAATTTATTCTCTTGTCTGTGTAACTGCCTAGATGGTTGTGAAGAGGAAGAAGGGGTACTGAGGTTGATAGCATTTACGCTCCCCTCTTTCTTCTTGCCAAAGGACTTCTTGAATGATACGCGAGACTTCTTAAACTTGGGAGGGAATTGAGTATATTCGACATCGCGTACATCGGTGACCTCATTTACATCAGAGTTGTGTCCCTTTAATGCCCTTAATTTCTCTTCTAGGGCAAAAATTCGTGGCTCGGAGACCGTATTGTGGAAGCATTACTGATACATTAGCTCCGTCAAATGCGCTATGGCATTAAGCTCAACGATGAGCATACGGTTCTGCTCCTCTAATTGCTCCATCTTCTTGGCTTTTTGAGCGCGAGTGAGAACAGGTAGAAGACTAGCCACTTCTAAATGATTTAAAGATTTTTATTATTGTTTTTTTTATTATGAATGATCAGTGTGGGATAGATATGCCTTAGACCATAGCTTTGGTATTTTCCTAAAAGCTTATGCTTTAGGGAGTACCATACCCACCTTGGTGTGATGGTTCCCTTTTTTTTCAAAAGGTCACCATCATACGTTAGCGCACTTATCTCTTCTAGGAAGGTTATAAACGCACTTGGGTCTCTTTCGCTATTATCTAAGGATATCTAATGCATCTTATAATGAATGTGTTTATGCATGCACTACAAAAATACTTTTTATGACGGCAGATATTGAAAGTGGGATAACTTTTGACTGGGTTGTCGGATTTGGACGCACAGCATATCAAAACGAAGATAAAAAAGTGAAGAACCATGTTGAAAATTCTTAAAGGGGATTTGGCCCAGTAATTTTCCCAAAAAACGCTCCTAAGACCCATTTTTTAGAGGTTTATTAAAATGATGTTTATGCGTACTTTTCTTAATGCATTTATTTTCTCTCGTAGTTTTACCACTTATTGGATGATGTGGTATGAATGATACGACTTTTTCAAAAATCTTTTTATTGTAAGAGGTATTTTTATTGGTTTAAATTGTTTTTTATATTTTTATAACATTTTATCTCTTCTGTTGGTCAACGTGGCTACTTAGCTTATAAAGAACCTGAAGCCATGCTAGCTTAAATGAAGACTGTCCGAGATAAAGTTGGTTTATTCTTATTATTTTTATGGTTTTTTAGAATTTTTACTTTTTTGTCTGTTGTATGATTACCCTATGCTAATGTGTCAATACAAATGCAGCAAACAAATGCACACACAATTCATTCATCCACGAGCAGAGTCACGCTTATTTAATCACGAGGTAGGGTTTTCCTGCAGAAACGTGCTTGGTTAAGGCGGTTCTAAACTGTTCTCACCAAGGCCAAAGGTCCCCAAGGTGCCCCCATTATAGGGACCTCTCAATCTCTCAGTCTTCAGATCATGCATGGAACTCCGTGTCGACATCCTTGGACCAAAAGAAGAGAGTTATCACCTTGAGTTGGTGGTTTTCTGACAACGGTTGTAGCCCCGTGTGCCAACAAGCCGGTCGTATTTGCCACCCACTCCCTATAGGTATTCACTCTTGCCCTGGGTATAGAGGGATTGTAGTGTGCAAGGGTTTTTGTGTACAGTTTATATTTTAGACAATTTGCAGAAAATAATCATACAGTAGTTATTAACTTTTTCTTGGGATCGCTTGCCGTAATGTGACCGACGATCCTCTCAACTTTTTCTTGGGATATATTGTGAGGTACATGCGCCTCGCTCAAAACCTTTATCAGGGCATTTCAATGCGGTTCCAAACTCATCATTAAGGATAACAGAGTTATCTTTGCAGGTGTATGATTGAGCTGGTCGATAATGGAATACTCACTTTGTCTTATAAACTAGAGTAATTCATTTGTCTCCTCCTTGTATTCTTTATTTTCTTTTTCTTCGGTCTGATTATTTTTTCCTTTATTTCTGGGGGCATCCTCTTGCAATTCCTTGGGAGAGTAGATCCTTCCACTTCTGGTCATGCCCCCTATGTCGACTATATTGGAGATTTCCTCTTTTGTTGGTGAAGATTCCCCATATCTCCACGGTACAACTTTATTTGATTCATAGGGGAAAGGACGAGGCATAACTAGTCGCACGGGCATCCTTGCCCCCTCTTCTTTATTGATTTTGAGAACCAACGGCTGAGGCTGATTATTCTCTTGTGGTGAATCGATCGTTGGGGAGAGTTTGATTAGGAGTGGTTTTCTCTCCATCCTTCCGATTTGGAAGACGTGTTAGTTAATCCTTCCTTTTTATTATCTTGTTTATTAAAAGTGAAGGAGGGGAAATTAAACATGTAAATGAATGATATGCATGCAAGTAGACAATTGTTTGAATAAAGCAATTTTTATTTACTCGTAGAAAGTGTACATTCCCCTATTCCACACTACGAAACAACTTTTGACAGAAACGGAAAATCCTAAAGAAACCCACAGGCGGGTCTTGATTTCTATGTAATTCTCTTTCGGCTTCCTAGACGTGACGAGCGAGTGCTTCGGTTTGCTTTTGGACCGCCTGGCTCATATCTTCACTATACTTTTGAGCTTCTTTGATCTTTTCCTCTTGATGGACGACCAAGGCTTGTAGCTCATCGAGTTTCGCAAGGGCTCGGTCTTTCTCGCGTAATACTTGACCATACTGAGCTAACCCATCTTTCTCTTTGCAGCGTAGCTCAGTGAGACTTCTGTTGAGCCTCTGGTTGGTCTCTCGCTCTTGGCGTATTTCAGACCGAGTCCTCGTGAGGTCTTGTAATAACTCCTTGATCGTCTGAGCCTGTTTTGCACACTCGGCCTCAAGGCGTGCTGATTTGGCGGATATTTCTTGAAGTTGGCTATTCGAGCTGGTTTTAGCAGCTTTGGATGCTTGGATAACTTGCTCGTTAGAATCAGCACACTGATCTTTGAGGCGCTCTATCTTGTGATCCTTCTTCTTGCATTGCCTCTGCAGACCGTCTATGGTGAGGATAGATTCTTGCTCTCTTTCTTCAAGGGCCCTCATTTGGGCTCCCATGATTTCTATCCTCCGGGTCAAGGTATCGACTTGGGTTTGCAACTCTTCACTGTTTGCAAACACAACAGGTGAGGTGGATGGTTGTGACATCCCTCTACTTCTTATCCACTCCTCGTAGTCACTGGAGGCAACCATTCGAGCTTTTCCTAGCTCTCTATTTTCCATGAAGACTGGTTTCTCCCATGCTCTTCTTACAACAAGTGAATTAGCGACAGTGCATGGGTCTCCGAAGAAACACAGTCCTCTGAGCTCTTCCCGGGATATTGCAGTTTGAGTCCTCATGAGTTGTCTCATGGCCACCTTTGGAGAATAGGCTATGCAACCTCTGAGTCCTATCAATGGTATGCTCGGATAATCTCCACATCTGATGAGGACTGGGCCAGGTCAGAACCAAGGGCAAACCCAGGATAATTGGTTTACGTCCCATTGTTCTATCTCGACCTTCCATTCCATGGTCGTGCGTCGGCAGAGAAGGATTTTGGAGAAGCTTCTCAAAGGATCGGAGAACATCCCCATGTGACTAGAAGAATAGAAATGTGTGATTCCCCACACAAAAAGCAGTGAAGAGCAACATCTAAGTGTTTTTCCTTGCTTTTGGTGACAGAATTTTACTGAAAGCAAGGTGTCGGCAAGAAGTGCAGGCAAGGGACTCTTTGAGTTCACGTCCCAGGCAAAGAAGGCGTCCATGATGACTTGGTCTACTATGTCGATATGGAAGGGAAACAAAATTGTTCTGAATATAATTAAAGTCAGGGTTTTGTTAAAAGCGACTCATTCTGCCCTTTCAGCCAAAGCGAACAGATGGTCTTCTAACATTCCCTTTTGTTATCAGGGTAGTCTGCCGAAACGATAATCGGATGATGACAGCGACTTGTGCTGCAAAAGTGTATGCTCCATGACGGATATGGACCCCGACTGATTTGGGTCATTTTAGCATAATCTCATACTCCTCCAGAGTGGGCACCATATCGAACTACGGAAACTCAAAGCAGTGCAAACTAGAATTCCAAAAATGAACTAGAATCCTGATAAACGTAGGATCGACACAAATCTTTAGCAAGTCGAGAATCCGTCCATAGGATTTTTCAAAGTCGGAGCGGACCTCTGGTGGCATCAATGTGCAAAGCCGTTCTAATTTCTCAGTGTGGTATCGGGGAATGTACACTTTCTTCATTTGTCTACTAGTCCCCTCCATTTTCTAAAAAACCAAAATGCATGCTTATGAATATGATGCTTATTGTAGGTATGTATGCAAGTGTTTGCTTTTTCCTATTTATTTATCATTTTTTATTTCTACATGATTATGATAGCTTTTGTGTATATTTTTTTTTTCAAAAATAAACTATTTATATGGATGTTTTATGAACTTGATGTTTTATGAACAAGGTCCCATTTTTATTTGATTGGGTTTATATATATTTTTTTATAGTTGTATTTTATAGCCTTTTATCTCTTCTGTCGGACTGCGTGACTACTTAGCTTACAAAGAACCTGAAACCAGGCTAGCTAAAAGACAGACTGTCCGAGATAAAATGGTTTATTGTGAAAGAATAATTTTAGCGTCTCTTATCTCTTCTGTCGGACTGCGTGGCTACTTAGCTTATAAAGAACTTGAAACCAGGCTAGCTAAAAGGCAGACTGTCCGAGATAAGGGTGTTTATTGTGAAAATATTTTTTGTGATTTTTTGTTTTTATCTGTTGTTTGGTTATGCTATGCAATAAACAAATGCAACAAGAAAATGCACACACAATTCACTCATCCACGATCTCGTAAGAAGACGTTTTAATAACGAGGTAGGATTTTCCTGCAGAAAAGTGCGTTGGCAAAGGTAGGTTTTTAACTGTTCTCACCAAGGCTTAGGCCCCCAAGGTGCCCCCATTATAGGGTCCCCACTCTCTAGCCTTCCGACCATGCTTAGCACTAAGGCCATAGTCAGTCTTTGTGCTAAAAGAGGAAGGTTATCACCTTGAGTGGTGGTTTCCGATCATACCGGTGGGCTGCATTGCCCTCACTACGGCAAATCGTACCTGTCACCCACTCCCTATGGATTTCTCACTTGCCCCCAGGTATAGAGGGAACTGTTGTGTGCAAAGGTTTGTGTACAGTTTTTATTTCAAACAATTGTGTAAAATAAACAAACAATAGTTATTAAAGCCAAGAAAGTAAAGCAAGGTAGGGTAAAAGCGAAAATTTTAGATTTATTTATTAAACCGGCCCATCACTAAATGGGATCAACTCTCTAGGCTTCCCTAGTGGAGTCGCCATCTGTCGTCACCGTCAAAAGAGGCGGTCGGAGCGACGCGATGATTCTGACTTCCCATTTTTGCGTTTTGGATGGGTGGTGTTACAACGCCTCTAGGTTGTCCGATAACCAGGCTAGACCTAGGGGCGAGGTTTTCGAAAGAGAGCTTTTAGGATGTCCGATAACCGGGCTGGACCTAAAAGCAAGCTTTCCAAAGTGGTTCTTATGGAGTCGCCACCAATGTTTTTACCAGAAACACCGAAAAAGGAAAAAAAGAAGGCATTGGTTTTTTAAGAAAAACCAACTTTTGTCATTATAACCAGAGTTGGGTAAGAAAGTTAGTTACGTGTAGGGAAGGTATTAGCTTTCCTACGACGCCCCTTTCGAGTTCCATATGATAGGCCGATTATTTCGTAAATAAATTAAAAATGACGCTTTTACCCTTTTATTCGCAGAATTAAAGTATGACGACTACATGGCCCTAATTAATGCATATATAAATGATAAAGCGGTAAAAGAGAGAGAGAGAGAGAGAGAGAGAGAGAGTAAAGGAACCTCCGGAGCAAGCTTTGATTAATTCTTTAAAAGGTAGGGTGCGTTTTGGCAGCCCCTCGCTCTTACAACACCGAATTCTCTCTCGAAATGCTATAAAAACTCTCTTAAAATACTCAGAAAACTCCGAAAATGCTTCGGAGAGGCTCTAGGAGAAGATTTCTAAGAAATGGTAGAAGAAGAAATGGAAGAGCTGTGTGAAATGAGGGGGGGAGCGCACCCTTTTTATAGGGATTCACGCTTGTCAAGTCGAGACTGCCGTCTTGCTTGGCAAGGTCTGTAGACCCCTAATTTTGCCCGGCCTCTCAAAATAAAAGCTAGGGAAACTTCATACAGTTCACCCGGCTTCATATCAAAGAAAAACCGAGAAAGACCTCCTGCAACAAGACGGAGTTCACCCATCCACACAATAAAGACTAAGGAGACTTCCTACACGAAGATAAAGCTCGCCCGACATCTTAATGAAGGCCAAGAAGACTCCCTATATAAAAATAAAGCTTCAACGGACACACATCGGCATCAAACGATGTCCGAAAAAGGAAAGGAAAGCTTCCCGGGGTCCCAGAACACAAGAGCTGCTGAAAACAGTCGAGACAGCTATCCCAAATGACACTGGTCGTCCCAAACTTTCCAGGGGTGGAGTCAAGAACAAAAAATTCAACTGGGACGGCCGTCCCAAACACAACTGGCCGTCCCAACCTGACTCAGTGCAAATTTTGCAGTTGGGACGGTCGTCCCAACCCAGACGGCCATCCCAAAGTTCCAAGCGAAAAAAGGCTATAAATAGGGGGCCCTTAGGTCATTCTCCACACCCCAGACAACTCCAAGACTTGTCTTCTTCTCTCCCTCCTTCGAATGATCTTTCTGATTGCCTTTAATAGGTAACAATCAGTTAAGAAATTTGTATTCCGGCATTCGATTCTCCTAGAAAATTTAGTCGAGTCGAGTCTGTAATCGAGAGGAGAGTCATTGTAGAGCGAAGGATTGCCGCAAAGCGTCCTCTGTATAAAAGACTTATAATATAAAGCTTGCTTCGGAGGTTCTTCTCAATTCTCTTCCCTTTTATTGTTTTATTTACTGCTTTCTGTATGCACTGTAGATAAAACCATGTAGAGACCATATTTAAATACTGTACGAATAAAATAAGGGTAATAGCGTAATCTCTTGTAATCTTTACTTAAATGAATTAATCCGTCATAGGGAACCCGAAAGGGGCGTTGTGTAAAAGTGATCCTAGCAAAGATCTCAGTGATTTGATGAAGTCAAAGATAAAGTCAAAGGTCAACTCTGCAACAGTCAAACAAGTCACTCAGAAGAATGGAGCTGAAGACTTAGTGTGTCTTAACAGAAAGCTTAGGTAAAACCACTTTACCTTTTCCACTGCATAAAGCTTCTTCACTCATTTTGCAAAATGCCTCAAAAATAGTTTTAAACAAATCAAAAACAAAAGCATTTTGTCAAAGAACTTTCCTAACAAATTTATTAACTGATATAGCTTTGAAAGAAAGAATTAAAAACACTTAGAATGTTTTAAGAAGTGTTTTTACAGTATTTCAATCGATACAAACTTCTTTTAATCGATTAAAACCCTTTATGACCGATTGGAATTCGAATATAACAGGTCAGAATGAAATATAATCGATCAGATTTTAAATATGAGCGATCTGATTGTTTTTAATCGATTAAAACACGTTTTAATCGATTAAAACCACTTTGAAGTCAGGATGATCGATCAGAATGAAATTATGACCGATCGAAGTTGGTTATGATCGATCGAATTGAATTATGACCGATCAGACTTATTTCAATCGATTAAAACGTATTTCAATCGATTAAAACGTATTTCAATCGATTAAAATAACTTAGAAAATCTTTTTACAGAATTTCAATCGATTAAAACAAACTTTCAATCGATTAAAATGACTTGAAAATATATGTGCAGATTTTCAATCGATTAAAACGAATTTATATCAGCTAAAATAACTTGGAAAGTTTTATAAGAAGGTTTTTAAACAAATCAATCGATTAATACGCGATTCAATCGATTGTTTTATACTTAGAAAAAGTTTGTAAAATGTTTTAACTGATATAAACGTGGTCGTATCAACTAAAACCATTCTGTTAAAGAAGCAAGAACACATTAATGGGTTGAAAGGACTTTTAACAGATTATAACGGCTATTTCAACAGATTAAAACAAACTTTCAACAGATTAATTAATGCAGCAGATTTGAAAAATTCTCTTTAAAAACAGTTTTGCTTGAAACTTTTAAACAGGATTGAATATCAGTTTTCATACAAACATTCAAGCAACTGTTAAGCATCTTTTTCCAAGAAAGATTCGCAACCACTTTGTGAACTTCTTTTGAAATCTTTCTTGAGGCATATTGCATCCTTTGAAGAAGAAACTTACTGTGGATTAGCGTAATCCGGTTTGAGCTTTCTTGTTTCTTCTAAGTTTCTTCTTTTCAATTGCTTTTCATTACTTTGTATTGTGTTGTACCTGGAATTTGGGTACAAGTTTTTTCTGCAGCTGGTAGGTGGTTGCAGAAGTTTTCAAGAACTGGAATTTGGTTCTTGGTGGAGAGGTTGAGTACAGGAACTGGAATTTGGTTCTTGTACTCGTTTGGTGCCTGGAATTTGGGCACTCGGTTTCTCTCGCAATCGGAATTTGGTTGTAGAGGTTTCCAAGAACCGAATTTGGTTCTTGGTGGAAAGGTTAAAGTCGGAACTGGAAATTGGTTCTGGTGTTAGAGTAGGTGTAAGATTGTTGAGTCTCGTAAAACATCTATTCTAGTGGAACCCACTGGAATTTGGTCGGAGACTCGGACGTAGCCCTGGTATTGGGTGAACCAAGTATAAAATTACCGGTGAAATCTTTCCTAACCTTTCTCTCTTTAAATTCAGATTGCTGCGCTTGTATTGTTTAATTGCTTTGTGATTCGTGAATTGATTAGTAAACTTAATTTTCGATTTAGATAATCTGTTTATTGAGAAAAACTTTCAAAAATCAATTCACCCCCCCTCTTGATTTAAAACTACTTTTCTAACAATTGGTATCAGAGCGAGGTGCTTGAAAGTTACTCAAGTTACTTCGATCCATGGCTGAGAACAGATTACCATTTTCTGAGGGGGCATCTATTAACGGACCTCCACTATTCTCGTGGAACAGATTATCCTTTCTGGAAAATTAGGATGAAAATCTTCATTGAATCCATTGATGTAAATGCTTGGGATGTTATTACTAATGGTCCTCTAATTACGGATAAAGGATGGTCAAGCTCGAATGATGAGGAGAAGAAGAAAGTGCAAAGTGACTCGCAATGCAAAAAATATAATTACTTCGCTCTTAACATGGATGAATTTTTCAGGGTGTCCCAAGTGCAATTCTGCTAAGGAGATGTGGGATGTTCTTGAAGTCACTCATGAAGGGACAACAGATGTTAAAAGAGCCAGAAAGCATACATTGATAAGAGAATATGAGCTGTTCAAAATGCAGAATGGTGAAAGCATCGCAGATGTGCAGAAACGCTTCACTCACATCATCAACCATTTAATGGGCCTAGGTAAGACCTTTGATAAGGAAGAACTAAATATTAAAGTATTGAAATGTCTTGACGAGTCCTGGCAGCCAAAAGTCACTGCAATATCGGAATCAAAAGATCTGTCCACCATGACAACGACCTCACTTGTTTGGAAAACTCGAGAGAACATGAAATGGAAATCACAAGATTCAATGAGCAAGAAGTCTCGAGAAGAAGAACGAAGCATTGCACTTAAAGTTGAAGAAAATCAAGAATCGAAGAAGATAATGAGAACCTTGGACTGCTTGTTAGGAAATTCAACAAATTCCTCAAGAAAAAGATCCAAGACAAGAAAAGACACAAAAGGTATGAGAAAAGAACTGATTCTTCTAACTTTAAATGTTATGGTTGTGGCAAACAGGGCCATGTTAGAATGGAATGTCCAGAGAGAAATAAACAAAGTGAAAAGAAAGAGGACAAATCAAAAAGAAGAGCCTACATAGCCTGGGATGATAATGATACGTCATCAACAGATAACTCTGAAAATGAAGAAGCCAATCTTTGTTTAATGGCGAGTCAAAATCCACAAACCAGCCAGGTAAGTTCTAGCTCCTCTTCAAATGTAGTTAACTATGATGCATTACAAGAAGCATTTAATGAAATGCATGAAGAGGCTAAGAAACTTCAAAAAGAAAATGATAGGTTGAAAGGGCTAAATAACCGGCTAGTTAACAAAGTTGATTCTCTGGAAAAGCAGATTCGTGAAAATGAAACTGATAAAGAATTCTTGAAACTGATTCATGCTAACTCTGATTGTGAATGCAATAAACCATGCAATAACTGTCCCGAATTACAAAAGAAAATTGAATTCTTATCTCAAACTGTTTCAAAGTTCACTCAGGGGCAAGCTAATCTTGATATATTACTTGGATCTCAAAAATTAATGTTTGACAAAACTCGGAATAGGCTTTAAATCTAGATCCAAGTAAAACAAAAACAAATAGGAATTCATACTCTACAATCAAATGTTTCTACTGCATGAAGAAAGGGCATTCGAGTAAAATACTCGCAGAATTAAAAAGTATGCTATTCCTAAAGGGAGAATGAAATGGGTTCCAAAGATTAATTCTTTTCAAATAACATGATCAGGACCCAATAATTATAAAGGGTACCAGAAAAATACTTAATTGCTTTGCAGGAACAAGTCCGGGAATCCCTTGAAGATCAGAGCTGCGAAACCAGGTTCGTGTATTTAAATTAATTGTTTTAATTGATATAAACCAATATTAATCGATTGAAATAACTTACCGTACCATTTTAATCGATTGAAATGTCGAAATAATCGATTAAATTGTTCTCAGAATGTTGGTTTAGTCGTTTTAATCGATTAGAATAAATTTATATCAACTAAAAACACTTAGGATCAAAATTAATCGATTCATTTACGTTTTAATCGATTTAAATACTTGGTGATATTTTTTTATTACATTCTGTACCATACAAATTGATTCTTTCATAAAACAATCGATTAATTCTCTGTAGATGTTTACATTTCTCTTAATACTTTACATGGAATGTTGCATGGTAATACACTCGAAAATCAAAGAAATTATCAAAGAATGGACTGTAACTTTTGTTATAGACACTAGTTACAAAAAGGTCAAACTGTTAGGATCTGAAAACATAGTTTATCAAAGATTTTTTAGTAATAATTGTTTCGGTAATAAGTTATTGATTACTAGGAAATCCAATAAACACATGTTTTCATTAAATTTCTTGATATTACATTGCAATATATTTGAAATAATTTTGAGCATGCATTGGTTCAAAACTCTTGGTGAAATTCATTGGAACTGTGCAACTTTGAATATTTGCTTTAATCATCAATGTCACGAGGTGACACTATAAGGGAACCAATCTGAACAACGAATTCAAAAATTGAATAACGTGGTACAGGGAATGTATGTTTTATGGTCGATGACAGGATAAATTTTATATTGTTTTAGAATTCTGGATTGATTGTCATCACCTGTCCTCATTACTAATCATTGCCCACTCTACCAGAATAAGTTTTTTGTTAATCACTTGTGCATATGATACCACTTGGAAACAACAAAGTTAAAAATGACTCATTCCTCAAAAGATAATGATGACTGGTTCACTATAAGTGAGAATAACACCCATCATACTACATTAATAAAAATACAGTTATTTGCTTGGATAATGATAACTCAGAGGTTCAAAATGGGTTGGCTATTTTGAAAGGAAATTCCTATCTCAAGTACATCATTAATCTGTGATTCATGCAATTTATGGTATCGTGCACTCGTGTGGAATCTGATAGTGAATGTACGTCCGTCAGGTACATGATTCTCGCCTCGGATGTGTAATAGTTGATGTTCCTAAAGAAACATTTAATTCCATTGAGTGTCAACCATGGACTGTAATGCGATCAATAGTAACAAGAACTGCTAAAAGAGTTCTTTTCAGGAAAAGTTTACGTGTCATCTGTCGATACTGAGAGTAACAGCGAGTTGTTGACTCAAATAGTTGATAGAGCAAAATTGGTTCCAGCAAAAAGGAAAGCCTATTATCTTTTGATATTGGTGGGGATCAAATGAATGATCACCAAGTCTGGTGGATAAGCAGTTCAATCAGGGAAATTGGGATGACTAGTTCCCTCATCATCTTTATCTTCTCGCTTATTTCTATCTTTATATTGTTTGCATGGATCTGTGATATTAACTCGGTGTTATACCAGGAACATTTGCCTTAACCTTTGGTTAAATATGGTTTAGGATCTAATCTAGATCAGATCGGCGTAAATAGAATTTAAATAGATCCCCGAGAGCTTTAGCTAAATAAGATTTTATTCTGATGGATCTATTAGCTAAGATTTAATCAATATAGTCGTTAGTATTGTTAAAACATCCTTCTAAATGATCAGCTTTACAAAATATGCATTAAACATTACTTCATTTTCAAAACTGATTGTTTTAATCAATACAACATCTTGTTAATCGATTAAATGAACTTATACAACATGTTTTAATCGATTCAAAATCGAAATAATCGATTATTTTTACTAAAGTTTCATGTTTTCAAAATCTTAAATGTTTTAATCGATTAAACTTTTCTTTCAATCGATTAAAATCATTTACCAAGAACATTTTAACTGATTATGCTCTGTTTTTAATCGATTTTTATTCGGGAAGAAAGATTAAAGGCTTTAGTTAATGGTCATTTCACGTAAACATGCTACTAAAGCGTGATTCCCTTATCTTTACACGTGTTAATTGTATTCATTACAAACGTGTTAATGGAGATAAGTTTGAATAAACTTTAATTGATTCTTTTCATGAGTGAAATATTGATTCACTTTGTATTTTCAAAAAAACTTGAGCATATTTTTCGAAACCTTACAGTTTATTCTTTTCTCTTCTATTCCCTATTTTTGATGAAGTCAAAAGGGGGAGAAATAGTTGCATCACTTTAAGATAAATTTAAGAGCAACAGTTTAGGGGGAGAAATAAGTTTTAGGGGGAGAAACAAAACTTTATTACATTCTTATATTTCTCACCTAACTCGCATTATCAAGTGACTTATTTTGCAGAGATTGTGTTTTCAAAATGGTGTTTGTCTTCAACAAATAGGGGAGACTGAAAGTGATCCTAGCAAAGATCTCAGTGATTTGATGAAGTCAAAGATAAAGTCAAAGGTCAACTCGCAACGATCAAACAAGTCACTCGGAAGAATGGAGCTGAAGACTTAGTGTGTCTTAACGTAAAGCTTAGGTAAAACCACTTTACCTTTTCCACTGCATAAAGCTTCTTCACTCATTTTGCAAAATGCCTCAAAAATAGTTTTAAACAAATCAAAAACAAAAGCATTTTGTCAAAGAACTTTCCTAACAAATTTATTAACTCGATATAGCTTTGAAAGAAAGAATTAAAAACACTTAGAATGTTTTAAGAAGTGTTTTTACGATATTTTAATCGATACAAACTTCTTTTAATCGATTAAAACCCTTTATGACCGATTGGAATTCGAATATAACAGTCAAAATGAAATATAATCGATCAGATTTTAAATATGAGCGATCAGATTGTTTTTAATCGATTAAAACACGTTTTAATCGATTAAAACCACTTTGAAGTCAGGATGATCGATCAGAATGAAATTATGACCGATCGTAGTTGGTTATGATCAATCAGAATTGAATTATGACCGATCAGACTTATTTCAATCGATTAAAACGTATTTCAATCGATTAAAATAACTTAGAAAATCTTTTTACGAATTTCAATCGATTAAAACAAACTTTCAATCGATTAAAATGACTTGAAAATATATGTGCAGATTTTCAATCGATTAAAACGAATTTATATCAGCTAAAATAACTTGGAAAGTTTTATAAGAAGGTTTTTAAACAAATCAATCGATTAATACGCGATTCAATCGATTGTTTTATACTTAGAAAAAGTTTGTAAAATGTTTTAACTGATATAAACGTGGTCGTATCAACTAAAACCATTCTGTTAAAGAAGCAAGAACGCATTAATGGGTTGAAAGGACTTTTAACAGATTATAATGGCTATTTCAACATATTAAAACAAACTTTCAACAGATTAATTAATGCAGCAGATTTGAAAAATTCTCTTTAAAAACAGTTTTGCTTGAAACTTTTAAACAGGATTGAATATCAGTTTTCATACAAACATTCAAGCAACTGTTAAGCATCTTTTTCCAAGAAAGATTCGCAACCACTTTGTGAACTTCTTTTGAAATCTTTCTTGAGGCATATTGCATCCTTTGAAGAAGAAACTTACTGTGGATTAGCGTAATCCGGTTTGAGCTTTCTTGTTTCTTCTAAGTTTCTTCTTTTCAATTGCTTTTCATTACTTTGTATTGTGTTGTACCTGGAATTTGGGTACAAGTTTTTTCTGCAGCTGGTAGGTGGTTGTAGAAGTTTCCAAGAACTGGAATTTGGTTCTTGGTGGAGAGGTTGAGTACTGAAGCTGGAATTTGGTTCTTGTACTTGTTTGGTGCCTGGAATTTGGGCACTGGTTTCTCTGCAATCGGAATTTGGTTGTAGAGGTTTCCAAGAACTGGAATTTGGTTCTTGGTGGAAAGGTTAAAGTCGGAAGCTGGAAATTGGTTCACGGTGTTAGAGTAGGTGTAAGATTGTTGAGTCTCGTAAAACATCTATTCTAGTGGAACCCAACTAGAATTTGGCTGGAGACTCGGACGTAGCCCTGGTATTGGGTGAACCAGTATAAAATTACCGGTGAAATCTTTCCTAACCTTTCTCTCTTTAAATTCAGTTGCTGCGCTTGTATTGTTTAATTGCTTTGTGATTCGTGAATTGATTAGTAAACTTAATTTTCGATTTAGATAATCTGTTTATTGAGAAAAACTTTCAAAAATCAATTCACCCCCCCTCTTGATTTAAAACTACTTTTCTAACATTGTGGGGTGCTAATACCTTCCCCACACGTAACTAACTCCCTTACCCGACTCTGGTTATAATGGCCAAGTTTGGTTTTTATTAAAATCAATGCCTTTTTCTCCTTTTCCAATGTTTATGGTCAAAACATTGGTGGCGACTCCAAAAGAACCCTTTTCGAAAACCTTGCTTCTATTAGAGGATAGTTCAGTGTTGAGCGCCTCAGAAGCAATGAACATATTTTTAACAAAAAATGCGAGTCTCAACCATCTTTTCGCGACCGCTCGCATTAACGTTCGAGATGTTCCAGGACGTCGGAACAGACGGCGGCGACAGATGGCGACTCCACTGGGGAAGCTAGAGAGTTGATCCCATTTAGTGACGGATAAATTCAAACTAAGTAAAGATTTGAAATTACGCCTTTACCCTTTTCTGTATTTTTATTGTATGGCTTTAATAACTGCTGTATGATTACTTCTGCAAATTGCTTGAAATACAAATTGCACACAAAACCCTTGCACACAATAGTCCCTCTATACCCGGGGGCAAGAGTGAATACCTATAGGGAGTGGGTGGCAGATACGACCGGCTTGTTGGCACACGGGGCTACAACCGTTGTCGGAAACCACCAACTCAAGGTGATAACTCTCTTCTTTTGGTCTAAGGATGTCGCCACGGAGTTCCGTGCATGACCCGAGGATTGAGAGATTGAGAGGTCCCTATAATGGGGGCACCTTGGGGACCTTTGGCTTTGGTGAGAACAGTTAGAACCGCCTAAACCAAGCACGTTTCTGCAAGAAAACCCTACCTCGTGATTAAATAAGTGTGGCTCTGCTCATGGATGTATGAATTGTGTGTGCATACGTTTGCTGCATTTGTATTGATGCATTAGCATAGGGTAATCATACAACAAACAAAAAAATGAAAAAACCCTAAAAATCATAAAAGTGATAAGATAAGACCTTTATCTCGAACAGTCTTCAGTTAAGCTAGCCTGGTTTCAGGTTCTTTGTAAGCTAAGTAGCCACGTTGACCGACAGAAGAGATAAAGGGTCATAAAAAATATAAAAACAAATTTAATCAATAAAAATACCTTTTATAATAAAAAGATTCTTGGCAAAGTTGTATCATTCATACCACATCATCCAATAAGTGGTAAAACTAAGAGAGAAAATAAATGCACTAAGAAAAGTATGCATGCACATCATTTTAATAAACCTCCAAAAAATGGGTCTTAGGAGCGTTTTTTGGGAAAATTACTGGGCCAAATCGCCTACGGCTATTTGCGACTTGGTTCTTCATCCTTTTCTCTTCGTTTTGACATGTTGTGCGTCCAAATCGGACAACCCAGTCAAAAGTTATTCCACTTTCAATATCTGTTGTCATAAAAAATATTTTTGTAGTGCATGCATAAAGCACATTTATTCTAGGATGCATTAGATATCCTTAGACAATAGCGAAAGAGACCCAAGTGCGTTTATCACCTTCCTAGAAGAGATGAGTGCGCTAAGGTATGTTGGCAACCTTTGAAAAAAGGGAACCATCACACTGAAGTGGGTATGGTACTCCTTAAAACATAGGCTTTTGAGAAGATACCAAAGCTATTGTCTAAGGCATATCTATTTCACACTGATCATTCATAATAAAAAAAAGGCTATAATAAAAATCTCTAAATCATTTAGAAAGTGGTTGGTCTTCTACTTGTTCTCACTCGCGCTCGAAAAGCCAAGAAGATGGGGCAATTAGAGGAGCAGAACCGTATGCTCACCGCCGAGCTTAATGCCATAAAAGAACAAATGGCGCAATTGACAGAGTTAATGTACCAACAATGCTTCCACAGTGAGGTCTCTGAGCAACGAATTTTTTCCTTAGAGGAGAGATTAAGGGCATTAGAGGGATACAAATTTGATGTAAAGGAGGTAACCGATGCCGAAAATACTCGATTCCCTCCCAAGTTTAAGAAATCCCACGCATCATTCAAGAAACCCTTTGACAAGAAAAATGAGGAAAGTGTAAATGCCATGAACTTTGCTACTCTTTCTTCCTCTTCGCCATTAGCCGGACAGTCACGCAGACAAGAGAAGAAATTCACTCCCATCCCAATCTCTTATGGGAGTCTGCTGCCAAGGCTTTTAGAGGCCAAGCTCTTAACACGTATCTCCCCAAAGAAGAAAGATCCACCTTACCCCGGTTGGTACAAACTCAACGAAAAATGTGATTACCATTCAGGTGCTCCTGGGCATTCCGTGGAGAATTGCGTCAACCTGAAATATAGGGTTCAAGAATTATTGAATGCCGGGTGGATTACTTTCGATGCTCCCGACCCAAACGTAAACATCAAGCCTCTATCACAACCAGAATAGTGAGCATGGGTAGAGAAGGCCAGCTAACTAGGGCTCCCCATTTTGTGCATCTTTTGGTTAAAAAAAAAATATATAGATAATAAAAAAATATATCAAAAAGCTTCGATGTATCTCTCATGATCCCGCCCATGATCACGAGATTTTTGATTAAAGTGGGCTTTGTAAATATTTGCATCTATCAATACAACAAGGCATTTTTCATAATATTCATATGCTTCTCATTCTTTTCTCTCTCATTCCAAAATAATTGAATAAAATCTAAACCCAAATAAGGACCATATAAATAGTCATGTCTGTAATTGAAAACTCTCTGCGGGATCTGAAAGCCAAAGGCGAATGGATTGAGTCAGACAGTGAGGAGGGGACCATTTCCCCGGACATGCAAAAACTGTTGGAGAAAAGAAGCTTAATTGATACAGTCCTATCAGAAAAAACTTAGGCCATCGATTTGGGACAAAGAGATAATAAGAAAGAAGAAAATATCAATACCCAAATTGATAAAGTCAGGGAAGGAGCAATAACACCTTTACGCTTATTCATGCCTCGTCTTTTCCCTTATACATCGGACAAAATTGTACCGTTGAGATATACAGAAGAATTTCCCATCAATGAAGATATCTCCAATATAGCTAGCATTGGGGGCAGGATGATAAAAAAAAAATTCATCCAAGGAGCTACAAGATAATGCTCCTAAAAACAAAGGAAAAATAAAGAAATCGAAGAGGAAAAGAAAAAAGAATCTAAGGGGAAGATTGAGCAGACCTTGGATTCACAGTGCTAAGGCAGTTTCTTCAACGCTCCACCGAAAAATCAAATTCGTGGCAGACAACAAGTTGATCATGATTCAAGCTAAAGACTACATTCGAATCAGCGAGCCGTCCACCACACCTTAAATGGATGCGACTGAAGAAGACATTTAAAAATATGAAAAAACTTCCTAGCAATTTAAAAGTGGCCCATATAATAAAGAGATATGGATACAGCCCAGACAAGGGCTTGGAAAGGATGCTCAAAGAATAAGAGAGCCACCAGATTTTAAGGATAATCCTTTAAAGTACGACCCTACAAAAGAACAAGTCGTACGATGAAAAGGGAAGTCTCCCCTCCGTACCTTAAAAAGACGATCTTCCAAAAAAGAGGGATATTAGCGTCAAGGGTAGCATTAGTCATTAAATGTCCTTCTTCTGATTCTAAGGGATGTAAACCCAATGACTATTAGAGATCACTCCTCAGGGTGTGCCCGACCCCCGAGCATCTTTAGGGCACGCATTTCCCTTTGAATTACAAAAGAATGCTATTCTTACTATCTGCTTCTTTTCTTGCTAAATATGTCTATACCCCATTAAATAACAAATGTTTAGACAAACGTTTTGTTTCAAAATGCGTCAAAATAATCAAAACGCCATAGACAAAATGAAGCCAAAGTTAACATGATTGATTAGTTAGAGACACGAATAAGAAAATCGTGTTTCGACAATGTTTGAGAAAAATTATTAAAAGAAGCCCGTCAAGGTCAAAGGCCAAGACAAAAAGATAAAAGGGCAAAATCCTAGGCTGAAAACCCAAAAAGGGCGAACTAGGAAAGTTAATCAGTTACAAATAGGCGCCAGAGTATTCAGTTGAAAGACGCCACCTCATTAAGAACAAAACATTTGTTTAAACTAGCCTAAACACAGACCAACCCTGGGTAGCCATTCTTACAAAAACTATTATTTCAAAAAAAAATCTCGCTAAAACACAAGCCTTTGCAATAAATCCCTTTCTTTCTCTTCGCTTGACCCTTCACAATAAAGCATTCAAGTAATTGACTGGGAAATGTGGAAATATGGTGATCAATAGGAGGATTGAAATCCCTAAAGGAAAGGAAGAGGGGCATTGACATGACAATTGCTCTACATTCAAAAGGATTACTCTTCGGTTATAGCAAAGATCCGAGACGACAAATTGGTACATCTAATCATGTTGACAAAAGCACATGATGATGGAAGTAAACTTAACAGAAGCCGAATGGATTCAAAGACGATATAACCAGCTAAATCTTATTGAAGAAAAACGGCTGAATATGACATGTCAGGGACAAGCCTATCAAAGGAAAATAAAAAAGGCTTATGATAAAAAGGTCCACCCTTATACTTATCAAGAAGGGGATCTAGTAATAAAGAAACTGCTTCCAGCCCAAAAAGGATAAAATTGGAAAAGGGGCAACAAACTATGAAGGACCCCTTGTGGTCAAATGAGCTTTCTTGGAAGGGGCACTTATCCTCACCAATATGGACGGAGAGGAACTTCGACACCCAATCAATTCTGATGCAGTGAAGAAGTATTATGCTTGAAGACATTGCTCAAGACCCGTCAGGAATGAAAACCCGCAAAGGGCATCCCTGGGCAAAAGATAGGATCCATATTCCTCGCTAGGATATGTCCTAGGCAAAAAGAAGAGGTAAAAAAAAAACTAAGAGCAATGGTTACTTTAGTCGAAAACCGAAAAGGCGGCTAAAGTAACATTCTTCCAGAAGCAAGCAGTCTGCATAGTCTTCACTCTGAGTTCAGGCATCTCAACTAAAGCAATTAGGAGAACCAGGGGGCAGATATCATGGACATGACTGTATAAGCCTAAAACAGTACAGCCAACCCCGACCACCCATTCTTCTAAATACCTTTTGAAATCCTTCTATAAAAGAAATAAAACTTTTGCTCAATTATCAATAAAATTCATTTTCATTTCCTTTCTCTTGACCAAATATTATGGAAATGCCTCTTTATTGATAAATCATAAATATGCGCAAAGACTTTTAATCAAAGATCAAACATGCATCTAAAAAGAGGAAGCATAAAAATAAGAAAATAATAAATGCCTGCTAGTATATTCTTAGGTAAAAACTAGGGTAGCCTGCTAGATCGCAAACCCCAAAGAAGACGATCTAGGCAAAAGATAAGGCAAAAGCTCCCTAAGATATTCTAGGCAAAAATTAAGGCAGCCCGCTAGATCGAAAACTCGTAAAGGGCGGTCTAGGCAAAAGATAGAGCCAAAACCAAGAGATGGATAAAAAAGGAGCCCATCATCATGGTCGTAAAGGAGGAGCCCATCAGCATATTCATAAGAAGCCAACGGGAGAAGGCCAGTTACTTTCTAAATGTATCAAAAATAAATAAACAATAGATTGCATTTAGGACATCCACACACAAAGTAGTTGCATAATATGACTTTGTCAAAATCAAGAAAAATAATCTTCTTCAAACAAGAATAATAAACATGCATACAAGGAGGATAGTCTCCATATTTGTGATTGAAAACAGGAAGCGCCAGAATCCAGTCTCCATTTGAAAATCAAAATCGCGAAAGGCGAAAATCAAAACCATTTCAGGAGAATAAAGAGCTTCAAGGAAACTAGCTCTAACCTTCTACACCAATGAAAAAAGGTACATCGAAAAAAAAAGCCAACGGAAAGGTTTGATCATCCCCAAGAGGATCCTTGCTTACTCCAGAGGCAAGATAAAAAGATTACCTCACGACTCAGCTTCATCGCCACATGAGTCATCGAGCACACTTATCCAGAATCTCCGCTTCATTCCCCAAAGGAGAATAAGGACTACACAAGAGTCCATCAAAGAAAATACGGAGTCAAATCCTCCATATCACCGAGGGGCAACAAAAAGAAAAGAAAGAAAATTTTTTCCGCAACAGAGGCCACTACAGAAAAAAGGCCAAATAAAAAATCTTCAAGTAAAGCACATCAAGAAAAGTCTACAAAAAGAGGAAAACAAGAAAATTTCCATCTTCCAGCTCAAATAAGAGCTTCACAAAGCTAGGAGCCAGGACTCCATCATCAAAATTGGATCCCCAGGAAGCTGATAAACTCCTTGGTGAATCTTCAAAAAGGAAAACAAAAATTTCCATCTTCCATCTCAAATAAGAGCTTCACAAAGCCAGGAGTCAGGACTCCATCATCAAATTTGGATCCCCAGGAAACCGACAGACTCCTTGGTGAATCCCAAGAGAAAAGAAGAAAATTTCTTCATTACGCTCAATAAAGAGCTTCACAAAAGTCAGGAGCCAAGACTCCATCATAAAAAATCAAATCAAAGATTAGATCCCCCAAGAAAAGAAAAATTCCCTAGGGATCACCAAAAAGAAAAGAGAAAAAAGATATCTTTTCATCCAAAGAAAAAGCCAATGTGCATAAAAAGGCGCACATATGTAAAAACCAACTCGCGAAAAAGAAATTCAAATCACGAGGAAAAAATAAAAACTCATTCCCCAGCAGGAATAAGAGCATAGGCAAAGTCAGCTCAAACAACAGCATCCAATAAGGAGTAAAAAACTCCATTCTTCCCTAGGGGGCAATTCAAAATAGATCCCCAGGAAACAACCAAATCCCTGGTGGATTACCAAAAAGAAAAAAAATCCCCAGCAAGCCTACCAGCAAAAGATAAAATACAAATTCATATCCTCAAGGAGTTAATCGCCTATAACACCCAATATGAATATCCCCAGTGAAAGGCAAAACCTTCACTCCCAAGAATGCCTATGCCTACTCAGAGGCAAGCAAAGAGCCGATATCCCCAAGAAACGGGAAATCAACCTATGCAAGAGGCAATACAAGTACAAAACTTTCAAAAAAAAACATCAGCCTATTCAGAGGCGAAAAACAACAAGTAAAAAGCCTTCACCACTAGTGAAGCATCCGCCTAATCAAGAGGCACAATCGACAAAAATCAACAAATCCCCAATGGATCCCTGCCTAAAAGAGGCAATCTGCAAGAATCCCCGGCCAAGACCGGATGGCTGAAAGAAAAAGCCAAAACAATGAAATCACCGGCAAAAGCCAGATGGCTAAAAGAAAAAGCCAAAACAAAGAATCCCCGGCCAAGACCGGATGGCTGAAAGAAAAAGCCAAAACAAAGAATCCCCGGCCAAGACCAGATGGTTGAAAGAAAAAGCCAAAACAATGAAATCCCCCGCAAGACCGGATGGCTGAAAGAAAAGCCAAAACAAAAAACCCCCGGTAAAACTGGATGACTAAAAAAGAAAAAAAAAATCAATCACTCCCCATGGAATAGGCGCATGATCAGAGACAATAAGCCGCCAACACATCTCCAAAAACCGGATGAGGGTTTGTACTCATCAAAAGATTGACTGCCAAAAAAAAGAATCCTAAGAGCCTTGCAAAACAGGGCTCGTCAGAGAGTTTAGCAAACGCGAACTCAAACATAGTGGGGGAAAGTACCCACAAAAATCTAGCAAATACAGACTCGAACTGGGTGGGGGTTTGTACTCACAAGAACCTTACAAAAGAAGGTTCGGATCAGATGAGGGTTCATTCTCATCAAACCAGATAGGGGTTGGTACCTATCAAAACTATTCATCATCCAAAGGATCGGCTACCTCTCCAAAGGAGCATCCTGCAAACCGAAGGATCGGCTACCTCACCGAAGGAGCATCCTGTAGACCAAAGGATCGGCTACCTCACCAAAGGAGCATCCTGCACACCGAAGGATCGGCTACCTCACCAAAGGAGCATCCTGCACACCGAAGGATCGGCTACTTCTCCAAAGGAGCATCCTCCAAACCGAAGGATCGGCTACCTTACCGAAGGAGCATCCTGCAGACCAGAAGGATCGGCTACCTCACCAGAAGGAGCATCCCGTACACCGAAGGATCGGCTACCTCACCAAAGGAGCATCCACGCACAGAAGGATCGGCTACCTCACCAAAGGAGCATCCACGCACACAGAAGGATCGGCTACTTCTCCAAAGGAGCATACTCCAAACCGAAGGATCGGCTACCTTACCGAAGGAGCATCCTATAGACCGAAAGATCGGCTACCTCACCGAAGGAGCATCTTGCAAACCAAAGGATCGGCCACCTCATCGAAGGAGCATCCTACAAATCGAAGGATCGGCTACCTCTCCGAAGGAGCATCCTAAGGCTTCACACTCGTCGGCTACGGGGTCGGCTACCGCATCGAAGGAGCATCCCAAAGCTACGAAATTCATACTCATCAACCACGGGATCGGCTACCGCATCAAAGGAGCATCCCGGAAGTTCACATTCATCATCCGGAGGATCAACAACTTCAACGAAAGGAGCGACATCCGAAGGATGACCGAGCAAAAGGGTTAACTCCTTCCCCTGCCAACTAATCTTGTCGGCATATTAAAACCAACAAATTAGTTAGGCAGGGGAAGGGGGGCAGCTGTAGACCCCTAATTTTGCCCGGCCTCTCAAAATAAAAG
This sequence comes from Sphenostylis stenocarpa, assembly GCA_963425845.1. Classification (NCBI taxonomy): domain Eukaryota; kingdom Viridiplantae; phylum Streptophyta; class Magnoliopsida; order Fabales; family Fabaceae; genus Sphenostylis; species Sphenostylis stenocarpa. The sequence goes on from OY731406.1 coordinate 20,445,973, forward strand.
CTAGGGAAACTTCATATAGTTCACCCGGCTTCATATCAAAGAAAAATCGAGAAAGACCTCCTGCAACAAGACGGAGTTCACCCATCCACACAATAAAGACTAAGGAGACTTCCTACACGAAGATAAAGCTCGCCCGGCATCTTAATGAAGGCCAAGAAGACTCCCTATATAAAAATAAAGCTTCAACGGACACACATTGGCATCAAACGACGTCCGAAAAAGGAAAGGAAAGCTTCCCAGGGTCCCAGAACACAAGAGCTGCTGAAAACAGGTCGAGACAGCGGTCCCAAAGTTGGGACGGCCGTCCCAAATGACACTAGCCGTCCCAAACTTTCCAGGGGTGGAGTCAAGAACAAAAAATTCAACTGGGACGGCCGTCCCAAACACAACTGGCCGTCCCAACCTGACTCAGTGAAAATTTTGCAGTTGGGACGGCCGTCCCAACCCAGACGGCCATCCCAAAGTTCCAGGCGAAAAAAGGCTATAAATAGGAGGCCCTTAGGTCATTCTCCACACCCCAGACAACTCCAAGACTTGTCTTCTTCTCTCCCTCCTTCGAATGATCTTTCTGATTGCCTTTAATAGGTAACAATCAGTTAAGGAATTTGTATTCTGGCATTCGATTCTCCTAGAAAATTTAGTCGAGTCGAGTCTGTAATCGAGAGGAGAGTCATTGTAGAGCGAAGGATTGCCGCAAAGCGTCCTCTGTATAAAAGACTTATAATATAAAGCTTGTCTCGAAGGTTCTTCTCAATTCTCTTCCCTTTTATTGTTTTATTTACTGCTTTCTGTATGCACTGTAGATAAAACCATGTAGAGACCATATTTAAATACTGTACGAATAAAATAAGGGTAATAGCGTAATCTCTTGTAATCTTTACTTAAATGAATTAATCCGTCATAGGGAACCCGAAAGGGGCGTTATGGGGTGCTAATACCTTCCCCACACGTAACTAACTCCCTTACCCGACTCTGGTTATAATGGCCAAGTTTGGTTTTTATTAAAATCAATGCCTTTTTCTCCTTTTCCAATGTTTATGGTCAAAACATTGGTGGCGACTCCAAAAGAACCCTTTTCGAAAACCTTGCTTCTATTAGAGGATAGTTCAGTGTTGAGCGCCTCAGAAGCAATGAACATATTTTTAACAAAAAACGCGAGTCTCAACCATCTTTTCGCGACCGCTCGCATTAACGTTCGAGACGTCCCAGGACGTCGGAACGGACGGCGGCGACAAGGTTGAGACGGCGGTCTCGACTTTGACAAATGGCGAGACCGCCGTCTTGTTTGGCGAGACGGCGGTATCGACTTGCCAAATGACGAGAGGGTCGTCTCGCCAAGCGGGAGCGTGGTCTCGCCAATGGCAAGTGGCGAGATGTCCGTCTCGCCAAACGAGACGGTGGTCTCAACCCCTTAAGGTGGGAATCCTTATTTTTTGGACAAAAAGACCCTTCTACTCTAATATGGGATCTAAAAGTCCGTCCTAGGGATCTTTTAAGCCTCACCCATCTTCGAATTTGAAGGTCTTCTGCTCTTTATTTTGCGACCGGACAAGATTTGGGGTCTACAGCAAGGAAAATAAGTTTATCAACTTGAACCAAAACATCCTCAATAACACAGCAGGATGGGCAGTACTTCTATTTGCTAATTGAATAACCACACCTATGGGTTTTAAGGGTCCAAGGGACAAAGAATTGAAAACAGACATAGGCATGACATTTATAGATGCTCCTAAGTCTAGCATGGCATTTTCAAATTTCTTATTGCCTATGATGCAAGGTATGGTAAATGTGTCAGGATCCATACACTTTTCAGGAGTATAAGGAACAAGTTTACCTATGAGTGCAGACACATTTCTGTCCAAACTGGTTCGCTCATTACCTTTAAGACTCCTCTTGTGAGTGCACAACTCCTTGATGAACTTGGCATACCTCAGAATTTTCTTGATTGCATCAAGGAGAGGTATATTGACCTCAACCTTTCTAAAAGTCTCCAAAATCTCCTTATCCACCTCTTCCATTTTCTTGCTTGGAACTACTCTTGGTGGAAACGAAAGGGGGGTGGAAGACTGTTGTTGTTGCTGGTTTCTTAGAGAAGGGTTGGTTGACTGATTTCTCCTACCAATCTGCTCCTCTTCTGGTTGCATAGGACCTTTCCCTTTTGCTGTTTCAGCTCCATCACTAATATGAACAGGTCCAGGTACAGGTGCAACAGGTGCATCAATTGTCTTGCTTGACCGCAAGGTGATGGCACTAACATTCTTCAGATTGGCAACAGTTTGTCCAGGAAGCTTGTCCGAATTATGTGATTGCAGTTGGTTCACAGTAGTGGCTAATTGGCCAATCTGGTTGGTTAAACTCTAAATGGAGGCATCAATTTTTAGTTGATACTGCAGATTGAACTCAGCCATTTGCCTAACCATTTCCTTGAACGAAGTTGAAGGTGCAACTATTTGTTGGGGAGGGGGCTGCTGTGTGGAACTCAAAGGTTGATTCTGCTGAAATGGTGTTTGGTTTTGCACTGGATTATTGCCCCATCTCAAGTTTGGATGATTCCTCCAGTCAGAATTATATTTGTTAGATGACAAGTCAGAGTTTTGCTGCTGAAGTGGAACCCTGTTAGTGTAGATATTTGCAGCATAAGCTTGAGGAGCATCAGAACCTATAATTTGTTGCAATGATGGACAAACATCTGTATAATGATCATTTGAAGTGCAGATGCCACAAACTCTTGCAGCAGGTGCGGTTCTCTGATTTGTAGCAAGCTAGGAGACCAGTGTGGTGAGAGCATCAATCTTACTCTACAACTTTTGTGCAACTGCATTTGAGGAACCAACATCATGAAATCCTTTTAAAACTATAACATCACTCCTCATGTTGAACTATTGCGAGTTGGATGCCATCTTCTCAATTAGATCTCTAGTAGCAGCAGGTGTCATATCTCTTAAGGCTCCTCCACTATCTGCATCAATCATGCTTCTGTCCATTATGTTTAGCCCCTCATAAAAATATTGCAATAATAGTTGCTCAGAAATCTGATGATGAGGACAGCTAGGACAAAGTCTTTTAAATCTTTCCCAATACTCATACAAGCTCTCTCCAACAGTTTACCTGATTCTAGAAATATCCTTTCGAATAGCAGTGGTCCTGGATGCAGGGAAGAATTTGTCCAGGAACACTCTTTTCAGATCATCCCAGCTTGCAATTGAACCAGGAGCTAAATAATACAACAAGTCCTTAGCAAGATCCTCCAAAGAGAAAGGAAATGCCTTCAAGTAAATGTGATCTTCTAGAACATTTTGAGGCCTCATGGTGGAATAGACTATGTGAAACTCCTTAAGATGTTTGTGTGGATCTTCACCTGCATGACCATGAAACTTAAGCAACAAATGGATGATTAGTCAAGTTTTAAGCATAAAAGGAACATCCTCTTAAGGATATTGAATGCACAAATTCGCATATGTAAAATCAGGTGCAACCATCTCCCTAAGTGTTCTCTCACGAGGTCCAATAGGTTGACCACCCATGTTATCAGTTTGGAAATTATCTGAAGAAGGTGTATTGGATGCAGGACTATCAGGATTATCACTAAGACTATCTAATGGTACGAACTCAAGAGATGAATTCCTAGAATGCTTAACTAATCTATGAAAGGTCCTATCTATTTCAGGATCAAAAGGTTGTAAAAGGCCAGGATTTCTCCTAGTCATGCACTATATGCAAAAATTCATGTATTCCCCAAGAGTCAACCAAAAGTCCTAAAAAGTCAACCAAGAGGTGAGATCATGCAAAAATGGAGGAAAAAAACTAATCAGTATGTGTAAATATGCCAAAATGATGATGTAAAATTTTCTAAAAATGCTGAAAACCTAAAAGAAGATACCCTAATTTTATTTTATTTTTTGGAATTTTCTGGACAGTATAAACACACCTAAAAGTTACTGAAGAATAACAAAATATGAAAAAAAAAATGAAAAATGTGGAAATAGAGGTCTTAGATGGTTGAATTTTGAAAAAATAAGTCACCCACTCTGCTTTAGCGTATTGATTTTCCCATAATTCATGGTTTACCTAGAATTTGAAAAAAATATTAGCCTCAATCGGAGTTATGTAGCAAAAGTTATGGCTATTTTAAGTTTGGAGTTAATATAAACAATGCATAAACAACTAAAACTTCATATAAACAATGCATAAACAACTAAAACAGAAACATGCTAACTAGTGTGAGAACCTTGGCTAGAACTGCAAGTTCCTCAACAACGAGGCCAAATTTGATCGATGCCGTTCTCAACCAAATAAATTCAACAAATAAAATATGTAATACTAGGAAGTGACTCCTAGGTCGTCTCCCAGCGAACTATAGATCAAGCCAATGTTCTTACACGAGTATGTAAATTAAACAACAGAAAAAAGAAAAGGGGTTTTGCGAAATAATAAACAGTCAATTATCAAAAATAAAATTTGAATAAAACAGTCAGAAAGCAATTGATTTCCTGATTTGAATGCCACTTATCCTAGGTTACGAAATTAATTTGCTTTAACCCTTATTCCAACCCAAAATTAACCAACTAAGTGAAGCTTAACTCTAATTATCCTTATACAATTAAGCATTGCATACATCACATAATTTCATCTCTAACACAAGATTAAGCAAACTGTGATATTGGTTTCAGTTTATTAAGCATAAACAGATTATAATTCACATTGAGATTAGAAGATGAAGAATTAAGAGAACAAACAAAATAGAAGAACAAAACCTCAAAGATCTACTGTATTCTTCCCAAAAAATCAATACAAAGATTTAACTATCCATGGAAAAATAAAAAACGCAGAAGAAGAGACATCATTAAAATTGAAACAAAAATTGTGCTTTTAAAAAAAAATGACAGAAGAGTAATTGAACGTGAATATAAAATGCAGAAAACGGAAATGGCATTCGGAGGATGCAGCTGCGTGATGCGCGTGCGTGTTGCCATGCGTGTGCCTCCTTCTAACCCTACATGATCACTAACATAATAACCCTAGACCTTAGTCTGCCTTTAGGTTTGAGCCCAACTAGCCCGCAAAACACATTAGAAACAAATAAAACAAAAACCCTAATCCTAATGGACAACTGACATGGCATCTGGTCCAATCTTCTAAACCAAAAATTGTTTTAAACTGTCCTGAAAATAATAATGAGCAAAAATTAGATCAAATATATTCAAATTAATTAAAATCTGAATTACTGGCCCAATGAAGCCCAATTAATAAAAAATCACTAATAACAGACAATTAAACTCAAAACACTAATTAAAATAAGTACAAAAAGGTGAGAAAATATGAGAATATAATGACTCATCACATATAGCGACCTCTTAGCATGGATTACATGTTGTATTCTTCACTCTTACTTCATGATAATATTATCACTCAACGGCATTGCATCAAGAACTAGGGAGGCAAATCCACATGCAAATAAAGGGAATAGGATACATGCATGGGCAGCCCAAAGGTGTAGGACACTCCTTTTTCATGTCCTACACCCCTTTTTGGAGAAGAAGAAGCTTGAGATGAGTGATTGGTAGGCTTGGGACAACCCAAAAGGAAACACACCTCTTTTTTTATGTTCTCCACACCTTTAGAGGTATTTTTGGTGGGCTAGGACGAATTTAACACATTTGGACCATGGGGACTCTAGCCTTTAGGTTTAGGTTAAGTTCATGTCTCTTTTTGTAATTCCATCTAGGTCCCTTCCCCAAAAGCCTATAAATAGAAAATAAAGTAAGGTGTAGAATTTTAAAAAGATAAGGTGCAAAATTTTAAGAAATAAAGTAAGCAAACTCAAGGAAAATTCCGAGTGGAACTTAAGATAGTTGCTTATCTAGATGTGAAGGTTCATTTCCAAGGATTGTGGAGGGAGGAAGAGATGGAATGAAACTAGAAAAGAATAAAGACAAGGGCTGAAAAAATGGACCATCCCCTTGGATAAATAAATGAAGTGAAGAAATAAAGAAGAAAAGATGAAGAGAAGAGAAGTATGGTGGTGGTGAAGTGTTGGCACGACACTAGGGGATGAGCAACCCTAGATAAGTGGTGGTTATCGCCACTTGAACCAATGTTCAAGATAAGACACTCAAAGAGATGAAACACTCTAAGAAACCTCAAAAACTTGTCATAAATGTTCAACCTAATTACATGAGGGGAAACCTTCTATTTATAAGCTTTTGGGGGAGGGACCTAGATGAAATTACAAAAGGAGATATAAACTTAACTTAAACCTAAAGGCTAGAGTCTCCATGGTCCAAATATGTTAAATTCGTCTTAGCCTACCAAAAATACCTTTAAAGGTGTGGAAACATAAAAAAAGAGGTGTGCTACCTTTTGGATTGTCCCAAGCTTACCAATCTCCCATATGAAGCTTCTTCCTCTCCAAAAAGGGGTGTAGGACATGAAAAATGAGTGTCTTACACCTTTGAGTTGCCCATGCATGTATCCTATGGATCCAAGGCTTCTTTTCCACTTAAAAGAGGTAGTATTCTTCAAAAAGGAGGTGCAAAAAGTGAGTTTACAAAAGAAAAGCGAAAATAAGTGAAAAACTTAGGAAAATAAAATACTAAGTAAATTCAAAATGAAAGGTGAAGAGGAGGTCTCCATTCTAGTAATCCTCCTAGGAATGACCTCTCCCGCCTCCGGCGCAACTAGGGACTCATTAGAGTGTCCCATATCCGAGATATTGTCCTTAAAAGGCGCATCGATGGGTTAAAAGAGTAGGATGTATATAAACTATCCTTAGCCTTAACTCTTAAGCGATGTGAGACTCATGAGCATTACCAAAATAATATCTAACACAAAATTGATTAGTTTAATTATGTGTCATACACTAGAGTCAAGGACAAACTCTATTGTTTCTCATCTATTTAGATACATCTGTGTTTTTTTTTTCTCATATGCTATATGAAAGAATTCATGAACAACCTTTTTATTTCTAACCAAAACAAAGTAACTTAGATTTAAAAATAATAATAATTTCTTAGAATCATACCATACTCTGTTTTTCATAAATATATTCTCTCCTAAGTTTACTTATAAAGCAAACTACACTAATTTTGACTTAGTGAACAATATATTTACTATTATAAAACTGCCAAGATTTAACAGTGATAAATAGCTAAATTTCTTAGAAATGTGGACTAGGGGTTTTCTTTGATGCAAACAAAATAAATAATTGACTCTTAAGAAGTTAGAAGAAACAAAGAGAAAGATGTGATGATGCTCATTTGTCTCTTTGCATGAGTTATCTTGATCTTTTACAAAAGGTTTCTTAACTGTGTATTATAAGATCTCCTCTATGAGCGAGTTGTACAGACATCGTTTTTTTAAGTAGTTGGTTGTGTGTATTTTCTATAATTACTCTTTTTATTCGTACTAGTTGTTCATTTAACTTGTTTTCTTTGTTATATTATATATTTCACACGTTTGTATTACTTGAAAGTTAGAATTTAGAATACAATAATATCCTCCATAAGGCTTAAATCATAATAACAAAAGTCATGTTTCTAACAACGACATTTAAATCATAACATATAGTTATAGTCTACTACGCACCATGAATCATGGAATACTATCATGAACAAACAAATTAGATCATAGTTGAAAATTTAATGGGGCTTACCCCTTGAACTCATTGTCTTTTGAACTTGGTTTTGAATCCATTTGAAGCTCTTGAGTGCCTTTTGATGTCTTTGATTTGCAAGATAAACTCTTCCTCTCTCATCAAACTTGGTAGAAAAGTATGCAATCACACAAAAGTTCTCACCATATGCTCCAAAACATATATTTTTGAAGAGAGTAGAGAAGAGACATATTTCATGAAAGCTACACTAGTTTATTCACGTCCCTTCATGTAGATTCATATCTATTCAAACCATAAGCAAAATGAATTGCAATGGTTCCACTAATCATGCATCCATTCAATTAGGTTACACTTTCTTCATCCACTTGCCATATAAAACCTAATATCTATTAGTCATAAAAAATGTTTTCGAAAGTGAATGGAAGACCAACACTTTACAGAATAATTCTTTCTAACGAGAATATTTAAATTTTGTAATTCAGTAACTTACAACAGTATCTATCTGCTAAATTACGCCCAAGCCTTGTTTTGTTGACACTTGCTTCTTAGACCAACTAATCAAGCCTCTTCTACCAGAGTGTGACAGACAGCTAAAAGCAACAAAACATTCGATAATTACCACAAAACAGAGAAACTTCAATAAAATTTCTGGGTGCTTGGTCTAGCATAATTTCCAAAGACTGTCATAGCTCACATCCAACACACTGCTAGTAGATCAAAATTCTAATTACATAGTTTCACGAGCGGATATTCCTCTCATCAAACTCCCAAGAACACCACCAGGAACAGCGGGTCTTAAAATGGGGCTATTATTTTCCTTTTCATTCTCACTAAAACAATACACAGGAGCCTGCCAATTTGGATCCTCAAGCACTGCACCAACCTCAAATGTCATTACGTGAGCAGTGTATCCTGCACCCATCAAATTCGAATCGTATTCTAACTTCAATAAACGCCCAAATAAATGTTTCAAACAAGGGAGGCATACAAATATGATTATATAGAGTTTATAAGTGGGGGTGATGCCATTATCTCATTAGTTAACCTTTGATTTTAAGATAGATTCAAATTAAACTCTAAGATGATATCATACTCTATCATAGTAGTTCTTAAATTGAGCATATTAAATTATTAGATATAATCTTGAACCTATACGTTGGAACCATGGTCTCAGTTGATCTCGCTATCTAACATATATTCGAAGTTTTTAATTTACATAAAAAATTAATAATACCGGGTCGTTATAAAGTAAATTACACTAAGATTCTTACAGTATTTTCATATTACATTGTGATCCTAATTTCTTCAAAATTCTACACAAACATCTCTTTATTTTTAAACACATTACACTATCACCCATTTTCTATGTTACATATGTACTTCTGTAAGTTTTTAAAACATCACACTTACACTGTTGATAACCCTAATAAGGGAGGTCACTATGATGGTGAAAAATAAAATAAGGAGTGTAAATGTGATTAGAAATTTTTTTTTATGTTATATTTGTTGAGACTTTACCTAATAATATCTTCTTATAGAGTAGTTACATAACACATAAAAAATGGTTAATCTTTCAATCATCATTTTGGAATGCCCTATTCTCCATATAACAAGTAAATAGAGAATAATAATCTTTGAATGAATTCCCCCATAAGCATTTGTAAAAGAAAAGAAAATATGAAGTAGAAAATGAAATTTCCTTCTTTCTATGTTAAAATTAAATGTGTATAAGCTAAGGAGTAAAAACTCTCTTATTTCAAAAGAAGGAAGAAGAGAGGTGTGTGTACCTGAGTAGAAGATCCACTTGACAGGCCTGCGAGTGAGAACATCCTCGTAGTACCAAATGAAATCGACCTTCTCCCACACATTGCAGAGGAAATTATCCACTCGCTGCTGACCCAAATAGGTTGCACCGTCGAGCCAATTGGGTCGGAGGATACCCACTTCTACGTGTATGACTTGGCACGTGGGGTGGGAGGGATCGAGCGTGTAGATGAAGGAGGTGCCGTTGTTCCACTCGAGGTCATAGGTTACAACGTGATCGAGCTGATTCTGAATGATGTTGAAGTTGCGACCGTTGGACCAGTCGTACCACAAGTCCAGTTTCTGGAGATTTCCGGTCCGGTTCATGAACATCAACGCGTGGAACTGGTGAGGCCACTCTGCGGGAATTGGGTCCTCTGTGGCAGACTTTGAGGATGCTAATTCTGAGAGAGACAATAGGAGGAGGAAAGCCGTGAAATATACTTGTTCTCTTGCAATCGCCATTGTTACTATTTTTTCTGTTTCTGTTTCCCCGGAGAAGAAGAAGATAAGAACTGTGTAATTCAGGAACAGGCACACCAAGATACTTCTTCAACTAATAAATTTATGTAAATGGTTTTTAAATATTAAAATTAGTTTTATATACTCTTTGAAATGTTAAAAAAAATTCTTCAAATAATCTCCGTGGTAAAATATCACAGCCGAAAAATTATATTAATAAATATTTAACATTTAAAAATTATTTATGAAATTTTATTAATTTAAAATTGTTCAAGACAAAGACAATATATATATATATATATATATATATATATATATATATATATATATATATTTATAGACTAATTTATGATTAATTCAAAAATAATAAATCGAAGTCTAACGTTTCTTAAGACAAATTTGTACAATGATTTTTTTTTCTATCAAAATTAAGATTTTACTTATTACAGTCAGTGACTTTAGGAGTCTGCGTTAGGGACACACTTAAAATACCCACAAGTAACTTTTATTTAAATTAATATTTGATTGATTATAAAAATAGTTATGAAATAAATAAAAAATAATAAATGTTGAAAATCATATTAATAAAAATAAGTTAAAATATATTTTTGGTGGTGGTTGGTTATTTATTTTTAAAAATTTCTCTTACTCGTCTTTCACTTATAACTCATACTATCATATCCCTTTCTGAAAAAATGACTAGACTCTTTTATCGTTTCAAACAAAGACCCTTCTTATCCAGACGATATGAATCTCCTCGCTGCTACCTTAACTTAAAAACTCACTTAAGTTCATATTTTGTATAAGAAGAACACTCTGCTCTATAGTAAAACGATTTAAGACATAAGAAATTTTCTAATACATACGATCCTCATAAGAGGCAAGTGTAGAATATACTTACATCGAAGTAGAGAATGATAATAAGAACTATATACTTTAGACTTTCAGAGAAGAGAAAACTTAAAGAGAGAACATTTTAAGAAAGGAAACTTGTATTAGATTGATTCTTGTTGGTTCTGATGGAAACATTCCTGGATGCGTAATCTTAGTAGGATTAACATCTCATTGAGCTTGAAGGGTAACTGAACAAAGAACTCAGGATTCTTCCATAAAGGCTCTAGATGAGAAAAGTCTTCATGACTCTGTTAGTGCATAGAGTAGTTAATTTGTTCTTTATTTCTTCAAAGTCTGGTCGAGCTTCAGAGAGGGAGAATAGTCTGGGTATGTTTCTGAAAGTCTGAAGTGTATAATTCTTATTATCATTCCCTACTTAGATGCAAGTATCCTCTACACTTGCCTCTTATGAGGATCTTGTGTATCAGAAAGCTTTTGATCCCTTAAATCGTTTTACCCCAAAGTGTTCTTCTTATAGGAAATATGAACTTGAGTGGGCTTTTAAGCCGAGGTGGCGCCATTATGCCCGAGGAGGTTCATATCGTTTGAATAAGAAGGGGTCTCTGTCCTAAATAATATTAGAGCCTAACCATTTTATAGGATTCTTCCATAGAGGCTTTAGATGAGAAAAGTCTTCATGACTGTTAGCACACAAAGTTGCTAATTTGTTCTTTATTTCTTCCAAGTCTGGAGGAGCTTCAGAGAGGAAAAATAGTTTGGGTATGTCTTTGAAAGATTTGAATTCCCTCTTGAATTTAATTCTTGTAGGATTGTAGACCCTAAATCTTGTCCGACCTCACAATAGAGTTAGAAGACCTCCATTAGAAGATAGACAAAGCCTCTAGGCTCCATAGATAGGATATGAGGGCATCTTGTACATAGAAAATAAGAAAAATCAAAGAAATCCTGCTCAGAAGCCCGAGACAGCCATCCCAATTGGCCAGATGGCCATCTCGCCTTGCAATGGTGAGACGGCCGTCTCGCCTTGCAATGGTGAGACGGCTGTCTCGCCAAGTGGCCAGACAATTGTCTCGTTTAGCGAGACGGTCGTCCCGTTTTGACAGACACAAATTTCTATAAATAGGAACCTCCTCCTCCTCGTTTTCAACAACTTTTCACCAGAATTAGACCTCCAAATACTCTTCTAGAACCTCTCTGAAGCATTTCCAGAGTTCCAGTGCTCTTCTTAGACACTTTAGAGTCTTTCTGTCAATAGAGAGGTGAGCGGCGTTGTAAAGTGAGAGGATAGCCAAAAACATCCTCAAATCTTCAAAAGATTAATACAAAACTTGTTTCGGAGGTTTCTTCCACATACTCTCTTTTATTGCTTCCGCTATAGCTTTTCTTGTATGCATATTAAGTATTAAAGCCATGTAGACATTTAATTTCTGCAAGTAGATGAAATAATAAGGGTAAAAACATAATTTCTTTAGTTTTCATTTTATAAGCTAGTCTGTCATAGGGAATCCCGAAGGGGCGTTGTGGGGTGCTAACACCTTCCCCACACGTAACTAACTCTCTTGCCCAACTCTGGTTGTAATGCTCAAAGTTGGTTTTTTTCTAAAACCACTGTCTTTTTACCTTTTTCAGCGTTTAAGGTCAAAACACTGGTGGCGACTCCATAAAACCCTTTTTGAAAACCTCGCCTTTAGGTCTAACCCGGTTATCAGACAACCTAAAGGCGTTGAACACTTCTTTAAAACGTGAGTCAATCAAAACCATCGCGTCGCTCTGACCGCCTCTTTTGACGACGGAAACAAATGGCGACTCCACTGGGGACGCTAGAGAGTTGATCCCATTTAGTGATTGACTAAGTTTAGAAAATAAAAACTTGAAATTACGCCTTTACCCTTTTTTGTTTTTATAACATGCTTTACTGATTAGCTTTAATAACTGTTGTATGTTTACTTTATGCAATGGTTTGAAATAACAATTGTACACAAACCCTTGCACACAACAGTTCCCCATATACCCAGGGGTAAGTGGGATAACCTTAGGGAGTGAGTGACATCGTACGATTTGCCGTAGTGAGGGCCATGAACCCACCGGTATGGTCGGAAACCACCACTCAAGGTGATAACCTTCCTCTTTTGGCCTAAAGACTAACAAGGCCCTAATGCCATGCATGGTCTGAAGGCTGGGAGAGTGGGGACCCTATAATGGGGGCACCTTGGGGCCTAGCCTTGGTGAGGATATTTAGAACCACCTTGAATACGCACTTTTCTGTAGGATACCCCTACCTAGGGATGGCAAAACGGGTCAGCCCGCCCCGTTTTGGCCCGCCCCGCCTTTGGCCCGCCAAAAGCGGGGCGGCGCGGGCTGGCCCGATATAGTCATGACGGGCTGTAGACCTTGGCCGCCCGCCAAGGGGCGAGTTAGTGGCTGGCGGTGGCATCGCCATAATTTAAAAAAATAATTTTTTTTAATAAATTTAATAATAAGATTATTATTTGTTTGTCAATAATTCAATATATATATATATATATATTTGTTATTATTTATTATTATGTAAATTTTATTATTGTTCTAAATTATAATTTCTTAAAATAATATATTGATTTATATTATTAAATTGAAATTATATATATATATATATATATATATATATATATATAAATAAATAACGTTAAACTTATAAAATTTATATTTTTTATATTGAAAAATTCAAATACCTATATCTTTTTTATTTGATAAAACTTCATATTATACTTGGTTGAGTAATTCTTATACCTTTAATTCAAGTAATAAGGATAAATATAATCGAGTACTTAGGATAAATAAGGAGAACGAGGAGAGAAGGTTATATTTCGGGAAGGAGAATATTTTACGTGAGAATGAAACTTTTTTAATTCTCTTTTTAAAATTTTTAACTTTATATATTATCTTTATAATTAATTTTATTACAATAAAAAATTATTTTTTTATTAATTAGGCGGGCGCGGGCTAGCCCGCCAGTCCGCGAGTTGGCTCGACGGGTTGGCGAGCTTAGCGGGCGGGCCAAAGCGGTGCAGTGGGTCGAAAATAGCCGCCGGGCCTAGCCCGTTTTGCCATCCCTACCCCTACCTCGTGATAAATATGCCATCACACAGTTCGCGGATGAGTGAATTGTTTGTACATTTGTTTGTTGCATTTGTTTGTTGCATAACATAATCATACAACAACAAAATAAATAAAATCTCAAAAACCTTATCATAATAAACATCCTTATCTCGGACAGTCTACATTTTAGCTAGCCTAGTTTCAGGTTCTATGTAAGCTAAGTAGCCACGTGGACCGACAGAAGAGATAAGGGATAATAAAACCATTCTTTTCATAATAAGCCACATTTATCTCGTTTAGCTAGCCTAGTTTTAGGTTCTTCGTAAGCTAAGTAGCCAAGTTGACCTACAGAAGAGATAAAGCGGTAATAAAACAAAAAATAAAGCAAAATGCAATAAAACTCATTTTTAAGTCAAAATATTCATAATAAGACAATTTTTGACAAAGTCAAATCATACCTACATCATCTCATAAATGGTAAAACCAAGAGAGAAAATAAATGCATAAGGAAGGCATGAATACACATCATCCTAATAAAACCCTTCATCCATAAACACATTCATGCTAGGGGGCATTAGATATCTCTAAGACAAAGGCGAAAGAGGCCTCGAGCACATTTGTAACCATCCACAAGGAAAGGACAAGTGTCCTAAGGTATATGGTGACCTTCGTTATACTTGTCAAATCCATGATGGGGAAGGAACCATTATATCGAAGTGGGTATAGGTACTCCGTGAAGCATAAAACTTTAAGGATGATACTAAAACCATTGTCTTAAGGTGTATCTATCTCACACCAATCATTCATTTTAAGTAATAAAATTCATTTTTGCATCCTAGAAAGTGGATAGTCTTCCTGTGGTTCGAACCCGTGTACAAAAGGCTAAAGCGATGGAGCAGCTAGAAGAGCAGAACCGTAAACTCACTGCTGAAGTTAACTCCTTAAGAGAACAAATGGCGCAGATGATGGAGTTAATGCGCCAGCAGAACCTCAATAAGGATGATACTCATGGTGACCGCGCATCTCACCATGAGGAAGAAGGAGAGGAATTCCTGTACGAGCAGAAGGCCCAAGTATAATCCGAAGCAAGGGCAGTGCTCATCCAGCCCCCCGAGGTCTCCAAGCAACAAATCTCCGTTCTGGAGGAGAGACTAAGGGCCATGGAAGGGCATAACTTCGACGTGAAAGAGGCCGTTGATATGTGCCTCGTGAAGAACATCAACTTCCCTCCAAAGTTCAAAGTCCTGGACTTCCCGAAGCACACGGGAATGACTTGTCCCATGAGCCATCTTACTATGTACTGTCATAAGATGGTCACATATGTTGATAACGAGAAACTCCTAATATATTGCTTTCACGAGAGCCTGACCGGTTCAGCCCTGAATTGGTATATGTAGCTGGAGAAGGGACAAGTCTAGAGCTGGAAGCAGCTAGCAGATGCCTTTCTTTGTTGCTATAAGTACAACATTGATTTTGACCCCCGATAGGTCATATCTCCAAACACTAAGCAAGAGAGGCGACGAATCCTTTAAAGCGGCGTATGCCCAACGATGGAGGCAACTAGTCGCCCAAGTGGAACCTCTGCTATCAAACAAGGAGACCGTGTCTATGTTCATCAACTCGTTGACTGGACCCTATTACGACAAAATGATAAGGAACACGTCAACCCTCTTTGTAGACGTGGTCACCATAGGCGAAAGAGTGGAGCAGGGATTGAAGAGTGGAAGGATAGCGCAACCTTCCTCCTCCAATGCATCATTCAAGAAATCCCTGGGCAAGAAGAAGGAAGCAAACATAAATTCCATCAGCCTCACCACTTCTTCCTCTTCTTCGAAGCCAGCTAGGCAATCCCAGAGGCAGGAAAGGAAGTTCACTCATATTCCAACCTCTTATGGGAGTTTACTACCTAAGCTGGTGGAGGCCAAGCTCCTGGCATACGTCCCGCCAAGAAAGGTGGACCCACCTTACCTTGAGTGGTATAAGCCCAATGAGAAATACGCTTACCACTCTGGCACTCTCGGGCACTCAGTGGAGAACTATCGGGCCTTAAAATATAAGGTCCAGGAGTTAATAGACGCCAGTTGGGTCACCTTCGACGCCCCTTCCCCCAACATAGATGTCAAGCCTCTGTCACAGCCCGAGTGATAGGGTAGGATAGGAAGGCTAGCTGTTAGGTTTCTCTTTTAAAAGCTTTCTTTGTATTTCTTGCGGTCCCAGCCTGTGGCCGTAAGACCCTCGATTAAAAGGGCATCTTTGTACATATTTCCTTTAATACAAGAGGCATTTTTCATTCACATCCATTTTTCATTCTTTTCTATTTATTATTCTTCCAAAATAATTGAATAATAAAATCTATACCTAAAGTAGAACCCTTAAAACGATCATGTCTATGATCGATGAATCTTTGTGGGACCCGAAAGCTGAAGGCGAATGGGTCGAATCCAATAGTGAGCAGGAGACAATTTCTCAGGACATGCAAAGATTGCTGGAAAGAGAAGCTTGCTCCATACAGCCCTATCAGGAAGAGACATAGACCGTCAATTTGGGACAGAAGGACAATAAGAAGGAAGTAAATATCAGCACCCAAATTGATAGTGACATCAGGGAAGGGTTAATACAGTTATTGAAAGAACATGTGGACATATTCGCTTGGCCTTACCATGACATGCCTGTACTCGACGCAAGCATAGTGGAGCATAAACTACCTTTGAAAGAAGGTGTCTGGCCAATAAAGCAAAAGCTAAGAAGGATGAAACTCGACTGGTCCTTAAAAATTAAAGAGGAAGTACAGAAACAGTTGGACGCTAATTTCTTGATCGTGTCCAAATACCCTAAATGGCTGGCAAACATCGTGTCAGTCATGAAGAAGAATGGGAAAATCAGAGTGTGTGTAGATTATAGGGATCTAAATTGAGCAAGTCCAAAAGACGAATTTCCCTTACCACATATCGACACGTTGGTGGATCACACCGCCACGAACACACTATTCCTTCATGGACGAATATGCAGGGTATAATCAGATTAAGCTGACCGTCGAAGATAGAGAAAAAACTTCCTTCATTACGCCGTGGGGAATGTTCTATTACAGAGTGATGCCTTTCGGACTCAAGAACGCGAGGGCTACCTATCAAAGGGCCATGGTAACATTATTCCATAACATGATCCTCAAAGAAATTGAAGTTTATGTGGATGACATGATTACCAAGTCCAAGAACGAGATAGACCACATTTCATATTTAAGAAAATTATTCGATCGACTTCGGAAGTACCAACTAAAGCTAAATCTGCTAAATGTACTTTCAGAGTACAGTCGGGTAAACTCCTTGGGTTTATCATCAGCAAAAAAGGGATAGAGGTAGACCCCGACAAAACTAAGGGAATTTTAGAAATGCCCCCACCAAAGACTGAAAAGGAGATAAGAGGATTTCTGGGCCGGATTAACTATATAGCAAGGTTTATCGCACAACTCACGGACAAATGTGCACCTATCTTCAAACTGTTGCGCAAAAACCAACCAACAGTTTGGAATGAGGATTGCCAACAAGCTTTTGAGAAAATTAAGTTGTGTTTGACCAATCCACCAGTATTGGTACCACCCACTAAAGGAAAACCTCTAATCCTCTATCTTTCAGTACTTGACGAGTCTATGGGATGTGTGCTCGGTCAGCAAGACGATACCGGAAAGAAAGAACAAGCCATATACTACATCAGTAAAAAATTCCTAGACTATGAGACTCGCTATACACCACTCGAAAAAACATGTTGTGCATTGGTGTGGGCAACTCAATGCCTCAGGCAGTATATGATTAGACATACGACCTGGTTGGTTTCCAAAATGAATCTAATCAAATACCTCTTTCAAAAGCCTGTCCTGACTGGAAGAATAGCTAGGTGGTAAGTACTTCTCTCATAATTTAACATCATCTATGTCACCCAAAAAGCTATCAAAGGTAGTCCCCTAGCGGATTACCTAGCACACGGATCAACAAACGAATATCAATCCCTACAAGACGATTTCCCAGATGAACCCATCATGCATATCCAACAAGAAGAACCCGAAGATGATGCATGGACTATGTTCTTCAATGAAGCCTCAAATATGCTTGGACATGGGATAGGAGTTGTTTTAATATCCCCTGAAAAGAAGTACATCCCGGTAACCGCCAGGCTAAATTTCAATTGCACCAATAACATGGCTGAGTATGAAGCCTGTGCCCTGGGATTCCAAGCAGCTTTAGATCATGGGGTGACCAAACTCAAAGTTTTCGGTGACTCGTCCCTTGTTATCTACCAACTCAAGGGTGAATGGGAAACCAGAAATTCTAAATTGATCCCATATCTAGAGTACATCCGGAATATGATTTCGAGGATGGAAAACATCACTTTCGAGTACATCCCTTGGGAAGACAATCAGTTCGCAAATGCTCTCGCTACTTTGTCATCCATGTTCGCCTTAGATCAAGAACGTGAGATACTGATTATCCAAACTAGGCTGCATGATAAATAAGCTTTTTGTATGACAGTAACTAGCGAGGAAGAAAAATCCTCTTGGTTTCATGACATCAAGTGATACCTCACGAAGGGCGAATATACCGAGAGAATTAATGATAATGATAAAAGGACCATTCAGAAAAGAGTCGCAGGGTTCACGTTGATCGGAGGAACCCTTTATAAGAAAATTTTTTACTCCAGCTTATTGAGGTGTGTGGACCACGAAGAGGCTCAAACCTTAATTAAGGAAATCCATGAAGGAACCTTCGGAACCCACATACCAGGACATGTCATGGCAAAGAAGATCCTAAGGGCAGGATACTTCTGGTCCACAATGGAAGGTGATTCTCATCAATATACTAAAAAGTGTCACAAGTGTCAGGTCTATGCCGACAATGTTCATGTCCCACCAGTGCCTCTCAACGTCTTGACTACGCCATGGTCGTTCTCCGTGTGGGGCATGGATGTTATTGGACCCATCGAGCCCAAAGCATCCAATGGTCATCGTTTCATTTTGGTGGCCATTGATTACTTTACCAAATGGGTAGAAGTGGCATCCTTTGCACATGTGACCAAGAAAGTAGTGACCACCTTCGTCAAGAAAAATATACTGTGTCGATATGGCATCCCTCATTGTCTCATTACTGATTGTAGACCCCAAATCTTACCTGACCTCAAAATAAAGAGAAAAGGACTTCCGTTCGAAGATGAGCAAAGCCTAAAAGGTCCCTAAGATTGACCAATAGGCCCCATATTAGAATAGGAAGGATTTTTGTATACAAAAAATAAGAAATTCTACCCAAAGGGTCGAGACCACTGTCTCACCGTTGGCTAAGGGCAAGACCGCCGTCTCGCCACTTGCCGAAGGCGAGACCGCCGTCTCATTTGGCTAGACAGCGGTCCCAACCTTGTCAGGCGAGACAACGGTCCTGACCTAATAGGTGCAAATTCCTATAAAAGGGGGGACCTTCTCCTTATTTTCACACAATTCAACAACTTCTCCTACTGCACAATTCTCAAAATACTCTCCTAAAACCCCTCTGAAGCATTTCTAGAGTTCTAGAGTTCTTAGGAATTGTTCTAAAGTGCTGTGAGAGAAGAGTGAGCATCGTTGTAGAGCGTGGGGTTTGCCAAAAAGCGTCCTCTTCAAAAATATTTTATAAAAAGCTTGCTTCGAAGGTTCCCTCATATCCCTTCTTTTATCGTTTTTTACTATCTCTGTGCATTAGCTATTAAGGGTCATGTAGTCGATAACTTAATTTTTTTCAATGAATAAATAAGGGTAAAAGCGTAATTTCGATGTTCTTATTTCTTTTCAAAAAATGGTCCATCATAGGGAACCCGAAACGGGCGTCGTGGGGAAGCTAATACCTTCTCCACATGTAACTAACTCCCTTACCTAACTCTGGTTGTTTTGACCAAAGTTGGTTTTTCTTAAAAACCACTGCCTTCTTTTCCTTTTCCAATGTTTTTGATAAAAATATTGGTGGTGACTCCTCGAACCCTTTCAAAAACCTCGCTCTTAGGTCCAGCCCGGTTATCAGACAACCTAAAAGACGTTGAACTAAAAAACGTGAGTCAAATAAAAAATCACGTCGCTCCGACCACCTCTTCTGACAGCGGCGACAGATGGCAACTTCCATGGGGAAGCTAGAGAGTTGATCCCATTTAGTGATGGACTAGTTTTAAGACATAAAAACTTAAAATTATGCTTGTACTCCTTCTTGTTTTATAACATGCTTTATCGCTTGGCTTTCATAACTGTTGTATGTTTATTTTATGCAATTGTTTGAAATAACAACTGTACACAAACCCTTGTACACAATAGTTCCCCCTATACATGGGGGCAAGTGGGATGACCTTAGGGAGTGGGTGGCATAGTGCGATTTGTCGTAGTGAGGGTCATGAGCCCACCGGTATGGTCGGAAACCACCACTCAAGGTGATAACCTTACTCTTTTGGCCCAAAGACTGACAAGACCCTAGTGCCATGCATGGTCTGAAGGTTGGGAGAGTGGGGACCCTATAATGGGGGCACCTTGGGGGCCTGGCCTTGTGGAGGAAATTTAGAACTACCCTGAATATGCACTCTTCTGTAGGATACCCCTACCTCGTGATAAAAACGTCGTCCTACTGTTCGTAGATGAGTGAATTGTTTGTGCATTTGTTTGTTGCATTTGTTTGTTGCATAGCATAAACATACAACAAAAAAATAAAAAAATCCCTAAAAAATATTTTCACAATAAACACCCTTATCTCAGACAGTCTGCCTTTTAGCTAACCTGGTTTCAGGTTCTTTGTAAGCGAAGTAGCCACGCAGTCTGACAAAGAGATAAGGGATGTTAAAACCATTCTTTGCGATAAACCACTTTTATCTCAGACAGTCTTCATTTTAGGTAGCCTAGTTTCAGGTTCTTTGTAAGCTAAGTGCCACGTTGACCTACAGAAGAGATAAAGGGGTCATAAAACGAATAAAAAACAAAATAATGAAATTTAATAAAACGATTTTGACAAGGTCAAATCATTCATATTGCATCATTTCATAAATAAAAAAACCAAGAGAGAGAATAAATACATAAGGGAAGTGTGCATACACATCATACATAAATGCATTCATGCTAGGGGGCATTAGATATCTCTAAGACAAAGACGAAAGAGGCCCTGAGCACATTTGTAACCATCCACAAGGAAGGGACAAATGTGCTAAGGTATATGGTGACCTTCATTATACTCGTAAAATCTATGATGGGGAAGGGACCATTACACCAAAGTGGGTATGGCACTCCGCAAAGCGTAAGCTTTAAGGATGATACCTAAGTCATTATCTTAGAAGAGACTAATCCCACACCTATCATTCATCTCCATTAATAAAATTCATTTCGGCATCTTAGAAAGTGGTTGGTCTTCCCATAATCCGAACCCGTGCGCAGAAAGCTAAGGCAATGGAGCATATAGAGGAACATAACTGCAATCTTATTGTTGAGGTTAGCGCTCTGAGAGAGCAAATGGCGCAGATGATGGAGGTCATGCGCCAGCAAAACCTCAATAAAGGTGAAACTCATGGCGACCGCACCTCTCGTCATGAGGGCGAAGAGTTCTTCTATGAACAAAAAGCCCCTGTGCAGTCTGACGTCAGTGCAATGCACATTGTAGACCCTAAATTTTGCCCGACCTCAAAATAAAGAGTAGAAGACTTCCATTCAAAGATGGACAAGGTCTATAAGGTCCCTAGGATTGATCAATAGGCCCCATATTAGAATATGAAGGATTTTGTACAAGAAAAAAAAAATTCCACCCAAAGGGTCGAGACCGCCGTCTCACCGTTGGCTAAGGGCAAGATCGTCGTCTCGCCACTCGCCAATGGCGAGATGACCATCTCGCCACTTGCCGAAGGCAAGACCGCCGTCCCGTTTGGTGAGACGGCGGTCCCGACCTGACAAGTGCAAATTCCTATAAAAGGGGGGAACTTTCTCACTCTTTACACACAATTCTACAACTTCTCCTATATCACAATTCTCAAAATACTCTCCTAGGACCCCTCTGAAGCATTTCTAGAGTTCTTAGAGTTCTTAGGAAATGTTAAGTGCTGCGAGAAAAGAGCGAACATCATTTTAGAGTGTGGGGATTTCCAAAAAGCACCCTTTTCAAGAATATTATATAAAAGCTTGCTTTGAAGGTTCCCTCATATCCCTTCTTTTATCGCTTTTTACTATCCCTATGCATTAGTTATTAAGGGTCATGTAGTCGATAATTTAATTTCCATAATTAATAAATAAAGGTAAAAGCGTAGTTTTAAAGTTCTTATTTCTCTATAAAAACGATCCATCATAGGGAACACGAAAGGGGTGTCGTGGGGAAGCTAATACCTTCTCCATATGTAACTAACTCCCTTACCTAACTCTGGTTGTAATAACCAAAGTTGGTTTTTCTTAAAAATCACTGCCTTCTTTTTTCCTTTTCCAATGTTTTTGGTAAAAACATTGGTGGCGACTCCTCGAACCCTTTCGAAAACCTCGCCTTTAGGTCCAACCCAGTTATCGGACAACCTAAAGGCGTTGAACACCACTTTAAAAAACACGAGTCAAACAACACCATCGCGTCGCTCCAATCGCCTCTTCTGACGGCAGCAACAGATGGTGACTCCATTGGGGATGCTAGAGAGTTTATCCCATTTAATGATGGACTAGTTTGGGAAATAAAAACTAGAAATTACGCTGAAGATCTTATTGAAATACTCTGGCAAAGATCTTATTGATTTGATGAAGTCAAAGATAAAGTCAAAGTCAACTTTGTAGCAGTCAACAGTCACTTAGATAAAAGAATAGAGGGATTAGTGTGTCCGCAACTATGCTTAGGTATAATCATTTTTATCTTTTCTGCTGCATGGGGTTTCTTCACTTAAAAGATTTTGCAAAATGCCTCTAAAAACGTTTAAGCAGTTAAAAACAAAGTATTTTAACAAAAGCTTTCTTAAACAAGTTTTTAACTGATATAATTTCGAAATAACCTGTTGTTTTCATTAAAGAAAGTTTTGAAAACCTTCTATCAGTGTTTTAACTCATAAAGCTTCGAAATAACCGATTAAAATCACTTAAAATGTTAAGAGAAGCGTTTTTGCAATATTTTAATCGATACAACTTGGTTTTAATCGATTAAATCCACTTAGTGTTCAGGATGATCGATCAGAATGCAATTATGACCGATCAGAATCAGATATGATCGATCAGAATTGAGTTATGACCGATCAGAAATTTTTCAATCGATTAAAACACATTTCAATCGATTAAAACAACTTAGAAAATTTCTACATAACATTTTAATCGATTAAAACTTATTTTTATTAGTTAAAATCACTTGGAAAATTTTACAAAGAAAGTTTTGCAGTATTTTAATCGATTGAATCACGAAACAATCGATTAAAACAAATTAGAAGATTTTTTGTAAAGAGTTTTAATTGATATAAACGTTGTCGTATAAGTTAAAACAAATCTATTAAAGAATCAAGAACGTTTTAATGGATTAAAAGAAGTTTTAACAGATTAAAACTACACTTTTAACAGATTAAAAGATTATTTTAATAGATTGATAAACCAGCAGTTTTGAAAATCTTCTATAAAAACAGATTGGCTTGAACTTGTTAGAAAAGTAGTTTTAAATCAAGAGGGGGGGTGAATTGATTTTTGAAAGTTTTTCGCAATAAACAGATTATCTAATTCGAAAATTAAGTTTACTAATCAATTCACGAATCACAAAGTAATTAAGCAATACAAGCGCAGCAACTGAAATTAAAGAGAAAAAGGTTAGGAAAGATTTCACCGGTAATTTTATACTGGTTCACCCAATACCAGGGCTACGTCCAGACTCCAGCCAAATTCCAGCTGGGTTCCACTAGAATAGATGTTTTACAGACTCACCCTCTTACACCTATTCTAACACCGGAACCAATTTCCAGCTTCCGACTTTAACCTTTCCACCAAGAACCAAATTCCAGTTCTTGGAAACCTCTCGCAACCAAATTCCAGCACGAGAGAAATCAGTGCCCAAATTCCAGGCACCAAACAAGTACAAGAACCAAATTCCAGTTCCCGCACTTAACCTCTCCACCAAGAACCAAATTCCAGTTCTTGGAAACTTCTACAACCACCTACCAGCGGATTACTCTAATCCACAGTAAGTTTCTTCTTCAAAGGATGCAATATGCCTCAAGAAAGATTTCAAAAGAAGTTCACAAAAATAGTTGTGTATCTTTCTTGAAAAGAATGCTAATAGTTGCTTGTATTGATTGCTTGAATTGTGTAAAAACTGATATGATAAAAGTTCCAAGCAATTCGTTTATAAAAGAGTATTTTCAAATCTGCTGCATTAATTAATCTGTTGAAAGTTTGTTTTAATCTGTTGAAATAGCCGTTACAATCGTTAACAGTCCTTTCAACCCATTAATGCGTTCTTGATCTTTAACGAAAATGTTTTAGTTGATACGACCACGTTTTTATCAGCTTAAAACGTTTTACAAACATTTTCTAAGTATAAAACAATCGATTGAATCGCGTATTAATCGATTGATTTGTTTAAAAACCTTCTTATAAAACTTTCCAAGTTATTTTAGTCGATATAAAGTCGTTTCAATCGATTGAAAAACTGCACATATATTTTCAAGTCATTTTAATCGATTGAAAGTTCGTTTTAATCGATTGAAAAGATTTTCTAAGTTATTTTAATCGATTGAAATACGTTTTAATCGATTGAAACAGATCTGATCGGTCATAATTCAATTCGATCGATCATATCCAACTCTGATCGGTCATAATCTCATTCTGATCGATCATCCTGACATCCAAAGTGATTTTAATCGATTGAAACGTGTTTTAATCGATTAAAATAATTCTGATCGCTCATATTTAAGATCTGATCGATTATATTGCATTCGACCTATTATATTCGAATTCTAATCGGTCATAAAGAGTTTTAATCGATTAAAAGGTTTTTGTATCAATTAAAATATCTGTAAAAACACTTTTTAAAACATTCTAAGTGTTTTTAATTGTTTCTTTCAAAACTATATCAGTTAAAAACATTGTTAAGAAAGTTCTTTGTCAAAATGCTTTTGTTTGATTTGTTTAAAACTATTTTTGAGGCATTTTGCAAATGGAGTGAAGAAGTTTTATGCAGTGGAAAAGGTAAAGTGGTTTTACCTAAGCTTTCTGTTAAGACACACTAAGTCTTCAGCTCCTTTGTTCTGAGTGACTTGTTTGACAGCTGCAGAGTTGACCCTTGACTTTATCTTTAACTTCATCAAATCAATGAGATCTTTGCTAGGATCACTTTCAGAACTTGTTAAACATCATCGAATATCAATCTTTTACACATCCTTTAGCAATCAAGCAAGAAAACTTTAATACTCTTTCAAGAAAGATTCGCGCTAGTTTTTGTGAAGTTCTTTGAAATTCTTTCTTGAGGCAAATTGCTTTCTTTTGGAGAAGAAACACTTACTGCAGAATTGCATAAAACTGGTTTGAGCATTCTAGTTTCTTCTTTTCATTTCTTTTCATTCTTTTACTGTATTGTTTGGTGCCTGGAATTGTGGGCACTGGTTTCTCTGCAGCTGGAATTTGGTTGTAGAGGTTGTCAAGAACTGGAATTTGGTTCTTGGTGAAAGGTTAGGTGCAGGAACTGGAATTGTGGTTCTTGTGGTAGATTAAGTGTAAGATTGTAATCTGTAAAACATTTGATCTAGTGGAACCCAGTTGGAATTTGGCTGGAGACTGGACGTAGCCCTGGTATTGGGTGAACCAGTATAAACACCGGTGATATCTTTCTAAACCTTTCTCCTCTTTTAATTTTGTTACTGCGTTTATTGTTGATTGATTGCTTTGTGATTCAAGAACAGATCTGAAATCTTATTTTTACAAATAGATAATCTGTTAATTGCCAAAATCTTTCAAAGATCAATTCACCCCCCCCTCTTGATCTCAACCTTCTTTTCTAACAATTGGCATCAGAGCGAGGTTCTTGAGAGTTATTCAAGTTCTTCGATCCATGGCTGAAAACAGATTACCGTTTTCTGAAGGAGCTTCTATTAACAGACCTCCACTGTTTTGTGAAACAGATTATCCTTTTTGGAAAATTAGGATGAAGATCTTTATTGAGTTTATTGATAGAAATGTTTGGGATGTAATTGCTAATGGCCCTTTAATTACGGAAAAAGAATGGTCCAGTTTAAATGATAAGGAAAAGAAAAAAGTTCAAAATGATTGCACTTGCTAAAAATATAATTACTTCGCACTTAACATGGATGAGTTTTTAGGGTCTCCCAATGCAAATCTGCCAAGGAGATGTGGGATGTTCTTGAGGTTACTCATGAAGGGACGAGTAGATGTAAAGAGAGCCAGAAAGCATACTCTCATAAGAGAATATGAGTCATTCAAAATGCAAAGCTGGTGAAAGCATTGCGAGATGTGCGAAGCGATTCACTCACATCATTAATCATCTAATGGGCCTAGGTAAAACCTTTGATAAAGAAGAACTAAATATTAAAGTCTTGAAATGTCTTGACGAGTTATGGCGACCAAAGGTCACGAGCAATTTCGAGTCAAAGGATTTGTCCAGTCATGACAACGACTTCTTTGTTTGGCAAACTCGGAGAAAATGAAATGGAAATTAACAGATTTAATGAACAAGAAGTCTTTGAGAATAAAAGCAAAAGTATAGCACTCAAAGTTGAAGAAAGAAATCAAGAATCAGAGGAGGAAAGTGAGAATCTTGGACTGCTTGTCAGAAAATTCAACAAATTTCTCAAGAAAAAGATTCAAGACAAGGAAAAACATAAAAGGTATGAGAAAAAAACTTATTCTTCTAACTTTAAATGCTATGGCCGTGGTAAGCAGGGCCATGTAAGAATGGAGTGCCCAGAAAAGAACAAATATAATGACAAGAAAGAAGAGAAAGTCAAAAGTAGAGCCTATGTAGCATGGGATGACAATGACACTTCATCAACAGACAATTCTGATAATGAAGAAGCCAACCTGTGTCTAATGGCAAATCAAAACCTTCAATCCAGTAGTGTAAGTTCTAATTCTTCTTCAAATTTAGTGAACTATAATTCATTACAAGAAGCATTTAATGAAATGCGTGAAGAGGCCAAGAAACTGCAAAAAGAAAATGATAGGCTAAAAGGATTGAATAATTGGTTAGTAAATAAAGTATACTCTCTTGAAAAGAGAATTCTTGAAGATGAAACTAATTGTGATTTCTTAAAATTAATTCATGATAATTCTGATTGTGCATGTAATAAACCCTATAATAATTGTTCAGAATTACAAAAGAAAATTGATTTTTTATCACAAACCGTTTCAAGGTTTACACAAGGTCAAGCTAATCTTGACGTTTTACTTGGGTCACAAAAACTAATTTTTGACAAATCTGGAATAGGATTTAAATCTAGGATGAAATTCAGAAAAACAAATGTAAATAGGAAATCATACTCTGTGATTAAATGTTTTTACTTGCATGAAAAAAGGTCATTCGAGTAAAATACTCGTAGAATTAAAAAGTATGTTATTCCTAAAGGTAAAATGAAATGGATTCCCAAAAATAATTCATTTCAAATAACACTGATTGGACCTAGTAATTACAAAGGGTACCGAAACATGCTAAATCATGTTTGCAGGAACAAAATCTAGGAGTCCCTTAGTATTCAAAACAACAAATCAGGTTACGCTTTCATAAAGCTGATTGTTTTAATTGATATAAAACAATATTAATCGATTAAAATAACTTATAGAGGATATCGAGAAAATGCATCGTCATCTAGTTTTAATCGATTGAAATGCGAATTAATCAATTAAAATGTTCTCGGGAATTGAGTTTAGTTGTTTTAATCGATTAAAAAGGATTTATGTCAACTAAAATCACTAAGATGTCAAATTTAATCGATTCTTTTTCGTTTTAATCGATTCAGATTTTGTTATCATTTTATTAATTTCATCCTGTGCAAGACTAATCGATTCCTTTATGAATTAATCGATTATTTCACTATAGCATTCTCAAACCTAGTATTAAAAATCAAATTAATAGTTTAATTAGTTGATTAATCGATTAATTTGTTTTTGAAAATTGGTTTTATAACATCCAATTGAAAATTGGTAAGCAAATCAAAGTCAAAATCCCAAGTTTTTATGGTAATCAAAATCTGCATAATGCTTTTAAATATTGTTTGACCAAGTCAAACATCTTCCTAAGAACGAGTTTAGTCGATACACCCATTGTACAAGAATATGTGCCTATGTTCTCGATCAAGGGGACATATGCAATTAAAGCCGATATTGCGAGGTTCGTCTAAAGTAAGCTGCAATTCACAAAAATTGACATCCAGTGAATCTTCGGTTTGCTCTTGTGTAGCTCATTACTCTCGGTCTTATCTTCCTGGTTCAAAGTGTTCCTCTCTTCTTTCCTTTTACACACGTCTCCGAAACCCTTCTCCGAAAATACAACAAGATGCTTGAGAAGATCTAAGTCAAGAAAGAAGCAAAAGGGGAATCTTCCTCTGCTTGCAAATCCGGTGGCCATCCGGAAGCCTGGTTTGATGGAGATATAGGAAAGATGAACACCTTCATCTCCGAGTTTAGTCGAAAGCAGATTGTTATTCCAAAATTTATCAAATTTAGGTGGCTGGACGAAGAAGGATTTACTAGTCCGAGAAGAAAGTTAAAAAGTCAAAAGCTGAAAACTTTCATGGAGTTTACTTGGGAACATTCAACTCTGATTTGGTTCGGGTTTTTACTCCAACTTAACAGTAAATGGGTCTACAATCGGATCTCGGGTAAAGGGAGTAAATATGGAAATTACTCCTGCTGTTTGGGAGCAAATTGCTGGCCTTAAGGATAGAGGTGTCAAAGTTTCAAGGGGGAATATTTCGAGATTCACGAGTTCAACAAGATTCGATTTTCCGGTCTTGCCTTAAGGATCCAAATGATTCGGTAAGAATTCTAAATGCCTGGAAAACTTGCACTTGAACATAGATTACTTGCTTTTATTGTGGCATGGATGCTTACTCCAAGAGGGAGTAATCATGCTATTCTTAATGGGGGAGATCTTGCCCTCATGTATTGCATTTTTAACAATGTTCGGGTAAATTGGGTGTATGTGATCAAAGATCACATGTTGAAAGCTAAAAGGTTGGCAGATTTCACATTGCCATATGCTATGTTAATTAATAATTTCTTTAGATATTTTGAAGTTGATCTTTACTGGGAGAGCATAGAAACCCCCAAGGCATCAAATGAAATTGACGACTCCACCCTAAGAAAAATGGGATATATAAAAGTTGATGATGAATGGATCTCCAAAATTGATGCTTGGGATGTCCGAGGGTGAGGAAGAAGATGAAGATGAAAATGAATAAGGCCAAATTCCTCCCTCTCCAGCTGCTGCGAGAGGTTCCTGAGTCAACCAATGGTCAAGCCTCATATGAGAATATGGAAATTATTCCTTACATGGAGCAGCGCTGACCGTGGGACTCCTTTATCTCGGTTTGAAAGAACAATGCTTTCTCAAATGGTCGCTATGCGAGGAAAATCGGAGAAAGCATATGCGGATGACATTCCAACACTTCCGACAAACAAACAATTAATTCGCATCCCTTGGAAACCAAATTGCTGATATCTACACCAAGTCTGGAAGATATGCAGGTGAACCAAGGAAGCTGGGATGATTGATTTTATGGATTAAAAGGGTCCCTTCTTATCTTATCTTTTATTTCTTATTTCTTTTGGTGCTAATTTCAATTTCTGGTCTGTAATATTTACTTGGTTGTATACCAGGTACAATCTCTTTAGCTTTGATCAATATAATGTAGGTTTTAAATCGAATCAAACTAGTCTAGATAGAATTCAACATAGATCCCATATATTTTTACCTGATACAAAATGGTTTTAATCGATCAAATCGATTAAAGGAAACACTTTCACAACAAAATAATCGATTAAACTTCGTATCAATCGATTAAAATCTATATAAACAAGTTTACATCAGTTAAATTGGCTAAATAAGATTTTATCCTGATTTTGATGGATCTATTGGTTAAAATCTAAATCGATGTAGTTGATATTATTGTAAAACATCCTTCTAAATGATCGGTCTTACAAAACTTAAACTGGATTAGACATGATGAATTCGCATCAAACATTACTTAGTTTGCAAAAATGGTTGTTTTAGTCAATAAAAAAAATCTTTTAAATCGATTAAAAGAATTTGTACAACATTTTTCTTTACTGTTTTAATCGATTAAATGCCTGTAGACCCCAAATCTTGCCCGACCTCCAAATAAAGACCAGAAGACCTCCTATCTGAAGATGGACGAAGCCTAACAAGCCATTAGGAGAGACTATTAGGCCCCATACTAGGATAGGAGGGGGTTTCTGTACAAAAAATAAGTTTTCTCGCTTTGTTGGGACGAGACCGCCCTCTGGAATTCCCAGACCGCCGTCTCGCCTCATGCAAGTGGCGAGACCGCCGTCTCGCTTGACGAGACGGCGGTCTCGCTACCTACGAAGGACGAGACGGCGGTCTCGTTCCTCCAGACGGTGGTCTCGCCGTGTTGATAGGTCGAGACGGCGGTCTCGTTGGACGAGACGGCGGTCTCGACCCTGTCAGACGAGACCGGCGGTCTCGCCACCTGACAGCGTGAAAACCTATAAATAGGGGTCCTCCCCCCCTCATTTCCACACACCTCAAGCTTCTTGCTCTCCCTTCTCTCTAAAACTTCTCTCTAGAATCCTTCCGACACATTTCTGAAAGAATTAATGGTTGAGTTCAAGAGGGGGGGTGAATTGAACTTAAAAACTTTTTCGCAAAACTTACTTTCTTTTGGAAGAATGAGTTATCTTTATTCAATTTTTGCAAAGGTAATTTGGTTTAAACACAGCAAGTTTATAGACAGAAAATAAAAGAGATGAAAGAAGAAATTTAACACACAAATTTATATTGGTTCACTCTAATCCAGAGCTACATCCAGTTCTTGACAAACCTGTCAAGTTCCACTAATTCCAAGTGAAAAGTACAACCAGTAGATACTCACCAATCTACCCCAAGAACTATCTTGCAAACCCACAAGATAGAATCTTGAAAACCACCCAGTAACCAAATCCAGTTACTGTACCAAGTGCAGATCACAATCCAACCTGCACAATCACACTTTTACAAAAGAGTATGGAAAGAAAAAACCTGGACTTGAAGTTCTAATTGTCCAGAACAAATTCTAATAGCACTTTCTCTCTTTGATTGACCACAATTCTGATCACAGCACCTTATGATATGAAAAGATTCTTGAATGCAGAGAAAGTCACGTATATGAAAGTTTCACAGATTGATTTCACAAGTTTTCTCAAGTAGTGTGTTGTATATATTTCAAAAGATAGATCAATTCTGTATATATAGAGTAAAACAAACAATCAGAACGTTTCATCTGTCAAAAACTGTTTCAGAGAGTCACAAGATCGATTAGTTTGAAGTATAACAAGTTAGAAGAGACTCTGATCGATTAGAACTGAAGTATGATCGATCAGATCGAGTTATGATCGATCAGATCGAGTTATGATCGATCAGAATGAAACTATGATCGGTCAGATTACATTTCAATCGATTGAAACCACGATTCAATTGATTGATTTCATTTAAAAGTTCATTCAATCGATTGTTTCGAGTTTTCAATGGATTGAAACAGCTTTAGAAAAAATGATAGCTCTCTGTTTTAATCGATTGAAAATCATTTCAATAGATTGAAATCCTGCAGTCTTTTAAACAGAAAAATAACCTCTCTGTTTAAACAGATTGAAAATTATTTCAACGGATTGATTTTCTGAAAACTCTTAGACTTTTGTTTTTTTAAAAAAACTTTCTGTTTCAACAGATTGAAAATTATTTCAACAGATTGAAAATGCAAAACCATGATATTTGAAAAAATTCACTAAGTTATTTTAACTTGTTGATTCTGCGAATCAATCAATTGAAAAAACGATTATGTATGACCACTTATTCTGTTAAGTGATTTTAACAGATTGAAAATCTTTTTCAACAGATTGAAAAGTATTTCAACAGATTGAAAATGCGAAACCATGATATTTGAAAAAATTCACTAAGTTATTTTAACTTGTTGATTCTGCGAATCAATCAATTGAAAAAGCGATTATGTATGACCACTTATTCTGTTAAGTGATTTTAACAGATTGAAAATCTTTTTCAACAGATTAAAAAAAAACTTAGTTTGTTCTTTTAATACTTGAATGTGAGTTTTTCATGCGAGAAAATGATTTTCAATGAGATGCAATGTTTTAAGGTGCTTATCACAAAATATAATGGACTATCAAGAGATTAAGTGCTTAAACTAAAAACCTAATCATCTACACACCCACAACCTAAGCTATATCTATGTCTTCATCAAATCCACCAAGTGCTTCAATCTCCCCCTATTTGATGGAGACAAATAACCACTGCACCTGCATAAAAAATAACAGACCGAGAGACATATATTTTGTGGTGTGTGTGTAGTGACGAGTTTTAAGCAAAATACTTCTCCCCTATTTGATCGCATCAAATAGATTGTTTTAGTTACAGTCCAATGGGGCCACGTGGGTACCCCGAATATAAAACAGAACATTAAAAACTAAGAAAAGAAAACGAGAATAACGAAACATAAAAAGTCTTCATTCGTCCCCAGGGCCTTGATTGAATTGTAGTTCCACAATCTCGTTGTAAATGTCTTCTAGTTGATTATCAATATGCTTGGAACCTTGCAATGAAATTTTCATCCAAATAATGCTTGTCGAGCCCTCGGAGCGGCGAGTCATCCGCATATGCCTCCTTTGGTCCGAATGCGGTTCGCTCATTTGATGTAACATTGTTCTTTCGAGCTGAGACGAGGCGTGCCACGGTCGGGCGGTGGATTGTATGGAATCATTTCCAGTGGGGTCACTTCTTCCATTGGATCGGACGGACGTCTTTGCGAAGTTCCGGGAATATCGGTGTTGATTCCTTCCTCTTGCTCTTCTTCTTCACTTTCTTCACTTCTCCCGAGCATCTTCTTTCGAGATCCATTCACCATCAATTTTAATGAATCCCATTTTGTGAAGCACAGAATTATTTATTTCATTCGTTGGTCGGACGGTTTCAACAAGTTCTCCTTCTACATTGACACCAAAATGTGTTAAAAACTTAGAAATCAGAATAGCATAAGGATACTGAAATCACTAAGTCTCTTGGCTTTGATCATGTGGTCCTTGATGACGAAGACCCAGTTCACCCATATCCTGTGGTGAATGCGGTACATCGAGTACTAAATCTCCTTTGTTTAGCACCCGCATGATTGCTCCCCCTGGGTGTGAGCTGCCACGACACAATGAAAGCGAGAATTCTTTCTTCCAGTTTTAGCTTCCCGGTATTGAAAGAGCTAACGAGAATCACGAGTATTCTTAATGCATGACCAGAAAGTACTTGAACTTTATTAAATTCGTCCACATCTCGAAGTGTATCCTTTGGTGACTTTTACACCAACACCCTTTATTCCAGCAACCTCCTTCCGGATGTTGGGTGAAATTTCAATGTCTACACCTTTAACTTGGGTTTTCAAAGTGGAACCTTCAAAGGATAAATTTGTGAAGAAAACTTTAATCAAATCGGGATAAATCCTACCATTTAACTCCGAAACTTCGAAGCTTTTGGTGTTGCAGTAGCTTTCGAATGCCTCCGAATCCTTCGGCATCAAACCAGGAGAACTTTAACATCTTCGAATGTTGACTTGCTTCTGCTCAATTCATGGATAAACAAATCCATTTTCTCTTGGTCCCCATTAAACCAAGTTTCAATTCGACCTCCAACTTTTGGTTCTTGCCTTGCATTAGAAGACTCGCCTCTGCTTGGACTTCTTCCTACCGGATTTAGTACGTTTGAGCATGCTTGAATTTTTGGAATGAACAGAAAAGAACCGAGAAGAAAGGATGATTCAAGAAGAAAAAAATACTACTTGTTTTCTTTAGAAATGAGAGCACACGAACTCTTCAACTTTACAGTTTTGTCTTTATTGCATTCTCGCTTCGCGCAGTGATGATAAAAGAGGAGAGAGAATTGCTACTTGTACACTTTAATTACCCTTACGGTAGATATCCAATCGAGGTCAATCGGCTTTTATTGGAAATCTTAGATATTAAAGAGAGTAGCTAAAGTTTATCTTGTTGTAAATGCTTTCAATTTACTCTGCGAGAAATTGTTTAGAGACAAAGTACATACAACTAGCCCAAAAAAATAATCAATTGATATTCAGTGAAACCAATTGATTTTGTAATCGTGAGATACTCGAAGTAAAATAAACCGATTGAATCGAGAATTAAATCGATTGTTATTGTAAGAGACAATCATGCGAGTATCATAAGTAAATTCAATCGATTGAATCGAAGATTTAATCGATTGATTTATAGAAGAAAGTATGCGGAGCTACAAGGTTAATGAAATAAATCGATTAAAAGATTATCTAATCGATTGAAGCTGATAACATATCAATACCGAGAGTAAGAATCGGAAATCAACAGATTATTTCGCAATTTCAATCGATTGAAACAAATAATATCAAGTTATTCATGCAATTATTAATCAATTGAACTTGTTATCAGCTGTTAAAAAGCATACAATCACTTGTAAAGAATCAGTTATGCAATACTAGATATATCTAGAATTCCTAATTCAGTCCTAAGCATATTAAGTCTATCTCTAGGAAGTGGTTTAGTGAATAAATCGACTAAGCTGTTTTCAGATTCAATGAATAATATCTCATAGTCACCCCTAGATACGTGTTCTCTAATAAAGTGATGTCTAATTTCAATATGCTTAGTTCTAGAGTGTTGAATAGGATTCTTAGTTAAGTTTATTGCACTAGTATTGTCACAAACCCGAGGTATCTTGTTTAGAGTCACTCCATAATCCGTCAGTTGTTGCTTGAGGTAGATGCTTTGAGCACAACGGCTCCAGTTGCAATGTATTCAGCTTCTGCGGTTGATGGAGCAACACACACTTGCTTTTTGCTTGTGCCATGATATAAGAGCTGCTCCCGAGTAAATGACAAGTACCAGAGGTACTTTTTACGTCCAATCTACATCCTGCAAAGTCGAATCGGAAAATCCAACAAGTTTAAGGGATGCACCTTCGGGATACCATAGTCCAACATTAGCTTGTTCCCTTAAGGTACTTCATAATCCTTTTGGCAGCGGTAAGATGTGATTCCTTTGGATTTGCACTGAAATCTTGCACAAAGGCACACACTAAACATAATGTCGAGTCTACTAGCGAGTTAGATATAGTAGTGAACCAATCAAACCTCTATATTTAGTTTGATCAACGAGGTTTTCCTTTTTCATCTAAGTCTAGACAACAGTTAGTAGAAATGGGTGTAGAGGACTCCTTGCAATTTTGCATATCAAATTTCTTTAACAATTCATTGCGGTATTTAGATTGACTAAGAAAAATGCCATTTCTTAATTGTTTAACCTAGAGACCAAGGAAGAAATTCAATTCTCCCATCATAGACATTTCAAATTCACTTTGCATTTCTTTTACAAACTTATTACACATGGCATTATTAGTGGAACCGAAAATGATATCATCCACATACACCCGCACCAGAATAATGTCGGTTCCAGATTTCTTAATGAATAGAGTTTTATCAACCGCACCTCGCTTGTACCCTTGATCAATTAGGAAGTTACTTAACCTCTCATACCATTGTCTAGGTGCTTGCTTTAAACCATAAAGGGCCTTTTTCAATTTGTAGACATGGTCGGGATGCTTGTGATCTTCAAACCCAGGAGGTTGAGAAACATATACTTCTTCATTGATGAGTCCATTAAGAAAGGCACTCTTTACATCCATCTGTAGTAATCTGAAACCACTTATACGAGGCATAAGCTAATAATAATCTAACGGCTTCAAGTCTAGCTACAGGTGCAAAGGTTTCATCAAAATCGATACCCTCTTGTTGGTTATACCCTTTGGCTACCAACCTAGCTTTATTTCTAGTAATAATGCCGTGTTCATCTAGCTTGTTTTTGAATACCCACTTAGTACCAATTACATTGATATCTTTGATTTTAGGAACTAATTCCCACACTTTATTTCTTTCAAATTGATTAAGCTCATCATGCATGGCACTAACCCAGTATTCATCATTTAATGCTTCTTTAACTGTCTTAGGCTCTATTTGTGAAATGAATGCCATATGATTACGAGAATTGGTTAAGAGAATGTCTAGTAGATACTCCCTTATTGATTTGCCCGATGACATTGTCTAGAGAGAGATCTCTTGGGACAATCCACTCTTTAGGAAGCTCTTCCAGAACATCTTCTTCTCGTTCTTCGGTAATTGTTGGTGACTCGGCTTTTGCGGGGTCCACTCGATGGATCATCTTCTTCAACAGTACAACGATCTGTGTTTTCGGCATGTTTCAACCGATAAGAATTATCGGTTAATTCTTCTTCATCTACAGTACTGTTGTTCTATTCCGCACCACTAGAGGAGACTCATTAAACACAACATGTACTTGATTCTTCAACCGATTTCAATCTTAAATTGTAAACTCTATATGCATGGCCGTGAGTTGAGTAACCAAGAAAAATTCCTTTGTCAGATTTTTCATCAAACTTGCCAATATTTTCTTTCCCATTGTTTAAAACAAAACATGTACATCCAAAAACCACGAAATAGTTTATGTTGGGTTTTCTTCCTTTGTACAGTTCATATGGGGTTTTCTTTAGCATGGATCTAATCAAGACTCTATTCAAAACATGACAAGCAGTGTTTATCTGCATCTGCCCAAAAGTATTTAGGTAAAGAATTTTCACACAACATTGTTCTAGCAAGTTCCACAATGGATCTGTTCTTTCTTTCCACAACACCGTTCTGTTGAGGAGTTCTTGGAGCAGAAAAATTGTGTTTTATGCCAAACTTTTCACAAAATGATTCAAACTTTTCATTTACAAATTCTCCACCATTGTCACTTTGAATAGATGTAATGAAATACCCTTTTTCATTATGTAAAACCTTGGCAAGCTTTTTGAAATATTTGTAAGAATCAGATTTGGCTTTAAGAAAAATAGT
Source organism: Sphenostylis stenocarpa (assembly GCA_963425845.1). Lineage (NCBI taxonomy): Eukaryota > Viridiplantae > Streptophyta > Magnoliopsida > Fabales > Fabaceae > Sphenostylis > Sphenostylis stenocarpa. The sequence goes on from OY731406.1 coordinate 20,482,907, forward strand.
CCAGGTAAATCTGGAAAAGTCATCAACAATTACCATGATATAAAGATTACCACCTAGGCTTTTATTCCTTGAAGGACCAACCAAATCCATGTGAAGCAGTTCCAAAGGTCTAGAAGTTGAAACAATGTTTTTGTTTGAAAAAGATTTTCTAGTTTGTTTTCCTTTCAAACAAGCTTCACAGATTTTGTCTTTCAAGATTTGAAGCTTAGGCAGCCCAGAAACTAATTCTTTTGAAATTAGTTTGTCAAGATGGTTAAGATGTATATGAGCAAGCCTTCTATGCCACAACCAAGATTCTTCTTCTTCAGTAAGAAGACAACTTTGAGATGATATAGACTGCTTGATATCTAACATGTATATGTTATTTAACCTCTTACCTACCAATATTACCGTGTCAGATTCTGGCTCACAGATAAGACACTTTTCTGGTTTGAAAATGACTTTGTGACCAAGATCACATAACTGACTTATGCTTATCAGATTGTGCTTGAGACCTTCAACAAGAAGAACATTGTGAATAGTTACCGATTCACTATCTCCAATATCTCCAGAACCTAGAATTCTTCCCTTGTTGTTGTCTCCATAAGTCACATGACCTCCATTCTTCAATTTCAGCTTCGGAATTTTGAAATGTCACCTGTCATGTGCCTTGAGCATCCGCTGTCTAGGTACCAAAGGGACTCTTGTTGCTGTTCCTGAAAGATCAAACATCAAGTATTTGGTACCCTTACGTATTTTGGGTCCTTAGGAGTCAAATTTTCTGTTTAACATGTTTTGGAACCCATCTCTTCCTACCTTGCGGCACAAAATATTTTCTAGCATGACAGAATTTTATAGTATGTCCTTTCTTCATGCAGTAATGACAAGATGAGAAAGGGGATGTTGTTGTTTTTCTGTATGAAAAGAAGTTCAAATATTTTTTAGTTTTTACCCCATTCTTAGGTTTGTACCCGATTCCAGAATGTTCAAACACACAGTTTTGAGACCCAAGAAGTGCATCTAAATTCTCTTTACCTTGAGTAATTTTTGTCAAGGTTTTAGTCAAGTAATCAACCTTATTTTGTAAAACAATACACTTTTCACAATTCTTATTAACAACAACATTATCCGCAGATGAATAGATAATATCTAGATGTTCTAAATCTGTTTTGCTTTCTAATAGTTCTTTTTCCAGAACTTTAACTCTATTTTCTAACCAGTTATTTAAACCTTTCAACCGATTATTTGTATGAGATAAATTTCTGGCTTCACTATGCATTTCATTGAAAGCATTTAGTAATGTGCTGTAATTCATTTCATTCTCTGTAGGAGTTGAACTTACATGTTATGAAGAGGATTCACAGCCTGCCATCAAACATAGGTTCACCTCTTCACTTTCGGATTCAGAGCTGGAAGATGAATCATTGTCTTGCCAGGCTATATAGGCCTTTTTCCCTTTGTATCTTGATTCTTTCTTGTTCTGATTCTTGGTCTTTTCCGGACAATCACTCTTTATGTGACCCTGTTTACCACAAGAATAACAAGTAATAGTATTTTGAACAGATTCAGTCTTTTTATCATTGTACCTTTTTACTTGGCCAGTTTTGTTCTTTCTAAGAAATTTCCCAAATTTCTTAACCAACAAAGTCAGGTTCTCTGATTCATCTTCTTCAGATCCACTGTTTTCTTCAATCGTCTTGAGAATAATATTTCTACCTTTCTTTTCTGAATTCTCTTGTTCTTTGAACCGATTGATTTCCAACTCATGTTCCCTTAACTTACCAAAAAGTGAAGCGGTAGACATTTCAGTCAAGTCTCTTGATTCTGATATAGCTGTCACCTTTGGTTGCCACGTTCTGTCCAAACACTTTAAGATTTTGATGTTCAACTCTTCTTTATCAAAAATCTTTCCTAACCCAATTAGATGATTGACTATGTGCGTGAACCTTTCTCGCACATCTCGCAATTGTTTCTCCTTGCTGCATTTTAAACAATTCATAGTCCCTAATTAACTCATGCTTTCTTGCCCTTTTCACATAAGATGTTCCTTCATGTGTGACCTCTAAAATTTCCCACATCTCTTTGGCAGAGGCACACTGAGACACCCTGAAAAACTCATCAAGATTTAAAGCAGAGGTAATAATATTTTTGCAGTATAATCATATTAGACTCTCCTATTTTCTACATCAGTTAATTCAGCCCAATCTTTTTCAACTACTTTACCATCTACTGTATGAGTTGGTTTGTAAGGACCATTAATAATTTTTTCCCAAATGCCTCTATCAAGAGATTCAATAAAGATTTTCATTCTAACCTTCCAGAAAGAATAATTCACACCAGAAAAAAGTGGAGGCCTGTTTATGGAGGCTCCTTCTGAAAAATTCATCTTTCCCTCAGCCATTGGACCGATTTCTTGAGTAGCTTACAAGAACCAGCTCTGGTACCAATTGAAAGAATTAATGGTTGAGTTCAAGAGGGGGGGTGAATTGAACTTAAAAACTTTTTCGTAAAACTTACTTTCTTTTGGAAGAATGAGTTATCTTTATTCAATTTTTGCAAAGGTAATTTGGTTTAAACACAGCAAGTTTATAGACAGAAAATAAAAGAGATGAAAGAAGAAATTTAACACACAAATTTATACTGGTTCACTCTAATCCAGAGCTACATCCAGTTCTTGACAAACCTGTCAAGTTTCACTAATTCCAAGTGAAAATTACAACCAGTAGATACTCACCAATCTACCCCAAGAACTATCTTGCAAACCCACAAGATAGAATCTTGAAAACCACCCAAGTAACCAAATCCAATTCATTGTACCAAGTGCAGATCACAATCCAACCTGCACAATCACACTTTTACAAAAGAGTATGGAAAGAAAAAACCTGGACTTGAAGTTCTAATTGTCCAGAACAAATTCTAATAGCACTTTCTCTCTTTGATTGACCACAATTCTGATCACAAGCACCTTATGATATGAAAAGATTCTTGAATGCGGAGAAAGTCACGTATATGAAAGTTTCACAGATTGATTTCACAAGTTTTCTCAAGTAGTGTGTTGTATATATTTCAAAAGATAGATCAATTTCGTATATATAGAGTAAAACAAACAATCGAACGTTTCATCTGTCAAAAACTGTTTCGAGAGTCACAAGATCGATTAGTTTGAAGTATAACAAGTTAGAAGAGACTCGATCGATTAGAACTGAAGTATGATCGATCAGATCGAGTTATGATCGATCAGATCGAGTTATGATCGATCAGAATGAAACTATGATCGGTCAGATTACATTTCAATCGATTGAAACCACGATTCAATTGATTGATTTCATTTAAAAGTTCATTCAATCGATTGTTTCGAGTTTTCAATGGATTGAAACAGCTTTAGAAAAAATGATAGCTCTCTGTTTTAATCGATTGAAAATCATTTCAACAGATTGAAATCCTGCAGTCTTTTAAACAGAAAAATAACCTCTCTGTTTCAACAGATTGAAAAGTATTTCAACGGATTGATTTTCTGAAAACTCTTAGACTTTTTTTAAAAAAACTTTCTGTTTCAACAGATTGAAAATGATTTCAACAGATTGAAAATGCGAAACCATGATATTTGAAAAAATTCACTAAGTTATTTTAACTTGTTGATTCTGCGAATCAATAAATTGAAAATACGATTATGTATGACCACTTATTCTGTTAAGTGATTTTAACAGATTGAAAATCTTTTTCAACAGATTGAAAAGTATTTCAACAGATTGAAAATGCGAAACCATGATATTTGAAAAAATTCACTAAGTTATTTTAACTTGTTGATTCTGCGAATCAATCAATTGAAAAAACGATTATGTATGACCACTTATTTTGTTAAGTGATTTTAACAGATTGAAAATCTTTTTCAACAGATTAAAAAAAAAAACTTAGTTTGTTCTTTTAATACTTGAATGTGAGTTTTTCATGCAGAAAATGATTTTCAATGAGATGCAATGTTTTAAGGTGCTTATCACAAAATATAATGGACTATCAAGAGATTAAGTGCTTAAACTAAAAACCTAATCATCTACACACCCACAACCTAAGCTATATCTATGTCTTCATCAAATCCACCAAGTGCTTCAATTTCCGGAGTTTCTTAGTGTCTTTGAGAGTATTTTTCGGCGTTTCGAAGAGTTTCAGACGTCTTGTAGAGTGAAGGGCTGCCAAAAAGCACCCATTTCATTTAAAGAAATAAAAAAGGAAAGCTTGCTTCAGAGGTTTAAACTCTTCCTCTCCCCTTTTATCGTTTTAAATCTACATTATGCAATAGATTAGGGCCATGTAGTCATCACTTTAAATTCCGCAATATAAAAAGGGCAAAAGAGTATTTTCTAGTTTATTTATTAATAAAATAGCCGGCCTATCATAGGGAACCCGAAAGGGGCGTAGTAAAGGAACTAATACTTCCTTTACCACGTAACTAACTCCCTTACCCAACTCTGGTTCTAATGACCAAAGTTGGTTTTCGAAAACCAACGCCTTTTAAAAAAACCTTTTCCGATGTTTCCGGTAAAAACATCGGTGGCGACTCCACAGAACCCAAAATAAATAAGTCCTTGGGTTAGCCCGGTTATCGGACAACCCAAGGAAACTTTTCGAAAACCTCGCCCCTAGGTTAGCCCGGTTATCGGACAGCCTAAAGGCGTTGTAACCACCCATAAAAAACGCGAAAAACAAAAGGGTCGAAAAACCATCGCGTCGCTCTGACCGACCTTCTCTCTTTTGAGACAGCAGCGACAATGCCAAATTAATCGATTAAATGCACTTATGTTTCATACTTTCGAAGTCCTTCACTGTTTTAATCGATTAAACCTTTATTTCAATCGATTAAAATCATTAAACAAGAACTTTTTAATCGATTTTGTCCTGTTTTTAATCGATTTTTATTCTGGAAAGAAAAATTAAAGGCTTTAGTTAATGACTGTTCTTCACACTGGTGGGCTCAAGGCCCTCACTACAGCGAACCGTACCTGCCACCCACTCCCTATGGATTTCTCACTTGCCCCCGGGTATAGAGGGAACTGTAGTGTGCAAGGGTTTGTGTACAGTTTGTATTTCACACAATTGCGTAAGTATAAACAAGCAACAGTTATTAAAGTCAAACCGTAGAACATGTTATAATACAAGTTAAGGGCAAAAGCGTTATTTTCTTGGTTTACTTATTTTTACGCCGGCCCATCACTAAATGGGATCAACTCTCGAGGCTTCCCCAGTGAAGTCGCCATCTATCGCCGCCGTCAAAAAGAGAGGCGGTCGGAGCGACGCGATGGTTTCGACCCTCTTGATTTTCGCATTTTTTATGGGTGGTTACAACACCTTTAGGTTGTCCGATAACTGGGCTAACCTAGGGGCGAGGTTTTCAAAAGGTCGTCTTTGGGTTGTCCAGATAACGGGCTAACCCAAGGACTAATTCTTGAAGGGTTCGTGGAGTCGCCACTCGATGTTTTTACCAGAAACATTGGAAAAGGAGTTTTAAAGGCGTTGGTTTTCGAAAAACCAACTTTGGTCATTAGAACCAAAGTTGGGTAAGGGAGTTAGTTACGTGTAAAGGAAGTGTTAGTTCCTTTACAACGCCCTTTCGGGTTCCCTATGACGAGCCGACTATTTTGTTAATAAACTGGAAAAACACGCTTTTGCCCCTTTTATTTTGCGGAATTTAAAACTATGACTACATGGCCTTAATCTATTGCATAATTTAAAATTAAAGCAGTAAAAGTGGAGAGGGAGAGTTTAAACCTCCGAAGCAAGCTTTCTTTTTATTTCTTTTAAACAAGAGGGTGCTTTGTGGCAGCCCTTCACTCTACACAGCGCTAGAAACTTTTCTAGACACTGAAAAATGCTCACAAAGGCACTCAGAAACTCCGAAATTGCGTCGGAGGGATTCTAGAGAGAGGTTTTAGAGAGAAGGGAGAGCAAAAGTTGTGTGGTGTGTGGAAATGAGGGGGGGGGAAGCCCCTATTTATAGGTTTCCGCGCCTGCCAGTGGCGAGACCGCCGTTCTCGTCTGACAGGGTCGAGACCGCCGTCTCGCCAAACGAGACCGTCGTCTCGTCCTTCGCGAGTGGCGAGACCGCCGTCCGGGAAAGCGAGACCGTCGTCTCGCCATTCGCAGGTCTCGTTTGGCGAGACGGCGGTCTCGACCCTGTCGGACGAGAACGGCGGTCTCGACCCGGCAGCGCGAAACCTATAAATAGGGGCTTCCCCCCCTCATTTCCACACACCACACAACTTTTGCTCTCCCTTCTCTCTAAAACCTCTCTCTAGAATCCCTCCGACGCATTTTCGGAGTTTCGAGTGCCTTTGTGAGCATTTTTCAGTGTCTAGAAAAGTTTCCAGCGCTGTGTAGAGTGAAGGGCTGCCACAAAGCACCCTCTTGTTTAAAAGAAATAAAAAGAAAGCTTGCTTCGGAGGTTTAAACTCTCCCTCTCCACTTTTACTGCTTTAATTTTAAATTATGCAATAGATTAAGGCCATGTAGTCATAGTTTTAAATTCCGCAAAATAAAAGGGGCAAAAGCGTGTTTTTCCGGTTTATTAACAAAATAGCTGGCCTGTCATAGGGAACCCGAAAGGGGCGTTGTAAAGGAACTAACACTTCCTTTACACGTAACTAACTCCCTTACCCAACTTTGGTTCTAATGACCAAAGTTGGTTTTTCGAAAACCAACGCCTTTAAAACTCCTTTTCCAATGTTTCTGGTAAAAACATCGGTGGCGACTCCACAGAACCCTTCAAGAATTAGTCCTTGGGTTAGCCCGGTTATCGGACAACCCAAAGACGACCTTTTGAAAACGTCGCCCCTAGGTTAGCCCAGTTATCGGACAACCTAAAGGCGTTGTAACCACCCATAAAAAACTCGAAAATCAAGAGGGTCGAAACCATCGCGTCACTCCGACCGCCTCTCTTTTTGACGGCGGCGATAGATGGCGACTTCACTGGGGAAGCCTCGAGAGTTGATCCCATTTAGTGATGGGCCGGCTTAAAAATAAGTAAACCAAGAAAATAACGCTTTTGCCCTTAACTTGTATTATAACATGTTCTACGGTTTGACTTTAATAACTGTTGCTTGTTTATACTTACGCAATTGTGTGAAATACAAACTGTACACAAACCCTTGCACACTACAGTTCCCTCTATACCCGGGGGCAAGTGAGAAATCCATAGGGAGTGGGTGGCAGGTACGATTCGCTGTAGTGAGGGCCTTGAGCCCACCAGTGTGATCGGAAACCACCACTCAAGGTGATAACCTTCCTCTTTTGGCAACAAGACTGACTATGGCCTTAGTGCTAAGCATGGTCGGACGGCTGGAGAGTGGGGACCCTATAATGGGGGCACCTTGGGGGCCTTAGCCTGGTGAGAATAGTTAGAACCAACCCTCGCCAATGCACTTTTCTGCAGGAAAACCCTACCTCGTGATAAAAACGAATTCTCGCCTGTTCGCGGATGACTGAATTGTGTGTGCATATGTTTGTTGCATTTGTCTGTTGCATAGCATAAACAAACAACAGAACAAAAACACCGAAAAATATATCTTTCCAAATAAACCCCCTTATCTCGGACAGTCTGCCTTTTAGCTAGCCTGGTTTCAGGTTCTTTGCAAGCTAAGTAGCCACGCAGTTCCGACAGAAGAGATAAGGGACGCTAAATATCCTTTCGCATAAAGCCATTTTTTATCTCGGACAGTCTGCCTTTTAGCTAGCCTGGTTTAAGGTTCTTTGTAAGCTAAGTAGCCACGCAATCGACAGTAAGAGATAAAAGGCTATAAAAATAAAAAATAAAAAAATAAAATAAAATACATAAATAAATCCAATAAACAAAAATAATTTTGACAAAGTCGTATCATTCATATTGCATCATGTCATAAGTGGAAAAACCAAGAGAAAAAATAAATGCATAAGGAAAGCATGCATGCACATCATTTTAATAAACCTCCAAAAAATGGGTCTTAGGAGCGTTTCTTGGGAAAATTACTGGGCCAAATCCCCTATGGGAATTTGCAGCTTTTTCTCTTCGTTTTGATATGTTGTGCGTCCAAATTGGACATCTCAGTCAAAAGTTATACCACTCTGAACATCTATCGCCCTTTTGCACTGGTGCACGCATAAATACATTCATTCTAGGGAGCACTAGATATCCCTAAGACAACGGTGAAAGAGGCCCCGAGCACATTTGTGACCTTCGCGACAAGGAAGGGACATGTGTACTAAGGTGTGATGGTGACTCTCATTATACTTGTCAAATATGTGATGGGGGAGGAACCATTACATCAAGGTGGGTATGATACCCCACAAAGCGTAAGTTTTGGGGAGGGTACCTAAGCCATTGTCTTAAGGAATATCCATCTCATAAATCATTCAATAAAAATCTTTTTGCATTCTAGAAAGCGGCTGGTATTCTTCATGCCCTCATCCGCATACAAAAATAGAAAATCCCAAACACTATCATATATCATGTTAGAAAATAAAACATGATAATGTTTAGGAAAAAACAAACACTTGCATACATACATCCACCAAACTTCATCCTCATAACGTGCATCTCATAATAGACAGTCGAAGAAGTGGACATTCCTCAATACCATGAAAAGAGGATTCGCATGCCATGCACGGGAAGTCAAAAAAGGAAATACATACAAATTTTAACCAACCTATGGGTTCCTTTAGGCTTTTCGCTTTTAAAATGTACTTCGAAACATTGCATTGAGGAATGTACACTGATGAAATAAATAAAATTGTTTGTTTTCATCATCTCAATCGTCTATTGCATTCACAAATTGCATTCATTCTCACTTTAAAAATAAGATAATAAAAAGAAAGGATTGGTCGATGTGCTTTCCACGAATCGAAGTAAGATGAAGAGCAAACCTTTCGTCGTCAAGTTTTTTCCAATGGTTGATCCGCCTAAGGAGGATAATAAGCCTCAACCGTTGGTCATCTGAGTAAATAAAGGAGAGGGGGCAGAATTAGAAGTGAAAGAATCTACACCCCCAGGAGCTATAAGACAAATGCTCCTAAGAATAAAGGAAAAAATAATAAGACCAAAGGAAACATAACCCAAAGAGGAAATTGAAGAGACTTTAGATTCACGACGCTGAGGCAATTCTTTCAACGCTCCGTCAAAGAGACAAACTCAGGGTAGGCGGCAAGCTAGTCACAGTTTGAGCTAAAAGATGACAGTCGGATCAACAAGTCATTTGCCCTACCTTGAATGGATGCGGCCAAAAAGGATCTTTGAAATATCTTTTGCCAATATGAAAAGACTTCCCCAACAATATGAAGGTGACCCACATGATGAGAAAATATGGATGCCGCCCAAACCAAGGGCTCATTAGAAACTCTCAAGGAATAAGGGAGCACCAGATTTTAAAGACAATCCTTTAAAGCATTACCCTACAAAGGATCAAGCTACATGGAGAAAAGGGAAGTCTCCCCTTTGCAGCTCAAATCAGATTTTCCCAAATAGAGGGGTTCAAGCGTCAAAAGCGACTTTAGTCATTAGGTGTTCTCCTTCTAATTCTTAGGGTTTATAAATCCAATGACTATTAGAGATTACTCCTCGAGGCTAGCCCGACCCCCGAGCATTGTAGGGCACACATTTCCCTATTAATTACCAAGAATGTCATTCTTACTATCTGCTTCTCTTCTTGCTATTCATGTCTAAACCTCATTAATAACCATGTTTAAGCAAACGTTTTCAAAAGTGCGTCAAAGTAATCAAAATGTGCCATTGACAAAAATAAAAGTCAAATCCATCACCACTGATTGACTAAAAGCACAAAACAAAGTTTTACCTCTTCATAAATAAAGCCGTGTTTCGCCAATGTTGTGCAAAAAGAAAACAAAAATCAAAAGAAGCCCATAAAAGCCAAAGGCAAAAAAAAATAGAGGCAAGATACCCAGTAGGAAACCCACAAAGGGGGCTATGCAAAAGTTAGGGTAAACCCGTTAGGACACCCGAACAACCATAAAGGGTAGCCTAGGCAAAAATCAGGGTTACAAAATAAAGTCCGCTAGGTTTCCAAAGCAAGAAAAAAGAAACCTAGACAAAAGTTAGGACAAAACAAAACACAAAATCCTAAGCTGAAAACCCAAAGGGCAGACTAGGGAAGTCAATCAGTCATAGCAAGCGCCATAGAATAAGATGCCACTCCATAAACAAAACGTTGTTTAAACTAGCCTAAACACTTTAACCAACCTTGGCTAGCCGTGCTTACAAAACCCATTTTTTGTCAAAATAAAACAATTCTAAAACACAAGCCTTTGAATTAAAAATCCTCTTCTTTCTCTTCTCTTGACCCTTACTACTACAACATTCTAGTAATTAGTAGGGAAATGTGGAGATAGTGATCAATAGGAGGATTGGCATCCCCAAGGAAAGGGAGGGGCGCATTGACATGGCAAGTCACTCTGAAATCAACACAATCATTCTTTGGTCATGGTAAAGTCAAGACGGCAAAATCGGTACAATCTATCCCGTCGATGAAGGCACATAACGTCTGAAGCTCATCAGAAGAAAAAGCACATTGGTTAATCCTTTTGAAAAATTAATTGAAATAGTATTATAGGATGCATATCACAAACATTGCATGCATATGATAGGCTCCTATCTCTCAAAAAAAAAAGAAGAGAAAGAAAAATGACAATAAAAAATAATGTCTGCTAGGAGATTCTTAGGCAAAAGTTAGGGTAGCCTGCTAGATCGAAAACTCGCAAAGGGCGGTCTAGGCAAAAGTTAGGGCATTCATAAAAAAGGAAAAAACCCGCTAAGATATCCTAGGCAAAAATTAAGGCAGCCCGCTAGACCGAAAACCCCAAAAAGGGCGGTCTAGGCAAAAGATAGGGCTAAACCAAAAAATGAATAAAAGAGAGGGGTCCTTCATCATAATCATGAAAGTCCAGCAGGAGAATGCCAGTCACTTTTCCAGATGCATCAATCAAAAAGAATAGATTGCATTTAGGGCATCCACACACGAGTAGTCGCACAAAATGACTTTGTCAATGTCAAAAATGAAAGAAATAAAAATCACTTCAGACAAATAACAAAAAAACGAAAATCATTCATGCATATAAGGAGACTAGCTCCATGTTTGTGATTGAAAACAGGATCACCAAGACCGAGTCTCCAAAAATTGCCCTCAAGAAAACAGAGCAAGTCGTCAATCAAGCGACTCAGCGGAATAAGAGCTTCTAAAAATTAAGAGCTCCAGCTACCATCCTTCTACCCAGAAAAGAAGACACAAGAAAGTAATAACTCTCCAAACATTGCTCTCCCTCAAGAAAGAAGAGCGAGTTGTCATAAGAAGCTTCCAGAAGCCAAAGCTCCAATCATCACCCAATAAAAGAGGGCACAATCATCAAGACATCATAAAAGAAAAGCCGACAGAAAGGCTTAGTCATCCCCAAGAGGACCCCTGCCTACTCCGAAGGCAAAACAAAAATACTCCTCACGGCTCAGCATTACCACTACATGAGTCATCGAGCACACTCATCCAAAGTCTCCTCCACACTCCCCAATGGAGAATAAAGGCTTCAAGAGCCCATCATCATCAACAATCAAAATAGTCCAATCTTCATACCAACAAGGGCTCAACAAAAAAAGGAAAAAGGAAGAAAACTCTTGCATCCCCAGAGGATGTCCAAAAGAAAAGGCAACAACAGAGAAGGCCGAATAAAAATCCTCAAGTGGATCTCCTAAAAAGTCTACAAAAAAGAATCAGAAATTCCCATCCCCTAGTGGAATAAGAGCTTCACAAGTATAGCTCGCATCAACATCAATCAAGGAGCCAAGACTCCATTCCTAGAAAAGAAAAACCAGATCCCCAGGAAGTCAACTAATTCCCTGGTGGATCACTAAAGAAATAAAACGACATCCCTAGTGGACCCCCCCAAAAAGAAGGGAAAAAGCCAGCATAATAAAAAGAGACTAAAAAGTAAAAAGGCTTACGCATTATCCCCATAAAAAAGTCAGATTTCAAAATCACGATAAAAAAGAAATAAATCGCGAAAAAAGGCGAAATCAACCCTAACTTTTAGGTTATCAATAAAATCCCTAAGTAGGTCACCTCAGAAAAGGGAAAATCAACGAAAAAGAAGGAATCGAAAATCCCAATGAAACAAGAGTATTGGCAAAGCCAGCTCATACAAACAACATCCAACAAGGAGTCAAAACTCCATTCCCTCAGGGGGCAAATCAAAATTAGATCCCCGGGAAGGCAATCAATTCCCCGGTGGATCACCAAAAAGAGAAAGATCATCCCCAGTGAGCCTACTGCAAAGGCAAAACTTCATATTCATCCTCAAAATATCATTTGCCTACACATAGGCAAGACCTGGCAAGCAAGAGCCAGCATCCCTATAAGGGAATATCAGCCTAGTCAGAGGCAAAACAGAATGCAACCAAAAGTCTTCACTTCCGATGAAGCATCTGCCTACTCAGAGGCATTACCAGAAACTCAATGGATATCCGCCTACTCAAGAGGTGTCACCAAGATCAACAAATCCCAAGAGGATTTCTGCCTACCTAAGAGGCACTCATCAAAAATCCCCGACAACCAGCAAAGTCAGATGACCACTACCAAAAGATAAAAATCAAAGAATCCCCAGCAACCAACAAGCTGGATGAACACCAACGAAATCCCCGGCGCAGACCGGACGATCATTCTCAGAAAAAGACCAACAAAAACAAAGAGAACACATCTCAACGCATCGGCGCATGAGCTAGAGCAGTAAGCCGCCACCATCGCCAAAGGGTCAGCCACCGTCGGAAGGGGCATCCAGAGGCACCAAACCAGACGAGGGTTCGTACTCGTCAACCAAGGGGTCAGCTACCGCGTCGAAGGAGCATCCCAAGGTTTCACACTGGCACATGAGCTAGAGCAGTAAGCCGCCACCATAGCCAAAGGATCAGCTACCGCAAGAAGGGGCATCCAGAGGCACTAAATTAGACGAGGGTTCGTACTCGTCAACCAAGGGGTCAGCTACCGCGTCGAAGGAGCATCCCAAGGTTTCACACCGGCGCATGAGCTAGAGCAGTAAGCCGCCACCATAGCCAAAGGATCAGCTACCGCAAGAAGGGGCATCCAGAGGCACCAAACCAGACGAGGGTTCGTACTCGTCAACCAAGGGGTTAGCTACCGCGTCGAAGGAGCATCTCAAGGTTTCACATCGGCGCATGAGCTAGAGCAGTAAGCCGCCACCACGGCCAGAGGATCAGCTACCGCAAGATGGAGCATCCGAAGGCTTAACACCAGATGGGGGTGTGTACTCATCAGGCCTTACAAAAGGGGGCTTACCAGACGGGGGTTCATACTCGTCAAACACCAAATGGGGGTGTATACTCATCAGGCCTTACAAAAGGGGGCTTACCGGGCGAGGGTTCATACTCGTCAAACCAGATGGGGGTTCGTACTCATCAGCCGAAGGGGTCAGCTACCGTCAGAAGGAGCATCCCAGAAGCGCACAACATTTCCCCAGAGGATCATCCAAAGATAGAGCATCTGAAGGGCAACCGGGCAAGAGGGTCAACTCCTTTACCTTCCTGTCAATCTGTCTGGCACAACAGGCCAACAGATGACTAGTCAGGTAAAGGGGGGGCAGCTGTAGACCCCAAATCTTGCCCGGCCTCCAAATAAAGAGTAGAAGACCTCCTATTCGAAGATGGACGAAGCCTAACAAGCCACTAGGAGAGACTATTAGGCCCCATGCTAGGATAGGAAGGATTTTCTGTACAAAAAATAAGGTTCCTCGCCTTTTTGGGACGAGACCGCCGTCTCGAAATCAAGACCGTCGTCTCGCCTCATGCAAATGGCGAGACCGCCGTCTTGCCAAACGAGACGGCGGTCTCGCCACCTGCGAATGGCGAGACGACGGTCTCGCCACCTGTGAAGGATGAGACGGCGGTCTCGTTTGGCGAGACGGAGGTCTCGACCCTGTCAGACGAGAACGACAGCTCGCCACTGGTAGGCGCGGAAACCTATAAATAGGGGCTTCCCCCCCCCCCTCATTTCCACACACCACACAACTTTTGCTCTCCCTTCTCTCTAAAACCTCTCTCTAGAATCCCTCCGACGCATTTCCGGAGTTTCTGAGTGCCTTTGTGAGCGTTTTTCAGTGTCTAGAAAAGTTTCCAGCGCTGTGTAGAGTGAAGGGCTGCCACAAAGCACCCTCTTGTTTAAAAGAAATAAAAAGAAAGCTTGCTTTGGAGGTTTAAACTCTCCCTCTCCACTTTTACTGCTTTAATTTTAAATTATGCAATAGATTAGGGCCATGTAGTCATAGTTTTAAATTCCGCAAAATAAAAGGGGCAAAAGCGTGTTTTTTCGGTTTATTAACAAAATAGCTGGCCTGTCATAGGGAACCCGAAAGGGGCGTCGTAAAGGAACTAACACTTCCTTTACACGTAACTAACTCCCTTACCCAACTCTGGTTCTAATGACCAAAGTTGGTTTTTCAAAAACCAACGCCTTTAAAACTCCTTTTCCGATGTTTCTGGTAAAAACATCGGTGGTGACTCCACAGAACCCTTCAAGAATTAGTCCTTGGGTTAGCCCGGTTATCAGACAACCCAAAGACGACCTTTTGAAAACCTCGCCCCTAGGTTAGCCCGGTTATCGGACAACCTAAAGGCGTTGTAACCACCCATAAAAAACGCGAAAATCAAGAGGGTCGAAACCATCGCGTCGCTCCGACCGCCTCTCTTTTTGACGGCGGTGACACTTACTATTCGTTTATCTTCTTGCTACTTCATGTATAAACCTCATAATAACCATGTTTAAGCAAACAAAAAAGAGAAGAATAAAAATGCGTCCAAATAATCAAAATGTACCATTGCCATAATAATCAAGCTGATTGATTAGAAGCACAAAATAAGGCTTTACCTCACCATAAATAAAATCGTGTTTCACCAATATTGTGTAAAAAAAAAAAAAGCTCATAAAAGCCAAAGACCAAAAAAAGAAGAAAAAGGCAAAATAACCGGTAGGAAACCCACTAAGGGGGCTACGCAAAAGTTAGGGTCAACCCGTTAGGACACCCGAATAAAAATAAAGGGTAGCCTAGGAAAAAGTTAGGGTTACAAAATAAGGTCTGATAGGATTCCCAAAACAAGAAAAAAGGAACCTAGATAAAAGGCAGGACCAAAACACAATATCCCTGTTCGAAAACCCGAAGGACGGTCTGGGGAAATCAATTGGCCATGAAAGCAAACACAATATCCCTATCCGAAAAATCGAATTTCGAGACCGCCGTCTCGCTATTGGATAGAAACGAGGCCATAAACCAAAAGCAAGACCGCCGTCTCAAAGTTCCAGATGGCGGTCTTGAGTCTCGTTAAATCGAGACCGCCGTCCCGAAATCCCAGACGACGATCTCGACCAGCAGCGAAAATTCTATAAATAGGATGGCATGGGGGGTGGTTTGGAGCATCCTTTCTTGCTTTCTCTGTACCTTCTTCTATATTTTTGAGCTTTCTTACCAAAGATGAATAGAGGAGAGTCTTCCAGGAAGAGAGATCGGGGTTCCGGCTCAAGCACATCTGCGGCCCCGGTTCCTCCGGACCCAGCTGACACCCCAGCACCAGGCCAGGCTCGAGCACATCCGGGGTTATGCCTGGCACCCCATGCTGAGGTTGGACGTTCACCTCCTCGCCGAATTCGGATGGGAGGACGACGTGCGAGGGTACATTGAGAGTATCGGGTGGGACTTCCTCCTCTAGCTTCCCCCCACCCGCATGTATACACAAGCCATAATGGAGTTTCTCGCCTCCATTACGATGTTTGAGCTCCCCATGATGATCCTGGGCATCCCTCCGGTCAAAATGGTCTCGTACTTCATGAACGGGTCCTACCGGACGACGACGTTAGACAAATTCAATGTCTCCATCGGCTTCGTCCAGCTTGAGGATGTCTTGACCCCGGGATACCAGGGGGCAATCTATGAGCGGCCCTCTACCCTCACAGCCGGTGAGATGTGGGAAGATCTCACCGGGGCGCGAGTTCTGCTGACCCTACTGAAGGGGTCCACGCTTATCCTCGCTCTCTGCATTTGCCACAAGCTGCTGGCGGGAACCATCCACGGGCGGAAGGAAAGTCAGGGGAAGGTCACCCACCTGAACCTCTTCGCTCTTCACTGCATGCTCCATGGGCACCTGTGCAATCCCAGCTACTTTTTTGTGAAGGCCCTCAAAGATTTCGAGTGCCGTCCTGTGGGAGTCGTCCTCATGGGTTCCCTCATCACCCCACTAGCCGAGAAGTGGGGGTGCTGTGGCGGAGAGAGTATCCCCTCGGATCTCCAACCTGAATACATCAGCGGGTCCATGCTCATCAACATGTGGATGCTCATCCGGCAGGGGACCCAGATGAACCTTCACCCTACACTCGCCATGACCCTAGATCTCCAAGATTTGGTGGCGATGCAGGACATCCCGACGCCCCCAGAATTCCAGCAGCAACAACAACAATAGCAGCGGCAACAACAACAGCACTACGGGGATGACTTCGCTGGCATCAACCACAATATCTACGACATGCGCCAGCAGTTGGACCAGATGTCTCTGAGACAAGATGTCTTTGAGACACGGTTGGAGACCTTCGGCCAAATGCAGGAGGGGATGAGACAAGACCTGGCACTGATCCGGTAAGACCAGCTCAGCTCAATCCGGAGCCAAGAGGAATTTCAAAGGCATATGTATCGGCAGTTTCCCCCTCCCGGATTGTCTCCCGGCTCGAGTCCACCGCTGTCTTAGGGACATTATCGAAATAATTATTGTACTAAATTTTATCATAATATGAATAAAATCTTTTAGTAAATCTGTTTGCCTTTACTCTCTCTTTCCGAAAAAGTCAGCGTAACAAAAGAGACTAAAAAATAAAAAGACTTACGCTTAGTCCCGAAAAAGCCAAAATCCAAAGTCGCGAGAAAAAAGATAAGCCGTGGAAAAAGGCAGGATTAAAGCCGAAACGTTAGCCAAGGCAGACTGGTAAGACAACCACATTGATCAAAAATTCCCGACAACCAGCGAAGTCAGACGACAAATATCAAAAGAGTAAGAGAAAGACTCCCCGGCAATCAACAAGCTGGATGACCACCGGAATAGTTGAAAGAATCCTCGGCACACCAGATTACTTTAACAAGCAAAAAAGAATCTCTCACATCAAACGACGCACGAGCTAGAGCAGTAACCCGCCACCACCACCAGTCCTACGAAGTGGACTGTACCAGCCAGATGGGGGGTTCATACCCATCAACTTGCGCATGACTTGCGCATGACCTGCACATGAGCCAGAACAGTAAGTCGCAACCTGTCCTACACTGTGGACCATACCAGCCTAATAAGGGGTTTATACTCATCCGGTCCTACAAACAATGGACTGCAAACGCTACCAACCGGATGGGGGTTTGTACTCATCAACCGAAGGGTCGGCTACCGCAAGAAGGAACATCCTGAGGTTCTACCACGTGTCAACCAAAGGGGTCAGCTACCGCATGAAGGAGCATCTTAGAGGCGCACACACACATTTTCTTGTCAGCTAAGGGGTCGACTACCGCAAGAAGGAGCATCCTGAAGCTTCAACCAACAAGATGGGGGTTCATACTCATCAACCGAAGGGTCGGCCACTGCAAGAACGAGCATCCTAAGGTTCTACCACGTGTTAACCAAAGGGGTCGGCTACCGCAAGAAGGAGCATCCTGGAGGCGCACAACATTTTTTGTCCAGAGGGTCAGCCACCACAAGATGGAGCATTCGAAGGACAACCGGGCAAGAGGGTTAACTCCTTCACCCTCTAGCCGATCTTTTTGGCATAACAGGCCAAAAGTCGGCTAGTCAGGTGAAGGGAGGCAGTTGTAGACCCCAAATCTTGCCCAAACTCAAAATAAAGAGCAGAAGACCTCCAATTCGAAGATGGGCAAACCCTAAAAGGTCCTTAGGATAGACTACTAGGCCCCATATTAGAGTAGGAAGGCTTTTTGTACGGAAAAAAATAAGGATTTCCACCTGAAGGGTCGAGACCGTCGTCTCGCCATTAGCAAGGGAGAGACCGTCGTTTCGTTTGGCGAGACTGCCGTCTCGCCACTTACCATGGCGAGACCGCCTTCCCGTTTGGTGAGACGACCTTCTCGCCATTTGTCAAATCAATACCGCTGTCCCGATTGGCCAGATGGCCGTCTCGCCATTTGCCAAAGGCGAGACCGCCGTCCCGTTTGGCGAGACGGTAGTCTCGACCTTACCAGGCGAGACGGCGGTTTTGACCTGACAGGCGCAAATCCCTATAAAAGGAGGGCGCTCTCCCCTTCTTTTCACACAGTTCTTTAACCTTTTCTTCTATCATTTCTTCAAATTCTTCTCCTAGAGCCCCTTCGAAGAATTTTTGGAGTTTTTTGAGTGTTCTTAGAGAGCTTTTTATAACGTCACGAGAGAGAAAGATCGACGTTGTAGAGTGAAGGACTGCCAAAAAGCATCATATTTTAAGAGAATTAATCAAGAAAGCTTTCCTCGGAGGTTTCTTCACTTTTTCCCTCTCTTTTATCGCTTTGTCATTTATATTTATCTGTACATTAGCTACTAGGGTCATTTAGTCACTATTTTCTTAATTCCACAAATAAAAGGGTAAAAGCATCATTTTTAAGTTTGTTTATGAAATAATTGGCCTATCATAGGGAACCCGAAAGGGGCGTTGTAGGGAAGCTAATATCTTCCCTACACGTAACTAACTCCCTTACCCAACTCTGGTTATAATGGCCAAAGTTGGTTTTCTTAAAAAACCAATGCCTTCTTTTTTTCCTTTTTTGATGTTTTTGGTAAAAACGTCGGTGGCGACTCCATAAGAACTCTCTTCGAAAACCTTGCTTTTAGGTCCAGCCCGGTTATCGGACAACCTAAAAGGTCACTTTCGAAAACCTCACTCTTAGGTCCAGCCGGTTATCGGACAACATAAAGGCGCTGTAACGTCACACTTAAAAACACAAAAATGGAAGTCAGAACCATCGTGTCGCTCCGATTGCCTCTTTTGATGGCGGCGACAACAGGCCTATCAAAAGAAGATCAAGAAGGCCTACAATAAGAAGATCAATCCCCGCACTTTTCAAGAACGGGATTTAGTAATAAAGAAACTGTTTCCTGCCTAGAAGGACAAACTTGGAAAATGGGCAGCAAACTACAAAGGACCCTTTGTGGTCAAACGAGCTTTCTCAGGAGGAGCCCTTATCCTCACTAACATGGACGGATAAGAGCTTTGATACCCGGTCAACTCAGACACGGTAAAGAATTATTATGCTTGAAGATATTGTTCATGACCCATTAGGATGAAAACTCGCAAAGAGCGTCCTGGGCAAAATATAAGGTTCATATTCCTCGCTAGGACACATCCTAGGCAAAATTTAGAGTTTCTTTAAAAAAAAAAAAAGAACAAAGAGCAATGATTACCTTAGCCGAAAACCACAAGGCGACTAAGGTAATGTCCTTCCTGAAGCAAGCAGGCTTTGCATAGTCTTCACTCTCGGCTTGAACATCTCAACTGAAGCGGTTAGGAGAACTAGAGAGACAAATGTTAGGGACATGATTGTTATAGCTTATACAGTATAGCCAACCTTGGCTAGCCATGCTTCTAAATCCCTTTGTAAATCCTTCTGTAAAAAATAAACCATTTGTTTATATCAATAAAATTGTCTTTTACTTCTTTTCTCTTGACCAAATTATGAAAATGCCTCTGTATTAAAGAAACATGAGCATGCATAGAGAACCAATACAAGAAAGCATAAGAAAAGAAAACAAAAAGAAAAATAAAGATAAAAAAAGAATGATGTCTGCTAGGAGATTCTTAGGCAAAAATTAGGACAGTCTGCTAAATCGAAAACCCGCAAAGGGCGGTTTAGCAAAAGTTAAAGCAATCATAAAAGGGAAAAAGCCCACTAAGATATCCTGGGCAAAAATTAAGGCAGCCCACTAGATCGAAAACCCCAAAAGGGAGGTCTAGGCAAAAGATAAGGCTTAATAAAAAGAAAATGAATAAAAATAAGAGCCCATCAGCATAATCATGAAAGTCCAGCAGGAGAATGAAAGAATTAATGGTTGAGTTCAAGAAGGGGGGTGAATTGAACTTTAGAAAACTTTTTCGCAAAACTTACTTTCTCTTTGAAGAATGAATTATCTTTATTTAATTCTTGTGTATGTAGGTTTGATTTTAATCACAGCAAGTATATAGACAAGAAATAAAAGAGATGAAAGAAGAAATTCAACACAACAATTTATACTGGTTCACTCTTTACTAGAGCTACATCCAGTTCTTGACAAATATGCCAAGTTCCACTAATTCCAGTGAAAAATACAACCAGTAGATATTCACCAATCTACCCCAAGAACTATCTTACAAACCCACAAGATAGACTCTTGAAACCTCCTAGTAACAAAATCCAGTTACTGTAACACGTGCAAATCCAAAATCAAACCTGGACAACCACACTTTACACAAGAGTATGAAAAGAAAAAACCTGGACTGAAGCTTTATCAGTACAATTGTCCAGAAGCAATTCTAACTCATCACTTTCTCTCTTTGATTAACAACAATCTTGATCAAAGCACCTTATGATATGAAAAGATTCTAAATGCTCAAAGAAAGTCACGGATATGATTGCTCAAAGATTGCTTTCAAATGTTTTCTCAAATTGTATTTTTCAAAAGATAGATCAAATCTGTATTTATAGAGTAAAAGAGAGAACCATAACGTTTAAACTGATAAAAACTAATTCAGAGACGCAAATGATCGATCAGAACAACATTATGACCGATTAGAACAAGTTATGATCGATCAGAATTACATTATGATCGATCAGAATGTATATCAATCGATTGATTCGTGTTTTCAATGGATTGAAATAGCTTAATGAAGAATGACAGCTCTCTGTTTCAATCGATTAAAAAACCTTTCAACAGATTGAAATCCTGTAGACTCTTAGTCGGAAAAATAGTCTCTCTGTTTTAGCAGATTGAAAAGTATTTCAACAGATTGAAGTTTTGAAAAACACTTAGACTGAAAAAATAGTTTACGTGTTTCAACGAGTTTAACAAAAATATTTTAACAGTTTGAAAATGCGAAACCTTTGATATTTGAAAAATTCATTAAGAATATTTTAACCTGTTGATTCTGCGATTCAACCAATTGAAATTTCGAATCTATAAGAACATTTCTTATGTTAAGTGATTTTAACAGATTGAAATTTCTTTTCAACAGATTGAAAAACTTAGTTTGTTCTTTTAATGCTTAAATGTTAGTTTTTCATGCAGAAAAATGATTTCACTGAGATGCATCATTTTAAGGCGCTTATCACAAGATCTATTGGCCTATCAAGAGATTAAGTTCTAAACTTCTAACCTATTCATCTACACACCCACAAACTAAACTATATCAACTCGAATATGTCTTCATCAAATCCACCAAGTGCTTCAATCTCCCCCTATTTGATGGAGACAAATATCCACTGCACCTGCACAATTCAATAACAGAATAGAGACATATATGATTTTGTGGTGTGTGTGTAGTGACAGTTTTAAGCAAACACTTCTCCCCCTATTTGACTGCATCAAATAAAGTGTTTTAGTTACAGTCCAATAGTACCACGTAGGTACCCAAAAATAAAAAGAAAAGAAACAAGAAAAAATAAGACTTCATTCATCCCCGTTCCCGGGACCTTGATTAAACTGCAGATCAACAATCCTGTTGTAGATATCTTCCAATTGGTTGTCAATGTGTTGAAATCTGGCAATGAAATTTTCATCCAGATAATGCTGACGAGCCCGCAGAGCAACCGTCATCTCCATGTGCCTCCTTTGATTGGTTTGCAGTTCATTCATCTGATGTAGCATGGTTCTTTCGAACTGTGAGAGAGGCGTGCCACGGTCAGGTTGTGGAATATATGGAATCATTTCTAATGGACACTGCTCTTCCATCGGGTCTGATGATCTTGCTGCAGAAGTACCTGGGACACCAGTATTGACATCTTCCTCTTGCTCTTCTTCTTCAATTTCTTCTTCTCTTCCTGCTTCTTCTTTGGAAATCCATTCACCGTCAATTTTAATGAACCCCATTTTATGAAGGACAGAATTATTGACCTCATTTGTGGGACGAACAGTTTCAACTAATTCACCTTCCAAATCAACACCAAAATGAGTTAAAAATTTAGAAATCAATATTGCATAAGGATACCTGAAATCACTTAGCCTTTTCGCTTTGATCATATGGTCCTTGATGACAAAGACCCAGTTCACTCTTATTCTGTGGTGAATGCAGTACATCAGTACCAAATCTCCTTCATTTAGTACTGCATGATTGCTCCCCCTGGGTGTGAGCTGCCAGGACATAATGAACGCGAGTACCCTTTCCTCAAGCTTCAACTTTCCAGTGTTGAAGGAACTTACGGAGTCATGCCTATTCTTCAGACAAGAACGAAAGTACTGAACTTTGTTAAATTCTTCTACTTCCGAGGTATACCCTTTGGTGACTTTTACACCTTCATCCTTGAGTCCAGCAACCTCTTTCCAGACATTGGGAGTAATTTCAATGTCCACTCCTTTGACTTGAGTTTTTAGAGTAGACCCTTCAAATGACAAGTTGGTGAAATTTTAGAACCTTGGGTATATTGATTTGTTTCCTGCTCATTTCATGAATGAACAAATCCATCTTCTCTTGGTTCCCGTTGAACCATGATTCAATGCGCCCTCCTACCGATGGTTCTTGCATTGCAGCAGAGGACTCTCCTTTGCTGAACTTCTTCCTTCCGGATTTGGTGCGTTTGAGCATGCTGATTTGTGGAATGAACAGAAGAAAAACAGAGAAGAGAGAATGTTTCACGAGGAAAAGTATAAGCTTTTCAAACACAACTGTATTCTTAAGATGAAATGAGAACACACGGTCCCTTCATCTTCACGGTTTTGTCTTTAATGTATTACTGCTTCTCTGCTTCAGCGCAGTGATGGTAAAGGTGGAGAGAGAGAGAATTGTTACTGTGCACCTTAATTACCCTCACATCTGATATCCAATCAGAGTCAATAAGCTTTTATTGGATAACTCTGATATTTAAGAGAGTAGTTGAAGGATATCCCGTTGTAAATGCATTCAACCCAATCTGCAGTAATTGTTTAGAGGCAGAGCATACACTACTATCCCTAGAAAAAATTAACCAATTGATTTTTCATGAAATCAATTGTTTTTGCAATTGCAGATTATCAGAAGTAAAATAAATCGATTGAATCGAAGATCTAATCGATTGTTTTGTGAAAGAAAAATATGCAGAGCATCAAAAGTGAATTAAATCGATTGAATTGAAGATTTAATCGATTGATTTATAGAAGAAAAACATGCAGAGCTACAAGGTTATTGAAATAAATCGATTAAAACCTCATTTAATCGATTGAACTGGTAACATATCATGAACAGAGATAGAGAATCAGAAAATCAACAGATTATTTCGCAATTTCAATCGATTAATACAAATAATTTCAAGATTTTCAGACAATTTTAATCGATTGAACATGTTATCAACCTGTTTTAAAAAAATCATAATCACCATAAAGAATCAGTTAT
This sequence comes from Sphenostylis stenocarpa, assembly GCA_963425845.1. Classification (NCBI taxonomy): domain Eukaryota; kingdom Viridiplantae; phylum Streptophyta; class Magnoliopsida; order Fabales; family Fabaceae; genus Sphenostylis; species Sphenostylis stenocarpa. The sequence goes on from OY731406.1 coordinate 20,506,483, forward strand.
TCAATACTAGTTATATCCAGAATTCCTAATTCAGTTCTAAGCATATTAAGTCTATCTCTAGGAAGTGGTTTAGTGAATAAGTCAGCTAACTGTTTTTCAGATTCAATGAACAAAATTTCACAATCACCCCTAGATACATGTTCTCTAATAAAGTGATGTCTAATTTCAATATGCTTAGTTCTAGAGTGTTGGATAGGATTCTTAGTCAGATTTATTGCACTAGTATTATCACAAACCAGAGGTACCGTGTTAAGAGCCACTCCATAATCTTTCAGTTGTTGTTTAAGATAGATACTCTGAGCACAACAACTCCCAGCTGCAATGTATTCAGCTTCTGCAGTTGAAAGAGAAACACATGCTTGTTTTTTGCTGTGCCAGGGTATGAGACTGCTTCCCAGTAAATGACATGTACCAGAGGTACTTTTCCTGTCCAATCTACATCCTGCAAAGTCAGTGTAGACCCCAAATCTTGCCCGGCCTCCAAATAAAGACCAGGAGACCTCCTATTTGAAGATGGACAAAGCCTAACAAGTCATTAGGAGAGACTATTAGGCCCCATACTAGGATAGGAGGGAGTTTCTATACAAAAAATAAGTTTTCTCGCCTTGTTGGGACGAGAACGCCGTCTGGATTTTCCAGACCGCCGTCTCGCCTCACGCAAGTGGCGAGACCGCCGTCTCGCTTGACGAGACGGTGGTCTCGCCACCTGTGAAGGACGAGACGGCGGTCTCGTTGGACGAGACGGCAATCTCGACCCTGTCAGATGAGACCGCCGGTCTCGCCACCTGACAGCGCGAAAACCTATAAATAGGGGTCCTCCCCCCCTCATTTCCACACACCTCAAGCTTCTTGCTCTGCCTTCTCTCTAAAAACTTCTCTCTAGAATCCCTCCGACGCATTTCCGGAGTTTCTGAGTGTCTTTGAGAGCTTTTTTCGACGTCTAGAAGAGTTTCTGACGTCCTGTAGAGCGAAGGGCTGCCAAAAAGCACCCGTTTACTTTAAAGAAATATAAAACAAAGCTTGCTTCGGAGGTTTAATTTCTCCCTCTCTACTTTTACTGCTTTAATTTAAATTATGCAATAGATTAGGGCCATGTAGTCATAACTTTAAATTCCGCACAATAAAAAGGGCAAAAGAGTATTTTCTGATTTATTTATTAACATAAAAAGCTGGCCTGCCATAGGGAACCCGAAAGGGGCGTAGTAAAGGAACTAATACTTCCTTTACCACGTAACTAACTCCCTTACCCAACTCTGGTTCTAATGACCAAAGTTGGTTTTCGAAAACCAACGCCTTTTAAAAACCTTTCCCGATGTTTCCGGTAAAAACATCGGTGGCGACTCCACAGAACCCAAAATAAATAAGTCCTTGGGTTAGCCCGGTTATCGGACAACCCAAGGACACTTTTCGAAAACCTCACCCCTAGGTTAGCCCGGTTATCGGACAACCTAAAGGCGTTGTAACCACCTATAAAAAACACGAAAATCAAAAGGGTCGAAAAAACCATCGTGTCGCTCCGACCGACCTTCTCTTTTGAGACGGCGGCGACAGATGGCGACTCCACTGGGGAAGCCTCGAGAGTTGATCCCATTTAGTGATGGGCCGGCTTAAATAATAAATAAACCAAGAAAATAACGCTTTTACCCTTAACTTGTATTTATAACATGTTTTAATGCTTGGCTTTAATAAATTGTTTTTTGCTTATACTTGCTCAAATTGCTTGGAATATAAACTGCACACAATCCCTTGCACACAACAGTTCCCCCTATACCCGGGCGCAAGTGAGATAACCATAGGGAGTGGGTGGCAGGTACGGTTCGCTGTAGTGAGGGCCTTGAGCCCACCACTGTGATCGGAAACCACCACTCAAGGTGATAACCTTCCTCTTTTGGCAATAAGACTGACTATGGCCTCAGTGCTAAGCATGGTCGGACGGCTGGAGAGTGGGGACCCTATAATGGGGGCACCTTGGGGGCCTTAGCCTGGTGAGAATAGTTAGAACCAACCTTGGGCAATGCACTTTTCTGCAGGAAAACCCTACCTCGTGATAAAAACGAAACCTCGCCAGTTCAGGGATGATCGAATTGTATGTGCATATGATTGTTGCATGTTGCATAGCATAAACAAACAACAAAACAAAAACCAAAAAGGTTTTTCACAAATAAACGTCCTTATCTCGGACAGTCTGCCTTTTAGCTAGCCTAGTTTCAGGTTCTTTGTAAGCTAAGTAGCCACGCAGTTCCGATAGAAGAGATAAAAGGCTATAAAATAAACATCAAATAAAAGAAATCAAAACACAAAAACACCAAAAAATAAATGAAACAACTTCTAACTCATTCATACTACATCATACCATGAGTAAAGAAAAACCAAGTGAGAAAATAAAAAATGAGAGCGCATTCAGCATCATTTAAATAAAATCTCTCATGCATAAGCATACCCCATGTTAGTTTAAGCACTCAACATGCATTAATAAAACTTTTTTGGACATTCTAGAAAGTGGCTGGTCCTCTTCCCACTCGTACTCGTGCACAGAAGGCAAAAGCGATGGAAAACCTAGAGGAGCAGAACAGAAAACTCACCGTGGAGGTCAATACCCTCCGCGAGCAAATGGCCCAGTTAATGGAGGTCGTACGCCAGGGGCAGAGCAAGGGCGAAGACCAAGCTGAACATGTCCCTCCCCATGAGGAAGAGGAGGAAGAATACTTTTTTGGTGAGAAGGATGCTAAGACTGCACGCATCCTTACCCCAGAAGTGTCCAAACAACAACTCTCCGCCCTGGAAGAGAGGCTGAAGGCGGTCGAAGGGCATAACTTCGACGTCAAGGAGGTGGCTGACATGTGCCTCGTGAAGGACATCCGCTTCCCTCCCAAATTCAAAATCCCGGACTTCCCCAAGTACGCCGGGATGACCTGCCCCTAGAACCATCTTACGATGTATTGTCGTAAGATGGCCGCCCATGCTGAAAATGAGAAACTCCTGATCCACTGCTTCCAGGAGAGTTTGGCGGACACATCGCTTAACTGGTACATGCAGTTAGAGAGAGGGAAGGTCCAGAATAGGAAATAGTTGGCTGACGCTTTTCTCCGTCGTTACCGATACAACATCGATCTGACCCCCGACAGGTCAGATCTCAGAACTCTGAGCAAGAGGAACGACGAGCCCTTTAAAGCGTACGCCCAAAGGTGGAGGGAAATGGCAGCCCAGATAGAGCCTCCCCTCACAGACAAAGAAATAGTGGCTATGTTCATAGACTCACTGACCGGAGCGTACTACGACAAGGCGATAGCCAGTACCTCCAATCTCTTCTCGGACATAGTCATTGTAGGAGAAAGAGTGGAGCAAGGGCTGAGGAGTGGCAAAATAGCACGACCCTCTCCTTCCAGCACGTCATTCAAGAAGCCCTTCAAAAAGAAGGAAGAGGCCGTGCACGCCATTAATTTTGCAACCCCTTCCTCCACCCCTCAGGCTGAGCGGCAGCCACGAAGAAAGGAGAGGAAGTTCACTCCTATCCCCACCTCCTATGCGAAGCTGCTGCCCCAGCTGTTAGAGGCCAGCCTCCTGGCACGCGTTCCTCCCAAGAAACAGCTGGAGCCTCCCTATCCCGAGTGGTACAAGCCCAATGAAAAATGTAGCTACCACTCGGATGCACCAGGGCATTCAACCGACAACTGCTTGACCTTGAAGTATAAGGTCCAAGAATTAATTGACGCTGGTTGGATAACCTTTGATGCCTCTGCTTCCAGCACGGATGACAAACCTCTGTCAAAGCCAGAGTAGCAGAGAGGGAGGACTGGGAGGATAAGCCCTAGGGTCTTTTCTTTTTTTAAGCTTTTCTCTATATCTCCTGCGGTCCCCGCCCGTGGCTGCAGGAATTTTGATTAAAAGGGCTTGTACATACATCTTCATCTTCATTAATATACGAGGCATTTGGTCATATTCATTCTTTTCCCTCTTCTATTTATTATTCTTTCAAAAATAAAATGAATAATAAAATCTATGACTAAAACAGAACCTAAAACACGTCATGTCTGTGATTGATGAATCTCCGTGGACCCCGGAAACGGAAGGCGAATGGATTGAGTCCGACAGTGAGCAGGAGACCATTTCTCCGGATATGCAAAGAATGCTGGAGAGAGAAACACACATCATACAACCACATCGGGAAGAAATAGAAACTGTTAATTTGGGAAAAGAGGATGAGGAGAAAAAGGTGAACATTGGTACCCAAATGGAAAGTAGCATGAAAAAGGGATTAATACAACTTCTAAAGGAATATATAGATGTATTCGCTTGGTCGTATCATGACATGCCGGGGCTCGACACGAGCATAGTGGAACACAGATTGCCACTGAAAGAGGGGTTCCGACCTGTAAAGCAAAAGCTCATAAGAATCAAACCCGACTGGTCCTTAATGATAAAGGAGGAGGTGCAAAGGCAGTTGGATGCCAATTTCCTGGTAGTCTCCAAATACCCAGAATGGTTGGCCAACATAGTACACATCATCAGAAAGACCGGGAAGGTCAGGGTCTCCGTGGACTATAGGGACCTCAATCGAGCAAGTCCAAAGGACGACTTTCCCCTACCACATATAGACACGCTGGTAGACCATACCGCTACCAACACGTTGTATTCCTTCATGGACGGGTATGCGGGGTACAACCAAATCAAACTGGCCGTTGGGGATAGAGAAAAAACCTCCTTCATTACACCATGGGGCACTTTCTGCTATCGAGTAATGCCGTTTGGGCTGAAAAATGCGGGGGCTACCTATCAAAGGGCTATGGTCACATTGTTTCATGACATGATCCACAAGGAAATAGAAGTATATGTGGACGACATGATTGCCAAGTCCAAAAATGAAATGGACCACATTCAATATCTCCGAAAACTTTTTGATCGACTTCGGAAGTATCAACTCAAACTGAACCCGGCAAAATGTACTTTCGGAGTGCGATCAGGAAAACTCCTAGGGTTCATTGTCAGTGAAAGAGGAATCGAAGTGGACCTCGACAAAACCAAGGCAATTTTGGAAATGCCTCCACCAAGCACGGAAAAAGAGGTCAGAGGTTTCCTGGGCAGGATTAACTACATTGTCCGTTTCATCGCACAGTTGACGGATAAATGTATCCCCATCTTTAAACTATTGCGCAAAAATCAGCCAATGGTGTGGAACGAAGAATGCCAACAAGAGTTTGATAAAATCAAAACCTGTTTAACCAATCCACCAGTATTGGTACCACCCGTTGAAGGGAGACCTCTGATCCTGTATTTATCAATCCTCGAAGAGTCAATGGGATGTGTGCTTGGCCAGCATGATGAAACCGGAAAAAAGGAGCGGGCCATTTACTAACTCAGCAAGAAATTCTCAGATTATGAAACCCGTTATACACCATTTGAAAAAACTTGTTGCGCATTGGTGTGGGTCACTCAACGTCTCAGACAGTACATGGCTCGGCATACAACATGGTTGGTCTCCAAAATGGATCCAATCAAGTACCTCTTCGAGAAGCCCATTTTGACTGGAAGAATAGCTAGGTGGCAGGTTCTCCTCTCAGAATTTGACATCATTCATGTCACCCAGAAAGATATTAAAGGAAGTCCCCTAGCGGATTATCTAGCCCATGGATCCACAGACGATTACCAATCTTTACAGGATGACTTTCCCGATGAGCATATCATGCACATTGAACACGAAGAGACCAAAGAAGAGATGTGGACCATGTTCTTCGACGGCTTCAAATATGCTTGGACACAGGGTAGGAGCTATTTTGATATCCCCCGAAAAGAAACACATCCCTGTAACGGCCAGGATTAATTTCGATTGCACCAACAACATGGCCGAATACGAAGCATGTGCGCTAGGAATCCGAGCGGCTTTAGATCATGGGGTCACTAAGTTCAAAATATTCGGTGATTCATCCCTTGTCATCTGTCAACTTAAAGGTGAATGGGAAACCTGAAACGCCAAATTAATCCCATATCTAGAGTACATCCGCGAGCTGGTCTCGAGAATGGAAAGCGTCACTTTCCAGTACATCCCTAGGGAGGACAATCAAATTGCCGACGCCCTCGCCACTCTATCATCCATGTTTGCCCTGGACCAGGAACATGAGACGCCAATCATTCAAGTCAAACTGCATGATAAACAAGCTTTCTGCATGGCAGTAAATGGCGAGCATGATCAAAACCCCTGGTACCATGACATCAAGCAGTACCTCATGAAGGGCGAATACCCCGAAGGAGTCAGTGACAATGATATGCGAACCATTCGCAAGAGAGCCGCAGGGTTCGCATTGATTGAAGGAACCCTCTACAAAAAGAGCCCCGATTCCACCCTCCTAAGGTGTGTGGACCAAGAAGAAGCTCAAACATTGATAAAAGAAATCCACAAAGGGACTTTCGGAACCCATGCACCCGGGCATGTCATGACAAAGAAAGTCCTCAGGGCAGGGTACTATTGGTCCACGATGGAAGTTGATTGCCACCAATATGCCAAGAAGTGTCATAAGTGCCAAGTATATGCCGATAACATTCATGTGCCACCCGCACCTCTCAGTAACCTGGCTACACCATGGCCATTTTCTATGTGGGGCATGGACGTCATCGGACCCATTGAACCCAAAGCGTCTAACGGCCATCGCTTCATATTGGTAGCAATCGACTATTTCACCAAGTGGGTTGAGGCAGCATCGTACGCACATGTAACCCAGAAAGTGGTGACCACCTTCATCAAGAAAAACATTATATGTCGATATGACATCCCTCATAGGCTCATTACTGATAATGGGACCAATCTCAACAATAAGATGATGGAGGAATTATGCCAAGACTTCAAAATCCAGCACCATAATTCCTCTCCGTATCGACCAAAGATGAACGGTGCAGTAGAGGCAGCTAACAAAAATATCAAGAAAATCATCCAGAAAATGGTGGTCACCTACAGAGATTGGCATGAAATGCTTCCCTTTGCCTTACATGGCTACTGAACGTCAGTACGAACCTCCACATGGGCTACCCCGTTTTCCCTCGTATACGGAATGGAGGTCGTACTACCAATAGAGGTCGAAATACCCTCCCTGCGAGTTGTCATGGAAGCAAAATTGACAGAAGCTGAATGGGTCCAAAACCGGTATGATCAATTAAACCTAATCGAAGAAAAACGGTTGGACGCCATATGTCGGGGGCAGGTTTATCAAAAGAAAATCAAGAAAGCCTACGACAAGAAGGTCAATCCCCGCACCTTCCAAGAAGGAGATCTAGTAGTGAAGAAACTGCTTCCGGCCCAGAAAGACAAAATCGAGAAATGGGCAGCAAACTATGAAGGACCCTTTGTGGTCAAGCGAGCCTTCTCAGGGGGAGCCCTTATCCTCACCAATATGGATGGAGAAGAGCTCCGATATCCTGTCAACTCAGATGCGGTGAAAAAATATTACGCCTAAAGACATTGCTCATGACCCGTCAGGATGAAAACTCGCAAAGAGCGTCCTGGGCAAAAGATAGGGTCTACATTCCTCGCTAGGACACGTCCTAGGCAAAAATTAGAGGTTCAAAAGAAGAAAAAAAATTGATGATGAAAATAGAGCAATGATTACCTTAGCCGAAAACCGCAAAGGCGACTAAGGTAATACCTCCACAATAGCAAGCAGACTTCACATAGTTTTCACTCCAGATTCAAGCATCTCAACTGAAGGGACCAGGAAAAATGGGGAAACAGAGATCACAGACATGATTGTGGCACCCTCATATAGTTTAACCAACCTTGGCCAGCCATGCTTACAAATTCCTTTATAAACACCCATGTAAAAAATAAACCATCTGTTGATATCAATAAAAATTGTATTTTCCTCTCTTTACTTACTTGTGTAAATGCCTCTGTATTAACGAAATATGAGCATGCATAAAACAAGCAATTCGAGAAAGCATAAAAACAAAAGACGAACATCACCAACCAGGGCCGTCCCAGGTAAAAAGTACAGGGTAGCCTACTAGATCGAAAACCCGCAAAGGGCGGTCTAGGCAAAAGATAAGGCTTTCATAAAGAAAAAAGAAGCCCATCAAATTATCTCAGACAAGAATCAAAACCCGCTAGATCGAAAACCCACAAAGGGCGGTCTAGGCAAAAGACAGGGTTAAAACAAAAGTACAAAAATAATAGTCGCGAGAGAACAAAAAGAAGGAAAGTACCGGTCACCTTCTAGATGTCCTCAACTAAAATAAAATTGCATCAACAACATTCACACACAAATAGTCGCACAAAAATGACTTTGTAAAAAATAAAACAAACAAAAATACAGTAGGAAAATAAAAGGCATTCATATAGGAAGATCAGCCTCATGCTTGCATTCATAAAGAACAATCAAAAAGGGTATCCCGGTACGACTTCGCCGACCTTTTGCCATCCTTTCCAAAAGTCAGCGTAACAAAAAGACGTACGCTCAAGAAAAAGCCAGATTTCAAAATCGCGATAAAAAAAAGATAAATCGCGAAAAAAGGCGAAATCAATCCTAACTTTTAGGTAATCAATAAAATCCCTAAGTGGGTCACCTCAGAAAAGGGAAAATCAACGAAAAAGAAGGAATCGGAAATCCCAATCCAACAAGAGTATCGGCAAAGCCATCTCATACCAACAACATCCAACAAGGAGTCAAAACTCCATTCCCTCAGGGGGAAAATCAAAATTAGATCCCCGGGAAGGCAATCAATTCCCCGGTGGATCACCAAAAAGAGAAAGATCATTTACATATCAGCCTAGTCAGAGGTAAAGCAAATGCAGTCAAAAGTCTTCACTTCCGATGAAGCACCTGCCTACTCAGAGGCATTACCATAAACTCAATGGATATCCGCCTACTCAAGAGGCGTCACCAAGACCAACAAATCCCCAGAGGATTCCTGCCTACCTAAGAGGCACTTATCAAAAATCCCCGACAACCAGCAAAGTCGGACGACAAATACCAAAAGATCAAAACAAAGAATCCCCAGCAACCAACAAGCTGGATGAACACCAACAGAATCCCCGGCGTAGACCGGACGACCAAATCTCATAAAGGACAAAGACAAAGAGAACACATCTCAACGCCGACACATGAGCATCCCAGTAAGCTGCCACCACGGCCAAAGGATCAGCTACCGCAAGATGGAGCATCCGGAGGCTTAACACCAGATGGGGGTGCGTACTCATCGGGCCCTACAAAAGGGGGCTTACCAGACGGGGGTTCATACTCGTCAAACACCAGATGGGGGTGTGTACTCATCAGGCCTTACAAAAGGGGGCTTACCGGGCGAGGGTTCATACTCGCCAAACCAGATGGGGGTTCATACTCATCAGCCGAAGGGGTCAACTACCGCGTCAAAGGAGCATCCCAGAAGCGCACAACACAACATTTCCCCAGAAGATCACCCGCCGCATAGATGGAACATCTGAAGGGCAACTGGGCAAGAGGGTCAACTCCTTTACCCTCCAGTCGATCACCTTGGCACAAAAGGCCAGCAGTCGACTGGTCGGGTAAAGGGGGGGCAGCTATAGACCCCAAATCTTCCCCGACCTCCAAATAAAGACCAGGAGACCTCCTATTTGAAGATGGACAAAGCCTAACAAGTCATTAGGAGATACTATTAGGCCCCATACTAGGATAGGAGAGAGTTTCTGTACAAAAAATAAGTTTTCTCGCCTTGTTGGGACGAGAACGCCGTCTGGATTTTCCAGACCGCCGTCTCGCCTCACGCAAGTGGCGAGACCGCCGTCTCACTTGACGAGATGGCGGTCTCGCCACCTGTGAAGGACGAGACGGCGGTCTCGTTTCCCCAGACAGCGGTCTCGCCGCGTTTGGCAGGTCTCGACCCTGTCAGACGAGACCGCCGGTCTCGCCACCTGACAGCGCAAAAACCTATAAATAGGGGTCCTCCCCCCCTCATTTCCACACACCTCAAGCTTCTTGCTCTGCCTTCTCTCTAAAAACTTCTCTCTAGAATCCCTCCGACGCATTTCTGGAGTTTCTGAGTGTCTTTGAGAGCTTTTTTCGACGTCTAGAAGAGTTTCTGACGTCCTGTAGAGCGAAGGGCTGCCAAAAAGCACCCGTTTACTTTAAAGAAATATAAAACAAAGCTTGCTTCGGAGGTTTAATTTATCCCTCTCTACTTTTACTGCTTTAATTTAAATTATGCAATAGATTAGGGCCATGTAGTCATAACTTTAAATTCCGCACAATAAAAAGGGCAAAAGAGTATTTTCCGGTTTATTTATTAACATAAAAAGCTGGCCTGTCATAGGGAACCCGAAAGGGGCGTAGTAAAGGAACTAATACTTCCTTTACCACGTAACTAACTCCCTTACCCAACTCTGGTTCTAATGACCAAAGTTGGTTTTCGAAAACCAACGCCTTTTAAAAACCTTTCCCGATGTTTCCGGTAAAAACATCGGTGGCGAGTCCACAGAACCCAAAATAAATAAGTCCTTGGGTTAGCCCGGTTATCGGACAACCCAAGGACACTTTTCGAAAACCTCGCCCCTAGGTTAGCCCGGTTATCGGACAACCTAAAGGCGTTGTAACCACCTATAAAAAACGCGAAAATCAAAAGGGTCGAAAAAACCATCGCGTCGCTCCGACCGACCTTCTCTTTTGAGACGGCGGCGACAGTCAGGATCAGAAAGGTTTTATCAACTTCACCTCGTTTCAGATTTCTTAATGAATAAGGTTTTATCAACTTCACCTCGTTTGTATCCTTGATCAATTAAGAAGTTACTTAGCCTCTCATACCATTGTCTAGGAGCTTGCTTTAAACCATAAAGAGCCTTTTTCAATTTGTAAACATGGTCAGGATACTTGTGATTCTCAAAACTATGAGGTTGAGAAACATAAACTTCTTCATTGATGAGTCCATTTAGAAAGGCACTCTTGACATCCATCTGTAGTAATCTGAAACCACTTATACAAGCATAAGCTAATAATAATCTGACAGCTTCAAGTCTAGCTACAGGTGCAAAGGTTTCATCAAAATCAATACCCTCTTGTTGGTTATACCCTTTGGCTACCAACCTAGCTTTATTTCTAGTGATAATGTCGTGTTCATCTAGTTTGTTTTTGAATACCCACTTAGTACCAATTACATTGATATCTTTGGTTTTAGGAACTAATTCCTGAAAGAATTAATGGTTGAGTTCAAGAGGGGGGGTGAATTGAACTTTATAAAACTTTTTCGCAAAACTTACTTTCTTTTGGAAGAATGATTTATCTTTATTCAATTCTTGCTAAGGTAGATTGATTTTAAACACAACAAGTATATAGGCAGAAAATAAAAGAGATGAAAGAAGAAATTCAACACACAAATTTATACTGGTTCACTCTATACCAGAGCTACGTCCAGTTCTTGACAAATCTGCCAAGTTCCACTAATACCAAGTGAAATTTACAACCAGTAGATACTCACCAATCTACCCCAAGAACTATCTTACAAACCCACAAGATAGACTCTTAAAAACCACCCAGTAACCAAATCCAGTTACTGTAACAAGTGCAAATCAAATTCCAACCTGCACAAATACACTTTACAAAAGAGTATGAAAAAAAAAACCTAGACTGCAGCTCTATAAAATTGTCCAGAACAGATTCTAACACAGCACTTTCTCTCTTTGATTGACCACTATCTTGATCGAAGCACCTTATGATATTACAAAGTTCTTGAATGCAGAGAAAGTCACAATATGATAGCTTCACAGATTGATTTTCAGAAAGTTTTCTCAAGTTGTCTTTTAAAAGATAGATCAAATTTGTATTTATAAAGTAAAACAGAGAACCAGAACGTTTCGTTAATTAAAAACTGAATCAGAGAAGTAAATGATCGATCAGAAACAAAGTAAAACAGGTTAGAATCGATCCTGATCGATTAGAACTGTATTATGATCGATTAGACCAAGTTATGATCGATCAGAATAAAACTATGATCGATCAGAATGCATTTCAATCGATTAAAACGTCGATTCAATCGATTGATTTCATTTAAAACTTCATTCAATCGATTGATTCGAGTTTTTAATGGATTGAAACAATTTTATGAAAAATGATAGCTATCTGTTTCAATCGATTGAAAATCATTTCAATAGATTGAAATCCTGCAAATACTTAGTTAGAAAAATAGTCTCTCTGTTTCAACAGATTAAAAAATATTTCAACAGATTGATTTTCTCGAAAACTCTTAGACCGAAAAATAGTCTTTCTGTTTCAACAGATTAAAAAATATTTCAACAGATTGATTTTCTCGAAAACTCTTAGACTCGAAAAATAGTCTTTCTCGTTTCAATGGATTTAAAAATATTTCAACAGATTGAAAATGCGAAACCTTGATATTGAAAAATTCATTAAGTGATTTTAACCTGTTGATTCTGCGATTCAATCAATTGAAAATTTCGATTATGTATGATCACTTATTCTCGTTAAGCGATTTTAACAGATTGAAAATCATTTTCAACAGATTGAAAAACTTAGATTGTTCTTTTAATACTTAAATGTAAGTTTTTCATGCGTAAAAATGATTTCAATGAGATGCATCATATTAAGGCGCTTATCACAAAATATATTGGCCTATCAAGAGATTAAGTTCTATACTTAGCCTATTCATCTACACACCCACAAACTCAACTATATCTACAAAATATTATGTCTTCATCAAATCCACCAAGTGCTTCAATCTCCCCCTATTTGATGGAGACAAATAACCACCGCACCTCGCACAAATAATAACGTACCGTAGACATATATTTTGTGGAGTGTGTGTAGTGACAGCTTATAAGAAAACCACTTCTCCCCTTATTTGACTCGCATCAAATAATAGTGTTTTTAGTTACAATCAAGTAGTACCACGTAGGTACCCCAAAATAAAAACAGAACAAACAAAAACTAAGAACAAGATAACATAAACATAAAAATAAGCCTTCATTCATCCCCGGACCTTGATTAAATTGCAGCTCAACAATCCCGTTGTAGATGTCTTCTAGTTGGTTGTCAATATGTTGAAATCGGCAATGAAGTTTTCATCCGGATAATGCCGACGAGCCCGCAGAGCAACCGTCATCTCCATGTGCCTTCTCTGGTTGGTTTGCAGTTCACTCACTTGATGCAACATGGTTCTTTCGAACTGAGACAGGGGCGTGCCACGGTCAGGCTGTGGAGTGTATGGAATCATTTCCAGTGGAGACACCTCTTCCATCGAGTCAAATGGTCTTGCTGTAGAAGTTCCCGGAACATCAGCATTGATATTTTCCTCTTGTTCTTCTTCTTCAAAGTCTTCTCCTCTCCCAGCTTCTTCTTTTGAGATCCATTCACCATCGATTTTGATGAATCCCATTTTATGCAGAACAGAATTATTTACTTCATTTGTTGGTCAAACAATTTCAACTAGTTCCCCTTCCAAATCAACACCAAAATGCATTAAAAACTTAGAAATCAAAATAGCATAAGGATACTTGAAATCACTCAGCCGCTTAGCTTTGATCATGTGGTCCTTGATAACAAAAACCCAGTTCACCCTTATTCTGTGATGAATGCAGTACATCAGTACTAAATCTCCTTCATTTAGTACTGCATGATTGCTCCCCCTGGGTGTGAGCTGCCAGGCCACAATGAAAGCAAGAACCCTTTCACTTCACAGTTTCGTCTTTTCTGTATAACTGCTTCTCTGCTTCTGCGCAGTGATGATAAAGGTGGAGAGAGAGAAGGAATGTGTACTGTGCACCTTAATTACCCTCACATCTGATATCCAATCAGAGTCAATCAACTTTTATTGGATATCTTTGATATTTAAGAGAGTAGTTGAAGTTTATCTTGTTGTAAATGCATTCAATCCACTCGTATTTAGTGACAGAGTATACATAACTAGCCCAAAAAAAAATTAATCAATTGATTTTTCATGAAACCAATTGATTTTGCAATTGCAGATACTCAGAAGTAAAATAAATCGATTGAACCGAAGATCTAATCAATTGATTTTGTTGGAAGAAAATCATGCAGAGTATCAAAAGTGAATTCAATCAATTGAATCGAAGATTTAATCGATTGATTTATAGAAAAAAATATGCAGAGCTACAAGGTTTAATGAAATAAATCGATTAAAATCATATTTAATCGATTGAACTGATAACATATCAATAACAGAGAGTAAGAATCAGGAAATCAATAGATTATTTCGCAATTTCAATTGATTGAAACATATAATTTCAAGTTTTTCATACAATTATTAATCGATTGAACATGTTATCAACCTGTTTTAAAAAAAAATCATAATCACCATAAAGAATCAGTTATTCAATACTAGTTATATCCAGAATTCCTAATTCAGTTCTAAGCATATTAAGTCTATCTCTAGGAAGTGGTTTAGTGAATAAATCAGCTAACTGTTTTTCAGATTCAATGAATAAAATTTCACAGTCACCCCTAGATACATGTTCTCTAATAAAGTGGTGTCTAATTTCAATATGCTTAGTTCTAGAGTGTTGAATAGGATTCTTAGTTAAATTTATTGCACTAGTATTATCACAAACCAGAGGTACCGTATTTAGAGTCACTCCATAGTCTCGTCGCTTGTTGCTTAAGTTAGATACTTTGAGCACAACAGACTCCTAACTGCAATGTATTCAACTTCGCAGTTGAAAGAGCAACACATGCTTGCTTTTTGCCGTGCCAAGATATGAGACTCGCTTCCCAGAAATGACATGTACCGGAGGTACTTTTTCTCTCCAATCTACATCCCGCAAAGTCGAATCGGAAAATCCAACAAGTTTAAGGGATGCACCTTCAGGATACCATAGTCCGACATTAACTCGTTCCTTTAAGGTACTTCGTAATCCTTTTAGCAAGTAGTAAGATGTGATTCCTTTGGGTTTGCCTCGAAATCTAGCACAAAGGCACACACTAAACATAATGTCGGTCTACTAGCAATGATATAGCAGAGAACCAATCAATCCTCTATATTTAGTTTGATCAACAGACTTCCCTTTTTCATCTAAATCTAGACAGCAATTAGTAGACATGGGTGTAGAGGATTCCTTGCAATTGTGCATATCAAACTTCTTTAACAACTCATTGCAGTATTTAGATTGACTTAGAAAAATGCCATTTCTTAATTGTTTAACTTGGAGACCAAGAAAGAAATTCAAATCTCCCATCATAGACATTTCAAATTCACTTTGCATTTCCTTAACAAACTTATTACACAAGGCATTATTTGTAGAACCAAAAATGATATCATCCACATACACCTGCACTGTAATAATGTCGGTCCTGCATTTCTTAATGAATAGGGTTTTATCAACTTCACCTCGCTTGTACCCTTGATCAATTAAGAAGTTACTTAACCTCTCATACCATTGTCTAGGTGCTTTCTTTAAACCATAAAGGGCCTTTTTCAATTTGTAGACATGGTCAGGATGCTTGTGATTTTCAAACCCAGGAGGTTGAGAAACATACACTTCTTCATTTATGAGTCCATTAATAAAGGCACTCTTGACATCCATCTGTAGTAATCTGAAACCACTTAAACAAGCATAAGCTAATAATAATCTGACAGCTTCAAGTCTAGCTACAGGTGCAAAGGTTTCATCAAAATCAATACCCTCTTGTTGGTTATACCCTTTGGCTACCAATCTAGCTTTATTTCTAGTGATAATGTCGTGTTCATCTAGTTTGTTTTTGAATACCCACTTAGTACCAATTACATTGATATCTTTGATTTTAGGAACTAATTCCCACACGTTATTCCTTTCAAATTGATTAAGCTCATCATGCATGGCACTAACCCAAGTATTCATCATTTAATGCTTCTTTAACAGTTTTAGGTTCTATTTGTGAAATGAATGCCATATGATTGCAGAATTGATTAAGAGAATGTCTAGTAGATACTCCCTTATTGATTTGCCCGATGACATTGTCTAGAGAGAGATCTCTTGGGACAATCCACTCTTTGGGAAGCTCTTCCAGGACATCTTCTTCCTGATCTTCAGCTATTATTGGTGGATCAGCTTTTGCAGGATCAACAGATTGATCACCTTCTTCGACAATATGCCGATCCGAGCTATCGGAAGTTTCAACTCGATAAGAATTATCAGCTTAAATCTTCTTCATCTCGCAGCACTCGTTGTTCTATTCTCGCAACACTCGAGGAGACTCATTAAAAACAACATGTACCGATTCTTCAACAGACTTCAGCCTTAAATTGTAGACTCTATATGCATGACCATTAGTTGAATCACCAAGAAAGATTCCTTTGTCGATTTCTCATCAAACTTGCCAATATTTTCTTTCCCATTGTTTAAAACAAAACATGTACATCCAAACACCCCGAAATAGTTTATGTTGGGTTTTCTTCCTTTATACAGCTCATATGGGGTTTTCTTAAGCATGGGTCTAATCAAGACTCTATTCAAAACATGACAAGCAAGTAGTTTATCGCATCTCGCCCAAAAGTATTTAGGTAAAGAATTTTCACACAACATTGTTCTAGCAAGTTCCACAATGGATCTGTTCTTTCTTTCCACAACACCGTTCGCTGAGGAGTTCTTGGAGCAGAAAAATTGTGTTTTATGCCAAACTTTTCACAAAAAGATTCAAATTTTTCATTTACAAATTCTCCACCATTGTCACTTTGAATAGATGTAATGAAATACCCTTTTTCATTATGCAAAACCTTGGCAAGCTTTTTGAAAGATTTGTAAGAATCAGATTTGGCTTTAAGAAAAACAAATTCGGTAAATCTGAAAAGTCATCAACAATTACCATGATATAAAGATTACCACCTAGGCTTTTATTCCTTGAAGGACCAACCAAATCCATGTGAAGCAGCTCCAAAGGTCTCGGAAGTTGAAACAATGTTTTTGTTTGAAAAGGATTTTCTAGTTTGTTTGCCTTTCAAGCAAGCTTCATAGATTTTGTCTTTCGAGATTCGAAGCTTAGGTAGCCCGTAAACTAACTCTTTAGAAATCAGCTTGTCAAGATGGTTAAGATGTATATGAGCAAGCCTTCTATGCCACAACCAAGATTCTTCTTCTTTAGTAAGAAGACAACTTTGAGATGATATAGAATGCTTGATATCTAACATGTATATGTTGTTTAACCTCTTACCTACCAACATTACCGTGTCGATTCTCGGTTCACGGATAAGGCACTTTTCTAGTTTGAAGATTACTTTGTGACCAAGATCACATAACCGACTTATACCGATTAGATTGTGCTTGAGACCTTCAACAAGAAGAACATTGTGAATGGTAACTAATTCACCATCTCCAATATCTCCAGAACCTAGAATTCTTCCCTTGTTGTTGTCTCCATAAGTCACATGACCTCCATTCTTCAATCTTAGTTTCTGAAATTTTGAAATGTCACCTGTCATGTGCCTTGAGCATCCACTATCCAGGTACCAAAGAGACTCTTGTTGCTGTTCCTGAAAAATCAAACATCAAGTATTTGGTACCCTTACGTATTTTGGGTCCTTAGGAGTCAAATTTTCTGTTTAACATGTTTTGGAACCCATCTCTTCCTACCTTGCGGCACAAAATATTTTTTAGCATGACAAAATTTGATAGTATGTCCTTTCTTCATGCACTAATGACAAGATGAGAAAGGGGATGTAGTTGTTTTTCTAAATGAAAAGAAGTTCAAATATTTTTTAGTTCTTACTCCAATCTTAGGTTTGTACCCGATTCCTGAATGTTCAAAAACACAATTTTGAGATCCAAGAAGTGCATCTAAATTTTCTTTACCTTGAGTAAACTTAGACAAAGTTTTAATCAAGTAATCAACCTTATCTTGCAGAATAATACACTTTTCACAATTCTTATTAGTAGCAACATTATACGCAAATGAATAGATTATATCTAGATGTTCCAAATCTGATTTGCTTTCTAATAGTTCTTTTTCCATAATTTTAACTCTATTTTCTAACCAGTTATTTAAACCTTACAACCGATTATTTGTATGAGATAAATTTCTGGCTTCACTATGCAATTCATTGAAAGCATTTAGTAATGTGCTGTAATTCATTTCATTCTCTGTTGGAGTTGAACTTACATGTGATGAAGAGGATTCACAGCCAACCATCAAACATAGGTTCACCTCTTCACCTTCGGATTTAGAACTGGAAGAAGAATCATTGTCTTGCCAAGCTATGTAGGCCTTTTTCCCTTTGTATTTAGACTCTTTCTTGTTCTGATTCTTGGTCCTTTCCGGACAATCACTCCTTATATGTCCCTGCTTACCACAAGAATAACAAGTAATAGTATTTTGAATAGATTCAGTCTTTTTATCAGTGTACCTTTTAACTTGCCCAGTTCTGTTCTTCCTTCTAAGAAATTTCCCAAATTTCTTAACTAATAAAGTCAGATTTTCAGATTCATCTTCTTCAGACTCACTGTTTTCTTCAATCGTCTTGAGAACAATGTTTCTACTTTTCTTTTCTTCATTCTCTTGTTCTTTAAACCGATTGATTTCCAACTCATGTTCCCTTAACTTACCAAAAAGTGAAGCAAGTAGTCATTTCAGCCAAGTCTCTTGATTCTCGATATAGCTCGTCACCTTTGGTTGCCAAGTTCTGTCCAAACACTTCAAGATTTTGATGTTCAACTCTTCTTTGTCAAAAATCTTCCCTAGTCCAATTAGATGATTGACTATGTGCGTGAACCTTTTCTCGTACATCTCGCAATTGTTTCTCCTTGCTGCATTTTAAACAATTCATAGTCCCTAATTAACTCATGCTTTCTCACCCTTTTCACATCAGAAGTACCTTCATGTGTGACCTCTAGAATTTCCCACATTTCTTTGGCAGAGGCACATTGAGACACCCTGAAAAACTCATCAAGATTTAAAGCAGAGGTAATAATATTTTTTGCAGTATAATCATATTGGACTCTCCTATTTTCTACATTAGTTAATTCAGCCCAATTTTTTTCAACTACTTTACCATCTACTATATGAGTTGGTTTGTAAGGACCATTAACAATTGTTTCCCAAATGCCTCTATCAAGAGATTCAATAAAGATTTTCATTCTAACCTTCCGTAAAGAATAATTCACACCGTAAAAAGAGGAGGCCCGTTTATGGAGGCTCCTTCTGAAAAATTCATCTTTCCCTCAGCCATTCTTGGACCGATTTCTTGAGTAACTTACAAGAACCAACTCGGTACCAATTGAAAGAATTAATGGTTGAGTTCAAGAGGGGGTGAATTGAACTTTATAAAACTTTTTCGCAAAACTTACTTTCTTTTGGAAGAATGATTTATCTTTATTCAATTCTTGCTAAGGTAGATTGATTTTAAACACAACAAGTATATAGGCAGTAAAATAAAAGAGATGAAAGAAGAAATTCAACACACAAATTTATACTCGGTTCACTCTATACCAGAAGCTACGTCCAGCTTCTTGACAAATCCGCCAAGTTCCACTAATACCAAGTGAAATTTACAACCAATAGATACTCACCAATCTACCCCAAGAACTATCTTACAAACCCACAAGATAGACTCTTGAAAACCACCCAAGAACCAAATCCAAGCTATCGTAACAAGTGCAGATCAAATTCCAACCTGCACAAATACACTTTACAAAAGAGTATGAAAAGAAAAAACCTGGACTCGCAGCTCATCAATAAAATTGTCCGGAACGTATTCTAACACAACACTTTCTCTCTTGATTGACCACTATCTTGATCGAAGCACCTTATGATATTACAAAGTTCTTAAATGCGAGAAAGTCACAATATGATAGCTTCACGATTGATTTTCGAAAGTTTTCTCAAGTTGTCTTTTAAAAGATAGATCAAATTTGTATTTATAAAGTAAAACAGAGAACCAGTAACGTTTCGTTAATTAAAAACTGAATCGTAGAAGTAAATGATCGATCGAAACAAAGTAAAACAGGTTAGAATCGATCCTGATCGATTAGAACTGTATTATGATCGATTAGACTAAGTTATGATCGATCGAATGAAACTATGATCGATCAGAATGCATTTCAATCGATTAAAACGTCGATTCAATCGATTGATTTCATTTAAAACTTCATTCAATCGATTGATTCGAGTTTTTAATGGATTGAAACAGTTTTATGAAAAATGATAGCTCTCTGTTTCAATCGATTGAAAATCATTTCAACAGATTGAAATCCTGCAAATACTTAGTTAGAAAAATAGTCTCTCTGTTTCAACAGATTAAAAAATATTTCAACAGATTGATTTTCTGAAAACTCTTAGACTGAAAAATAGTCTTTCTGTTTCAACAGATTAAAAAATATTTCAACAGATTGATTTTCTGAAAAACTCTTAGACTAAAAAATAGTCTTTCTGTTTCAATGGATTTAAAAATATTTCAACAGGTTGAAAATGCGAAACCTTGATATTGAAAAATTCATTAAGTGATTTTAACTTGTTGATTCTGCGATTCAATCAATTGAAAATTTTGACTATGTATGACCACTTATTCTGTTAAGCGATTTTAATAGATTGAAAATCATTTTCAACAGATTGAAAAACTTAGATTGTTCTTTTAATACTTAAATGTAAGTTTTTAATGCAGAAAAATGATTTCAATGAGATGCATCATATTAAGGCGCTTATCACAAAATATATTGGCCTATCAAGAGATTAAGTTCTATACTTAGCCTATTCATCTACACACCCACAAACTCAACTATATCTACAAAATATTATGTCTTCATCAAATCCACGATTCAAGTCTAGCTACAGGTGCAAAGGTTTCATCAAAATCAATACCCTCTTGTTGGTTATACCCTTTGGCTACCAACCTAGCTTTATTTCTAGTGATAATGCCGTGTTCATCTAGTTTGTTTTTGAATACCCACTTAGTACCAATTACATTGATATCTTTGGTTTTAGGAACTAATTCCCACACGTTATTCCTTTCAAACTGATTAAGCTCATCATGCATGGCACTAACCCAGTATTCATCATTTAATGCTTCTTTAACAGTTTTAGGTTCTATTTGTGAAATGAATGCCATATGATTACAGAATTGATTAAGAGAATGTCTAGTGGATACTCCCTTATTGATTTGCCTCGATGACATTGTCTAGAGAAAGATCTCTTGGAACAATCCATTCTTTAGGAAGCTCTTCCAGGACATCTTCTTCCTGTTCTTCGATAATTCTTGGTGGATCAGCTTTTGCAGGATCAACTGATTGATCACCTTCTTTGAAAGTAAGTCGATCTCGAGCTATTGGGATATTTTAACCGATAAGAATTATCAGTTAAATCTTTATCATCTGCAGTACACTGTTGTTCTATTCTCGCAACACTCGAGGAGACTCATTAAAAACAACATGTACTGATTCTTCAACAGATTTCAGTCTTAAATTGTAGACTCTATATGCATGGCCGTTAGTAGAATAACCAAGAAAGATTCCTTTATCAGATTTTTCATCAAACTTGCCAATATTTTCTTTCCCATTGTTTAAAACAAAACACGTACATCCAAAAACCCCGAAATAGTTTATGTTGGGTTTTCTTCCTTTATACAGTTCATATGGGGTTTTCTTAAGCATGGGTCTAATCAAGACTCTATTCAAAACATGACAAGCAGTGTTTACTGCATCTGCCCAAAAATATTTAGGTAAAGAATTTTCACAAACCATTGTTCTAGCAAGTTCCACAATGGATCTGTTCTTTCTTTCCACAATACCGTTCTGTTGAGGAATTCTTGGAGCAGAAAAATTATGTTTTATGCCAAACTTTTCACAAAATGATTCAAACTTTTCATTTACAAATTCTCCACCATTGTCACTTTGAATAGATGTAATGAAATACCCTTTTTCATTATGTAAAACCTTGGCAAGCTTTTTGAAAGATTTGTAAGAATCAAATTTGGCTTTTAGAAAGATAGTCCAGGTAAATCTGAAAAAATCATCAACAATGTAGACCCCAAATCTTGCCCCGCATCCAAATAAAGACCAGAAGACCTCCTATTTGAAGATGGACAAAGCGTAACAAGCCATTAGGAGAGACTATTAGGCCCCATACTAGGATAGGAGGGAGTTTCTATACAAAAAAATAAGTTTTCTCGCCTTGTTGGGACGAGAACGCCGTCTGGATTTTCCAGACCGCCGTCTCGCCACCTGCGAAGGACGAGACGGCGGTCTCGTTTCCCCAGACGGCGGTCTCGCCGCATTTGCAGGTCGAGACGGCGGTCTCGTTGGACGAGACGGCGGTCTCGACCCTGTCAGACGAGACTGGCGGTCTCGCCACCTGACAGCGCGAAAACCTATAAATAGGGGTCCTCCCCCCCCTCATTTCCACACACCTCAAGCTCCTAGCTCTGCCTTCTCTCTAAAAACGTCTCTCTAGAATCCCTCCGACGCATTTCCGGAGTTTTTGAGTGTCTTTGAGAGCATTTTTTCGGCGTTTAGAAGAGTTTCTGACGTCCTGTAGAGCGAAGGGCTGCCAAAAAGCACCCGTTTACTTTAAAGAAATATAAAACAAAGCTTGCTTCGGAGGTTTAATTTCTCCCTCTCTACTTTTAACGCTTTAATTTTAATTATGCAATAGATTAGGGCCATGTAGTCATCACTTTAAATTCTGCACAATAAAAAGGGAAAAAGAGTATTTTCCGGTTTATTTATTAACATAAAAAGCTGGCCTGTCATAGGGAACCCGAAAGGGGCGTAGTAAAGGAACTAATACTTCCTTTACCACGTAACTAACTCCCTTACCCAACTCTGGTTCTAATGACCAAAGTTGGTTTTCGAAAACCAACGCCTTTTAAAAACCTTTTCCGGTGTTTCCGGTAAAAACGTCGGTGGCGACTCCACAGAACCCAAAATAAACAAGTCCTTGGGTTAGCCCGGTTATCGGACAACCCAAGGACACCTTTCGAAAACCTCGCCCCTAGGTTAGCCCGGTTATCGGATAGCCTAAAGGCGTTGTAACCACCTATAAAAAATGCGAAAAACAAAAGGGTCGAAAAAACCATCGCGTCGCTCCGACCGACCCTCTCTCTTTTGAGACGGCGGCGACAAACAATTACCATGATATAGAGATTACCGCCTAGGCTTTTATTCCTTGAAGGACCAACCAAATCCATGTGAAGCAGTTCCAAAGGTCTAGAAGTAGAAACAATATTTTTGTTTGAAAAGGATTTTCTAGTTTGTTTACCTTTTAAACAGGCTTCACAGATTTTGTCTTTCAAAATTCTAAGCTTCGGTAGCCCAGAAACTAACTCTTTAGAAATCAGTTTGTCAAGATGATTAAGATGTATATGAGCAAGCCTTCTATGCCATAACCAAGATTCTTCTTCTTTAGTAAGAAGACAACTTTGAGATGATATAGAATGCTTGATATCTAACATGTAAATATTGTTTAACCTCTTACCTACCAACATTACCGTGTCAGATTCTGGCTCACAGATTAGGCACTTTTCTGGTTTGAGGATAACTTTGTGACCAAGATCACATAACTGACTTATACTGATTAGGTTGTGCTTGAGACCTTCAACAAGAAGAACATTGTGAATGGTTACTGATTCACCATCTCCGATATCTCCAGAACCTAGAATTCTTCCCTTGTTGTTGTCTCCATAAGTCACGTGACCTCCATTCTTCAATCTCAGTTTCTGGAATTTTGAAATGTCACCTGTCATGTGCCTTGAGCATCCGCTGTCCAGGTACCAAAGGGACTCTTGTTGCTGTTCTTGAAAAACCAAGCATCAAGTATTTGGTACCCTTAAGTATTTTGGGTCCTTAGGAGTCAAATTTTCTGTTTAACATGTTTTGGAACCCATTTCTTTCTGCCTTGTGGCACAAAATATTTCCTAGCATGACAAAATTTTACGGTATGTCCTTTCTTCATGCAGTAATGACAAGATGAGAAAGGGGATGTTGTTGATTTTCTAAAGGAAAAGAAGTTCAAATACTTTTTAGTTTTCACCCCAACCTTAGGTTTGTACCCGATTCCAGTATGTTCAAAAACACAGTTTTGAGACCCAAGAAGTGCATCTAGATTTTCTTTACCTTGAGTAAATTTTGACAAAGTTTTAGTCAAGTAATCAACCTTATTCTGTAGAAGAATACACTTTTCTTAATTCTTGTTAGCAGCAGCATTATCAGCAGATGAATAGATTATTTCAAGATGTTCTATATCTGTTTTTCTTTCTAATAACTCTTTTTCCAGAATTTTAACCCTATTTTCTAACCAGTTGTTTAGTCCTTTTAACCGATTATTTGTATGAGATAAATTTCTGGCTTCACTATGCATTTCATTGAAAGCATTTAGTAATGTGCTGTAATTCATTTCATTTTCTGTGGGAGTTGAACTTACATGTGATGAAGAGGATTCACAGCCAGCCATCAAACATAGGTTCACCTCTTCACCTTCGGATGCAGAACTGGAGGATGAATCATTATCTTGCCAAGCTATGTAGGCCTTTTTCCCTTTGTACTTTGACTCTTTCTTGTTCTGATTCTTGGTCTTTTCCGGACATTCACTTCTTATGTGTCCCTGCTTACCACAAGAATAACAAGTAACAGTATTTTGAATGGAGTCAGTCTTTTTATCAGTGTACCTTTTAACTTGCCCAATTCTGTTCTTGCTTCTAAGAAATTTTCCAAACTTCTTAACCAACAGAGTTAGATTCTCAGATTCATCTTCTTCAGACTCACTGTTTTCTTCAATCGTCTTGAGAACAATGTTTCTGCTTTTCTTCTCTGCATTCTCTTGTTCTTTGAACCGATTGATTTCCAACTCATGTTCCCTTAACTTACCAAATAGTGAAGCAGTAGTCATTTCAGTCAAGTCTCTTGATTCTGATATAGCTGTCACCTTTGGTTGCCAAGTTCTGTCCAAACACTTCAAGATTTTGATGTTCAACTCTTCCTTGTCAAAAGTCTTTCCTAGACCAATTAAATGATTAACTATGTGCGTGAATCTTTTCTGTACATCTGCAATTGTTTCTCCTTGCTGCATTTTGAACAATTCATAGTCCCTGATTAACTCATGCTTTCTTGCCCTTTTCACGTCAGATGTACCCTCATGTGTGACCTCTAGAATTTCCCACATCTCTTTGGCAGAGGCACATTGAGACACCCTGAAAAACTCATCAAGATTTAAAGCAGAGGTAATAATATTTTTAGCAGTATAATCATATTGGACTCTCCTATTTTCTGCATCAGTCAATTCAGCCCAATTTTTCTCAACTACTTTACCATCCACTATATGAGTTGGTTTGTAAGGACCATTAACAATTGTTTCCCAAATACCTCTATCAAGAGATTCAATAAAGATTTTCATTCTAACCTTCCAGAAAGAATAATTCACACCAGTAAAAAGAGGAGGCCTGTTTATGGAGGCTCCTTCCGAAAAATTCATCTTTCCCTTAGCCATTCTTGGACCGAATTCTTGAGTAACTTACAAGAACCAGCTCTAGTACCAATTGAAAGAATTAATGGTTGAGTTCAAGAGGGGGGGTGAATTGAACTTTAGAAAACTTTTTCGCAAAACTTACTTTCTCTTTGAAGAATGAATTATCTTTATTTAATTCTTGTGTAGGTAGGTTTGATTTTCATCACAGCAAGTATATAGACAAGAAATAAAAGAGATAAAAGAAGAAATTCAACACAACAATTTATACTGGTTCACTCTTTACCAGAGCTACATCCAGTTCTTGACAAATCTGGCAAGTTCCACTAATTCCAGTGAAAAATACAACCAGTAGATATTCACCAATCTACCCCAAGAACTATATTACAAACCCACAAGATAGACTCTTGAAACCTCCCAGTAACCAAATCCAGTTATTGTAACACGTGCAGATCCAAAATCCAACTTGCACAACCACACTTTACACAAGAGTATGAAAAGAAAAAACCTGGACTGAAGCTTTATCAGTACAATTGTCCAGAAGCAATTCTAACTCAACACTTTCTCTCTTTGATTAACAACAATCTTGATCAAAGCACCTTATGATATGAAAAGATTCTAAATGCTCAAAGAAAGTCACGGATATGATTGCTCAAAGATTGCTTTCAAATGTTTTCTCAAATTGTATTTTTTAAAAGATAGATCAAATCTGTATTTATAGAGTAAAAGAGAGAACCAGAACGTTTAAACTGATAAAAACTGATTCAGAGACGCAAATGATCGATCAGAACAACATTATGACCGATTAGAACAAGTTATGATCGATCAGAATTACATTATGATCGATCAGAATTACATTATGATCGATCAGAATGTATTTCAATTGATTGATTCGTGTTTTCAATGGATTGAAATAGCTTAATGAAGAATGACAGCTCTCTGTTTCAATCGATTAAAAAACCTTTCAACAGATTGAAATCCTGTAGACTCTTAGTCAGAAAAATAGTCTCTCTATTTTAACAGATTGAAAAGTATTTCAACAGATTGAAGTTTTGAAAAATACTTAGACTGAAAAAATAGTTTCTGTGTTTCAACAGTTTAACAAAAATATTTTAACAGTTTGAAAATGCGAAACCTTTGATATTTGAAAAATTCATTAAGAATATTTTAACCTGTTGATTCTGCGATTCAACCAATTGAAATTTCGAATCTATAAGAACATTTCTTATGTTAAGTGATTTTAACAGATTGAAATTTCTTTTCAACAGATTGAAAAACTTAGTTTGTTCTTTTAATGCTTAAATGTTAGTTTTTCATGCAGAAAAATGATTTCACTGAGATGCATCATTTTAAGGCGCTTATCACAAGATCTATTGGCCTATCAAGAGATTAAGTTCTAAACTTCTAACCTATTCATCTACACACCCACAAACTAAACTATATCAACTCGAATATGTCTTCATCAAATCCACCAAGTGCTTTAGAGAATGCCAGTCACTTTTCTAGATGCATCAAATAAAAATAGATTGTATTTAAGACATCCACACAAGTAGTTGCACAAAATGACTTTGTAAAAAAAAAAAACAAAAGATAAAAATCGTCTCAGATAAATAACAAAAAAAAGCATTCATGCATATAAGGAGGCTAGCTCCATGTTTGCGTTTGAAAACAAAAAGCATCCCAAAAAAGTTCCCTCCAAGGAAACAGGGGCTAAACGTCACCAAACGGGCAGTTCAAAACAGAATAAAGCTCCCAAGCATTAACTACCATTCCCCCCATCAAAGAGAAAAGGCAAACAAGCAAAAGGTCCGCTTGCTCAAAGGCGTTACCAAAACCAACAAGTCCCCAGTGGATTCCAGCCTATGTAAAAGGCGTTCACCAAAAATCCCCGACAGCTAACAAAGTCAGATGACCATTACCAAAAATCCCCAACACTCAACCAGTTGGAGGAAGACCAAAAAATTCCCGGCACACCGGAAGACTTCATTAGAAAAGTCAAAAAACATAATATCAAGCAAGAAACACTCCTCACAGAGAACAGCGCATGAGTCAGAGCAGTAAGTCGCCACCATAACTTCGTGACAACAAAGGTCCTGAAGACAAAGACCTGCACACAAACAAGATCATTGCGCGTGAGTTAGAGCAGTAAGTCGCACCAGTCCTACAAAGTGGACTTCACAACCAGATGGGGGTTCATACTCGTCAAACCAGATGGGGTGCGTACTCATCAAGCCTTACAAAAGGGGGCTTAAACTGATTCCAAAAACCAGATGGGGGTTCGTACTCGTCAAACTAGATGGGGGTGCGTACTCATCAAGCCATACAAAAGGGGGCTTAAACTGATTCCAACAACCAGATGAGGGGTGCGTACTCATCAAGCCTTACAAAAGAGGACTTAAACCAGACTTTGCAACCAAGGGGTCAGCTACCAAAGGAGCATTCAAAGGTTACAACAACCAGACGGGGATTCAAACTCGTCAAACCAGATGGGGGTGCGTACTCATCAAGCCTTACAAAAGGGGGCTTAAACCAAACTTTAGAACCAGATGGGGGTTCGTACTCATCAGCCAAAGGGGTCAGCTACCGCATCAAAGGAGCATCCCGGAGGATTACACTTAGCGTCCAAAAGGTTGACTACCACGACAAGGGAAACAACCGAAGGACAACCGGGCAAGAGGGTTAACTCCTTCACCCTCCAGCCGATTTTTTTGGCATGTTAAGCCAATAGTCAGCTAGTCAGGTGAAGGGGTGGTAGTTGTAGACCCCAAATATTTCCTGGCCTCAAAATAAAGAGCAGAAGACTTTCGTTCGAAGATGGGAAAGACCTAAAAGGTCCCTAGGATTGACCAATAGGCCCCATATTAGAATAGGAAGGATTTTTGTATACAAAAAATAAGAAATTTCACCCAAAGGGTCGAGATCGTCGTCTGGTTTGGCGAGACCACCGTCTCGCTATTGGCTAAGGGCGAGACCGCTGTCTTGTTTGACGAGACCGCCGTCTCGCCACTCACCAAAGGCAAGACCACCGTCTCGTTTGGCAAGACTGTCATCTCCCCACTTGCCGAAGGCGAGACCGCCGTCTCATTTGGCGAGACGATAGTCCCAACCTGACAGGTGCGAATTCCTATAAAAGGGGGGGACCTTCTCCTTGCTTTCACACAATTTAACAACTTCTCCTACTGCACAATTCTCAAAATACTCTCCTAAAATCCCTCTGAAGCATTTCTAGAGTTCTAGAGTTCTTAGGAATCGTTCTAAAGTGTTGCGAGAGAAGAGTGAGCATCGTTGTAGAGCGTGGGGTTTGCCAAAAAGTGCCCTCTTCAAGAATATTTTATAAAAAGCTTGCTTCGAAGGTTCCCTCATATCCCTTCTTTTATCGCTTTTTACTATTTTGTGCATTAGCTATTAAGGGCCATGTAGTCGATAACTTAATATTTTGCAATGAATAAATAAGGGTAAAAGCGTAATTTTGATGTTCTTATTTCTTTTCAAAAAATGGTCCATCATAGGAAACCTGAAAGGGTGGGGAAGTTAATACCTTCTCCATACGTAACTAACTCCCTTACCTAACCCTGGTTATAATGACCAAAGTTGGTTTTTCTTAAAATTCACCGCGTCTTTTCCTTGTCCAATGTTTTTGGTAAAAATATTGGTGGCGACTCCTCAAACCCTTTCAGAAACCTCTCCCTTAGGTCCAGTCCAGTTATCGGACAACCTAAAAGGCGTTAAACCACACTTTAAAAAACGCGAGTCAAACAAAACCATCGCGTCGCTCCGACCGCCTCTTCTGATGGCGGCGACAGTGATAATGGGACCAATCTGAACAATAAGATGATGGAAGAATTATGCCAAGATTTCAAAATTCGACATCACAATTCCTCTCCATACCGACCCAAAATGAATGGTGTAGTAGAGGCGACCAACAAGAACATCAAGAAAATCATCCAAAAGATGGGGATAACATATAGAGATTGACACGAAATGTTACCCTTTGTCCTGCACGGATACCGAACTTCCGTACGGACCTCCACAGGAGCCACTCCATTTTCCCTC
The DNA here is from genome assembly GCA_963425845.1 of Sphenostylis stenocarpa. NCBI lineage: Eukaryota > Viridiplantae > Streptophyta > Magnoliopsida > Fabales > Fabaceae > Sphenostylis > Sphenostylis stenocarpa. Next base: position 20,535,876 of record OY731406.1, read on the forward strand.
GTATATGACATGGAGGTCGTACTACCAGTGGAAGTCGAAATACCCTCCCTGTGAGTTAATATGGAAGCAAAGTTGACAGAAGTAAAATGGGTCCAAAATCGATGCGATCAGTTGAACCTAATCGAAGAAAGACGATTGGACACCATATGTCACGGACAAGCCTACCAAAAGAAAATAAAGAGGGCTTATGACAAAAAGGTCAAATCCCACACTTATCACGAGGGGGATCTAGTGATAAAGAAACTGCTTCTAGCCCAGAAGGATAAAATCAAAAAATGGGCGGCAAATTATGAGGGATCCTTTATGGTCAAGCAAGCCTTCTCAAGAGGAGCCCTTATCCTCACCAACATGGATGGAGAGGAACTTTGAAACCCAATCAATTCAGATGCGGTGAAGAAGTATTACGCTTGAAGGCATTGCTCATGACCCGCCAGGACGAAAACCCGCAAAGGGCGTCCTGGGCAAAAATTAGGGTCCACACACCTCGCTAGGATACGTCCTAGGCAAAACTTAGAGGTTTAAAAAACAAAAAATAAATAGAGCAATGGCTACCTTAGCCGAAAACTACAAGGTTACTAAGGTAACGTCCTTCCAAAAGCGAACAAGCTTTACATAGTCTTCACCCCAGGCTCGAGCATCTCGACTGAAGCAACTAGGAGAACCAGGGGGCAGATATTAGGGGCATGATTGTTATAGCCTATATAGTGTAGCCAACCTTGGCCAGCCATGCTTCTAAATTCCTTTGTAGATCCTTATGTAAAAAAAAAATAAACTATTTGTTCATATCAATAAAATTGTCTTTCATTTATTTTCTCTTGACCAAATTATGAAAATGCCTGTGGAAAATGATTCATAAGCATGCATAAAAAACCAATTCAAGAAAGCATAAGAAAAGAAAGGAAAAAGAATAAAATCCTGCTAGGAAAATTCTTAGGCAAAAATTAGGGTAGACTGCTAGATCGAAAACCCCAAAAGGGCAGTCTAGGCAAAATTTAAGGCATTCGTAAAAAAGAAAAAAGTCTGCTAAGAAATCCAAGGAAAAAATAAAGACAGCCCGCTAGATCGAAAACCCCAAAAAGGGCGGTCTAGGCAAAAGATAGGGCTAAAACAAAAAAAAAAATATGCAAACAAAAAAAGGGAACTTGTCAGCATCCAATAAACAAAAAGGGCAGTCACTTTCTAGATGCATCAAACAAATAGATTTCATTTAAGACATTCACACACAAATAGTCGCACAAAAATACTTTGTCAAAATCATGAAAATAGATTTTTTTTATAATAATCATGCATAAGGAGACTAGCTCCATGTTCGTGATTGAAAAACAGGAAGCGCCGAGACCAAGCCTCCAAATAATGCTCTCCCTCAAGAAAACGGAACAAGCCGTCATCAAACAAGCGGCTCAGAGCAAAATAAGAAGCTTCCAAGCTCCAACTACCACCTTTCCACCAAATAAGGAAAAGGCAACATTCAAACCAAAACACAGCCAATGGAAAGGCTCTATCCCTAAGCGGATCAATGCCTACTCTAGAGGCAAACAAAAATATCCTCATTATCATTGCCACGATAAGTCATAAAAAATATTCATCCATTCTCCACCACCATCAGAGGAGAATAAAGGCTACGCAGAAGCCTATCACCAATACAATCATAAAGCCAAGACTTCATTCCCTAGAAGGGAACCAAAATTTGACCACCAGGAAGTCAACCAAGTCCCTGGTGGATCAACCAAAAAAGAGAAAGGAACTTATCCCCTATGGGCCTAGCGCAAAGGCCATTTGCAAAGACCCATCCTCAGTGAGTCGCTCACCTATGCATAGGCAAAACAATACAATCCAAAAGCCTTCACTTGCGATGAAGCAATCTACCTATTCAAAGGCACCACCTAAATTAACAAATCCTCAGCAAATTCCTGCTTACTTAAGAGGTTTTTATCAAAGAATGTCAAACAAAAATCACTCCCCATGGAGTCGACGCATGAGCTAGAGCAGTAAGTCGCCACCACATACATCGTCCGAAGGACTAGTTCCGTTGCAAGGGAGTGACCTGAAGACAAATGTCGGCGCATGAGTAAGAGCAGTAAGCTGCCACTGCCTTCTCTGCCAAAAGGGTCGGCCACCACAACAAAAGGTGCATCCAAAAGACAGAGATCCGTATACATCGGTGCATGAGCTAGAGTAGTAAGCAACCACCCTTTTTCTCTATCAAAAGGATCAACCACCATAATAAAGGGGTATCCAAAAATAGAGATCTACACATCAAACTGAGACCAAGGGGTCAGCTACCGCATCGAAGGAGCATCCCGAGGTTCTCTACTCACCGAAGTTGAAGGGTCAGCTACCGTATCAAAGGAGCATCATGAATCTTCGCACGCACCACCCGAGGGGTCAGCTACCGCTTCAAAGGAGCATCCCAAAGGAAAATCTTCTCTAGTCAAAGGGTCAGCTACCGCGTCAAAGGAGCATCCTTAGGCATCAAACCAAATCAAAGGAGCATCCCGAAGACATCATCATATCATATTCTTGGTCCAAGGGTCAGCTACCATGTCAGAAGGGGCATCCGAAGGACAACTAGGCAATAGGGTTAACTCCTTTACTCGCCAATCGACCTTATGGCACATCAACCTATAATCAATTGGTCAGGTAAAAGGGGGGCAGCTATAGACCCCAAATCTTGCCCGACCTCACAATAAAGTCAGAAGACCTCCATTAGAAGATATGCAAAGCCTCTAGGCTCCATAGATAGGATAGGAGGGCGTCCTGTACATGGAAAATAAGAAAAATTAGAGAAATCCTGCCCAGAAGCCCGAAATAGCCGTCCTAATTGGCCAGACGATCGTCTCACCTTGCAACGGCAAGACGGTCGTCTCGCCACTTATAGGACGAGACCACCATCTTGCCACTTGCTGAGACGACCGTCTCAACTCCAAAGTGGCGAGACGGTCGTCCTGATCTAACAGACACAAATTTCTATAAATAAGGACCTCCTTCTCCTCATTTTCAAGAACTTTTCACCGGAATTAAACCTCCAAATACTCTTCTAGAACCTCTCTGAAGCATTTTTAGAGTTTCAGTGCTCTTCTTAGATAGTTTAGAGTCTTTCTGCCAGAAGAAGAGTGAGCGGCGTTGTAGAGTGAGAGGATAGCCAAAAAGCATCCTCAAATCCTCAAAAGATTCATACAAAGCTTGCTTCAGAGGTTTCTTCCACATACTCTCTTTTATTGCTTCCTTTATAGCTTTTCTTGTATGCATATTAAGTATTAAAGTCATGTAGACATTTAATTTTTGCAAGTAGATGAAATAATAAGGGTAAAAGCGTAATTTCCTTAGTTTTCATTTTATAAGCTAGTCCGTCATAGGGAACCCGAAAGGGGTGTTGTGGGGTGCTAACACCTTCCCCACACGTAACTAACTCCCTTATCCGACTCTGGTTGTAATGGTCAAAGTTGGTTTTTTTCTAAAACCACTGCCTTTTTACCTTTTTAAGTGTTTAAGTTCAAAACACTGGTGGCGACTCCATAGAACCCTTTTCGAAAACCTTGCCTTTAGGTCCAGCCCGGTTATCGGACAACCTAAAGGCATTGAATACTTCTTTGAAAACGCGAGTCAATCAAAACCATCGCGTCGCTCCGACCGCCTCTTTTGACAGTAGCGACAAGGATGAATTTGAAGCTTATTAGTCATGGAGTAAATGTTCATACCTACTAGTATATCCTTATTGGGAAGCTTGCTCCCAATCACTTTAGACTAGACCTTGCATTTTGTGAAGAATTTAATTCCAATTGGAGCTTTGGTGATTAGATCAATTTTGAAGATTTTTCCATCAGCTCCAACAAAGTAGGAGGCTTCTTTTTTCCAAAATTCTTTGGGAAGTGTCGCCGCCGTCTCAAAAGAGAGAAGGTCGGTCGGAGCGACGCGATGGTTTTTTTGACCCTTTTATTTTTTTTGCGTTTTTTGTAGGTGGTTACAACGCCTTTAGGTTGTCCGATAACCGGGCTAACCTAGGGGCGAGGTTTTCGAAAGGTGTCCTTGGGTTGTCCGATAACCGGGCTAACCCGAGGACTTATTTATTTTGGGTTCTATGGAGTCGCCACCGATGTTTTTACCAGAAACATTGGAAAAGGTTTTTTTAAAAGGCGTTGGTTTTCAAAAACCAACTTTGGTCATTAGAACCAGAGTTGGGTAAGGGAGTTAGTTACGCGGTAAAGGAAGTATTAGTTCCTTTACTACGCCCCTTTCGGGTTCCCTATGATAGGCCAGCTTTTATTGTTAACAAATAAACCGGAAAATATACTTTTGCCCTTTTTATTGTGCGGAATTTAAAAGTATGACTACATGGCCCTAGTCTATTGCATAATTTAAATTTGAAGCGATAAAAGGGAGAAGAATAGTTTTAAACCTCCGAAGCAAGCTTTCTTTTATATCTCTTTAAAACAAATGGGTGCTTTTTGGCAGCCCTTCACTCTACACGACGTCTGAAACTCTTCTAAACGTCGAGAAATGCTCTCAAAGACACTCAGAAACTCCGGAAATGCGTCGGAGGGATTCTAGAGAGAAGTTTTTAGAGAGAAGGTAGAGCTAATGCTTGAGGTGTGTGGAAATGAGGGGGGGAGGACCCCTATTTATAGGTTTTCGCGCTGTCAGGTGGCGAGACCGCCGGTCTCGTCTGACAGGGTCGAGACCGCCGTCTCGTCCAACGAGACCGCCGTCTCGACCTGTCAAAATGGCGAGACCGCCGTCTGGGGAAACGAGACCACCGTCTCGTCAAGCGAGACGGCGGTCTCGCCATTTGCATGAGGCGAGACGGCGGTCTGGAAGATCCAGACGGCGTTCTCGTCCCAACAAGGCGAGGAAACTTATTTTTTGTACAGAAACTCCCTCCTATCCTAGTATGGGGCCTAATAGTCTCTCCTAATGGCTTGTTAGGCTTCTTCCATCTTCAAACATGAGGTCTTCTAGTCTTTATTTGGAGGTCGGGCAAGATTTGGGGTCTACAGGAAGTATGTCTAGATCTATCATAGACTTCTGGGCTCCTGTGTCGAGATAGACTATGGCTTTAATGGCTTTTTCATACTTCGAAGGAAGAAATTGGATTTCTAAGTATGATTGAGGAGGAGAGACGTTGACAGGATTAATCTCTTGGAAAGAGAATAATGGAACAATATTTGTTTATGATTCTGTATCGGAATAGTTTGATCTTGTCTTGTTAGAGGAGATAGTAAGGGCAAAGATTGTTTCTTCATCTACGGACTCTGTTCTGAATAGAGAGACTTTATGTCATCATTGTTGTCGCCGCCGTCCGTTCCGAAGTCTAGGGACATCTCGAACGTTTATGCAAGCGGTCGCGAAAAGATGGTTTAGACTCGCGTTTATTTAAAAATGTGTTCATTGCTCCCGAGGTGCTCAACAACTAAACTATCCTAAAATAAAAGCAAGGTTTTCGCAAAAGGGTTCTTATAGAGTCACCACCAATGTTTTGACCATAAACATTGGAAAAGGATAAAAATGCGTTGATTTTAAGAAAAACCAAACTTGGCCATTATAACCAGAGTTAGGTAAGGGAGTTAGTTACGCGTGGGGAAGGTGTTAGCACCCCCACGACGCCCCTTCCGGGTTCCCTATGACGGATTAATTCATAAAGTAAAGATTAAGAGAAATTATGCTATTATCCTTTTTTATTATACAGTATAAAAAATGATTATCTACATGATTCTATTTTCTATTACATACATAAAGCAGTAAATAAAGCAATAAGAGAAGAAAAGTGAAAAGAACCTCCGTAGCAAGCTTTTTATTATAACTCTTCAACTGTGAGGATGCGTTTTGGCAATCCCCCGCACTACAAGGACTCTCCTCCCCGAATACAGGACCGACTCTACTAAAACTCTAAGAAGAATCAAATGCCAGAAGAAACTTCCTTAACCGATTGTTACCTTATAGGCAATCGGAGAGATCATTCGAAAGAGGGAGAGAAGAGAAGAGTGAGGTGTGTCTAAAAATGCTCAAATGAGCTCCTATTTATAGTTTTTTCAGTCTGGCAGCTCGAGACGACCGTCTAGGGTGCAAAAAATAGGGACGGCTATCTGCAGAGGTTGGGACGGCCGTCTGGGATCTGGGACGGCTGTCCCAAGTGTTGAATTTGAGTGAGACGCGCGTCTCACATGTGGGATGGGTGTTTGGCCTGTGTGGGACGGCTATCCTAGCTTCTGGGACGGCTGTCTCGAGTGTTTTGGCCAAATTTTGTGTTCTGGGACTCCTGGGAAGCTTTCCTTTCTTCATACGGAAGCCGATTGATGCCGATAGACGTCCACTGAAGCTTCATCTTCAGAGAGAAAGTCTTCTGGTCTTTATTGAGAGGTCAGGCAAAATTAGGGGTCTACAGCTGCCCCCACTTCACCTGCCTAACTAATTGTTGGCCTAATGTGCCCACGAAATTAGTTGGTAGGTGAAGGAGTTAACCCTTTTTGCCCGGTCATCCTTTGGATGCTCCTTTGCTGAAGTTTGCTGATCCTCCGAATGATAAATATTTTTGATAAGTACCAACCCCTATCTGGTTTGATGAGAATGAACCCTCATCTAGTCCGAACCTTCTTCTATACGGCTCTTGTGGGTACTTACCCTCACCAGGTATGAACCCGCATTTGCTAAGCTCTGGTGAGTACCTACCCTCACCTGGCACGAGTCTGCATTTGCTAAACTCTTTTGGGTACTTACCCCCACCAGGTATGAATCTGCTTTTGCTAAATTCTGATGAGTACTTACCCTCACCTGGTACGAACCCCGCTCTACAAGGCTCTTGTGGGTACCTACCCCCACCAGGTACAAACCCCGTTCTGCAAGGCTCTTGTGGGTACCTACCCCCACCTGGTATGAATCCGCTTTTTCTAGATTCTGATGAGTACTTACCCTCACCCGGTACGAACCCTGCTTTGCAAGGCTCTTGTGGGTACCTACCCCCACCAGGTACGAACCCCGTTCTGCAAGGCTCTTGTGGGTACCTACCCCCACTTGGTATGAATCTGCTTTTGGTAGATTCTAATGAGTACTTACCCTCACCCGGTACAAACCCCGTTCTGCAAGGCTCTTGTGGGTACCTACCCCCACCTGGTACGAACCCCGTTCTGCAAGGCTCTTGTGGGTACCTACCCCCACCTGGTATGAATCCGCTTTTGCTAGATTCTGATGAGTACTTACCCTCACCCGGTACGAACCCCGCTTTGCAAGGCTCTTGTGGGTACCTACCCCCACCTGGTACGAACCCCGTTCTGCAAGGCTCTTGTGGGTACCTACCCCCACCTGGTACGAACCCCGTTCTGCAAGACTCTTGTGGGTACCTACCCCCACCTGGTATGAACCCCATTTTGCAAGGCTCTTGTGGGTACCTACCCCCACCTGGTACGAACCCCGTTCTGCAAGGCTCTTGTGGGTACCTACCCCCACTTGGTATGAGATGTATTGGCGGCTTACTGTTTCTGATCATGCGCCTATTTTCATGGAAATTGATTGATTTTGTTTTTGACTTTTCTGTCTTAGTCATCCGGTTTTACCGGGGATTCTTTATTTTTTGGTTTTTCTATTTTAGCCATCCGGTTTTGCCGGAAATTATGTGCTTTTGGCCTTTTTGTTTAGCCATCCAGTTTTACTGGTGATTTCTTGTTTTTGGCTCTTTTTAGCCATCCTACGTGTTGTTTGTCGGGGATTATTTGTTGGTTGCCTTTTATTTTAGGCCGGAATCAACTAGGGATTTGTTGATTTCTGTTGATTGTGCCTCTTGATTAGGCAGATGCTTCAATAGTGGTGAAGACTTTATGCTTGTGTCGTTTTTGCCTCTGAACAGGCTGATGTTCCACTCGGGGATATTTGCTCTTGATAATGCCTCTGAGTAGGCAAATTCTTCATTAGAGGTGAAGACTTCGTGCTTGCTAGATCTTGCCTATGCATTCCTTTGGGGATATCCATATTGGGCGTTATAGGCAATTAACTCCCTGAGGATATGAATTTGTAGTTTGCCTTTGTCATAGGCTCACTGGGGGTAGTTTTTCTTGTTGATGATCCACCGGGGAATTGATTGCTTTCCCGGGGATCTATTTTGATTTGCCCCATAGGGAGGAATGGAGTTTTTGACTCCTTGTTGGATGCTGTTATTTTGAGCTGGCTTTGCCTATGCTCTTATTCCGCTGGGGAATGGTTTTCTGATTATTTTCTGCGATTTTGAAATTTGGCTTTCTTGTTTTGGATAATGCGTGCGCCTTTTTACATTTTAATTTCTTTTATGCACGCAGGCTTTTTCTTTTTTTTTTATTATCCGCTAGAGATGAAAATATTTTCTTCCTTTTCCCTTTTCTTTTTGGCGATCCACCAAGGAGTTCGTTGGCTTCTTGGGGATCCAACTTTGATTTGATTTTTATGACAGAGTCTTGGCTCCTGGCTTTGTGAAGCTCTTTATTGAACTGGAGGATGAGGATTTTCTTGTTTTCCTCATTTTGTAGATTTTTCTAATATGCTCTACTTGGGGATTTTTATTCAGCTTTTTTCTGTTGTGGCCTCTATTGGGGAATGAAAGGTTTTTCTTTTCTTTCTTTTTTTTGTTGAACCCCAGGGGATATGGAGATTTTGACTTCATAGCTTCTTTGGTTGATTTTTTATTCTCCTTTGGAAGTAGCAGAGATTCTGGATGAATGTGCTCGATGACTCATGTGGTGATGATGCTGAGTCGTGGAGTAATTTTTGTTTTGCCTCTAGAGTAGGCAAGGATCCACTTGGGGATGATCAAGCCTTTCCTGTTGGCTTTTTTCCGGTGCACCTTCTTTTATTGGGGTAGAAGGAGAATGGTTGGAGCTATTTTTCTTGAAGCTCTTTATTCTGCTGGGGTGGTTTTGATTTCGCCTTTTCTTTCGCGATTTTAATTTTCATATGGAGACTGGATTCTGGCGCCTCCTGTTTTCAATCACAAGTATGGAGCCTAGCCTCCTTATATGCATGTTTATTATTCTTATTTAAAGAAAATTATTTTTTCTTGATTTTGACAAAGTCATTTTGTGCAACTACTTTGTGTGTGGATGTTCTAGATGTAATCTATTTGTTTATTTATTTTTGATGCATTTAGAAAGTAACTGGCCTTCTCCCGTTGGCTTCTTATGAATATGCCGATGGGTTCCTGTAGACCCCAAATCTTGCCTAGGTTCCAAATAAAGTCAGAAAGCTTCCTTTTGAAGACGGCCGAAGCCTAACAAGCCACTAGGAGAGACTATTAGGCTCCCGTACCAAGATAGGAAGGATTTTTGGCCCAAAAATAAAGTTTCTCGCCCTGAAGGGACGAGACCGCCGTCTGGGAATACCAGACCGCCGTCTCGTTTCAACGCCAGGACGAGACCGCCGTCTCGATTTTCCGGACGGCGGTCTCGACACTCGCAAAACGAGACGGCGGTGCAGGTTTTCCGGATGGCGGTCTCGATTCTCGCCAAGTCGAGACGGCGGTCCGGATTTTCCGGACGGCGGTCTCGACCCGTGACATGAGCGAGACGGCGGTCTCGAATTACGAGACGATGGTCTCGACCCGTCGGGCGAGAACGACGGTCTGGACCCTGACAGCGCGAAAAACTATAAATAGGGGCTCTCCCCCCCTCATTTCCACACAGAAAAACCAAGAGCTCTCCCTTCTCTCTAGATTTTCTCTCTCTAAGAATCCCTCCGAGGCATTTCCGGAGTTTCTGAGCGTCTTTAGGCATAGACTGAGCGTTCTAAATCTTCTTAAGAATCCCTCTGAGGCATTTTCGGAGTTTCTGAGAGTGTAGAGTGAAGGGTTGCCAAAACGCACCCTCTTTTTTGAATATAAAGCTTGCTTTGGAGGTGCATATCCTCATTCTCTATTCTTTAAAATTACTGCTATTTAAATTATGCAATAGAAGCTAGGGCAATGTAGTCACATATTTAAATTCCGCATAATAAAAAGGGTAAAAACGCAATTTTCCAAGTTTAATTATTTACAAATAGTCGGCCTGTCATAGGGAACCCAAAAGGGGCGTTGTAAAGGGACTAACACTCCCTTTACACATAACTAACTCCCTTACCCAACTCTGGTTCTAATGACCAAAGTTGGTTTTCGAAAACCAACGCCTTTTAAAACCCCTTTTCCGATGTTTATGGTAAAAATATCGGTGGCGACTCCATAGAACCCAAAATAAATAAGTCCTTGGGTTAGCCCGGTTGTCGGACAACTCAAGGACACTTTTCGAAAACCTCGTCTCCAGATTAGCCCGGTTATCGGACAGCCTGAAGACGTTGTAACCACTAATAAAAAATGCGAAAATCAAAGAAGAGTCGAAAAACCATCGCGTCGCTCCGACCGCGCCCCCGTTTTCGGGGAGGCGGCGACAGATGGTGACTCCACTGGGGAAGCCTAGAGAGTTGATCCCATTTAGTGATGGGCTGGCTTAACAATAATTAAACCAAGAAAATAAGTGCTTTTACCCTGCCTTGTATTATAACATGCTTTATTGTTTGGCTTTCAATAAACTGTTGTTTGTTTATACTTACGCAATTGCTTGATATATAAATTGCACACAAGTCCCTTGCACACTACAGTTCCTCCTATACCCGGGGGCAAGTGAGATAACCATAGGGAGTGGGTGGCAGGTACGGTTCGCTGCAGTTAGGGCCTTGTGCCCACCAGTGTGATCGAAAACCACCACTCAAGGTGATAACCTTCCTCTTTTGGCAACAAGACCGACTCTGGCCTTAGTGTTGAGCATGGTCGGACGGCTGGAGAGTGGGGACCTTATAATGGGGGCACCTTGGGGGCCTTAGCCTGGTGAGAACAGTTAGAACCTACCCAAACCAATGCACTTTTCTGTAGGAGAACCCTACCTCGTGATAAAAACGGAATCTCGCCTGTTCGGGGATGATCGAATTGTGTGTGCATATGTTTGTTGCATTTGTATGTTGCATAGCATAAACAAACAATAGAACAAAATCACAAAAAAATACTTTCGCAAATAAACACCCTTATCTCGGACAGTCTGCCTTTCAGCTAGCCTGGTTTCAGGTTCTTTGTAAGCTAAGTAGCCACGCAGTTCCGACAGAAGAGATAAGGGATGCTAAAATATTCTTTCACATAAAGCCACATTTTATCTCGGACAGTCTGCCTTTTAGCTAGCCTGGTTTCAGGTTCTTTGTAAGCTAAGTAGCCACGCAGTTCCGACAGAAGAGATAAAAGGCTATAAAATAACAAATAAAAAATAAAAGCAATAAAAATTCATTTTTTCCAAAGCTCACAAATAAGACCTGGTCCCAAGACATTGCATTCATAAAACATTCATATAGATAGTTTATTCTTCCAAAAAAAAAATAAATGCAGATACCATACATCATGTAGAAAAAACATGATAAAATAGCAAAATAAACACTCACATTCATACAATAAACATCATCTTCATCAAATCATACATTTTGGTTTTAGAAGATGGAGGGTACAAGTAGACAAGTGGGGAAGGTGGACATTCTCCGAAGCCATACTGAGAAGCTAGAGCGGCTTAGTGCGATGATGCCCCGGAGGTCCAAACGGAGTTTGAAAAATCCTATGGACGGATTCTGGACCTCCTGAAAATCGGTGTCGATCAAGTCTTCATCGGAGTGCTGATTCATTTACGGAACTCTAGTCTGCGGTGCTTTGAATTTCCGCAGTTCGACATGGTGCCCACCCTAGAGGAGTATGAAACCATGTTGAAATGGCCCAAATCAGTGGGGTCCATATCAGCCACGAGGCGTATACTCCTGTAGCACCCGATCGTTGTCCTTATCCATCTACCGTACCGACAAAGTACCACGATAGGAAGAGGGAACACCCGGGGATGGAAAGTAGCGATGTTAGAAGACCACCTGTCCTACACGGCTGAAAGGGCGAGTGGGTGGCCTTCGATAAAACCACGGCGCTATTAATCTTCGAACAATCTTGTTCCCCTTCCAACTCGACACGGTTGACCACGCCGTCATGGACGCTTTCTTCGCTTGGGACGTGAACTCGAAGAGTCCCCTGCCGCTATTCTTGCCGACACCTTGCTCTCGGTAGATTTACGCAGACGAAGCAAGGAAGAACACTCCGTTGCTTGCTCTTCGTTACTTTATGTGTGGAGCATCACACATCTTTACGCCTCCGAGTCACATGGGGATATTCCCAGATCCTTTGAGAAGCTTCTCCAAGATCCCCCTCCGGCGACGTCGACCATAGAATGGAGGGACGAGTTAGAACAAAAGAATGCCAACGGCATATCTTGGGTCCGCCCTTGGTTCGAGCCGGTCTAGTTCTCGTCGGATGCGGGAGCCATCCAGAACATACCCTTGATAGGACTTAGGGGTTGCATAGCCTACTCACCTAGAGTAGCTATGAGGCAACTTATGAGGACCCAAACTACTATCTCCCGAGGGAACTCGGAGGACTGTGCTTCTTTGGAGACCCATGCACAATGGCCAACTCACTGGCTGTGAGGAAAGCGTGGGAGAAGCCGGTTTATATGGGAGACAGAGAGCTAGGAAGGGCTCGGGTAGCTGTCACCGGTGATTATGAGGCATGGAGGAGAAGAAGAGAGATGGCCCGACCATCCACCACACCCGCTCCAATCGCCAACAACGAAGAGCTGCGAGGCACAAGTCAATGCCTTGACCCGGAGGGTAGAGATAATGGGAGCCCGGATACGGTCCCTTGAGGAAAAAGAACAAGCCTCTATCCTCACGATTGATGGTCTACGAGAGGCAAGGCAAGAAAAAGGATCATGAAATAGAGCGCCTCAAGGACCAATGTGCGACGCCAACGAACAAGCTATCCGGGCATCCAAAGCGCCGAGAACCGGCTCGGATAGCCAAGCTGCAGGAGATAAGCGCCAAAACGGCACATCTTGAGGCGAAGCGGCTCAGCAAGCTCAAACGATCAAGGAGTTGTCGAACAACTCCTCCAAGCTCGGCTAGACCTCCGCCAAGAGCGAGAGAACAACGAAAACTCAGTCGAGGTATCTATGAGCTACGCATTAAGGAGAAAAGCGGGCTAGCTCAATACGACCGAGTGCTACAAGAAAAAGACCGAAGCTGTTGCAAGGCTCGACGAACTAGAAGCCTTGGTCATACATCAAGAGGCGAAGATCAAGGACGCTCGGCAATACGGCGAAGAAATGAGCCAAGCGATCCATAAGCAAAGCGAAGCGCTCGCTCACCATGTCGGGAAGCCGAAAGAGAATTACAAAGGAAACAAGACCCGCTTTGTGGGTTTCTTTAGGCTTTTACAGCTTTTGTCAAAAGACGCTTCGAAGTATGGAATAGGAGAATGTACACCTTCGAATGAATTAATAGAATCTTTTTCTTATTCAACAATTGTCTACTTGCATGCATATACATACATTTGCATATTTAATTTCCCCTCCTTCACACTTAATAAATAAGATAATAAAAAGGAAGGATTAACTAACACGTCTTCCAACTCAGAAGAATGGAGAGAAAGCCACTCTTAATAAAGCTCACCCCAACGGTCGAATCATCGCAAGAGGAAAGTAAACCTCGGCCGTTGGTCCTCAAAAATAAAGAAGAGGGGGCAAGGACGCCAGTGCGACTTTTTATGCCACGTCCTTTCCCCTACGAGTCAGATAAGGCTGTACCGTGGAGATATGGGGAATCTTCACCAATAACAGAAGAAATAACAAACATAGCCGGCATTGGGGGAACAACTAGAAGTGGAAGAATCTACTCCCCCAAGGACATACAAGAAGATGTCCTCCAAAATAAAGGAAAAAATAAAAGGACCGAAGAAGAAAAAGAAAATAAAGAATCCAAGGAGGAGACAGAGGAATTACTCCAATTTATAAGACAAAGCGAGTATTCCATTATCGACCAGCTCAATCGCATACCTGCAAAAATCACGTTGCTATCTTTGATAATGAGCTCGGAACCGCACCGAAACGCCCTGCTGAAGGTCTTGAGCGAGGCGCACATACCTCATACCATATCCCAAGAGAAGGTCGAGAGGATCGTCGGTCACATTACGGCGAGCGATCACCTCGCCTTCACAGAGGAAGAACTCCCTCTCGAAGGGTCAAAGCACAACAAACCCTTGCATATCTCAGTCAAGTGCAAGGAATACCTCATCGCCAAAGTTCTTGTGGATAACGGGTCATCCCTGAACGTAATGCCCAAATGCACACTGGATAAGTTAACTATCCAAGGGACCCATCTGCGCCCAAGTAGCACCATCGTTCGAGCCTTCGACGGATCAAAACGAGAAGTAGTGGGAGAGATTAATTTGCCAATCCAGATTGGACCCACTATCTTCGACATCGATTTCCATATAATGGACATTACTACAGCATATAGCTGTCTCCTCGGCAGGCCTTGGATTCATGACGCAAAGGCAGTACCTTCGACGCTCCACCAAAAAGTCAAATTCATAGTGGATGACAAACTGGTCACGGTCCAAGCAGAAGACGATATCCTGATCAGTGGACCCTCCACCCAACCCTACGTGGATGCGGCCGAAGAAGCCCTTGAAACATCTTTTCAAGCGCTTGAAATTGCCAGCATAGAGCGACTTCCCAGAAACACCAAGGTAGCCCGCATGATGTTGAAGCACGGCTACCATCCTGGCCAAGGACTGGGGGCAGATTCCCAAGGCATGAGGGAACCCCCAGAATTCAAAGACAATCCTCACAAGTATGGCCTAGGATATGCCCTTTTCAAGGGCCGAGCGGGCCGAGCAAAACGGAAGTCCCCCCTCCGCACACTCAAGCAGATTTTCCGAAGTGGAGGGGTGCAAGCGTCAAGAGCCACTCTAGTCATTAGGAAATCTTTTTCTTCGTTTAAGGGATGTAAACCCCATGACTGTTAGAGACTATCCCCCGGGGCGAGCCCGACCCCCGGGCATTTTAGGGCACATATTCCCTTATTAATTAATAAAGAATGATTCTTTCTATCTGCTTCTCTTCTTTCTACTTTTGACTAGACCACATAAATAACCCTGTCTAAGTAAACACAAAAAAGAGAAGAAAAGAAAAGAATAAAAAGCGCTTCCAAATGATTGAACCATTGCTATCATCATCAAGTTAGCTGATTAGAAGCACATAAAAATAAAGACTTCACCTAAACCATAAAAGAAAGTCACGCTTCGCCAATACTGTGAACAAAAAAAAAATACACAAAAAGAAAAATCCCAGAGAAGCCAAAGGCCAAAGAAAAGGGCAAATTACCGGTAGGAAACCCACTAAGGGGCTACACAAAAGTTAGGGTCGACCGGTAGGATACCCGAACAACAATAAAGGGTAGCCTAGGCAAAAGTTAGGGTTACAAATAAAGGTCCGCTAGGATTTCTCCGAAATTTTACAAGAGAGTAAACCTAGACAAAAGTTAGGGCCAACACACAGTATCCTAGTTCGAAAACCCAAAGGGCGATCTAGGGAAATCAGCTAGCCATCTAAAAAGCGATGGAAATAAAACCAAAGAGCGCAAATAAAAACAAATACAAAAAAAGAAAGAAGGGAAAATGTTTGCTTAGACAAAGCTTAAACACTCGGGCTTAACCCTTTGCCGACCATTCTTACAAATTCTTTATCAATAAAAAGTCAACCCGCTAAAACACAAACCGTTGATTTTTACCCCCTTTGCTTCTTTTCTCTTGACCCTCACGACAATATTCTAATAATTAATTTGGGAATATGGAGGCGTATAGTCAACAAGAGGATTGAAATCCCTAAAGCAAGGAAAAAGGGGACACTACATGACAAAAGTGCTCTACAAAAAGAAAGAGAAACAAAAGAAAAGGAAAAGAAAGAAACAGACATTCTTCGGTCACAAGAAGTCAGGCATGAGTACAGCCAAAAGAGCAAAACACAACAAGTCGGAAGGCTTTCGGTGCGACAAGGCACGTTGGTTAAATCCTTCGAAATATTAACCAAAGTAGGCATTATAGGACATCAAACATTAAAACATTTGCATGCATAAAATGTTTTTGAACCAGGTCCTATTTTCTTATTCAAAAAAAAAAAAAAAAAATAATCATCGTCGAAATTCGAGACCGTCCGTTGCTCGGGTTTCCTCGAGACTGCGCAGTCTCGACTTAGGCAAAGTCGAGACCGCCGTCCGGGTTATCGAGACCGCCGTCTCGATTTGTTGACCAAACGAGACCGCCGTCTCGACTTTCCAGACGGCGGTCTCGACCTGAAAAAAATCCTATATAAGGGGGGCGCGCTTGGGGGGTTTCCTCACAACTCTCCAAGCCTCCAAAACCTCCAGAACCTCCAAAACCCTCCTCCAGACCCTCTGTGCTCAAGATGTTCAGCAGAAGTGGCTCCAGGAAGAGAAGGGGTACCTCTGGTGCTAGCAGCTCGGCACCACCGCCACCCCAAGACCCTTCTCAACTTCAACCGCAACACCAGGCCCGCCTGGACAATCTCAGGAATTACCAGTGGCACTCAATGCTGACGCTGGACTCTGGCATCCTGGCTGAGTTCGGATGGGAAGAGGACGTCCGGGCACATATAGATAATATTGGGTGGGGCTTTCTACTACAGTCTCCCCCCACTCATGTGTACCCGCAGGCGGTACTTGAATTTCTAGCCTCGGTCTCCCTCGTCGAGATCCCCTCCATGGCCTCGGGAATGCGGCCCACCAAGATGGTCAATTATTTTATGGGTGGGCAGTACCACACTACCACTTTGGAAGAGTTCAATGTCTCCATTGGATTCATCCGGCCGAGGAGGCCCTAACCCGAGAATACCGAGAGGCCATCTGCTCTCGGCCCACCAATCTCACCCCGCCGATATGTGGCGGGACCTCACGAGGGCAACCACACTGCCCACCTTAATGAGGGGATCCGCACTACAGCCGGCCCTCGCATACGCCATAAGGCTGGCTGGCGGGCACACTCCATGGGAGGAAAGAGAGCCGGGGTAAGATATCCCTCCACGACCTCTTTGCTCTCTCTGCATGCACCGGAGGCGGCGCTGCAATCCGGGGTACTTCTTCTTGAGGGCTACTGAAGGACTTCGGGAGCGAGATCCACGAGGGCCATCCTCGTTGCTCCCCTCATCACCCCTCTAGCGAGAGAGAATGGGGTGCCCTGGCCGGGAAGAGGCGGCCGCGGCCTCCAACCTCGAGCCCATCAACGGGTCGATGTCTGGTCGGCATGGGGATGCTGATACGCCGAGGAGGTCGGTTCGCCCTACACCCCACCCTGGACTTTGAGGCTGGACCTCCGGGGAATAGTGGCGATGCGGGATGAGCCCATGTCCCCCGGCTCCAGCAGACGGCGACGCAGCAACGACGGCAACAGCCCCACAATACACGGATGACTTTGCTGGCATGCACCGGCATATGGACTATTTGAGCCGGCAATTCGACCGAGATAGCGGTGTGGCGAGAAGAAGCGGACCCGGTGGCGGCGAAACCCGGGATGCTCGCATGCGGGCCCTTCAAGAGGGCCAAAATGAGATCCGCCAAGAGCAACGAGAGGATGCGGCGGGAGTGGGCGGCGCACCGGGAGGATTACAATGACAAAATCCGAGGAACAGACCGAGCTTCAGCTACAACATGTATAGATATTTCCCCCACCGCCCCCCTTCTGATGATGATGACTCTTAGGGGGCGGTACGGGTTAAAATAAAAATCGCTGTAATAAAATTCCCTATGAATAAAATTTTATTTCCCGCATTCTTTGCCTTCTTTTACAAAAGCCAGCATAACAAAAAAGAAGCTTAAAAAGGAAAAAGGCACACACGCAATAAAAAGCCAAAAATCCATAATCGCGAGAAAAAAGAAATAAAACCACGAGAAAAAGGCAGGATAAAAAGTTAAAACTACCTTGACCAATAAAAACCCGACTAACCAGCAAGAGTCAACCACCGCAAAAAAATCAAAAGAACAGAGGATCCCCAGCAACCAATGAAGTTGGGTGAACAACAAACCAAATCCCCGGCACAGACCGGACGACCAAACCAAAACAAAGAAAGTACATCTCAACATCGGCGCATGAGCCACCCGAGCAGTAAGCCGCCACTACCACCAGTCCTTCGCAACGGACTGCACCAGCCTGATAGGGGGTTTATACCTATCAACCGACACAAGAAGCGCCTACGGCGCATGGGCCACTCGAACGTAAGCGCCATTACCACCACGATGGGGGTTCATACCCATCCGAGTCCCACACAACGGACCGTACCAGGCCGATGGGGGGTTCATACCCATCCAGTCCCACACAACGGATCGCAACTACCGACTGATGGGGGTTCATACCCATCCAGTCCCACAACGGACTGCAACTACCGACTGATGGGGGTTTATACTCATCAACCGAAGGATCGGCTACGTCAAGAGTAGTATCCGGAGGTTCTACCACTCATCAACAGAAGGATCGGCTACGTCAAGAGTAGTATCCGGAGGTTCTACCACTCATCAGCCGAAGGATCGACTACGTCAAGAGTAGTATCCGGAGGTTTTACCACGTGTCAACCAAAGGGATCGGCTACGTCAAGAGTAGTATCCTAGAGGCGCACAAACACAACATCTCCCCGAGAGGATCATCCGCCACAAGACGGGACGTCCGAAGGGTAGCCGGGCAAGAGGGTCAACTCCTTTACCTTCCTGTCGATACATGCGGCACAACAGGCCAGCGGTTGACTAGTCGGGTAAAGGGGGTAGCTGTAGACCCCAAATCTTGCCCGGCTTCCAAATAAAGTCGAAAGCTTCCTATTTGAAGACGGTCGAAGCCTAACAAGCCACTAGGAGAGACTATTAGGCTCCAGTACCAAGATAGGAAGGATTTTTGGCCCAAAAATAAAGTTTCTCGCCTCGAAGGGACGAGACCGCCGTGCAGGGAATACCGGATCGCCGTCTCGTTTCAACGCCGGGACGAGACCGCCGTCTCGATTTTCCGGACGGCGGTCTCGACACTCGCAAAAACGAGACGGCGGTGCGGGTTTTCCGAGCGGCGGTCTCGATCTCGCCAAGTCGAGACGGCGGTGCTGGATTTTCCGGACGGCGGTCTCGACCCGTGACATGAGCGAGACGGAGGTCTCGAATTACGAGACGGCGGTCTCGACCACTGTCGAGCGAGAACGACGGTCCGGACCACGACGGCGCGAAAAACTATAAATAGGGGCTCTCCCCCCTCATTTCCACATAGAAAAACCAAGAGCTCTCCCTTCTCTCTAGATTTTCTCTCTCTAAGAATCCCTCAGAGGCATTTCGGAGTTTCGAGCGTCTTTAGGCATAGACGAGCGTTCTAAATCTTCTTAAGAATCCCTCCGAGGCATTTCAGGAGTTTACGAGAGTGTAGAGTGAAGGGTTGCCAAAACGCACCCTCTTTTTTGAATATAAAGCTTGCTTTGGAGGTGCATATCCTCATTCTCTATTCTTTAAAATTACTGCTATTTAAATTATGCAATAGAAGCTAGGGCAATGTAGTCACATATTTAAATTCCGCATAATAAAAAGGGTAAAAGCGCAATTTTCCAAGTTTAATTATTTACAAATAGCCAGGCCTATCATAGGGAACCCAGAAAGGGGCGTCGTAAAGGGACTAACACTCCCTTTACACGTAACTAACTCCCTTACCCAACTCCGGTTCTAATGACCAAAGTTGGTTTTCGAAAACCAACGCCTTTTAAAACCCCTTTTCGATGTTTATGGTAAAAATATCGGTGGCGACTCCATAGAACCCAAAATAAATAAGTCCTTGGGTTAGCCGGTTGTCGGACAACTCAAGGACACTTTTCGAAAACCTCGTCTCCAGATTAGCCCGGTTATCGGACAGCCTGAAGACGTTGTAACCACTAATAAAAAATGCGAAAATCAAAGAAGAGTCGAAAAACCATCGCGTCGCTCCGACCGCGCCCCCGTTTTCGGGGAGGCGGCGACAGTTCCTCTTTTATGACCATGATGATGGACTCCTCTTTTATTCATCTTTTGGTTTTAGCCTTATCTTTTGCCTAGACCGCCCTTTACGGGTTTTCGATCTAGCGGGCTGCCTTAATTTTTGCGTAGAATATCTTAGGGGGCTTTTGCCTTATCTTTTGCCTAGACCGTTCTTTTGGGGTTTTCGATCTAGCAGGCTACCCTAATTTTTACCTAAGAATATCCTAGCAGGAATTTATTCTTTTATTATTTTTTTTATGCTTCCTCATTTTTAGATGCATGCTTGATCTTTGATTAAAGGTCTTTGTGCATATTTATGATTTATCAATAAAGAGGCATTTCCATAATATTTGGTCAAGAGAAAGGAAATGAAAGGGAATTTTATTGATAAATGAGCAAAAGTTTATTTTTTTGCAGAAGGATTTTAAGGATATTTAGAAGAATGGGTGGTCAGGGTTGGTTGCACTGTTTAGGCTTATACAATCATGTCTATGATATCTGCCCCCTAAGTTCTCCTAATTGCTTCAGTTCAGATGCCCGAGCTCAGAGTGAAGACTATGCAGACTGCTTGCTTCTGGAAGAACATTACTTTAGCCGCCTTTTCGGTTTTCGACTGGAGTAACCAATGCTTCTTAGTTTTTTTTTTTTTTTTTTTTTTTCCTAGGACGTATCCTAGCGAGGAATACAGACCCTATCTTTTGCCCAGGGATGCCCTTTGCGGGTTTTCATTCCTTACGGGTCTTGAGCAACGTCTTCAAGCATAATACTTCTTCACCGCATCAGAATTGATCGGGTGTTGAAATTCCACTCTGTCCATATTAGTGAGGATAAGTGCCCCTCCTGAGAAGGCTCGTTTGACCACAAAGGGTCCTTCGTAGTTTGCTGCCCATTTTCCAATTTTATCCTTCTGGGCTGGAAGCAATTTCTTTATCGCTAGATCCCCTTCTTGATAAGTATGAGGGTGGACCTTTTTATCATAGGCCCTTTTGATCTTCTTTTGATATGCTTGTCCATGACATATGGCATTCAACCGCTTTTCATCGATAACGTTTAATTGATCGTATCGACTTTGAACCCATTCGGCTTCTGTTAATTTTGCTTCCATTATAATTCGTAAGGAAGGTATTTCGACCTCTATTGGTAATATGGCCTCCATACCATATACAAGGGAGAATGGAGTAGCTCCTGTTGAGGTCCGTACAGACGTTCGATAACCATGAAGAGAAAAAGGCAACATTTCATGCCAATCCTTATAGGTCTTAACCATCTTTTGAACAATCTTTTTGATGTTTTTGTTGGCCGCTTCTACTATGCCATTCATTTTGGGCCCATAAGGAGAGGAATTATGGTGTTGAATTTTAAAATCCTGGCATAGTTCTTCCATCATCTTATTATTCAAGTTGGTTCCATTATCAGTAATAAGACGATGTGGGATACCATATCGACATATGATATTTCTCTTAACAAAGGTAGTCACTACCTTTTTAGTCACATGTGCATAAGATGCAGCTTCTACCCATTTAGTGAAGTAATCAATAGCCACCAAAATGAATCGATGACCATTGGATGCCTTAGGCTCAATGGGTCCGATAACATCTATGCCCCACATAGAAAATGGCCAAGGGATAGCCATAACATTGAGAGGTACCGGTGGAACATGTACATTGTCCGCATGTATTTGGCACTTGTGACATTTTCTAGCATACTGATGACAGTCTTTTTCCATTGTGGACCAAAAATATCCTGCCCTGAGGATTCTTCTAGCCATGATATGCCCAGGTGCATGAGTCCCGAAGATTCCCTCGTGTATTTCTTTAACCAACGTCTGGCCTTCTTCGAGATTGACGCATCTTAACAAAGTAGAATCAAAATTATTTTTATAAAGGGTTTCTCCTATCATCATAAACCCTATGGCCCTTTTCCGAATGATCATTTTATCATTGTCACTGATTCCCTCAGGGTATTCACCCTTTGTCAAGTATCGCCTTATGTCATGATACCAAGGGGTTTTATCTTTTTCACTATCCACCATCATACAAAAGGCTTGTTTGTCGTGCCTTTTGACTTGGATGGTGGGCATCTCATGTTCTTGTCCTAACACGAACATGGATGATAATGTTGCAAGTGCATCTGCAATATGGTTATATTCCCGAGGGATGTATTCGAAAATAACACTTTCCATTTTTGAAGTCATATTACGGATGTGCTCCAGATAAGGGATTAATTTGGAATTTCTAGTTTCCCATTCACCTTTGAGTTGGTAAATGACAAGGGATGAGTCACCGAATACTTTGAGTCTAGTCACCCCATGATCTAGAGCTGCTTGAATACCTAGAGCACAGGCTTCGTATTCCGCCATATTGTTCGTGCTATCAAAGTTTAGCCTGGCTGTTACCGGGATATACTTTTTTTCTGGAGATATTAAAACAGCTCTGATCCCATGTCCCAGTAAGTTTAAAGCTCCATCGAAAAACATAATCCACTTATTATTTTCAAGTACTTCATGTTGGATGTGCATTATGTGCTCATCTGGAAAATCATCTTGGAGGGATTGATATTCGTCAGTTGGTCCATGTGCCAGATAATTTGCTAAAGGACTACCTTTGATAGCTTTTTGAGTGACATAAACAATGTCGAATTCTGAAAGGAGTACCTGCCACCTAGCTATCCTTCTGGTCAAGACGGGTTTTTCAAAAAGGTATTTGATTGGATCCATTTTGGAAATTAACCAAGTCGTATGTCTGACCATATATTGTCGAAGACGCTGAGTTGCCCACACCAATGCACAACATGTTTTTTCGAGTGGTGTATAACGGGTCTCATAGTTTAGAAATTTCTTACTGAGGTAATATATGGCTTGTTCTTTCTTACCCGTATCATCTTGTTGACCGAGCACACATCCCATGGACTCATCGAGTACTGAAAGGTAAAGAATCAGGGGTTTTCCTTCCACAGGTGGTACCAACACTGGGGGATTGGTTAGGCACATTTTGATCTTTTCAAAAGCTTGTTGACATTCATCATTCCAAACTTTTGGTTGGTTTTTACGCAACAACTTGAAGATGGGTGTACATTTGTCTGTTAATTACGCAATGAACCATGCAATATAATTTATTCGACCCAGAAACCCTCTTATTTCTTTTTCTGTTCTTGGTGGGGGCATTTCCACAATTGCCTTTGTTTTATCAGGGTCTACCTCAATTCCTTTTTTACTGACAATAAACCCAAGGAGTTTACCTGATCGTACTCCAAATGTACATTTAGCCGGATTAAGCTTGATTTGGTATTTTCGAAGTCGATTAAATAACTTCTTCAAGTATTGGAGGTGGTCCATCTCATTTTTGGACTTGGCAATCATATCATCCACATATACTTCAATTTCTTTGTGGATCATATCGTGAAATAATGTTACCATAGCCCTTTGGTAAGTAGCCCCTGCATTCTTGAGTCCAAAAGGCATTAATTACTCTATAACAGAATGTACCCCACGACATAATGAAGGAAGTTTTTTCTCTATCTTCAACAGCCAATTTAATTTGGTTATACCCTGCATATCCATCCATGAAAGAATAGAGAGTATTTGTGAAAGAATTAATGGTTGAGTTCAAGAGGGGGGGGTGAATTGAACTTAAAAAACTTTTTCGCAAAACTTTACTTTCTTTTGGAAGAATGAGTTATCTTTATTCAATTCTTGAAAAGATGATTTGATTTAAAACACAGCAAGATTATATTCAGAATTTAAAAGAGATGATAGAAAGAAATCAACACACAAATTTATACTGGTTCACTCTAATCCAAAGCTACGTCCAGTTCTTGACAAAACCTGTCAAGTTTCCACTAATACCAAGTGACAATTACAACCCGTAGATCCTCACCAATCTACACCAAGAACTATCTTTTCAACCTATAAGATAGAATCTTGAAAAACACCCGAGTAACCAAATCCGATTCTTGTACCAAGTGTAGATTACAATCCAATCTACACAATTCACACGATACAAAAGAATAAGGAAAGAAGAAACCTGGACTTTGAATTCTAATTGCCCAGACACCAATTCTAAAGCACTCTCTCGTTGTGAATGACCACAATGTTGATCAAAGCACCTTATGATATGACAAAATCTTGAATGCGAGAGAGAAAAACGTAGATGAACGATTCACAGATTGATTTCTCAAGTTTTCACAAGTAGTGTGTTGTATTGTATATTCAAAAGATGGATCAAATCTGTATATATAGAGTAAATCAGAAAAACAGAACGTTTCATCTGTTAAAAACTGTTTTAGAGAGTCAAAAGATAAGTTGGTTAGCAGTAAAACAGGTTTAGAAGAGAATCTGATCGATTAAAACAGAAGAATGATCGATTAGGCTGAGTTATGATCGATCAGAATAAAACTATGATCGATCAGAATGAGTTATGATCGATTAGAACAAAACTATGATCGATTAGAGTATTATTTCAATCGATTAAAAGATCGATTCAATCGATTGATTTTATTTAAAGTTCCATTTAATCGATTGATTCGAGTTTTAATGGATTAAAACAACTTAATGAAAAATGACAGCACTCTGTTTCAATCGATTGAAAAATCATTTCAACAGATTAAATTCCTGCGAATACTTAGTTAAAAAATAGTCTCTCTGTTTCAACAGATTGAAAAATATTTCAACAGATTGATTTTCTAAAAACATTTAGACTTAAAAAATATCTTTATTTTAACAGATTGAAAAACGTTTCAAGCTGATTGTTTTTCAGAAAACTCTTAGATTGAAAAATATCTTTCTTTTTCAGCAGTTAAAAAGTATTTCAATTGATTGTTTTTCAGAAACCTTCATATTGAGAAATTTACTAAGTTATTTTAACTTGTTGATTCTGCGAATCAATCAATTGAAAATACGATTATATAGAACCACTTATTCTGTTAAGTGATTTTAACAGATTGAAAATCTTTTTCAACAGATTGAAAAACTTAGTTTGTTCTTTTAATGCGAGAAAATGATTTTCAATGCTATGCGAGAAGATTAAGGCGCTTCATCACAACATATAATGGCCTATCAAGGGATTAAGTGCTCAAGCTAAAAACCTAATCATCTACACACCCACAACCTAAACTAAATTTATGTCTTCATCAAATTATATCTAAGTCTTCATCAAATCCACCAAGTCCACCAAGTGCTTCAATCTCCCCTATTTGATGGAGACAAATAACCACTGCACCTGCATAAAATCGGACCGAGAGACATGCATACCGGAGACATATATTTTGTGATGTGGTGTGTGTGTAGTGGCAGTTTTAATCAAAATAATTCTCCCCTATTTGACTGCATCAAATAGATTGTCATGGATACGAGTCAATGGGGCCACTTGGGAACCCCCAAATAAAAAGCGAGAATATAAAACCAACTAAAAAAGAAAAAAAAACAGAATTATCGCGAGACATTGATCAGTAAACTTCAATCATCTCCGGGACCTGGGTTGAATTGTATTTCCACAATTCGTTGTAAATGTCTTCAAGTTGATTATCGATGTGCTTGGAACCTTGCAATAAAATTCTCATCCAAATAGTGTTGTCGAGCCCTTATAGTCTGTAGTCATATTCATATGCCTCCTTTGATCGGCTTGAAGTTGATTCATTTGCTTGCGGCATTGTTCTTTCAAGCTGTGACGAGAGGTGTGCCACGGTCGGGGGTGAATTATATGGAATCATCTCCAGCGGGATCACTTCTTCCATAGGATCGGATGGATGAGCTCCGGAAGTGCCGGGAATATCGGTGTTGATATTTTCTTCCTCTTGTCCATCTTCATCACTTTCTTCATCTCTTCCGGCATCCTCCTTGGAGACCCACTCACCATCAACTTTCATAAATCCCATTTTGTGAAGCATAGAGTTATTTATTTCGTTTGTTGAACGAACTGTCTCGACAAGTTCTCCTTCAAGATCAACACCAAAATATGTTAAAAATTTGGAAATCGAGTATAGCATAGGGGTACCTGAAATCACTGAGTCTTTTTGCCTTGATCATGTGGTCTTTGATGACAAAAACCCAGTTCACCCGAATCCTGTGGTGAATGCAATACATTAGTACTAAATCTCCCTCATTTAGCACCGCATGATTGCTCCCCCTCGGAGTGAGCTGCCAAGACACAATGCGAGGCAAGCAACCTTTCTTCCAATTTTAGTTTCCCGAGTATTGAACGAGTCGACGAGTCATGCCTATTCTTCATGCATGACCGAAAATATTGAACCTTATTAAATTCCTCCACATCGAAGTACACCCTTTGGTGACTTTCACTCCTAAATCCTTTAAACCGGCAACCTCCTTCCGAGATGTTAGGAGTAATCTCAATGTCCACACCTTTAACTTGGGTTTTCAAGGTGGAACCTTCAAAGGACAAATTTGTGAAGAAAACTTTGATCAAGTCGGGATAAATCCTACCAGTCCAACTCCAGAAACTTCGAAGCTTTTGATGTTGCAGCGGCTTTCCGATGCCTCTAAATCCTTCGAGCATCAAACCAGGAAAACTTTAACGGCTTTGGTATGTTGACTTGTTTTCTGCTCAACTCATGGATAAACAGATTCATTTGCTCTTGGTCCCAGTTGAACCAAGTCTCAATCCTTCCTTCAACATTTTGTTCTGCTCGAACAGAAGACGACTCGCCCTCGCTTGATTTCTTTCTTCCGAGACTTCGATCGTTTGAACATGCTTGATGAGCAAAACGAGAGGAAGCGAGAAAGAAAGAGTTCAAGTTAAGGAAATAGGAATACAGAAATCGTTCGACTTCAGGATTTTGTCTTTAGTCTTTTTGTGATCTTGCACAGTGATGATAAAGGTGGAGAGAGAAGAAATTGCTACTGTACAACTTAATTACCTTCTCAGTAGATATCCAATCAGTATCAATTAGCTTTTATTGAATATCTTGGATATTGAAGAGAGTAGTTGAAGTTTATCTTGTTGTAAATGCTTTCAGTTTACTCTGCAGAAATTGGTTAGAGACAAAGTACATACAACTAGCCCTAGAAGAAAAATAATCAATTGATATTTCGTGAAACCAACTGATTTTGTAATCGTAGATACTTATAAGTGAAATACACAGATTGAATCAAAAATTAAATCGATTATTTTGAAAAAGAAAATTATTCAGAGTACCATTAGTGAATTCAATCGATTGAATCGAAGATTTAATCGATTGATTTATAGAAGAAAATTTTAGTGAAATAAATCGATTAAAAGCGTATCTAATCGATTGAACTAATAACATATCAATACCAGAGAGTAAGAAACAGGAAATCAACAGATTATTTCGCAGTTTCAATCGATTAAAACAAATAATATCAAGTTATTCATGCAATTATTAATCGATTGAACTTGTTATCAGCCTGTTAAAAGACATACAATTACTATAAAGAATCAGTTATACAATACTAGATATATCTAGAATTCCTAATTCAGTCCTAAGCATATTAAGTCTATCTCTAGGAAGTGGTTTAGTGAATAAATCAGCTAACTGTTTTTCGATTCAACAAATAATATCTCACAGTCACCCCTAGATAAGTGTTCTCTAATAAAGTGATGTCTAATTTCAATATGCTTAGTTCTAGAGTGTTGAATAGGATTCTTAGTTAAGTTTATCGCACTAGTATTGTCACAAACCAGAGGTACCTTGTTTAGAGTCACTCCATAATCTGTTAGTTGTTGCTTGAGATAAATGCTTTGAGCACAATGGCTCCCAGCTGCAATATATTCAACTTCTGCGGTTGATAGAGCAACACACGCTTGCTTTTTGCTTTGTGCCACGATATAAGAGCTGCTCCCTAGTAGATGACAAGTACCGGAGGTACTTTTTCTGTCCAATCTACATCCTGCAAAGTCAGAATCGAGAAAATCCAACAAGTTTAAGGGATGCACCCTCGGGATACCATAGTCCAACATTAATTGTTCCCTTGAGGTATTTCGAGAATCCTTTTGGCAGCGGTAAGATGAGATTCCTTTGGATTTGCTCGAAATCTTGCACACGAGACATACACTAAACATAATGTCGGGCCTACTAGCGAGTTAGATAAAGCAGAGAACCAATCAAACCTCTATATTTAGTTTGATCAACAGATTTCCCTTTTTCATCTAAATCTAAACAACGAGTTAGTAGACATTGGTGTAGAGGATTCCTTGCAATTGTGCATATCAAATTTCTTTAACGAGTTCATTGCGGTATTTAGATTGACTAAGAAAAATGCCATTTGTTAATTGTTTAACCTGTAGACCAAGGAAGAAATTCAATTCTCCCATCATAGACATTTCAAATTCACTTTGCATTTCTTTTACAAACTTATTACACATGGCATTATTGGTGGAACCGAAAATGATATCATCTACATACACCTGCACTAGAATAATATCAGTTCCAGATTTCTTAATGAACAGAGTTTTATCAACCTCACCTCGCTTGTACCCTTGATCAATTAGAAAATTACTTAACCTCTCATACCATTGTCTAGGTGCTTGCTTCAAGCCATAAAGAGCCTTTTTCAATTTGTAGACATGGTCGGGATGCTTGTGATCTTCAAACCCAGGAGGTTGAGAAACATACACTTCTTCATTGATAAGTCCATTAAGAAAGGCACTCTTTACATCCATCTGTAGTAATCTGAAACCACTTAAACAGGCATAAGCTAATAATAATCTAACGACTTCAAGCCTAGCTACAGGTGCAAATGTTTCATCAAAATCAATGCCCTCTTGTTGGTTATACCCTTTGGCTACCAACCTAGCTTTATTCCTAGTGATAATGCCAGTGTTCATCTAGCTTGTTTTTGAATACCCACTTAGTACCAATTACATTGATATCACTGATTTTAGGAACTAATTCCCATACATTATTCCTTTCAAATTGATTGAGTTCATCATGCATGGCACTAACCCAGTATTCATCATTTAATGCTTCTTTAACTGTCTTAGGCTCTATTTGTGAAATGAATGCCATATGATTACAGAATTGATTAAGAGAATGTCTAGTAGATACTCCCTTATTAATTTGCCCGATGACATTGTCTAGAGAGAGATTTCTTGGGACAATCCACTCTTTGGGAAGCTCTTCCGAACACCTTCTTCCTGTTCTACGGTAATTGTAGATGGATCGGCTTTTGCAGGGTCCACGAGATGGATCACCCTCTTCAACGAGTATGTCGATCCGTGCTCTCTGGGACATTTCAACTGATAAGAATTATCAGTTAAATCTTCTTCATCGGCAGTACTCGTTGATCTATTACTGCACAACTCGAGGAGACTCATTAAACACAACATGTACAGATTCTTCAACTGATTTCAATCTCAAATTATAAACTCTATATGCATGGCCGTGAGTTGAGTAACCAAGAAAAATTCCTTTGTCGATTTTTCATCAAACTTGCCAATGTTTTCTTTCCCATTGTTTAAAACAAAACATGTACATCCAAAGACCCTGAAATAGTTTATGTTGGGTTTTCTTCCTTTGTACAGTTCATATGGGGTTTTCTTAAGCATGGGTCTAATCAAGACTCTATTCAAAACATGACAAGCAGTGTTGATCTGCATCAGCCCAGAAGTATTTTGGTAAAGAATTTTCACTCAACATTGTTCTGGCAAGCTCCACAATTGATCTGTTCTTTCTTTCCACAACACCATTCTGTTGAGGAGTTCTTGGAGCGAGAGAAATTGTGTTTTATACCAAATTTTTCACAAAATGATTCAAACTTCTCATTTACAAATTCTCCACCATTGTCACTTTGAATAGATGTAATGAAATATCCCTTTTCATTATGTAAAACCTTGGCAAGCCTTTTGAAAGATTTGTAGGAATCAGATTTAGCTTTAAGAAAGACAGTCCAGGTAAATCTGGAAAAATCATCAACAATCACCATGATATAAAGATTACCACCTAGGCTTTTATTCCTTGAAGGACCAACCAAATCCATGTGAAGCAGTTCCAAAGGTCTAGAAGTTGAAACAATGTTTTTGTTTGAAAAAGATTTTCTGGTTTGTTTGCCTTTCAAACAAGCTTCACAGATTTTGTCTTTCAAGATTTGAAGCTTAGGCAGCCCAAAAACTAACTCTTTTGAAATCAGTTTGTCAAGATGGTTAAGATGTATATGAGCAAGCCTTCTATGCCACAACCAAGATTCTTCTTTTTTAGTAAGAAGACAACTTTGAGATGATATAGACTCGCTTAATATCTAACATGTATATGTTGTTTAACCTCTTACCTACCAACATTACCGTGTCGGATTCTGGCTCACGAGATAAGACATTTTTCCGGTTTGAAAACAACTTTGTGACCAAGATCACATAACCGGCTTATACTTATCGGATTGTGTTTGAGACCTTCAACAAAAAGAACATTGTGAATGGTTACAGATTCACCATCTCCAATATCTCCAGAACCAAGAATTCTTCCCTTGTTGTTGTCTCCATAAGTCACATGACCCCCATTCTTCAATTTCAACTTCTGGAATTTTGAAATGTCACCTGTCATGTGCCTTGAGCATCCTCTGTCCAGGTACCAAAGAGACTCTTGATGCTGTTCCTGAAAAGTCAAACATAAAGCATTTGGTACCCTTTAAATATTTTGGGTCCTTGGGAGTCAAACTTTCTGCTTAACATGTTTTGGAACCCATCTCTTCCTTCCTTGCGGCACAAAATATTTCCTAGCATGACAAAATTTTATAGTATGTCCTTTCTTCATGCAGTAATGACAGGATGAGAAAGGGGATGCTGTTGTTTTTCTATATGAAAAGAAGTTCAAATATTTCTTAGTTTTTACCCCATTCCTAGGTTTGTACCCGATTCCAGAACGTTCAAACACACAGTTTTGAGATCCAAGCAGTGCATCTAAATTCTCTTTACCTTGAGTAAATTTGTAGCGGTGTGATCTACCAGCATATCGATATGTGGTAAAGGAAAATCATCTTTTGGGCTTGCACGATTTAAGTCCATGTAATCTACGCATACTCTAATTTTTCCATTTTTCTTTATAACTGGCACGATGTTTGCCAACCATTCAGGGTTGATCGATGTCGTACTCGGTCAAATAATTAAAACAAATAAATGTAGTACTAAGAAGCTTTCCTAGGTCGTCTCCCAAAGACCACGAATTTCTATCAAAGCTTATCAATTTTTAGTAACAAAAAATTAAAAGGGGAGTTTTTCAAAATTAAAATATTAGATGAAACAGAACAAAAGCAGATTATAAAAATGCGAACTAAAAACAGATTAAAATGCAATTGATTTCCTGATTCTAATGCAGTATCACTTATCCTAGATTACGAAATTAATTCGAAATTAACCAACTAAGCGAAGATAAATCCCAAATTATATTCTAATTCGAAATTAATCAACTAAGCGAAGATTAATCTCAAATTAGCTTTAACCCTTGTTCCAATATGAAATTAACCAACTAAGCGAAGATTAATCCCAAATTTTCCTTAACCCTTATTCCAACATGAAATTAACCAACTAAGCGAAGATTAACCCCAAATTATCCTTATACAATTAAGCATTGCATACATCACATAATCTCATCTCTAACACAGAATTAAGCAAACTGTGATATTAGTTTCGGTTTATTAAGCATAAACAAATTATAATTCAACACTGAGATTAGAAGATGAAGAGTTAAGAGAACAAACAAAATGAAATTGAAGAACAAAACCTCAAAGATCTACTTGCATTCTTCTCAGAAAATCAATACAAAGATTTAGCTATCCATGGAAAGTTGAAAACGCAATCGAAGAAACATAATTAAAATCAAAACAAGAATTTAAAAATAATTACAGAAGAGTAAACAAACTTGAATATAAATTGCAGAAGATGAAAGGCGACTGTGTGGTGGCTGCAAAGTCCTTGTGTGTTGTCTATCTCCCGATGTGTGATGTGCCTCTCTTATATAAATAACCCTAACCCTAATCTTTATTGAAGTTTGGGCTCAACTGGTCCATGAAACACATCATAAGTTGGCTTTAGTGCATGTATGTGAACTTCAAACATGTACAGTATTTTCAATACTTATCCAAATTAAGCGATTTTGATATCCTTTGAAAGCCTTTTGAGTTAGCTTTAAAACGACACCATTGCTACTATTTTTGGAGGTCTAATGAATTTAGGAGACTTAAATTACTGAAGCATGTCCATTGGGCCGGCATGGTGCGCTTGACCCGTGTTGGATAATTTATGTAAAATCCAATTTATCTCCGAATTGAATGATTTTGGATCCTATGTAAAGATGAATGTGTCTAGTTTATAATGTTTTGAAAATAATGATTTTTGGAGATCTGTATAAAAAATGATAAATAAAACAGTGAACCAATGTTAGTACCCGTATAGAATAAAATATGACATTTGACCCAATTTTCCAAGCCCAAAATTGCTTTAAACTGTAAAATGGCATCTAGCCCAATCTTCTAGGCCCAAAATTGCTTTAACTGTCCTAAAATTAATAATGAGAAAAAATTAGATCAAATAGATTTAAATTAATTAAAATCTAATTATTGGCCTAATGAAGCCCAATTAATAAAAATTCACTAATAATAGAAAGTTAAGCCCAAAACACTAATTAAAATAAGTTCAGAAAGGGAAGAAAATACGGGAATATAATGACTCATCAAATAACCCCACACTTAGCCTTTTGCACTCCTGGGCAAAATCAAGAAGCAAAACAAGGAAATAAATTCAAAAACATTAAAGAAAATTATGCAAAGGACAAAAACAAAAATAAAGACAAACAAAAACATAAACAGATATACATATTCATCAATGAAACCTGGGAAACGAAAGGAGTAGACAACATCCAACACACAAAGAGTCAGAGGAACCAGATACTCATGGAAATCATCCAAGCATTTCAAAACCTGGCAAGAGGTCAATCAGGTCAAAAGGTGAATCAAAGTGACAAAACCTCACAAGATGCACTGTATCTCTCATGTGTCTAGGCTACTGTATACTCTCAAAATACTCAAGAAAAGCAAACAACAGATAGACTTGGCAAGCCTCTAAACTCAACACCCAACGCACATGCATAAAAAGATCAAAAGGTCTTTTCAGGTTGTAATGGGGGTAGGGACAAGGTAGAGGATATCATATGAGATAAGTAGTCTGTGAACCGGAGGAACTAGAGGAGCAATGGGGAATAAGTCAAAAATAAGCACAAGATGCATGCCCAAAAACCTCTAATATCAAACCTCCACTACTGCCTTTACCTCAACCACAACTTTCCTTTCTTTTTTTTATTTTTTTTTTATTTTTTTTATATATATCTTTTTTTATTTTATTTTTTTTAAACTACATGAAATACACTCGAAAGGAAAACACAAAAACTGTACAGCAGAGATAACCAACTAGCTAGTACATCATCCAATGAAATACAAAATGCACCCCCACACTTATTCAATAACTTATTCCCAAAACAATTCCAAAGCTCCAAAAATCCCTAAGGTTAAGGTAATCATGGTTTTTCACTTAAGGCTTTTAATGAGCTTCAAAAGAAATAAAGGGAAACATAGGCTCAAAGGGGCTAGCAAAGGAATTAATTCAAGGTAGGCTCATTTGGCTAGAGGCTAATGAGAACAAAAATGCCTTAATCATATCCAAACATGCATGTGAATCAAGAAGTATCAATTAGAGTCAAGCCAAGGCTACTGCGCAAGCAATCAAGAGGCATAACACTCAAGAAAGAATAGGTAGTGACTCAATTCCTCACAAAGGGTAAGATTGTCGCCTTCAATTCAACATCTCAAACATCGTAACCAACTTGACAAGCAGAGAAAAATAGGGATTTCAATCCAAAAAGCATAAAGCAACTCCTATCCCCAAGAGTGAAGAAAGTGCCTACTACCTATACAAAACCTAGAAATCAAAGAAAAATATGAAAAACTATACACAAAACATAGAATATAAACCTACAATCCTACATCTCCCACCCCACACTTAAATTAGACATTGTCCTCAATGTAAACACAATCATATCCAGCAAACAAATAGGACAAGCAAGATAAAAGAGTTGAAGGGGAAAGAAGAACTCCCTAATCATGGTGGGTCCCGGATCTATCTCCTCAGATGGTACAGGTGTTGAGGTCATCAAGTAGCAACTTTGTTCCGCTAAAACAAACAAACTCTTCTTGATCATGGTGGTTCCTGGATCTATCTCCTCATATGGGTGTTTCATGGCATTTAGAATATTAAAGTGCACCACAATGTCATCAAATTCCATGGATAAGGTCCCTGCATGCACATCAATCTTGGTTCGTGCAGTCTTTTAAAAATGGTCTTCCTAAAATGATGGGTGCAAAACCACGTGAAAATCCCTCGTCCATATCAAGAATGTAAAAATCAGTAGGGAAAATCAACTCACCAACCCTAACTAAGATATCCTCAATGAAACCTATAGGGTGGGTAACACTCTTGTTTGCCAACTGAATAACTATATTCGTAGGTTGCGAGGGTCCAAGAGAAAGAGATTTAAATATAGACAAAGGCATGACATTAATTGAAGCACCCAAATCAAGCATGGCATTCTCAAATTTATTATTGCCAATAATACAAGGTATGCGAGAATGTACCGGGTCCTTACATTTCTCAGGAATGTAAGGAACAGATTTACCTATCAAAGCAGACACATTTCTGCCCATGTTGAATGTCTCACTGCCCTTCATCTTCCTCTTGTGCGTGCACAGCTCCTTCAGGAATTTAGCATATCTGGGAATTTGCTTGATGGCATCAAGCAGAGGTATGTTCACCTCAACTTTCCTGAAGGTCTCTAGAATCTCTTTATCGACCTCTTCCATCTTTTTGCTTGGAATTGCTTTGGGAGGGAATGGAAGAGGGATAGGAGGTTGTTGTAGGTCAGAACTGGGGCTGGAAGAAGGTCCATCTATATGCAATTTTCGGCTACCAACTGGTTGCTCAGATGCAGGAACTGAGTCAGCTACAAATGAGGGTGGAGGTGTTGCAGTGGGTATGTCATTCTGTTTCCCTAACCTCAATGTGATGGCACTCACATTCTTAGGATTAACCACAGTCTGTGCAGGGAGCTTGTCTGAATTTTGATTTTGCAATTGATTCACAGCAGTAACTAGTTGACCAATCTGGTTGGTTAAACTCTGAATGGAGGCATCATTTTTCTGTTGGTACTGTATGTTCATCTCAGCCATTTGTTTGACCAATTCCTCTAATGAAGGTGAAGAAGGTTGAGGAGCTGGTGCTTCATTTTGCTGCCTCTGATATTGTTGTTGCATTGGTGGAGGCACATAAGGTCTGCTTGGACCAGCATAATTCTGAAATGGTGGTGATGGCAAAGGATTCTGCTGCTGTTGGTGCTGCTAATTGGACCATCTCAGATTTGGGTGATTCCTCCACCTTGGATTGTATCTATTGCTTGAGAGGTCAGAATTATGTTGTTGGTTCGGAGCCCTATTATTGAAAATGTTTGTTGCATAAACTTGTGGAGCTCCAGAACCTGTAGACTCATGCAATAATTGGCAGCAATCAGTGGGATGCTTAATTGAAGTACAAATGCCACAAACCCTTACAGGTGGTGCAGGTCTCTGATTTGTAGCAAGTTGGGAGACTAGGGTGGTGAGGGCATCAATCTTACTTTCTAGCTTCTTCTCCACTAAATTTGATGAACCCACATCATGTACATCTCTAAGGACTATGGCATCACTCCTCATGTTAAATTGTTGGGAATTGGATGCCATCTTCTCAGTTAAACCTCTAGCAGCAGCAGGTGTCATGTCTCCTAAAGCTCCTCCACTAGCTGCATCTATCATACTCCTATCCATTGTGTTCATCCCCTCATAAAAGTACTGCAGGAATAGTTGTTTTGATATTTGGTGGTGAGGGCAACTTGCACAAAGTCTCTTGAACCTCTCCCAATACTCGTATAAGCTCTCTCCCATCTGTTGCCTGATACCTGATATATCCTTCCTGATGGTAGTGGTCCTGGAAGCAGGGAAAAATTTCTCTAGAAAGACTCTCTTCAGATCATCCCAGCTCGTTATGGGACCAGGAGCTAAGTAGTACAACTAGTCTTTGGCAAGATCCTCCAAAGAGAAAGGAAAAGCCTTCAGGTATATGTGATCTTTAGGAACATTTTGTGGCTTCATGGTGGAGCAGACTATATGGAACTCCTTGAGATGCTTGTATGGATCCTCACCTGCACGACCATGAAACTTGGGCAACAAATGGATTAGTCCAGTTTTAAGCACAAATGGTACATCCTCTTCAGGGTATTGGATACATAAATTTGTATAAGTGAAATCAGGTGCAACCATCTCCCTAAGAGTCCTCTCACAAGGTCCAATAGGTTGATCACCCATGTTATTAGTTTGGAAATTATCAGAAGAAGGTATATTAGGTGCAGCACTCTCACTATGACTATCTAATGGTTCAGACTAAAGAGATGAATTCCTAGAATGTCTAACTAATATATGAAAGGTTCTGTCTATCTCGGGATCAAAAGGTTGTAAAAGGTCAGGATTGCTCCTTGTCATGCACTATATTCAACAATTCATGTATTTCCCAAGAGTTAAAATTTTTTAAAAAGAAATCAATTATTTACTAGAATGACAACGGTAGACCGTGAATAAGTACACCAGGTAGGTTCCTAGGAAAGAGAGGTGGGTCACTAATGGACACACTTAAGTACCAAGTCTTTCCTAGCCAGAACCCTCCTAGACATGCACTCTCACACTACCAAGTTATATGCAGAGTTTCCTATGAGAATGGAAATTATAAATTTTTTTTTAAATAAAGATAGAAAAACAAATTAGAGATGAAATTGTTTTTTTTTTGAATTATTATTTATATTTATTTATATTTTTTTTTTTAACCCAAAAGAGTTTTAGAGCAACAAGTGGGCTATCAAAATAGTATTAAGAGAAGTAAGAATGTTAAATTAAATAGAAAATCAAATAAAATATTTAATTAACTGAAAATCAAATAAAATATTCAAATAACAACAAATCAAATAAAATATTCAAATAACTAAAAATCAAATAAAATATTTAAATAACTGAAAATAAAATATTTAAATAACTTAAAATCAAATAAAATATTTAAATAACTGAAAATCAAATATTAAATAACTTAAAATCAAATAAAATATTTGAATAACTAAAAATCAAATAAAATATTCAAATAACAAGCAAATCAAATAAAATATTCAAATAACTCGAAAATCAAATATTAAATAACTAAAAGTCAAATAAAATATTTAAATAACTAAAAATCAAATAAAATATTTAAATAACTAAAAATCAAATAAAATATTCAAATAAAATAAATAAAAACAAAAAAAAATGAAAACAGAAACGAGAAAATAAAAATTGAAAACCTAGACAAAAATCTTGGTCCCCGCAACGACTCCAAATTTGTTCGATGTCGTACTTGGTCAAATAATTAAAACAGATAAATGTAGTACTAGGAAGCTTTCCTAGGTCGTCTCCCAAAGACCACGAATTTCTATCAAAGCTTATCAATTTTTAGTAACAAAAAATTAAAAGGGGAGTTTTTCAAAATTAAAATATTAGATGAAACAAAACAAAAGCAGATTATAAAATGCGGACTAAAAACAGATTAAAATGCAATTGATTTCCTAATTCTAATGCAGTGTCACTTATCCTAGATTACGAAATTAATTCGAAATTAACCAACTAAGCGAAGATAAATCCAAAATTATATTCTAATTCGAAATTAATCAACTAAGCGAAGATTAATCTCAAATTAGCTTTAACCCTTGTTCCAATATGAAATTAACCAACTAAGCGAAGATTAATCCCAAATTTTCCTTAACCCTTATTCCAACATGAAATTAACCAACTAAGCGAAGCTTAACCCCAAATTATCCTTATACAATTAAGCATTGCATACATCACATAATCTCATCTCTAACACAGAATTAAGCAAACTGTGATATTAGTTTCGGTTTATTAAGCATAAACAGATTATAATTCAACACCGAGATTAGAAGATGAAGAGTTAAGAGAACAAACAAAATGAAATTGAAGAAGAAAACCTCAAAGATCTACTTGCATTCTTCTCATAAAATCAATACAAAGATTTAGCTATCCATGGAAAGTTGAAAATGCAATAGAAGAAACATAATTAAAATCGAAACAAGAATTTAAAAATAATGACAGAAGAGTAAACAAACTTGAATATAAATTGCAGAAGATGAGAGGCGGCTGTGTGGTGGCTAGAAGTCCTTGTGTGTTGTCTATCTCCCGATGTGTGATGTGTCTCTCTTATATAAATAACCCTAACCCTAATCTTTATTGAGGTTTGGGCTCAACTGGTCCATGAAACACATCATAAGTTGACTTTAGTGCAGGTCCATGAACTTCAAACACGTATAGTATTTTCAATACTTATCCAAATTAAGCGATTTCGGTATCCTTTGAAAGCCTTTTGAGTTAGCTTTAAAAACTCCACCGTTGCTAATATTTTTGGAGGTCTAATGAATTTAGGAGACTTAAATTACTGAAGCATGTCCATTGGGCCGGTCTGGTGCGCTTGACCCGTGTTGGATAATTTATGTAAAATCCAATTTATATCCGAATTGAATGATTTGATCCTATGTAAATCTGAATGTGTCTAGTTTATAATGTTTTGAAAATAATGATTTTTGGAGATATGTAGAAAAAATGATAAATAAAACAGTGAACCAATGTTAGTACCCGTATAGAATAAAATATGACATTTGACCCAATTTTCCAAGCCCAAAATTGCTTTAAACTGTAAAATGGCATCTAGCCCAATCTTCTAGGCCCAAAATTGCTTTAACTGTCCTAAAATTAATAATGAGAAAAAATTAGATCAAATAGATTTAAATTAATTAAAATCTAATTATTGGCCTAATGAAGCCCAATTAATAAAAATTCACTAATAATAGAAAGTTAAGCCCAAAACACTAATTAAATAAGTTCAGAAAGGGAAGGAAATACGGGAATATAATGACTCATCAAGGGTATTTGGACACGATCAGAAAATTGGCATCCAACTATTTTTCTACTTCTTCCTTAATTTTCAAGGACCATTCTGGCTTTACTCTTCTGAGCTTCTGCTTAACTGGCCGAAATCCCTCTTTTAGTGGTAATCTATGCTCCACTATGCTTTTATCAATTCTGGGCATATCATGGTAGGACCATGCGAACACGTCCACATACTCTCTTAATAATTGTATCAACCTTTCCCTGACATCATCGTCAATTTGGATACCAATATTTACTTCTTTCTTATTATCTCCTTGTCCCAAATTGATGGCCTCAGTTTTTTCCTTATGGGGCTGTATTGATTGAGCTTCTTTTTCCAACAATCTTTGCATGTCCGGGGAAATGGTCCCCTCCTCACTGTCTGACTCAATCAATTCGTCTTCGACTTTCAGATCTTCCAGGGGGTTTTCAATCGCAGTCATGACTGTATGGTTATGCTTTGTTTTAGATTTCTTTATTAAATGAGGGAGAGGGAAAAGAATGAAAGAGAATATGAATATTATGAAAAATGCCTCATTGTATTGATAGAAGGAAATATTTACAAAGACCACTTTAATAAAAAATCTCGTGATCATGGGCGAGGATCACGAGAGATACATCAGAAGCTTTTATTGTTTTTATTATTATTATTATTTTTATATACTTTTTTCAGAAATGACAATAAATGATGAGCCCTAATTTGCTGATCATCCTTATCCCATCTTTTATTCGGGCTTAGATAGAGGTTGATCATCCACTTTTGGAGTAGATGCATCAAAGGTAATCCATCCTACATCTATTAAATCCTGGACCTTATGCTTTAAGGCCACACAGTTATCTACAGAGTGTCCCAAAACGTCCGAATGATAATTACATTTTTCGTTTGGCTTATACCATTCTGGATATGGTGGCTCTATTTTCTTGGGAGGGATGCGCACGAGGAGTTTGGCATCCAACAATTTTAAAAACAGACTTCCATAGGAGGTGGGTATTGGAGTGAATTTCCTTTCCAGTCTACGTGACTTGGTCTGCTGCGAGGAGGAAGAAGGAGTGGCAAAGTTGATTGCATTTACGGTTCCTTCCTTCTTTTTTCCAAAGCTCTTTTTAACATTTGGGGTGGAGGAATTAGGGGAGGTATGTTGTGCAATTCTTTCGCTTTTCAAACCTTGCTCCACTCTTTCTCCTATAATTACCACATCCGCAAAAAGTGTTGATGTGTTCCCTATCATCTTGTCATAGTAGGGACCAGTCAGAGAATTGATAAACATGGATGTGGTTTCTTTGTCGGATAGAGGAGGTTCTACTTGTGCTGCTAATTCCCTCCATCGTTGGGCATATCCCTTAAAGGATTCGTCGTCTTTCTTGCTTAGTAATTGTAAATATGCTCTCTCTAGGGTCAAATCAATATTGTATTAATAACGACGAAGAAAAGCATCCGCTAGATGTCTCCAGGTTTGGACTTGCCCTCCTTCCAATTGCATATACCAGTTTAAGGCTGACTCAGTTAGGCTCTCCTAAAAGTAATGGATCAGGAGTTTCTCAT
Organism: Sphenostylis stenocarpa; assembly: GCA_963425845.1. Classification (NCBI taxonomy): domain Eukaryota; kingdom Viridiplantae; phylum Streptophyta; class Magnoliopsida; order Fabales; family Fabaceae; genus Sphenostylis; species Sphenostylis stenocarpa. The sequence continues at coordinate 20,576,291 of OY731406.1, forward strand.
TGTTAGCATATGCAGCCATCTTATGGCAGTACATTGTGAGATGGCTTTTGGGGCAAGTTATTCCCATGTACTTTGGGAAGTCCAGAGTTTTGAATTTGTTGGGGAATTGGATGTTTTTAACGAGGCACATATCGACCGCCTCTTTAACATCAAAGTTATGCCCTTCCATGGCTCTCAACCTCTCCTCAAGGGCAGTAATTTGTTGTTTCGATATTTCTGGAGTATGAATATGTACTGCCCTTGTATCAGATTGGGCATGTTCAACATTAGGTTCTTCTTCCTCTTCTTGGTGAGAGGCTTGTCCACTCTAAGGACCCTCTTTGTGGAGATTTTGCTGACGCATCATTTCCATCATTTGAGTCATCTGCTCTTTCAGCGTATTAAGCTCAGTAGTGAGCTTTCAGTTTTGCTCTTCTAATTGCTCCATCTTTTTAGCTTTTTGAGCACGAGTGAGGACGGGCGGAAGACCAACCACTTTCTAAATGATTTTAAAGATTTTTATTATAGCTTTTTGTTGTAAATGATTAGTGTGGGATAGATATGTCTTAGACAATAGCTTTGGTATCTTCTTAAAAGCCCATGCTTAAGGAGTACCATACCCACCTCAGTGTGATAGCTCCCTTTTTTCAAAGGTTGCCAACATACCTTAGCGCACTTATCTTTTCTAGGAAGGTTATAAACGCACTCGGGTCTCTTTCGCTATTGTCTAAAGATATCTAATGCATGCTAGAATGAATGTGTTTATGTATGAGAGATTTTATCATAATGATGTTTATGCGTACTTTTCTTAATGCATTTATTTTCTCTCATAATTTTACCATTTTATTGGATGATGTGGTATGAATCATACGATTTTGTCAAAAATCTTTTTCTTTAAAGAGGTATTTTTATTGGTTTAAATTGTTTTTAATATTTTTTATAACCTTTTATCTCTTCTGTTGGTCAACGTGGCTACTTAGCTTACAAAGAACCTGAAACCAGGCTAGCTTAAATGAAGACTATCCGAGATAAAGTTGGTTTACTCTTATCACTTTTATGGTTTTTAGGATTTTTTGTCTGTTGTATGATTACCCTATGCTAATGCATCAATACAAATGCAGCAAACAAATGCACACACAATTCATTCATCCACGAGCAGAGCCATGCTAATTTCGAGGTAGGGTTTTCCTGCAGCCAAAGGTCCCCAAGGTGCCCCCATTGGACCTCTCAACCTCTCAGTCTTCGGATCATGCACGAAACTCTGTGTTGACATCCTTGGACCAAAAGAAGAGAGTTATCACCTTGAGTTGGTGGTTTCTTGACAACGGTTGTAGCCTCGTGTGCCAACAAGCTGGTCGTATCTTCCACCCACTCCCTATAGGTATTCACTCTTGCCCCTGGGTATAGAGGGACTGTAGTGTGCAAGGGTTTTTGTGTACAGTTTATATTTCAAACAATTTGCAGAAAATAATCATATAGCAGTTATTAAAGCCATAAAATAAAACATACAAAGAAGGGTAAAGGCGTAATTTCAAATATTTACTTATTTTGAATTTATCCGTCACTAAATGGGATCAACTCTCTAGCTTTCCCAGTGGAGTCGCCATCTGTCGCCGTCGTCCGTTCTGACGTCTAGGGACATCTCGAACATTTATGCGAGCGATCGCGAAAAGATTGTTTAGACTCGCGTTTATTTAAAAATGTGTTCATTGCTCCCGAGGTGCTCAACAACTGAACTATCCTCTAATAAAAGCAAGGTTTTCGCAAAAGGGTTCTTATGGAGTCGCCACCAATGTTTTGACCATAAACATTGGAAAAGGATAAAAAGGCATTGATTTTAAGAAAAACCAAACTTGGCCATTATAACCAGAGTTAGGTAAGGGAGTTAGTTACGCGTGGGGAAGGTGTTAGCACCCCCACGACGCCCCTTCTGGGTTCCCTATGACGGATTAATTCATAAAGTAAAGATTAAGAGAAATTACGCTATTATCCTATTTTATTATACAATATAAAAAAATGATTATCTACATGATTCTATTTTCTATTACATACATAAAGCAGTAAATAAAGCAATAAGAGAAGAGAAGTGAAAACAACCTCCGTAGCAAGCTTTTTATTATAACTCTTCAACTGTGAGGATGCGTTTTGGTAATCCCCGCACTACAAGGACTCTCCTCCTCGAACACAGGACCAACTTTACTAAAACTCTAAGAAGAATCGAATGCCGGAAGAAACTTCCTTAACCGATTGTTACCTTATAGGCAATCGGAGAGATCATTCGAAAGAGGGAGAGAACAGAAGAGTGAGGTGTGTCTAATAAAGCTCAAATGAGCTCCTATTTATAGTTTTTTTAGCCTGGCAGCTCGGGACGACTATCTGGGGTGCAGAAAACAGGGACCGCCGTCTGCAGAGGTTGGGACGACCATCTGGGATCTGGGACGGCCGTCCCAAGTGTTGAATTTGAGTGAGACGCGCGTCTCACATTGGGACAGGCGTCTGGCCTGTCTGGGACGGCTGTCCTGGCTTCTGGGACGGCTGTCTCAAGTGTTTTGGCCAAATTTTGTATTCTGGGACTCCTGGGAAGCTTTCCTTTCTTCAGACGGAAGCCGATTGATGCCGATAGACGTCCACCGAAGCTTCATCTTCAGAGAGAAAGTCTTCTGGTCTTTATTGAGAGGCTGACCAAAATTAGGGGTCTACAATTGTCATCAAGCTTAAGGGTGGAGATAAGCTTTATGGCTCTTTCAGTTTTATGGGGACAGTTTCTGGAGAAGTGTTCTCTCTTTTCATAGATAAACATCTTTGATCTTGTCGCCGCCATCAAAAGAGGCAGTCGAAGCGATGCAATGGTTTTGATGACTCACGTTTTTTAAAAGTGTGGTCATCACCCTTAAGATGTCCGATAACCGAACTATCCTAAAGATGAGGTTTTCATAAATGGGTTCTGGAGTCGCCACCAATATTTTTTACCAAAAACATTGGGAAAGGAAAAGAAGGTGATGGTTTTTAAGAAAAATCAACTTTGGTCATTACAACCAGAGTTAGGTAAGGGAGTTAGTTACGTGTGGGGAAGGTATTAGCTTCCCCACGACGCCCCTTTCGGGTTCCCTATGATGGACTATTTTTGTAAAGAAATAAGAACATTAAGACTATGCTTTTACCCTTATTTATTCATTGCAAAATTTAAATTATTAACTACATGGCCCTTAATAACTAATGCATAGATATAGTAACTAATAAAAGTGATAATAGAGTAAGGGATATGAAAGAACCTTCGAAGCAAACTTTTTTATCAAATGCTCTTGAAAAGGGTGCTTTTTGGCAAACCCCATGCTCTACAATGATGCTCACTCTTCTCTCGAAGGACTTTAGAATGCTTTTTAAGAACTCTAAGACTCTGGAAATGTTTTAGAGGGATTCTAGAAGAGTATTTTCAGGTATATTCAGTTGGAGAAGTCGTAGAAAACAAGGAGAAGACCCCCTTTTTATAGAAATTCACGTCTGTCAGGTCGGGACCGTCGTCTTGCCTGACAAGGTCGGGACCACTGTCTCGCCTTTGGCAAATGGCGAGACGGCGATCTCGTCTTTGGCAAGTGGCGAGACGGCGGTCTCGCCTTTGGCAAGTGGCGAGACGGTAGTCCTTCCTTTCGCAAGTGAAGAGACAACGGTCTCGCCCTTAGCCAACAGTGAGATGGCGATCTCGCCAAATGAGACGGCAGTCTCGACCCTTTGGGTGAAATTTTTTATTTTTTGTGTACAAAAAGCCTTCCTACTCTAGTATGAAGCCTATTGATCAATCTTAGGGACCTTTAAGGCCTTGCCCATCTTTGAATGAAAGTCTTTTACTCTTTATTTTGAGGTTGAGCAAGATTTGGGGTCTACAGCAGCCCCCCCCCCCTTCACCTGACTAGCCGACTATTGGCTCAATATGCCAAAAGGATCGGCTGGAGGGTGAAGGAGTTGACCCTCTTGCCTAGTTGTCCTTTGGTTGCTTACCTTATCGTGGTAGCTGACCTTCTGGACACTGAATGTGATCCTCCGGGATGCTCCTTTGATGCGGTAGCTGACCCCTTCGGTTGTAAAGTCTGGTTTAAGCCCCCTTTTGTAAGGCTTGATGAGTACGCACCCCCCATCTGGTTTGATGAGTACGAACCCCCGTCTGGTTGTTGTAAAACTTTCAGGCCACTTCGTAGGACTGGATGAGTATGCAACCTCATCTGGTTTGGCGAGTACGAACCCCCGTCTGGTTTGTAAGTCCACTTTGTAGGACTGGTGCGGCTTACTGATTTTGTTCATGCACAATGATCTTGCCTGTGTGCAGATCTTTGTCTTCGGGACCTTCCTTGTCACGAAGTTGTGGTGGCAGCTTACTGCTCTGGCTCATGCGCCGACTCCATGGGGAGTGATTCTTGTTTTGATAAATGTTTTTTACTTTTTGTAGTTATTCGGTGCATTAGGGATTCTTTTGATTTTTGGCTTTTTCCAATAGTCATCCAGCTTGTTGATTGCTGGGGATTTTTTGTTAAATGCCTCTAAAGTAGGCAGGAATTCACAGGGGATTATAATGCCTCTAAGTAGGCAGATGCTTCATCGGAAGTGAAGGCTTTAGGTTGAATTGTTTTGCCTCTGAACAGGCTGATGTTCCTCTTGGTGATGTTGGCTCTTTGCTTGCCAGGTTTTGCCTATACGTAGGCGAACGACTCGTTGAGGATGGGTCTTTGAAAATGGCCTTTGTGGTAGGGTCGTTGGGGATAGGTTCTTTTCTCTCTCTTTTTTGGTTGATCCATTGGGGACTTGATTAACTTCTCGATGGTCAAATTTTGGTTGCCTTCTGGGGAATGGAGTCTTGGCTCCTTGATTGTATTGATGATAGGCTTTTGTGTAGCCTTTATTATGCTTTGATGATGGTGGAAAATGGGTGAATCTTCTTGATGACTCATTGTGGCAGTGATGGTGAGTTATGCGAAGATATTTTTGTTTGCCTCTGGAGTGGTAGATGATTCGCTTGGGGATTGAGCCTTTCCGTCGACTTTGTTTTGGTTTGAGAGTTTCCTTCCCTTTATTTGGTGGAAAGATGGTAGTTATAGCTTATTTGGTTCCGGAAGCTCTTGGTTAATTTCACCTTTTTCCGCGGCTTATTCTTTTTTGTCGCGATTTGAAATTTGACTTTTTCAGAATGATGCATGTGCCTTTTTATTTTCTAGTTTCTTTCATGCACGCAGGCTCTTTCTTTTTTGGGGATCCGCAGGGGATTAAGGGTTTTCTTTTTTATGATCCACTAGGGAATTAGTTGACTTCCTCGGGATCCGATTTTGATGTTGATGTGAGTTGACCTTGTGAAGATCTTATTCCACTGGATGGGAATTTCTTATTCTTCCTTTTTGTAGATATTTTGGTATGATCTGCTAGGGAATTTTATTCGGCCCTCTCTATTGTGGCCTTTCTCGGTCATCTGTTGGAGATGAAGAATTTTCTTTCTCTTCTTTTCTTGTTGGACCCTTGAGGGTATGGAGGTTTTCCTCCTTTAACCGTTGATGATGGTGAGCTTTCGTGAACCATTTACTCTCCATTGGGGAATATGGCAGAGACTTTGAGTGAATGTGCTTGATGACTCATGTGATGGCGATGTTGAGCCATGGGGTAATTTTTGTTTTGCCTTTGGAGTAGGCAAGGATCCGCTTGAGGATGATCAAACCTTTTCATTGGCTTTTTCTTTTCTGATGGTTGTGCCTTCTTTTTATTGGGTAAAAGAATGATGACTAGGCTTTGGCTTCTGGAAGCTTCTTATTTCTTCTAAGCTATTTGATGATGACAACTCGCTTTTCTTTCTTAAGGGAGAGCAATGTTTGGAGACTTCTTATTTGTGCCTTCTTTTTCTAGGGTAGAAGGATGGTAGTTGGAGCTCTTAATTTTTGGAAGCTCTTATTCTGCTGAGTCGCTTGATTGATGACTTGCTCTGTTTTCTTGAGGGGGAGATTTATGCGAAGATTTAGCCTGGGTGCTTCCTGCTTTCAATCACAAACATAGAGCTAGTCTTCTTACATGCATGATGTGTATGCATACTTGCATTTATTAAGATGATGTGTATGCATACTTGCATTTATTTCCCCTCTTGGTTTTTTCATTTATGAAATGATGTGATATGAATGATACAACTTTGTCAAAAATCTTTTTTATTGAATTTCATTATGAATGAGTTTTATTTTTACCCTCTTATTTGTTTTATTACCCCTTTATCTCTTATGTCGGTCCACGTGGCTACTTAGCTTACAAAGAACCTGAAACCAAGCTAGTTAAAATGTGAACTATCCGAGATAAGGGTGTTTATTATGAAAATGTTTTTTTTTTTGTGATTTTTGTTTTATGTTGTATGGTTATGCAATGCAACAAACAAATGCAGCAAACAAATGCATAAACAATTCACTCATCCGCGAACTGTGAGATGACGTTTAATCACGAGGTAGGGGTATCCTGCAGAAGAGTGCGCATTCAAGGTAGTTCTAAATATCCTCACCAAGGCCAGGTCCCCAAGGCGCCCCCATTATAGGGTCCCCACTCTTCCAGCCCTCAGACCATGCATGGCACTAGGGCCTTGTCAGTCTTTAGGCCAAAAGAGGAAGGTTATCACCTTGAGTGGTGGTTTCCGACCATACTGGTGGGCTCATGGCCCTCACTACGGCAAATCGTACAATGTCACCCACTCCCTAAGCCTATCCCACTTGCTCCCGAGTATAGGGGGAACTGTTGTGTGTAAGGGTTTGTGTACAATTATTATTTCAAACAATTGCATAAAGTAAGCATACAACAGTTATTAAAGCCAAGCAATAAATCATGTTATAAAAGCAAGAAAGGGTAAAAGTGTAATTTCAAGTTTTTACTTCTTAAACTAGTACATCACTAAATGGGATCAACTCTCTAGCTTCCCCAGTGAAGTCGCCATTTGTCATCGCCATCAAAAGAGGTGGTCGGAGCGACACGATGGTTTTGATGACTCGCATTTTTTAAAAGTGTGGTCATCTCCCTTAAGATGTCTAATAACCGAACTATCCTAAAGATGAGGTTTTCATAAATGGGTTATAGAGTCGCCACCAATATTTTTACCAAAAACATTGGAAAAGGAAAAGAAGGCGATGGTTTTTAAAATATTTTTACCAAAAACATTTGATCTTGACTGAGCAACATCTCATTTCAAAACATTCTTGCCTGAGTTTCTTATCGATTATCGAGTCATCTCCTATCAATTCCTCATGTAAGGCTCCTACTACTACTGAAGTTTATCTTAGTTCATGGAACTGGTTCTGTTTGACAACTCCGAGGTTATGATATCATTCCTTCAAAGTTCTAGTCATTCTGCAACAGAATTCCTCAATGACCTTGTAGGAATCTGAATCCTTGACTAGTCTAGTGTCCAACCAAGATCAAAATTCGATCAGCCTCGCTCTCCATTGGCTTGGAGGGATATCATCAATAGTGAATCAGGGTCCCCCATTTGGTTTTGAAGAAGCATTTATCTAGTAGGACCAGAGTTGACTTCTTCATCAGGAGAGACGTAGATGGGTTCATGCCTGACTTCTGATCTGGAGGTGTTGGTCATCAGAATTTGGTTTGTGTTCAGAGGAATATTCTGGAGGAGTTGGAGTTGTAGGAGTATCCATAAGAGTTAGAGTAGGACAAGGCTCTATAGTCATCTGAGAGTATGAATCTTGAGAGTCTTGGAAAACTGGGTCAAACAGGTCTTGTTTTTAGGTGAAGGTTGATCTTCAAAAGAAGATTCTAGAGAAGGTGTGACGACCTTCTTGCCTTTGTCTAGTTTTGGTGCTGATTTTGGTGGAGCTAGTCTAGGTCATGGTTTGTAAGTAGTGGCTATAAGCAATGTCCAGGAAGTTTGTGGTGATGACCGGAAATATAGAGACGAGTTCTGGAAGAGGAGTTGGTTGGATATGAAGTAAATAGGGATGAATAAGGATCTTTCTCTATTTTATGTTGTTTGACTTTTGCCTCAATATAATTGTCCATTTCCTGGATTTGGGCCTTGAGCCTTCTGATATCTTTTTCTTTAGCGTGAGATCGCTCTCCAAAAATGGTGTTTTTCCAATCTTCTTCTAACCTTGAGAGTTTTGAGAAAAATTGTTTGTAGTACTTTCTCAGAGTGGAGTTGAGATGTTGGAGTTTATCATCAGCTCCTCAAGGTATTGTAGACCACAAATCTTGCCTGGACTCCTAATAAAGCCGAAGATCGCCCATTCCAAAGATGGTTAAGACCTTATCAAGTCCCTAGTAGATTGTTCTAGGTTCCATTTAGGATAGGAAGGGTTTTTAGAGGCATTAAAAATCGGGAAATCCGCCAGAGACAGCAGATGGTCGTCCAGAACAGGTGGATGGCCGTCCAGAGCAAGCAGACGGTCGTCCATGACAAGCAGACGGCCGTCCATGGCAACTTTAAGGCCATGGATGGCCTTCCACTTAGCTTGGACAGTCGTCCACACTACATGGACGGCCGTCCATGGCCACTTTTTGCCTTGGACAGCCGTTCGCTTTGTCCAGACGGTCGTCCGCCTTTTCCAGGCCTGAATCCCTATAAATAGGGGCCTCATTCCTCCGAAAATTCACACATTAGCACTCCTCCACTCTCTTGGGAGCTTTTTGGCACTTAAGAGTGACCCTGAGCATTATTCCGGGGTTCGAGGGAGCTTTCCGATTTCCGTTAAGGTTGAAATCGGTTAAGGAGGTCTCTCTTTGAGGCATCCAGCCCTCGGTTGAGTGACTTTTCTTTGTTTTGCAGAGAGGAGCGTGCTTGTAGAGTGCGGGGACTGCCAAAAAGCGTCCTCATGTTTTAGAAGAGTTAATATAAAGCTCGCTTCGAAGATTTCTTCTCTATTCTTTGTCTCTTTTACTGCTTTCTTTATCGCTTTCTTTGTGTGCATTAGATAGTAGAGACATGTAGATATTTAAATTTTGCAAGTAGATCAAATAATAGGGTAAAAATGTAATTTCTTTAAGTATTTATTTTCTAAGTTAGTCCATCATAGGGAACCCGAAAGGGGCGTTGTGGGGGTGCTAACACCTTCCCCACACGTAACTAACTCCCTTACCCGACTCTGGTTGTAATGGCCAAAGTTGGTTTTTTCTAAAACCACTGCCTCTTCTTTTTTTACCTTTTTCAGTGTTTAAGGTTAAAACACTGGTGGCGACTCCTCGAACCTATTCGAAAACCTCGCCCTTAGGTCTAGCTCGGTTATCGGACGGCCTAAAGGCGTTGAACCGTTTCTTTCAAAGAAAACGCGAGTCAATTAAAAACCATCGCGTCGCTCCGACCGCCTCTTCTGACGGCGGTGACAGATGGCGACTCCACTGGGGAAGCTAGAGAGTTGATCACATTTAGTGATGGACTAGTTTAGGAAATAAAAACTAGAAATTACACTTTTACCCTTTCTTGTTTTTATAACATGCTTTACTGTTTGGCTTTAATAATTGTTGTATGATTATTTTCTGCAATTGTTTGAAATAAAACTGTACACAACCTTTGCACACTATAGTCCCTCTATACCCGGGGGCAAGAGAGAATACACATAGGGAGTGGGTGCCAAGTACGGCCGACCGTGGTATGTGCCATAGTGCCTGCAGGTCGTTGTCGGAACCCACCACTCAAGGTGATAACTTTCTTTTTCTTGGTCTAAGAACGTCGATACGGATATCCGTGCATGGTTCGAAGACTCGAAAATTGAAGGGTCCCTATAATGGGGGAACCTTGGGGGCCTGGCCTTGGTGAGAACAGTTAGAACCTACCTTTGCCTATGCACTTTTCTACAAGAAACCCCTACCTCGTAATTAAAACGCCACTCTGTTCGCAGATGAGTGAATTGTTTGTGCATTCGTTTGTTGCATTTGTTTGTTGCATAGCATAATCATACAACAGCAAATAAAAAAAATATATAAAACAAAATCTCAAAAAATATTTTCACAATAAACACCCTTATCTCGGACAGTCTTGAAAGTGATGAAGATCTTATTGAAATAATTTGGCAAAGATCTTATTGATTTGATGAAGTCAAAGATAAAGTCAAAAGTCAACTTTGCAGCGGTCAACAAGTCACTTAGATAAAAGAGTAGAAGGATTAGTGTGTCTACAGAATGCTTAGGTAAAATCATTTTATCTTTTCTGCTGCATGAAGGTTCTTCACTTAAATGATTTTGCAAAATGCCTCTAAAATCGTTTTAAACAATTAAAAACAAAGCATTTTAACAAAACCTTTCTTAATAATGTGTTTAACTGATAAAGTTTTAAAAGAACCGATTAAAATCACTTAGAATGTTCAAAGAAGTGCTTTTACAGTATTTTAATCGATACAAATTGCTTTTATTCGATTAAAACCATTTAGAACCCATTATGATCGATCAGAATACAAATATGACCGATCAGAATCAGATGTGATCGATCAGATTTGAATTATGAGCGATGAGAATTTTTTCAATCGATTAAAACACGTTTCAATCGATTAAAACCACTTAAAGGGTCAGGATGATCGATCAGAATGCAATTATGATCGATCAAAATCAGTTATGATTGATCAGAATTGAGTTATGACCGATTAGAACTATTTTAATCGATTAAAACACGTTTCAACCGATTAAAACAACTTGGAAAAATTATGTACAGAGTTTTAATCGATTAAAACCTATTTTTATCAGTTAAAATAACTTGAAAAGTTTTATAAGAAAGTTTTGCAGTATTTCAATCGATTGAATCGCGAAACAATCGATTAAATAAACTTAGAAGATTTTTTGTAAAGTGTTTTAATTGATATAAACGTTGTCGTATCAGTTAAAACAAATCTGTTAAAGAATCAAGAACGTATCAATGGATTGAAAGGACTTTTAACAGATTGAAACGACTATTTCAACAGATTAAAACAAACTTTTAACAGATTAATAAATGCAGCAGTTTTGAAATTCTCTTTAAAATGAGAGTTGCTTAAAACTTTTTACATATCAGTTTTTACACATCCTTAAGCAATCACTCAAGCAACTTTAGCACACTTTTTCAAGAAAGATTCGTGGCTGTTTTTGAGAAGTTCTTTTCAAATCTTTCTTGAGGCATATTGCTTTTCTTTGAAGAAGAAACTCACTGCAGATTTGGATAAACTGGTTTGAGCTTTCTAGTTTCTTCTTTGTCAATTCTTTTTCATTCGTTTGTATTGTTTGGTGCCTGGAATTTGGGCATTGGTTTCTCTGCAGCTGGAATTTGGTTGTAGAGGTTGTCAAGAACTGAAATTTGGTTCTTGGTGAAAGGTTAGGTGTTGGTGCCTGGAATTTGGGCACTGGTTTCTCTGCAGCTGGAATTTGGTTGTAGAGGTTATCAAGAACTGGAATTTGGTTCTTGGTGAGAGGTTGAGTGCAGGAACTGGAATTTGGTTCTTGTGATAGATTAGGTGTAAGATTGTTGAATCTGTAAAACATTTAATCTAGTGGAACCCAACTGGAATTTGGCTGGAGACTGGACGTAGCCCTGGTATTGGGTGAACCAGTATAAAATACCGGTGATATCTTCCTTAACCTTTCTCTCATTTAAATTCAGTTGCTGCGCTTATTTTAATTGATTGCTTTGTGATTCAAGAATAGATTAGTAAACTTAATTTTCGAATTGGATAATCTGTGATTTGCGAAAAACTTTCAAAAGATCAATTCACCCCCCCTCTTGATCTAAAACTACTTTTCTAACAAGTCTTCCTTTTAGCTAGCCTGGTTTTAGGTTCTTTGTAAGCTAAGTAGCCACGCAGTCCGACAGAAGAGATAAGGGACGCTAAAACCATTCTTTCGCAATAAAACACTTTTATCTCGGACAGTCTGCCTTTTAGCTAGCCTAGTTTCAGGTTCTTTGTAAGCTAAGTAGCCACGCAGTCCGACAGAAGAGATAAAGGGCTAAAAAACAAAAAATAAATAAATCAAAATAACTGCCATAATGAGAGGAAATCAGGCCTTTTTCATGTTGTTAAGCATCGAATCCATCATACAGGTAGTTTTATTATTCTTCAAAAAAAAAATCTATATAGAAAAATCATGTACCATATAGAAAATAAAACATGATAATATTTAGAAAAAGCAAACACTTTCATGCATACGAAAGCATCAAACTCATACCATGCATTTTCTATCATTTTTTAGAAAATGGAGGGATCAGGCAGTAAATAGTTGGGAAAAGTGGATATTCCCCGATACCGTATTGAGAAGTTGGAGCAGTTATGCGCGCTTATGCCATCAGAAGTTCAATCCGACTTCGAGAGATCTTACGGACGCATTTTGGACCTCTTGAAAATATCTGTTGACCACGCGTTCGTCAGGGTCCTGATCCACTTCTGGAACTCCAGATTGCACTGCTTCGAGTTCCCTCAGTTTGATTTGGTTCCGACTTTGAAGGAGTACGAACTAATGATTAGATGGCCCAAGTCAGCTGGGGTATACATTAGCCAGGGGGCCTACGTCTCAGTGAACAAGGTCGCTCATCTCATCCGATTACCACTTCCACAGTCTACCCTGAAAGGAAAAGGGAGCATTCAGGGGTGGAAGATATCACTTTTAGAGGACCACTTATCCTCTTTGGCTGAAAAAGGAGATTGGCTCACATTCAACAAGACTCTGGCATTAATTATGTTTGGGACCTTTTTATTCCCTTTCCATAACGACGCCGTAGATCACGCCGCAATGAATGCCTTCTTTGCTTGGGACGTTAATTTGAAAAGTCCCGTGCCTGCGCTTCTTGCCGACACCTTGCTATCAGTAGAATTCTGTCATCATAAGCAAGGAAAAACACTCCATTGTTGTTCTGCATTGTTGTTTGTTTGGGGTATCACTCACTTCTATGCTTCAAATCACATGGGATCATTCCCAGACCCGTTAAGGAGCTTCTCAAAGATCCCCCTCCATCATCGTGGCGCCATGGAGTGGAAGATTGAATTGGAGCACTGGAACATAGATCAGATATCTTGGGCATGCCCTTGGTTCCGACCTGGCCCTGTTCTCATCCAATGCAGAAATCATCCTAGTGTACCATTATTGGGCCTCAGGGGTTTCATAGCTTATTCTCCGAAGATAGCTCTGAGGCAGCTCATGAGAACCCAGACCACCCCAACACAGGAAGAAATCGGGGGATTGTGTTTCTTCTGCAATTCTAACAACTTCAAGGACGCTTCCGCGATTCGAAAAGCATGGGAGAGACCAGTCTATGAGGGGGACGAAGAGCTTGGCAGAGCTCGAATAGCAGTTTCCAGTGATTTTGAGGAATGGAGGTGTCGCCGCCGTCTAAAAAGAGAAGAGGCGGTCGGAGCGACGCGATGGTTTTGACCCTTTTGATTATCGCGTTTTTTATAGGTGGTTACAACGCCTTTAGGTTGTCCGATAACCGGGCTAACCTAGGGGCGAGGTTTTTGAAAGGGCGTCATTGGGTTGTCCCATAACTGGGCTAACCCAAGGACTAATTTTGTAGGGTTCTGTGGAGTCGCCATCGATGTTTTTACTAGAAACATCGGGAAAGGGGTTTTAAAAGGCGTTGGTTTTTGAAAACCAACTTTGGTCATTAGAACCAGAGTTGGGTAAGGGAGTTAGTTACGTGTAAAGGAAGTATTAGTTCCTTTACTATGCCCCTTTCGGGTTCCCTATGATAGGCCAACTACTTTGTTAATAAATAAACCGAAAAAATATGCTTTTGCCCTTTTTATTTTGCGGAATTTAAAATTATGACTACATGGCCCTAATCTATTACATAATTTAAAATTAAAGCAGTAAAAGTAGAGAGGGAGAATTTAAACCTCTGAAGCAAGCTTTCTTTTTTATTTCTTTAACAAAGATGAGTGCTTTTTGGCAGCCCCTCACTCTACACGACGCTGGAAACTCTTCTAGACGTCGAAAAAGCGCTCACAAAGGCACTTAGAAGCTCCGAAAATGCGTCGGAGGGATTCTAGAGAGAAGTTTTTGGAGAGAAGGGAGAGCTAAAGTTGTGTGGTGTGTGGAAATGAGGGGGGGAGAGCCCCTATTTATAGGTTTTCACGCCTGACAGTGGCGAGACCGCCGTTCTCGTCTGACAGGGTCGAGACCGCCGTCTCGCCAAACGAGACCGCCATCTCGTCCTTCGCAGGTGGCGAGACCGCAGTCTAGGAAAGCGAGACCGCCGTCTCGCCACTTTCTTGAGGCGAGACGGCGGTCTCGTCCCAAAAAGGCGAGAAAACTTATTTTTGTGCAGAAAATCCTTCCTATCCTAGTATGGGGCCTAATAGTCTCTCCTAGTGGCTTTTTAGGCTTCGTCCATCTTCAAATAGGAGGTCTTCTACTCTTTATTTGGAGGTCGGGCAAGATTTGGGGTCTACAGCTGCCCCCCCTTTACCTGACTAGTCATCTGTTGGCCTGTTGTGCCAGACAGATTGACAGGAAGGTAAAGGAGTTGACCCTCTTGCCCGGTTGCCCTTCAGATGCTCCGTCTTGCGGCGGTTGATCTTCTGGGGAAAATGCTGTGTTGTGCACCTCTAGGATACTACTTCTGACGTAGTCGATCCCTTTGGTTAACACGTGGTAGAACCTTAGGATAATCCTTCTGATGGTAGCCGATCCTTCGGTTGATGGGTATAAACCCCCCATCAGGCTGGTAGTTGCAGTCCGTTGTGTGGGACTGGATGGGTATGAACCCCCCATCAGGCTGGTAGTGCGACTTACTGATCTGGCTCGAGCGCAGATCAGGCGCATTGCGTGCGCAGGTTGATAGGTATAAACCCCCTATCAGGCTGGTACAGTCCACTGCGTAGGACTGGTGGTAGTGGCGGCTTACTGTTCGGGTGGCCCATGCGTCGGTCAAGCACTCCTTGTGTGCTGGTTGATAGGTATGAACCCCCTATCAGGCTGGTATAGTCCACTGCGTAGGACTGGTGGTAGTGGCGGCTTACTGCTCAATCGCTCATGCGCCGGCTCCTTGGGGAGTGATTTCTATGGTTGGTAGATGTACTTGGACCTTTCTGAATGGTCATCTGGGTTGTGCCGGGGATTTTGTGGGTGCTCATCCACCTTGCTTGTTTGCTGGGGATTCTTTTGTTCGACTTTTGCTGACTAGTAGGATGAGTCTTTTTTGTTCGTCTTTGATTTGGTAGTCAAAGTTTTGTTGGTTGAGGGGATGGCTTGTCTTAATCCTGCCTTTTTCTCGCGGTTTTATCTCTTTTTTCTCGCGATTTAGGATTTTGGCTTTTCTTATTGAGCGTATGCCTTTTTCCTTTTTAAGCTTTTTTGTTTTACGCTAGCTTTTGCAAAGGGTGGCAAAGAGATGCATGAAATAAAATTTTATTTATGGGGAAATTTTATTACAACCACTTTTATTTAGGCAAGTACCATCCCTAAGGGCTATCCTCTGGAGATGATCCACGGGCGAATTGCTGGTAGAGGTGATACCGGAAGTCTGCTTGCTCCCGGACTTCGTCGCGGTATTCTTGCTGGAATGTTGTCCATTCCTGCCGAATCACCTGCTGATGCTGGTACATCTCCTCTTGTCGGGTATGGTAGGCTTCTTGCTGCACCGTCATTTGGTCGAACTGCCGGCGCAGATCGTTCATGTTGCGGTTCATGCCGGCGAAGTCGTCCGTGTACGGTGGTGGTTGTTGTTGCTGCTGCTGCTGCTGCTGCTGGAATTCGGGGGGCGTGGGGATATCCTGCATCGCCACCAGCCCCTGGAGATCTAATCCGAAATCCAGTGTGGGATGGAGGGCCAATTGGGTCCCTCGATGTATCAGCATTCCCATGCTGACCAGGACTGACCCATTGATGGTCTCGGGTCGCAAGTTGGAGGCCAGCTCTTCCCGGCCAGGGCACCCCCATCTTTCTGCCAGGGGAGTGATGAGGGGAGCCACGAGGACAGCCCCCGTGGCTCTATTCCCGAAGTCCTTGAGGGCTCTCAGGAAGAAGTAGCTGGGGTTGCAGCGCCGCTTTTGGCTCATGCAATAAAGTACGAAGAGGTCAGGGAGGGAGACCTTGCCCTGACTCTCTTTCCTCCCATGGATTGTTCCTGCCAGCAGCTTGTGGCAGATGCGGAGTGTTGGGGGCAGCGCGGAGCCCCTCATCAGCGTGGGCAGCGTGGTGGCTCCTATGAGCTCATGCCACATTTCGGCGGCAGTGAGGTTGGTGGGCCGGGAGCAGATGGCCTCACGGTATCCCTGGGTCAGTGTGTCCTCGGGCCGGACGAACCCGATGGCCATGTTGAACTCGTTGAGGGTGGTGGCCTGGTATCTTCCACCCATGAAATAGGTCACCATCTTAGTAGGCTGCAGGCCCGGGATCGTGGAGGGGACCTCGGAGTAGGAGACCGAAGCTAAGAATTCCAGTACCGCTTGTGGGTACACATGTGTAGGTGGTGGCTACAACAGAAAGCCCCACCCGATGCTGTCTATGTGGGCTCGGACGTCGTCCTCCCACCCAAATTCAGCCAGGATGCTGAAGTCAAGTCTAAACATCGGGTGCCACTGATAAGTCCGGATGTTGTCGAGGCGGGCCTGGTGCTGAGGCGACAACTAAGAGGGATCCTGGGGTGGCAGTGCCGCAGAACTGCTAGCGCCGGCAGTGATCCTTCTCTTTCTGGAAGCGCTTCTACCAAACATTCTGACTAGGGGGGCTTGGGAGTGCAAGATATGAGCAATGGAGGTTCTGGAGGCAAGGAGAGTTGTGAAGAACCTCCCAAGCGCGCCCCCTATATATAGGAAAATTTTCCAATTCGAGACCGCCGTCTGGGAAGGCGAGATGGAGGTCTCGTGTCTCCTCCAAGTCGAGACGGCAGTCTGGACCATCGAGACGGCGGTCTCGACGTTGGGCTTAAGCGAGACGGCGGTTTCGCTGAGCGAGACGGCAGTCTCGTTTTCGCCTGAGTCGAGACGACGGTCTGGTTGGTCGAGACGGCGTTCTCGCCTTATCGGGTAACCGAGACGGCGGTCAGGGAGAACCAGACGGCGGTCTCGAATTACGGAAGTTTTTTTTTTTTTTTTTGAAAGGAAAATAGGACCTGGTTCAAAAACATTTTTATGCATGCAGTATTTTCATGTTTGATGTCCTATAATGCCTATTTTGATTAAGTTTTCAGAAGGATTTAACCGACGTGTCTCGTTGCACTGAATGCCCTCTGATTTGTTGTGTTTACATTTGGTTGTACCATGCCGGACTTCTTGTGACCGAAGGATAATTTTTTCGTTCTTTTTTTTTTTCTTTTGTAGCACACTCTTTGTCATGTAGTGCCCCTTTTTATTTGCTTTAGGGATTTCAATCCTCTTGTTGACTATACGCCTCCATATTCCCAAATTAATTATTAGAATATTGATGTGAGGGTCAAGAGAAAAGAAACAAAGAGGCAAATTTCAATGGCTTGTGTTTTAGAGGGTTAATTTTTATTGATAGAGTTTTTGTAAGCATGGTTGGCTAGGGTTAGGCCTAGGTGTTTAAGCTTTGTCTAAGCAAACAACTTTTCTCTTCTTTTTTTTTTGTATTTTGCGCTCTTTGGTTTTATCTCCATTGCTTTTAATGGCTAGTTGATTTCCCTAGATCGCCCTTTGGGTTTTCGAACTAGGATACTATGTTTTGTCCCTAACTTTTGTCTAGGTTCCTTCTTTTTGTAATTTTTGGAGAATCCTAGTGGACCTTATTTTGTAACCCTAACTTTTGCCTAGGCTACCCTTTATTTTTGTTCGGGTATCCTACCGGGTCGACCCTATCTTTTGCGTAGCCCCCTTAGTGGGTTTCCTATCGGGTAGTTTGCCCTTTTCTTTGGCCTTTGGCTTCTCTGGGCTTTTCTTTTCTTTTTTGTGGATTTATTTTTTTGTTCACAGTATTGGCGAAGCATGACTTTCTTTTATGGTGAGGTAAAGTCTTATTTTTATGTGCTTCTAATCGACTAGCTTGATGATAATAGCAATGGTAAATCTTGATTATTTGAATGCGCTGTTTATTCTTCTTCTTTTTTCGTTTACTTAGACAGGGTTATTTATGTGGTCTAGTCAGAAATAGAAAGAAGAGAAGCAGATAGTAAGAATTATTCTTTATTAATTAATAAGGGAATATGTGCCCTGAAATGTCCGGGGGTCGGGCTATCCCCAGGGGATAATCTCTAACAATCCTGGGGTTTACATCCCTTAAACGAAGAAAAAGATTTCCTAATGACTAAGGTGGCTCTTGACGCTTGCACCCCTCCACTTCGGAAAATTTGCTTGAGTGTGCGGAGGGGAGACTTCCCTTTTCTTCTTTCTGCTCGGCCCTTAGTAGGGTCATATCCTAGGCCATACTTGCAAGGATTGTCTTTGAATTCCGGGGTTCCCTCATGCCTTGGGAATCCGCCCCGGTCCTTGGCCAGGATGGTAACCATGCTTCAACATCATGCGGGCTACCTTTGTGTTTTTGGGAAGTCGCTCTATGCTGGCAATTTCGAGCGCTTGAAAAGATGTTTCAAGGGCCTCTTCGACCGCATCCACATAAGGTCGGGTGGACGGTCCACCGATCGGGATATCGTCTTCTGCTTGGACCATGACCAGGTTTGTCGTCTACTATGAACTTGACTTTCCGGTGGAGCGTTGAAGGTACCGCCTTAGCGTCATGAATCCAAGGCTCGCGAGGAGACGACTATATGCTTGGAGTAATATCCATTACATGGAAATTGACGTCAAAGATAGTGGGTCCGACTTGAATTGGCAAATTGACCTCCCCCACTACTTCTCGTTTGGACCCGTCGAAGGCTCGAACGATGGTGCTGCTTGGGTGCAGACGGGTTCCTTGGATAGTCAACTTGTCTAACGTGCATTTGGGCATCACGTTCAAGGATGACCCGTTATCCATAAGAAATTTGGCGATGAGGTATTCCTTGCATTTGACTGAGATGTGCAAGGGCTTGTTATGGTTTGACCCCTCGAGGGGGAGTTCTTCCTCTGTGAAGGTGAGGTGATCGCTTGTTGTAATGTGACCGACGATCCTCTCAACCTTTTCTTGGGATATTGTATGAGGCACGTGCGCTTTGCTCAAGACCTTCAGCAGGGCGTTTCTATGCGGTTCCGAGCTCAATATTAAAGATAATAATGTTATCTTTGCAGGTGTGCGATTGAGCTGGTCTATAATGGAATACTCGCTTTGCCTTATAAACTGGAGTAATTCCTCTGTCTCCTCCTTGGATTCCTTATTTTCTTTTTCTTCTTCGGTCTTTTTATTTTTTCCTTTATTTTGGAGGACATCTTCCTGTGTGTCCTTGGGGGAGTAGATTCTTCCACTTCTAGTTGTGCCCCCAATGCCGGCTATATTTGTTATTTCTTCTTTTATTGGTGAAGATTCCCCATATCTCCACGGTACAGCTTTATTTGATTCGTAGGGGAAAGGACGTGGCATAAATATTCGCACTGGTGTCCTTGCCCCCTCTTCTTTATTCTTGAGGACCAACGGCCGAGGCTTATTTTCCTCTTGCGGCGAGTCGACCGTTCGGGTAAGCTTTATTAGGAGTGGCTTTCTCTCCATTCTTCTGATTTGGAAGAAGTGTTAGTTAATCCTTCCTTTTTATTATCTTATTTATTAAGTGTGAAGGAGGGGAAATTTAAATATGCAAATGAATGTTTATGCATGCAAGTAGACAGTCATTTGAATAAAGAAGATTTTATTTATTCGACAGAAGGTGTACATTCCCCTATTCTATACTGCGAAGCAACTTTTGGCAAAAGCGGAAAACTTTAAAGAAACCCACAGGCGGGTCTTGATCCCTCTGTAGTTCTCTCTCAGCTTCCCGAACGTGACGAGCAAGTGCTTCGCTCTGCTTGCGGACCGCCTGGATCATGTCTTCACTGTACTTTTGAGCCTCTTTGATCTTCGCCTCTTGATGAACGACCAAGGCTTGTAGTTCATCGAGCTTCTCAATGGCTCGGTCTTTCTCTTGTAGTACTTGGCCGTACTGAGCTAGCCCATCTCTTTCTTTGCAGCATAGCTCAGCGAGACTTCTGTTGAGTCTCCGGTTGGCCTCTCGCTCTTGGCGGATTCTAACCGAGTCTTGATGAGCTCTTGCGACAACTCCTTGATCGTTTGAGCCTGCTTTGATGATTCGGCCTCAAGGCATGCTGACTTAGCGGTTATCTCCTGTAGTCGGCTATCCGAACTGGTTCTGGCAGTTTTGGATGCCCGGATAGCTTGTTCGTTGGAGTCAGCACACTGGTCCTTGAGGCGCTCTATTTCATGATCCTTTTTCTTGCCTTGCCTTTGCAGACCGTCTATTGTGAGGATAGATTCTTGCTCTCTTTCCTCAAGGGCCCTCATCTGGGCTCCCATGATTTCTATCCTCTGGGTTAAGGCATCAATCTGAGCCTGTAGCCCTTCATTATTGGCGCTCGTAGTAGGTGTGGCGGATGGTTGAGCCATCCCTCTTCTCTTTCTCCACGCCTCGTAGTCACTGGTGACAGCCACCCGAGCTTTTCCTAGCTCTCTGTCCCCCATATAGACTGGCCTCTCCCATGCTTTTCTCACAGCTAGTGAGTTGGCGATTGTGCACGGGTCTCCAAAGAAGCACAGTCCTCCGAGCTCCCCTCGGGAAATAGTAGTTTGGGTCCTCATGAGCTGCCTCATAGCTACTCTAGGTGAGTAGGCTATGCAACCCCTGAGTCATATCAAGGGTATGCTCGGATAGTCCCCACATCTGATGAGAACTGGGCCGGGTCGGAACCAAGGACAGACCCAGGATAAACTATTGGCGTCCTTTTGTTCCCACTCGTCCCTCCATTCTGAAGTCAGGCGTCGTTGGAGGGGGATCTTGGAGAAGCTCCTTAAAAGGTCGGGGAATATCCCCATGTGGCTGGAGGCGTAAAGGTGCGTGGCGCTCCACACAAATAGTAATGAAGAGTAGCAGCGGAGTGTTTTTCCCTGCTTCTGGTGGCAGAATTCCACCGAGAGCAGGGTGTCGGCAAGAATTGCAGGCAGGGGACTCTTCGAGTTCACGTCCCAGGCGAAGAAGGCGTCCATGACGGCTCGATCTATCGTGTCGAAGTGGAAGGGGAACAAGACCGTTCCAAAAATTATGAGTGCCGGGGTTTTGTTGAAGGCGACCCACTCGCCCTTTCGACCAGTGTAGGACAGGTGGTCTTCTAGCATTGATACTTTCCAACCTTGGGTGTTCCCCTTCCTTATTAGGGTACTCTGCCGGAATGGTAGCTGAATAAGGGCAGTGACTGGTGCTGCAGGAGTATATGCCTCGTGGCGGACATGGACCCCGGCTGATTTAGGCCATTTCAACATGGTCTCATACTCCTCTAATGTAGGCATCATGTCGAACTGCGGGAATTCGAAACACCGCATATTGGAATTCCATAAGTGGATTAGTGCCCTTAGGAACACCTGATCGACACAGATCTTTAGAAGGTCTAAAATCCGTCCATAGGATTTTTCAAAGTCAGCGCGGACCTCCGATGGCATTGTCGCGCTTAGCCGTTCCAACCTTTCAGTATGGAAACAGGGAATATCCACCTTCTTTGGCTGTCTACTTGTCCCCTCCATTTCTAAAACCAAAATGCATGTTTGATGAAAAGGATGCTTATTTGAATGAATGTAAGTGTTTATTTTCTTATTTTAATGTTTTTCTATATGATGTATGGTAATTGCGTGTATTTTTTATTGAAGAATAAACTATCTATATGAATGTTTTATGAGTGTAATATTTTTGGGACCAGGTCTTATTTTGGAAACGGATTTTTTATTTTGATGTTGATTTGATTATTTTTATTTGTTTATTTTATAGCCTTTTATCTCTTCTGTCGGAACTGCGTGGCTACTTAGCTTGCAAAGAACCTGAAACCAGGCTAGCTAAAAGGCAGACTGTCTGAGATAAAATGTGGCTTTATGCGAAAGAATATTTTAGCGTCCCTTATCTCTTCTGTCGAAACTGCGTGGCTACTTAGCTTACAAACAACCTGAAACCAGGCTAGCTAAAAGGCAGACTGTCCGAGATAAGGGTGTTTATTTCTGAAAATATTTTTGGTTTTTTGTTCTGTTGTTTGTTTATGCTATGCAATAGACAAATGCAGCAAACATATGCGCACACAATTTGATCATCCGCAAACAGGCGAGATTTCGTTTATATCACGAGGTAGGGTTTTCCTGCAGAAAAGTGCATTGGCGAGGGTTAGTTCTAACTGTTCTCACCAGGCTAAGGCCCCCAAGGTGCCCCCATTATAGGGTCCCCACTCTACAGCCGTCCGACCATGCTTAGCACTAAGGCCATAGTCAGTCTTGTTGCCAAAAGAGGAAGGTTATCACCTTGAGTGGTGGTTTCCGATCACACAGGTGGGCTCAAGGCCCTCACTACAGCGAACCGTACTTGCCACCCACTCCCTATGGATTTCTCACTTGCCCCCGGGTATAGAGGGAATTGTTGTGTGCAAGGGTTTGTGTACAATTTTTATTTCAACCAATTGCGTAATTATAAACAAAAAACAGTTATTAAAGCCAAACCGTAAAACATGTTATAATACAAGTTAAGGGCATCCTTGGGTTTTCGAAAGGGCATCCTTGGGTTGTCCGATAACCGGGCTAACCCAAGGACTAATTTTGTAGGGTTCTGTGGAGTCACCACCGATGTTTTTACCGGAAACATCGGGAAAGGGGTTTTAAAAGGCGTTGGTTTTCGAAAACCAACTTTGGTCATTAGAACCAGAGTTGGGTAAGGGAGTTAGTTACGTGTAAAGGAAGTATTAGTTCCTTTACTACGCCCCTTTCGGGTTCCCTATGATAGGCCAGCTACTTTGTTAATAAATAAACCGGAAAAATACACTTTTGCCCTTTTTATTTTGCGAAATTTAAAATTTTGACTACATGGCCCTAATCTATTACATAATTTAAAATTAAAGCAGTAAAAGTAGAGAGGGAGAATTTAAACCTCCGAAGCAAGCTTTCTTTTTTATTTCTTTAACAAAAATGGGTGCTTTTTGGCAGCCCCTCACTCTACACGACGCTGGAAACTCTTCTAGACGTCGAAAAAACGCTCACAAAGGCACTCAGAAGCTCCGGAAATGCGTCAGAGGGATTCTAGAGAGAAGTTTTTAGAGAGAAGGGAGAGCTAAAGTTGTGTGGTGTGTGGAAATGAGGGGGGGAGAGCCCCTATTTATAGGTTTTCGCGCCTGACAGTGGCGAGACCGCCGTTCTCGTCTGACAGGGTCGAGACCGCCGTCTCGCCAAACGAGACCGTCGTCTCGTCCTTCGCAGGTGGCGAGACCGCCATCTGGGAAAGCGAGACCGCCGTCTCGCCATTTGCAGGTGGTGAGACCGCCGTCTCGTTTGACGAGACGGCGGTCTCGCCACTTGCCTGAGGCGAGACGGCGGTCTCGTCCCAAAAAGGCGAGAAAACTTATTTTTGTGACGAAAATCCTTCCTATCCTAGTATGGGGCCTAATAGTCTCTCCTAGTGGGTTGTTAGGCTTCGTCCATCTTCGAATAGGAGGTCTTCTACTCTTTATTTGGAGGTCGGGCAAGATTTGGGGTCTACAGGAGGAAAAATAGAGGGGTGCCACATCTATCCACTCCATTCCCCTCACCGTCAGCAAATGCAGAACTGCGAACCCGAGTCGATGCCTTGACCCAAAGGATAGAGGTTATGGGAGCCCAATTGAGAGGCCTTGAAGAAAAAGAATAAGAATCTATCCTTACCATCGATGGTCTGCAAAGGCACTGCAAGAAGAAGGACCAAGAGATAGAGCGTCTCAAGGACCAGTGTGCTGACTCCAACAAAGAGGTTGCCCGAGCATCTAAAGTTGCTAGAGCAGGCTCGGATAATCAAATCCAGGAAATAACGGCCAAATTAGCACACCTTGAGGCTGAATTGGCAAAGCAGGCACAAGCAACCAAGACAATACAACGAGACCTCGAAAGAACTCGGTCTGACGCACAACGAAAGAGGGAAGTCGCCCAAAGACTTAGCAGAGACTTGGTTGAGCTACGATGCAAGGAAAGAGACGGATGAGCTTAGTACAGCCAAGTATTGCAGGAAAGAGACCGAGCCCTTGAGAAACTTGATGACTTACAGGCATTGGTCATCCATCAAGAGGCAAAGATAGAAGAGGCTCGTAAATACAGCGAGCCAAGCAGTCCATCGCCAGTCCGAAGCACTCACTCATCATGTACGGGAAGCTGAGGAGGAACTACGTAGAAACCAGAGCCCGCCTGTGGGTTTCTTTAGGCTTTATCGTTTCTGCCAAAACGTACTTCGTAGCATGGTCTAGGGGAATGTACACTTTTTCCGATAAATAGAATCACGTTTTGTTTATCTATA
Organism: Sphenostylis stenocarpa; assembly: GCA_963425845.1. Taxonomy (NCBI): domain Eukaryota; kingdom Viridiplantae; phylum Streptophyta; class Magnoliopsida; order Fabales; family Fabaceae; genus Sphenostylis; species Sphenostylis stenocarpa. The sequence continues at coordinate 20,600,556 of OY731406.1, forward strand.
TAACTGTTTATTGCATTCATCTCGCATTCATTCACATATCTCTCCTTGCTTTAAAAATTAATAAGACAATAAAAAAGAAAGGTTAACTGATGTGCTGTCATACAACAGAAAAGAATGGAACGAAAACCACTCATCATCAGTCTTTCCTCAACGATTGAGCCACCCACAATGGTCAATAAAACTCAACCGCTGATTATAACTATTGGTAAAGAAGAGGGGACTAGGATACCATTACGATTATTCATGCCTCGTCCTTTCCCCTACGAATCAAACAAAGCTGTACCATGGAAATACGCAGTAAATGAAGACGTTTCCAATATAGCCGATATTGGGGGCACGACCAGAAGTGGGCGAATATATGCTCCCAAGGATTCACAAGAAGATGCCCCCAACAATAAAGAAAAAAACAAAGAAACCGAAGAAGAAAACAAAAGAGAATCCAAAGGGGAAGCAGACGAATTACTCCAGTTCATAAAGCAGAGCGAATACTCCATCATAGACCAACTCAACCGCACGCCCGCAAAGATAACTTTGTTGTCTCTGATAATGAGTTCGGAACCACACCGAAACGCACTGCTGAGGGTCTTGAACGAAGCCCACGTATCCCACACCATATCCCAAGACAAGTTCGAAGGAATCATTGGGAATATCACAGCCAGTAATCATCTTACCTTCACTGATGAAGAACTTCCCCCTAGAGGGTCGAGCCATAACAAGCCTTTACACATATCCGTCAAGTGTAGAGAATACCTCATCGCCAAAGTCCTGGTGGATAATGGGTCATCCCTGAATGTCATGCCTAGGTGCACGCTTGACAAATTGACAATTCAAGGAGCCCATATGCATCCAAGCAGCACCATCGTTCGAGCCTTCGACGGATCAAGACGTGAGGTAGTAGGAGAAATCAATCTACCAATCCGGGTAGGTCCCACTATTTTTAACGTGGACTTCCATGTGATGGATATCACTCCTGCTTACAGTTGCCTCCTTGGTAGACCTAGGATTCACGATGCCAGAGCAATCCCATCAACACTCCATCAAAAGATCAAGTTCGTGGTAGACGACAAACTGGTCACAGTTCAAGCCGAAGATGACATCTTTATCAGTAAGCCATCTACCCTACCTTATGTGGATACAACAGAAGAGGCCTTCGAGACAGCCTTTCAGGCGCTGGAGATTGCCAATGTCGAAAGACTTCCTAATAACATGAAGGTGGCACATATGATGACAAAATACGGATACCACCAAGGCCAGGGACTCGGTACAAATTCCCAAGGGATAAGAGAGCCACCAGATTTCAAGGACAATCCTTTGAGACGCGGTCTAGGGTACAACCCCAGTACAAGAATAAAAGGGGAAGTCTTCCCTCCGCCCGCTGAATCAGATCTTCCGAAGCGGAGGGATATAGGCGTCAGGAGCAACTTTAGTCATTAGGTGTTCTTCTTCCATTTTTAAGGAATGTAAACCCAATGACTATTAGAGATTACTCCCCGGGGGCAGCCCGACCCCCCGTCATTTTCAGGGCACATATTACCCTTTTAATCATATGAGAATAGATTTCTTACTATCTGCTTCTTTTCTTACTACTCATATCTACACCTCATTAATAACTGTGCTTAAGCAAACGTTTCTAAAAGGCGTCTAAAAAACTTGAAAGCGCACCAACAATAAAGAAACAAATTAAACCATCATTGATTGATAAGGAACACGAATAAAGTTTTACCCCATCACAGTGAAACCGTGTCTTGCCAACATTGCCAAAATAACAAGAAAGCCCATAAAAGCCAAAGGCCAAAAAGAAAGGGCATCTAACCTGGTAGGAAACCCACCAAAGGGGGCTACGCAAAAGTTAGGGTCAACCCGCTAGGAAACCCGACCAATAATAAAGGGTAGCCTAGGCAAAAGATAGGGTTACAAAACAAAGTCCATTAGGGTTTCTAAAAGCATAATAAAAAGAAACCCCAACAAAAGTTAAGGACGAAACACAATATCCTAGATTGAAAACCCGAAGGGCGGTCTTAGCAAGCGCCGTAAAACTCACCAAGCAAAGACGCAACCCCATAAACAAACGCTTGTTTAAGCTAAACCTAAACAGTTTGACTAACCTTGACTAGTCGTGCTTATAGATACCATTGATTTCAAAAACCCCCTCTAAAACACAAACCTTTGATTTAATCATCTTGTTCCTTCTTTTCTCTTGATCCTTATCACTATGATATTCTAGCGATTAACCGGGTAATATGAAAGCACAATAATCAATAGGAGGATTGAAATTCCGAAAAAGGGAAGAAGCACACCAGTATGACAAAATAGCCCTCCAACACGATCATACTTCGGTAAAGGCAAAACCCAAAACGGCAGAAATGGTACAGCTGAAGGAAGCATCAGAAGAATCTCTCCGTCAGAAGCATCTCTCCATCAAGAGTACATCAGTTAATTTTTCTGAAAGTAATTAATTGAAATAGCATTATAAGTTGCATATCATGAACATTAAATGCATAGATGTTGATGAATAAGGTCCTATTTCCTCCAAAAATAACAAAAATAAAGCAAAAAACAAAAAACACAAAAAAAGGAGCAGACGGTCGTCCGTTTAAGGCAGATGGCCGTCTAGATGGAGCCGTTAGGGAGCAGACGGTCGTCCACCCTCGCCAGACGGCCGTCCAGGGGTTGTCGTTTGGGGCAGACGGCCATCCACCTAGTGCAGACGGCCGTCCATGGGTAGCCGTTGGGGGCAGACGACCGTCCACCTAGAGCAGACGGCCGTCCACCCCTGTTTCTCTTGCCTATAAATTTGGGCGCCCCAAATGGTTCATGGCACCTCATTCTTTCATTCTCCCTTCCTCTTACACCTCCTTCTGCATATTTTGAGTGTTCTTGGTTGAGTAATGGATCATGGAGAATCGTCTACACGACGGAAGCGCTTCCGGGGACCCGTAAGGAGCATCCCTCCTCCTCAGGTTCCCATTCAACTGACCGAGCAACACCAGGCTAGGTTCGCCAATATCAGCCAGTATGTTTGGCACCCTATGCTCTGGTTAGATTTCAACGTCCTAGCCATGTTCGGTTGGGAACAGGATGTAAGGAGATACATCCAAGGTATGGGGTGGGACTTCCTGCTCAAAGATCCACCTACCCGCATACATCGTACGGCCACGCTGGAATTCCTTGCTTCGGTCACACTCATAGACTTACCATCTATGATCCCCGGGCTTCCGCCTGTCCCAGCAGTCACCTACTGGATGAACGGGGCCTACCGGACTAATGTCATAGACGACTTCAACGTCCTCATGGGATTCCACCAACCCGCAGAGATCCAAATGCCGGAATACAAGGGGGCATTCTGTGAAAGGCCAGCTACCCTCACCACTAGTCAGATATGGGAGGAGATCACCGACTCCCAGCACGTTCCCGCCAATCCAAAAGGGACCGCCTTCCTCCCGCCTCTCCGCATCTGTCATAAGTTGCTAGCAGGCACCCTTCATAGCCAGAAGGAAAGTCAAGGCAAGGTCACTCAGGCAGACCTTTTTGTCATCTACTGCATGCATCAAGGGATCCGATGCAACCCAGGCTACCTTTTCTTGAAGGCCCTGAAGGACTTTGGGACGCGAGGCCCTACAAGATCCCTCATGGTAGGCCCCCTTATCACTCCTCTAGCTGAGTACTAGGGATGCACTGATGGAGAAGACATCCCCGCTGCCCTGCGACCAGAACTCATAGATGGTCCGGTACTCGCCCACATGAGCATGCTCACCCGTCAGGGCACCTCCTGGGTCATACACCCCATCCTTGCTATGACATTCAACATCCAGGAGATGGACGCTTCAGAATCACAAGAGACGCCCGTCGGTCCAGGAGCCCAACAGCAACAGACGCAATACGAAGACAACCTCGCCAGCCTGCACCAGCACATGAGCGATGACAGGGCCCACTCAGACAGGTAGTACCAGCACCTGTGCCAACAGATCGATCAGTTGTCCTTAAGACAGCAGAGCTATGAGCAAGGCCGGGAAAGCCTTAGCCTGAGGGTAGACAGCCTCATGCAGAGAATGGACACAATAGGCTAGGACATACACGGCATGATCCGAAGCCAGGAAGAATTCCAGCATCGCGTACTCCGTCGACTCCCTTCGCCATCACCATCCTCAGCATCCAGCTCAGAGCCGAAAAGCTGAGATCTTTATGAAAGCTCCTATTGTACTTTAATTTTCCGCAAAAATAAATAAAATGAGACTTGATGTTCCCGTCTTATTGCATCTCTGTACAAAAGCCAGCATGCATAGAAGAAACTAAAAAGGCACATGCATCATTCCAAAAAAGCCAAAATTCCAAATCAGAAAGAGGAATAAAACCGCGGAAAAATGAGAAATTAATCAAGTATTCCAACTGCCGCAGCCAATAAAAGGCCAATAAATCCCCAACAGATTCTTACCTACACCAAAAGGTAATCATCAAAATCCCCGGCAACCAACAAGTCGGACGATTAGGAATTCCATTGACGACGTCAGCTCGCACCCATATCAATTAAGGAGCCGAGACCCCGTTCCCCCAAAGGGCTATCAAAATTTGATCCCCAAGGAGTCAACCAAATCTCTGGTGGATCGCCAAAAAGAAGAATTTACACCCAGATGCAATCTTCACAGTCATATCCTCAGAGGCATCATCAAGAGCCAACATCCCCAAAAGGGAGTATTAGCCTATTCAAAGGCAAAACATTACAGCCAAAAGTCTTCACTTCTGATGAAGCATCCAAGGCACTATCAGAACCTCAATGAAATATCTGCCTACCCAGAGGCGTCACCAGAATAAAAAATCCTCAATGGATCCCTGCTTACCTAAGAGGCATTCATCAAGAATCCCCAGCAGTCAAAAAGCTGGACGACTAAACAAAAATCCAAAAATGAAGAATCCCCGGCAAACCGGATGACTACACAAAAGTCAAGAACAATCACTCCCCATGGAACCGGCGCATGATCAGAAACAGTAAGCCACCACCACCTCTTCAAGAAACGGAAAGACTTGAAGACGAAGACCTGCACACAGGCAAAGCCGGCGCATGGCCAGAAGTAGTAAGCCGCCACCACAGCCAAAGGGTCAGCTACCGCACCGAAGGAGCATCCTGAAGCCTCACAGCGTCTCGTCCGAGGGGTCAGCTACTGCATCGAAGGAGCATCCCAAAAGTCTCTACGTGTCAGCCGAAGGTTCAGCTACTGCACCGAAGGAGCATCCTGAAGCCTCACAGCATCTCGTCCGAGGGGTCAGCTACCGCATCGAAGGAGCATCCTGAAAGTCTCCACGTGTCAGCCGAAGGGTCAGCTACCGCACCGAAGGAGCATCTTGAAGCCTCACAGCATCTCGTCTGAGGGGTCAGCTACCGCATCGAAGGAGCATCCCAAAAGTCTCTACGTCTCGTCCGAAGGGTCAGCCTCCACAACAAGAGGAGCATCCAGAAGATAATCGGGCAAGAGGGTTAACTCCTTCACCCGCCAAATGACCTCATGGTATGTTAACCCATGGTCAATTGGTCAGGTAAAGGGGGGGCAGCTGTAGACCCTAAATCTTGCCCGGACTCCTAATAAAGCCGAAGATCGCCCATTCCGAAGATGGTTAAGACTTTATCAAGTCCCTAGTAGATTGTTCTAGGTTCCATTTAGGATAGGAAGCGTTTTTAGAGGCATTAAAAATCGGGAAATCCGCCGGAGATAGCAGATGGTCGTCCAGAACAGGTGGATGGCCGTCCAGAACAGGTGGATGGCCGTCCAGAGCAGGCAGACGGCCATCCATGACAAGCAGACGGCCGTCCATGGCAACTTTAAGGCCATGGACGGCCGTCCACACTACATGGACGGCCGTCCATGGCCACTTTTTGCCCTGGATGACCGTCTGCTTTGTCCAGACGGTTGTCCGCCTTTTCCAGGCCCGAATCCCCATAAATAGGGGCCTCATTCCTCCAAAAATTCACACCTTAGCACTCCTCCACTCTCTTGGGAGCTTTTTGGCACTTGAGAGTGACCCTGAGCATTATTCCGGGGCTCGAGGGAGCTTTCCGATTTCCGTTAAGGTTGAAATCGGTTAAGGAGGTCTCTCTTTGAGGCATCCGACCCTCGGTTGAGTGACTTTTCTTTGTTTTGCGGAGAGGAGCGTGCTTGTAGAGTGCGAGGACTGCCAAAAAGCGTCCTCACGTTTTAGAAGAGTTAATATAAAGCTCGCTTCAGAGGTTTCTTCTCTATTCTTTGTCTCTTTTACTGCTTTCTTTATCGCTTTCTTTGTGTGCATTAGATAGTAGAGACATGTAGATATTTAAATTCTGCAAGTAGATCAAATAATAGGGTAAAAATGTAATTTCTTTAAGTATTTATTTTCTAAGTTAGTCCATCATAGGGAACCCGAAAGGGGCGTTGTGGGGGTGCTAACACCTTCCCCGCACGTAACTAACTCCCTTACCCGACTCTGGTTGTAATGGCCAAAGTTGGTTTTTTCTAAAACCACTGCCTCTTCTTTTTTTACCTTTTTCAGTGTTTAAGGTTAAAACACTGGTGGCGACTCCTCGAACCTATTCGAAAACCTCGCCCTTAGGTCTAGCCTGGTTATCGGACGGCCTAAAGGCGTTGAACCGTTTCTTTCAAAGAAAACGCGAGTCAATTAAAAACCATCGCGTCGCTCCGACTGCCTCTTCTGACGACGGTGACAGGTATGTAGAAATCTTATCTATCTTCTAGTCAATCCGTTGCAAGATAAAGTTCTAGGTTCTAGCATTTTTTGTTTTCCAATTGAGTACTTCCTCAGCCTGGCTTAAGGGTTTTGTTCTTCCATCAGGGCCGATTTCTTGACCGATAACATGCGATTTGGTTATTGTCTTGGACACGGGATCAACGTTCCTCTCAAGAGGAGGAGGACATTCTTCTTTGTAAGTTGTCAGGTTAATCATCATGTATGACATGGGAGGAGCAACAGGAGGTGGCATGACAAAGGTTCTACACCTTTCTCGTCTCGGAAAGAGGATAACTTCCTCTTCAAGAATCTCAGCATATCTCCTGGCGATGGAGTCGTATCCAAGGACCTTTTCCTATTTCAAATTTTCTGCTAGGAGAGAAAGGAGGTTTGTAGGATCCTCCTAAGTAGTCATCATCTTCATTGTTTGAATCATCACTATCCTCATCACTAGTGTCTCCAGTGTGGTTGCAACCGTCACAGTCGAAATCACACATGTCTAGGTCTGCGTCCCAGATGAAATGTCCTCCTATCTTATTCATGAAGATAGGTTTGTCGTCAGGGCACACGCTAGCATGGGGATCTTGTCTTCCTAGGTGACAGGTGTTATCATCATAGACTGGAATATGGAGGTGCTCGAACCAGGAGCATCTTCTGGATTTTTGAAGATGGTCTTGATTGTGTCATCTACAGATCTTTTGAAAGTTGCCTCAATGAACTAAATAGGTTTTTGGTTGGTGCTTCTCACAATTGGTCACCCACTGCATCGGAATAAGCTTATGTAGTCTTGTTGAGAGATATTTCTAGATATCTGAACTATAGAGGGTGTTTCATCTTGGTTGTTAGCCAGAACAAATAGTGTTCTGTCTTTATAGGAAGCTAAAACAAGATTTAAAACATTATCTTGCAGCTTGTAAATAATTTGGTGATGAAGAGTGGCTGATAGTGCATCAGCTACTTGTTCAGCTCCAGTGATTTAGATCTGAACCTTTAATCTTCAAAGGATGGTGGGATCTTTCAGGCTAACATTAAAGTTAGGAAAGATGGTTAGAACTAGACTTCCAACATGAAAAGTAGTTAGAACTAGACTTCCAACATGGAGAGTAATTAGAACTAGACTTCCAACATGGAGAGTAGTTAGAATACTGCAGATTATAGCATGTTCATAATGGAGGTAGGTAAAGTCTAAGAGAGACTCTAGCTAAGACGGGTAATCCCTGTCTTCCATGGAGGGAAAGGAATAGTCGTATATAATCCCTTAGTGGAGATGAATGTATCCATCGTTCTGCTAGTACGTTATCAGATATTTAGAAATCTCAATGTTGATGTACTATTCTTATTTTGTGTGGAGGCTAGGGCACACTAGTCCATCTTGGAGAATTGGACGTATTCTTTGACTTAAGGTATTTGTTGGGATCGCGCAACGGAATGTTTGTGTGAACGGACAAAAACCAAGAGGGGGTGAATTGGTTTCTTAACAAAAATTAGGTTTTAAAAATTTTCCCCAAATTTTACTGATTAAAAAGCTGTGTAAACGTAAATAGGATAAGGATAGAGTCTTACACAAAAGATTTACACTGGTTCGGATTAAAAGACCCTACGTCCAGTTGCTAATCACTCAAACAGAGGATTAACGTTATTACTATAATCAAAGTTATTACAAACAGATAACAATGGAAAAGATAGAGTAATGAAAACACCTCTCTTGAGTCACACAAGAGATGAAGAACAACTTTTCCTAGAGACGGCACAACACACAATCCACTAAGAACTCCACTTAGTTATTCTTATCACTTCTAGCCCACACCAGGTTCCAAAAGCCCCTTTTTCCTCCAACAAACAGTTCTCTGGCAATCACAGCTCTCAACTTTTGTTTGAAAAAGGTTGTTCATTTTTCTGAGAGTCTTAGAGAACCTTAAGTAGATGAATTAGGGTTTGGGAATTGGGGATTTTCGAAAATAGGTTTAATTCAAAATACATATCTGACTGAAATAATCGATTATCTCAAGTGTTAATCGATTATTACAGAGGCAAAATCAACAAAACCCCAAAACGTACTGGTTTAATCGATTATTTGCCCTTTTAATTGATTAACAGGTGTGTTAATCGATTATCACAGTGAGCTGATACAAAAAATGGTTTTTCTCACTGTAATAATCGATTATCTGGTCTTTTAATCGATTAAACCCGAGGCTTTTTGATAAATATGAGTTTTTGAAGCTTCTAAAGAGTAGACTATGTACTGACTATCTTAGACTCTAATATTACAAACTCAAACTCATCAAAACAGAGTTATTACACAATAATACAAGTCTTCAACTCTCTAAGTTCTCTGTTCTTGAATCATCATCAAAATCAACAAGCTTCATGTCCATGTAAGTTCAACATCAAGTCCTTGTATGTTCAACAATCTCCCCCTTTTTGATGATGATCAAAGTTTTCTTTTAAAGCCTTGTAATAACTTGTTTTATCTGTCACACTAACAAAGACATTAAACATTCCAGATAATATTTAAATTCAATTATAAGAGGCAAGATGGCTTTAAATATTTATCCCCCTATTTTGATTATGATCAAAAAATTAAGAGCTCCCCCTCAAAATATGCATATCCTGGAAATAACTCCCCCTCAAACAAAGCAATAAAAGAACACAAATTTTATTTCATAAGTGAAAGTAATTTACAACACAAGAAATAAAAACAAAATTTAAAATTATTCACTATCACTATGAAAGTGAGCATCAAATTTATTCTCTAAGTGACACACTTTATCATCTACGTCAGAGATACGGCGAATGATTTCCTCATGTCGTACTCTAGAGAGAGTGAAGAATGCCTGCATCCTCTGGTTCATATCAAATAACATGTCTTCCATAGATTGGCGGGTTTCAGGATGAGCAGAAGACGTTCCAGCACTTTGAATCTGATCAGAGGGAAACTCAGCAGTAGGAGGCATATCTTCATCAGAATCTTCATCATTTACATTTATGTTTGGAACATCATCCTTGTGAACATAAGTATTATTGATACGCACCATTTGGAGTTGGGTTAGTGTGTTGTCCAGCATGCGGTTTAGGTTTGTCGTTCGTACTGTTTGTTCGCCTTCGACATTTACTCCTTTGTATTCAAGAATGCGAGAAATAAGGAGAGCATATGGAATTTTGAAGGTGGCATGACGTTTGGCCTTTAGCATAGTCATTGTGACGAGGCAGCCCCAATCTAATGGCTCATTATTCATTATTGCATGAATAATATGAAGATCTATTGAAGAGCATTGGGCATGATTCGTTGCCCGGGGACATAGGATCCAGACAAGTAAATGCAAAAAGCATGCGTTCCTCCTTCTTCAATGGTCCAGCTAGAAGGAGACGCCCAATGTCCATGGAAGGGTTACGAAGAAAGGAACGGTAAGCCATGATCCTGTCAAAGTCATCTAACTCACTAAAAATGTTAATAGCATCTTCTCTTATAGGAAACTGTGCAACATTTTCCCATATGTCGTCATCAAGAATAATTGTTACCCCCTTTACACGAGAGGTAGCTATTTGATCTCTAAATTTGAAGCGAGAGTAAAATACCCTAACTAAGTCAGGATAGTACGTACCTTGCATTTGGATAAAAGGGAGAACTCCTTGAATTTCAAGAAGATTAGGAAAAATGAATCCCCTATTGATGAATTGATCACCAATAAGGAATTTGGGAGTGATAATACCTCGTTCCTTCCAAAAAGTTAGAAATTCCTGTCGGCCCTCAGCATCAGAGATCCATCCTTCGATAGAATTAGGACGGGGATGAGATGCAGGTGCAGATCTTCTTCTGGTGGAAATTTTAGCACGAGAAGATGAGACCATTGTAGAATTTAGAGGAGTAACAAGAAAGTTTAGGAAGACAAATGATGCTAGAAGAAGGCAAGAATGATAGAATGAGGCACGAAAGCTTGGATTCAAGAGTGAGAGGTGTGGAGAAGTGAAATGGAGGTCCCTATTTATAACCAAACACCTTCAACGGTCATATGGGAGTGCATGGGGGCCAAGAGAGCCGTTGGCAACGGCTAGAAAACCAAACCAACCAGGTTTAATAAAGCTTGAATTAATCGATTAAACCAGTAACAGACCCCTTTAATCGATTAATTCAAGCAGTTAATCGATTAACAATGTATTTAATCGATTATCTGGTGAGTTAATCGATTAATCCAGTGAGAAATGTCATATTTTGGATGTCTTAGGTGCAAATAATCGATTATAACTTCAAATAATCAATTATTCCAGAGAGTTCATCAAATTTTTGAGGTTTAGACACATGATAATCTATTAACACCCTACATAATGGATTATAACATTACAACCATCCAAAAACAGTTTAATTAAGAAAAATTTAAGTTATTTCTAATATCCCTAAGTCTCGTCTAAGATCATAGAATCTATCTTTGGGAAGAGGCTTAGTAAAAATATCTGCTAATTGATGCTTTGTATCAACATACTCAATTTTACAGTTTCCTTTACTTATATGATCTCTCAAGAAATGATGTCTAATTTCTATATGTTTGGTCCTAGAGTGCATTACTGGATTCTTAGTAAGATTAATTGCACTTGTATTATCACACATCAAGGGAATATCATTTAGAAATATACTATAATCTTCTAGTTGTTGTTTCATCCATAAAATTTGAGCACAACAATTACCAGCTGCAATATATTCAGCTTCAGTGGTTGATAAAGCAACACATGCCTGTTTCTTAGAGTGCCAAGACACTAATGATGAACCTAACAGATGACATGTCCCACTAGTACTCTTTCTATCTATTTTGCATCCACCATAATCAGCATCAGAATAACCTATTAAACTAGTACAAGCTTCGGATGGATACCATAAACCAAAACCAAGTACTTTCTTTTAAATATTTTAAAATACGTTTCATCGCAGTTAGGTGAGATTCTTTTGGACATGCCCGAAATCTAGCACACACACGGACAGAATGCATAATATCGAGTCTACTTGTAGTTAAGTATAACAGAGAACCTATCATACCTCTATACATGGATTGATTAATTTCCAAACCTGATTCATCCTTGTCTAAATAGCATGAAGTTCACATGGGTGTGTTAGCTTCCTTTGAAGTGTCCATTCCAAACTTTTTGAGAATCTCTTTGCAGTATTTGGTTTGAGAGACAAAAATTCCATCTTTAAGTTGCTTGATTTGAAGTCCAAGGAAGAATGTTAATTCTCCCATCATAGACATTTCAAACTCTCCCTGCATTATCTTAGCAAATTCTACACACAAAGAATTATCAGTTGATCAAAAAATAATATCATCAACATATACTTGAACCAATAAGATATGTTCTTTTACTTTCTTTATGAAAAAAGTAGAATCAATTTTTCCTCTAGAAAAATCATTTGAAGTTAGAAAATTAATTAGCCTTTCATACCAAGACCTAGGAGCTTGTTTTAACCCATGTAATGCTTTCTTCAATTTAAAAATATGATTAGGATAACTAAAATCTTCAAATCCAGGGGGTTGTTCTACATATACTTCTTCTTTAATAAACCCATTCAAAAATGCACTCTTAACATCCATTTGATATAATTTAAATTTCATCAATGATGCATAAGCAAGAAGTAGGCGTATAGCCTCTAACCTGGCAACAGGAGCATAAGTTTCATCATAATTAATACCTTCCTCCTGACAGTAACCTTTGACAACAAGTCTGACTTTATTCTTTGTTATGTTTCCATCTTCATCAAGTTTATTTCTAAATACCCATTTAGTTCCAATTACTTGATGTGATTCTTCTCTTGGTATTAATTCCCATACTTGATTCCTTTCAAATTGGTTAAGTTCCTCTTGCATAGCTATGCACTATTGGTCATCTTTAAGCGCTTCCTCAACATTTTTGGGTTCTATCTATGACACAAAAGCTACAGACATGCAGAAATTAGTCATATTTCTAGTTCTTACCCCTTTTGAGATATCACCAATAATATTGGCCATTGAAAGTCCTCTTGGTGAATGCCATTCTTTTGCTAATTCAGGTGTTTGAGAAGGCTCATTTTCTTCCAAACACAATTCATCAAGAGTCTCTCTTATGTACTCATCATCACCTGCAAGTTCTTTATTTGACTCAAGAGGATTTCCCCCAAGGTCTACAATTTCATCAAAAGTAACATGTATAGATTCTTCAACATTTAAGGTTCTTCTATTAAACACTCTATAAGCTTTGCTAGTTAACGAATAACCTAAGAAAATGCCCTCATCGGCTTTTGAGTCAAATTTTCCTAAGTTGTCCTTTCCATTATTTAACACAAAGCACTTACATCCAAATATTTTCAAGTGAGCAACATTAGGCTTTCTACCATTTAACAATTCATAGGGAGTTGATTTTATAATTGGCCTAATGAGCATTCTATTCAAAACATAACATGCAGTACTTACCACATCAGCCCAAAAGTATTTAGGAACATTTGATTCATTTAACATTGTTCTAGCAAGTTCCTCTAGTGACCTATTTTTCCTTTCAACTACACCATTTTGTTGGGGAGTCCTAGGAGTAGAAAAATTATGTAATATTCCATTTTCCTCACAATAATTTTCAAACCTTTCATTTTGAAACTCACCACCATGGTCACTTCTTAATACCTTAATTCTTAAGTCTTTTTCATTTTGAATTTGCTTTGCAAACTTTCTAAAGACCTTAAAAGCTTCACTTTTCATTGTTAAGAAAAATGTCCAAGTATATCTAGAAAAGTCATCAACAATCACAAGACCATAATAATTTCCACCAAAGTTTTTTATCCTAGAAGGACCAAATAAGTCTAAATGTAATAATTCTAAGGGTTTTGATGTGGAAATAACATTCTTTGATTTAAATGATGATTTTACTTGTTTACCTTTTTGACATGCATCACATAATCTATCTTTTTCAAATTTTAACTTAGGCAAACCAACAACTAAGAAAATAATTGCAATAGCTAAATGATGGTGTATAATATCCGTCAGCCATAGACCTCCAGTTACCGGATCTAATCCTCCACGAAAAGTTAGAAATTCTCCATATTTTGACCAATTCAAGGTAAAAAATGGGGTTGCTCCCGCGGCAAAACTCGGATAAAGTTGAGCCAAAAGATCCCGATTTAGGATAAATTCATGAGGAAGTGGTATCTCCTTGGGATCTACCTGCAGCATTTAGAAATTGGTTAATTGGTAAAGATACATGTATTTGATGTCCTACCCAAGAAAGAGACCCCAACCGTAGGAGCCCTGTCAAATGGTGATTCAACATAGATTCTACATCTTGGAACCAAGCCAATTTTGGAGCAGACTTTGTGATAATGAAACCAACCAACAAAAAGCATTAAGGCTGCAAAGACCAATGCACCAATTGCAAGTACAATAGAGTTGTAATTCATTAGTTATTCTAGATGCTCTCCAAATTTGAAAAAACCGAGAGGTTATTTGTATTCCTCGAACCCTCCCCTACATCCCCATTCCATATTTCTTGACCCACTATTGGCCAAACCACCCGAGCACTAGGCCTAATGTGAGTAGGATCCAAAGGCTACAAACCTTCCTCCGTAACTTCCTTGACTCTCTCTTGAGAGCTTTCTGGTGAACACTTTGTGTAACCATTGAGTTCGATTTGAACTAGTTTCAAAGGTCGGATTTCCCTTGGGAAGAACTAGAATCGAATCTCTTTCCCTCTCTATGTGAGATGAGACCGATAGTTACTACGTAATGCTAAGAATGAGATATGAGATATAGAATACCAAAGAACTGAGACCGTAACTATCAAAAGCATGAAATAGCATTAAGAAAGTGTTCCGTGAGTGCATTCTAGTCAATCTGTTACTTAATAAAGAAGATCGATACTCGAACGCACGTTAGCGAAAGCCGGTGTGCAAGTAGGAGGGAGAATAGCTTGTGACCCTTACCCAAGGGTCACATCGCTAGTAATATCTTTGATTTTCTTTCTTTTCCCCTCCGGGCAAGTCCCGATCCGGCCTATCAGGTCTTTTTGTGGTTGGCAGCTGGAGAGAACCTATTGACGACGAAGAAGGAGAGCAAACAAGCACCGGACTAAACAAGCAACGGATTGCTACCTTTATTCGCTAAAGCGGTGGAGTTTGATTGCTTGAGATACCAATACAAATCAAACCGATACCGATGAGACCGAGAAATCTATTTTTACCGAAAGATACCGACACGGATCAAATTCGAATACCGATTCCGAACCGAAGGGACCGAGGAAATCAAGTACTACGGAACTTAAGACAGACGGGATCGCTCGCGCCCCTTACCCAAGTGTCGCAGCGCTTGTTCAGAAAGCAAATTCTTATCTTTCTTTCTTCTAGTCCCACTCCGGTCCATGAACTCACTGATGACCGTTTTCTTGCTGCGTATATTGATTCGAACTGAATGTATGATTCTTCACTCTCTGTAAGGGCTTACCTTTTCTTGCTCGTTAGCTGCTGGAGTTTTCTTGCTTGATATCAATTTGTTTAAATGATGCATATTTATATGAGCTGCTCTCTTATGCCATAACCAAGGGTTCTCTTCGTTAGCAACTAAGCATGTTATGCTAGTAACATGTATACAATCCAAATCAATCAAGTATATATTATTATGCCTAATGCCTTTCAATGCTACATTTTCGAAATCTATCAAATGTATGGTACAAAACTTACTTTCAAATATTACCTTAAATCCTTGTCACATAGTTGACTTATGCTAAGGAGATTATGTTTTAGCCCATCAACAAGAAGCACATCCTTAATCTCCAAAGTGTTTGCACCACCTATATTTCTAATTCCAAGAATCTTTCCTTTGTTGTTGTCCCCATAAGTTACATATCCTTGTTCTTTAGCTTTGAAACTCACAAATTTCGTTTTGTCATCGGTCATATGCTTTGAGCATCCGCTATCAAGATACCACATAGACTTCTTTGATTTGGAATTTTCCTACAAAACAAGAACATAGTAAACTTAGGTCCCCATAACTTTTGGGTCCTTGGGGTTAGAGATAAACAAATTATTTAACAATAGGAACCCAAATGTATTTTCCTTTAAGAACACCAAAATGTTTTATTTTACATCTATTTGAAGTGTGACCATGTTTCATACAATAAAAACATGCTTTAGATGTAGCTTTTGAATATGATGCATTTCTAACAATAGATGCTCTAGTTCCTTTTTCTACCCATACTCTTTTATTTTTAATCTTAGGCTCTTTCAAAGGAACATGATGGTTTACTCTATTTTGAGCAATAACAACTTTATCTTTATTATTATTACTTAATTCCTTTTCGGCTTTATCAAGAAAATGATTAAGTATATCAATGTCATATTCATACTCTTTACAAGATGCGCATGCTATATTCTTATCATCATTCTCATCTATGCATACAATTTTCGTTTCTAAGGTTTCCTTTTCCTCTAAACATGTAATTTTCGTTTTTAATGACTCAACCTCCTTTTTGAATTTACTTAAACTCTTTTTCACAGATTTATATTCACTTTTCAAGTCCTTAAAGGCACTAAACAATTCATTATATGCATTTTACAGTTCATCAAAATTATTTTCATCATCACTTGAAGATGAGTCGGAATCACTTACCTCAAAGTCGGAAGATATGTTGTCATTTTCCATTAAGCAAATATTGGCTTCAATTTCCGAGTCACTTGATTCCGAACTTGAATCACTATTGTTCCAAGCGATGTAGACTTTCTTCTTGAAGAACTTTTTGCCTTTGTTTTCTTCAATTTTCTTGTTTCACCACATGTCATGTTTCACCACAGCAATAACATTTGATATTTACAAAAGAATTTTCTCTTACCTTTCCTTTACCTTTGAATGGATGTCTTCCTTTGGCTTTCATGAATTTTGTAAACTTCTTTATCATAAGACTCAATTCTTCTTCTTCCTTTTTACTCTTACCTTTGGAAATTTCAGCTTTGAAGGCTAAGTTCCTCTTTTGATGTTGTCCTTCCTCATCATTTAGCCTTCCTAGTTCAAGCTCATGATCTCTCAAATTTCCAAAGAGCGCGCCGCCATAGACATTGTGGCAAGGTTTTGTGACTCCGAGATGGTCGTCACCTTAGGTTGTCATTTCCTATCCAAAGATTTCAAGATTTTAACATTTAATTCATCAACGTCAAAAATTTTACCTAATCCGGTGAGATGGTTGACAATGTGTGTGAAACGCTTTTGAACGTCAAATATCGTTTCGTCTTGTTGCATTCGGAACATCTCATATTCTTGGATTAGAGAATTTTTCCATGCTCTCTTAACATCGTCGGTACCTTCGTGGGTCACTCTTAGCATTTCCCACATCTCTTGAGCACTTTTACAAACGAAGATCCTGTAAAACTCGTCAAGGGTTAAAGAAGATGAAATAATATTTCTAGCCCTAACGTCAAATTGAGCTTTTCTATTTTCCTCCACCGTCCATCTAGAAAATGGTTTAGGAACGTCTACTCCGTTTTTAGAAATTTTTGGAATATAGGGACCGTTTAAAATATCGTCCCAAACGCCTCTATCAACAGACTCTAAAAAGATTTGCATTCTAACTTTCCAGAAAGGATAATTTTGACCCTCAAAAAGTGGTGGTCTGTTGATAGATGCACCTTCGACAAACGTTTGATTTTGTCCGGCATTTTTCGAAAAATTTGAATGATTATCAAAGCAAGCTCTGATACCACTTGTTGGAATCGCGCAGCGGAATGTTTGCGTGAACGGACAAAAACCAAGAGGGGGGGTGAATTGGTTTCTTAACAAAAATTAGGTTTTAAAAATTTTCCCCAAATTTTACCGATTAAAAAGTTGTGTAAACGTAAATAGGATAAGAATAGAGTCTTACACAGAAGATTTATACTAGTTCGGATCAAAAGACCCTACGTCCAATTGCTAATCACTCAAACAGGGGATTAACGCTGTCACTATAATCAAAGTTATTACAAACAGATAACAATGGAAAAGATAGAGTAATGAAAATACCTCTCTTGAGTCACACAAGAGATGAAGAACAATTTTCCCTAGAGACGACACAACACACACTCCATTAAGAACTCCATTTAGTGATTTTTATCGCTTCTAGCTCACACAAGGTTCCAAAAGCCCCTTTTTCCTCCAACAAACAATTTTCTGGCAATCACAGCTCTCAACTTTTGTTTGAAAAAGGTTGTTCATTTTTCTGAGAGCCTTAGAGAACCTTAAGTAGATGAATTAGGGTTTGAGAATTGGGGATTTTCGAAAATAGGTTTAATTTGAAGTTCAAAATGCATATCTGACTGAAATAATCGATTATCTCAAGTGTTAATCAATTATTACAGAGCCAAAATCAACAGAACTCCAAAACGTACTAGTTTAATCGATTATTTGCCCTGTTAATCGATTAATAGGCCTGTTAATCGATTAACAGGTGTGTTAATCGATTATCACAGTGAGCTGATACAGAAAATGTTTTTTCTCACTGTAATAATCAATTATCTGGTCTTTTAATCGATTAAACCCGAGACTTTTTGATAAATATGAGTTTTTGAATCTTCTAAAGAGTAGACTATGTACCGGCTATCTTAGACTCTAATATTACATACTCAAACTCATCAAAACAGAGTTATTACACAATAATACAAGTCTTCAACTCTCTAAGTTCTCTGTTTTTGAATCATCATCAAAATCAACAAGCTTCATGTCCATGTAAGTTCAACATCAAGTCCTTGTATGTTCAACAGTATTTTGGTAAAAATGAATGGGTAGATATTTGTCTCTTGAAAATATTATAAGAACTTAAAAGAGGACGATACGTTTTAGAGATTTTTACATCTTTCGAGACATAGAAATATTTTATAAGGTTTTCATATTAGAAAAAAAAGTTTTTTGAAATATTTTTGAAAAGAAAAATAAAAATGTTTGGTTAATATAATTCAAATATTCTTTTTAGTTTTTAATAATATAAATTAGTTCATTAAATTTTTAAACATTGTTCTTAAAAATTAATTAATTTTATACTTATATTATCACATTTATGATTGTAAATTTCTCAAGTTAAATGAATTATGTGTATAAATGATAAAAAGAACTTAAATTCACATACCTAAATATCCGCGTGCTGTCGCAGTGCGGCCACGGCTTCCACGTGCCCTGCATTGACACCTGGCTAGGATCCCACTCCTCCTGCCCTTCCTGCCGCCAGGTCCTCGCCGTCGCCAGGTGTCAGACGTGCGGCCGCTTTCCGGCACCACCCGCCGGAGCCTCCAGAACGTCAGCAACCGAACCCGAATTGAAGTCCAGATAAGACAACAATGCCGCTTCTATCAGTAATTGCAGGAATAACAACAATGATGGCGGTGGAAGTGGAAATCACGTGAATCATCATCACGGCCACCATGTGAACAATGGGTTCTTGCCTTGAACATGATGGTGGTAATTTTTGTATTTATTAGTTTTTTTCTTTTTACTTTTGTACGTTTTAATTCGTTCAAGATAATTGATAAAAGAGATCTAAATTTGGGCACTTTTCCTTTTCTTCTTGTATATCTTGCAGATGTTTTGCGCGCATAGTATAAAATGCAGTAATTAACCAAATGTGAAAAAGTTGAAAGTATGAAAGTGAAGCCTGTTTTCTATAATAGCATTACATCACTCTTCGGTATAAAGAAAAAAAAAAACAAGAATTTTCTTAACTAACTCTTTTTATCATTAGGTTTAGTCATATCTTAAAGGGAGATTCTTTCCAATTCTATTAAATAATGACACAGAATATTTTAATATTTGAAATAAAGTATGTTATCTAATTGATATATCATAGAAATATTTGTAATTGTTATTTGTCTTTATTTCATTCAAAAATTTAGATGTAAATTGTAATAACATTTGTATTCGAGTTGTAGTATTTTGATGAATTTCATATTCAAAAAATCTTATTTTTATCTCGTAATATTTTCAATTTGTTTTACTGGTACTATTAATCCATTTTCTTTCATTATTTTAATAAAGGTATCTAAATGATTAATATACTCGAGTAATCTTTTTGAAAAGATTAATACATCACCTAAGTAAATTATTGAATATTTCATATATGGATAAAATATATAATTCATTATATTATGTAACTCACATAGAACATTTTTTAATCTTTGCGGCATTACATTTCACTTATAATGCTTAAAGGGTACTACAAAAACAATTTTGTATTTGTCTTCTTTTTTTACTGATATTTGATAATATCCCGATTTTAGATCGAATTTTGAAAATACTAAAGCATCATGTATTCTTTTAATTAAATCATTGTTGTTAGGTAATGGATATCTAATCCATTTCAATACTTTATTTAGAGGTTTATAATTAATTACCAATCTTAAAGCCCCTCTTTCTACTTCAGAGACTTTCATAACATAAAACCCTATAAAACTTCAGGGTGATTTTGATGGTCTAATAAGACTTTTATCTAGATATTCTTACATTTCTTTCTTACAATAAAACCCTTTGTACATAAAATTTTGTATAACTTCATTTATCCTTACAAACTCATCTGAATTCATCCTTCACCTCTATTGCCCCCCACAAAAAAATCAAATAAGTTCAAATCTTGAGAGCACTAGGATCTAATACTAGTATTGTCGGGATCGGAAAATTAATAATTAAAAGGAAAGGAATGAACATTATGTTATAAATAATTTAAAACATCAAAGTTACAGTGCAACTGGTAAAGGATGAAGATAAAATCCAGTAATCAAAACTCTTAAAATAATAGTCAAAATAAGAATTGAAGAAACTTACAAAAGGCATTTGAAGAACAAGAGGCGAGTTTTTTCTTTACATGAGCCAAAACTTACTTCTTCTTTTTTTGTAGTGAATGTTTACATTTTTATAGATTCATTCGAAAGTTCTACACTATACAAGTTTACTATAATACCCCTATACAAATTTGCTACTATATCCTTCTTTTGTCGAGTCTTCCTTCGCTTTATGTCTTGTCACTTTTTCTTTTTTTGTATTTTTTTGTCGAATCTTATCTCGAATCTTTTCTTTTTATCTTGTCTTCTGCCTTTTGTCTTGTCATCTTTTCTTCTTTTGACCTATCTTTTATCTTTTTGTCTCATTTTGTCACGTAGAAGATTCTTCTAATTGAATATATCGAATGTATTAGGATCGTCTTCTTTTGAATTAGCTCCCGAGTTGGTTGGTGATGATGTCTTGATAAGCTTTTCCATTTGCTCTATACTTGTTGCCACGACTAATTCCTCCGTCGGCCTTTGTTTTTTTACCATAAATAACGATTCTTGAGTTATTGGTAATGATGTTGTATCTTGTCTTTTTTCATAACTTTGTTGTCACTCATCAATTCTCTTCTTTGTGATAATATTTGTGTTGAACTTTTTCCACCACTTAATTTTATATTTTCTAGACAAAACCTTAAGATCTACGTTTTCATACATTTGTTCAATAATAAGATCCCCAGCTAGGTGATAGACTGTGTTACAGTGAATGATATTAACTGATATCTAGAGACGGATAAGGTCCACTACAAGAAAAACACCAAATACTGACCGAAAATTTGGTCACTAAATGACCAAAATTGGCCACTAACTAAAATAGTGATTGAAATAGTGACCAACTGGAATCGGTCACTATTTCCTTGGTCACTGATTTTAGTGACCGATTTAGTGACTGATTCATTGACCGAATCAGTGACTGAATAAGTGATCGTAACCAATTCAGTGACCGATTTAGTGACCAATTTAGTGACCAAATCAGTTACCAAATCAATCACCGAATCAGTGACCGATTTAGTGACCGATTTAGTGACCGATTCAGTGACCGAATCAGTGATCGATTCAGTAACCGAATCAGTGACCGAATCAATGACCGATTTTGTGACCAATTTTATGACCGAATACATATTACCAAATCAGTCACTATATCGGTCACTAATTTGATTTTGTTTTTTATATTATTTTTAAAATAACGATAAACCTGATTAAGAAATATGAAATACATTATATATTGTCTTAAATATATGAAAATTTCACTAGCTAAGATAACCATCAAAATAATATCACAAATTTTATTCTAAATAAATTCATCATTGATGAATTAAATACTTTCTTACATATTGAAAATTCAATCTAAAAGTAAGTAGAATAAACTAAAATAAGAGTCATAATTATTGAAATGTCAGAAACTAACAAAACAAATACAATATACAAAATAGAATCAGTTCACAATTTAGGAGGTTGAACATCCATCTTCTCCATCAAGAGGAGCAACATTTTATCATTTTTTCTGAATTTGTCTCTCATTAGTTAACATTCTTTCACGGAGATCATCCCTTTCAGTCTCAACTTCCTGTAACTTGTGTTTTAATTGTTCAATCTCCTCTCTCATAAGCTGGACAAATGATAATGATGAAGTAGAGTCGTGACAAAGATTTCTCCCAATTGCTTTGCTTGACTCAGATCCAAGCCCATATACTTTGCCTTTGTTTATTCCAGCAACTTTACACCAAACCTGTAATTCATCAGGAGGAGAGCCTCCTGCAATAGATCCTGATTGGGAGGTTTCTTCCCATGCACGACTAAACTCTGCCTATAAACATTAAAATAGAATAATAGTGAATTGGATAAAAACATAAAAAAGGATATAATTGTTTAAGAAATTAACATAAGAAGAAAAATAAGGAAGTTACATCCACATGTGCTGATCTTTGATCCACCCATGTGTTATCCTTTCGTTTGTGTGTTTTGTGAAACAACTCTGATGGGGTAGGAGGTTTTCCATTCAACTTTATCTAAAATATTGTTAAAAACACAAACTTAGAAGTGCAATATCCACCATAAAAGAAAAGAAGTTTGTCAAGTCATGACAATAGGTAATGTAATAAATATTTTTCTCTTCCATCATAAACAACACCATGCAATCAAATTTGAACTAACTAATGTACATTCTTTCTACACCTAAATGTAGTCCAGGGTTCCATAATTCACATATACATTATAGGTTCAAAAGTACAACAAATAGGATCAATACATGCATAAAGGAGTGTAAAGCAAACTTTACCAAATGTTCTCTATGTTGAGAAGTACTAATTGAGCCATCATTTTAGAGTGAAATTCCAAGTCCATCATAATCAGAAGCTCGATTTGCTTTTGCAATCAAACTTTTTACTTTGAATTGTTTTGATCGCCAATGTTGGCATAAGATATCTCATACATCTTCTGCAAGCCAATTTGGCTTCTTCATTATCATGCGTGCCTTGTTTAGTGAACTTTTCAATATGTTGGCACCTCGCATTTCAAAGTTCCTTCTAGCCAACCTATGATCAGGTGGGAAAATAGTATATTTTCTCTGTACCCAAACAAAACAAGTAAATGTTATAGGACATTCAATATTTGAAACTTATTTTAAAGTTAAGAACTAATATAAATACATACCATGAACTCACTAAACCACATGTCTCGAATATCTTGAGGTACCTTTTTCCATGATGGTCATGCATCAGTGTAATGACTTTTGAAAATATCATCAATGGCAGTAGCTACAAAGTATGAAGGCAAAAATCTACAACAAAAATAAAGTAAAAAAGTACAAGTTGTACATAGAATGTGAACAAAATATAACATTGTTAAAATTTAAGTGATTTACCCATATCCATCAAGTGTTAAAATGGGTCTCTCACAAGTGCTCTGAACATCTGATACAGTGTGATCATCATGAGAAATAAATGTGCCTTGAGTTTGAGGGTTAGATGCTTGAAGACTTTATGGGGAAGGTGTCTCATGTGGTAATTGTGGTCCTAATGGTGGAGTAGTTAATGGAAGAGATTTAGAACTTCCTCCAAGTGCTGGAGTACGACCAATGTGTGGTCCAACAGAAGGGACTTCAGTAGACTTCACTAGTACAAAATAGGCTTTTAACATCGGTTCCCAGGGGCTTTTAACATCGGTTCTAGAACCGATGTAGATACGACCGATGTAGAAAGTCTGACTTTCCACATCGGTTGTAAGGAACCGATGTAGAAAGTCTAATATTTTTATTTATTTTATTTATCTCCTCTCTAATTACCCTATCTATCTCCTCTACCATCCTCTCCCTTTTATATTATATATTTATTATTTATATTTTTTAGGAATTTGAGTTATTATCGGATTAAGAGAATTGTCATCGGCAAGATTCGAACCCAGTACCTTAGAGTCGGAGGCTGATACTCCAACCACTAAGCTACCAGGATTTTACGATAATAACTTATACATAAATTATATTTATATACAAATAAAAATGTATATCCATGTAAATATATAAATATAAAATATATAAATACAAATACAAATATATTTATATTATTATATGTTGAATGTGAGGACGTGCTCGAGGATGAAAGTGTGTGTCGAGTGAATTTTCAAAATTTGATGTCAAATTTGTGAGCGGATCTCTTTATATGGATTATAACTTAATGACAAAATATAATTTTTATAATTTATTTATATAATGATATAAAATAATTTTTTTCTTTATTTTATATCATTATATAAATTAATTATAAAGATTATATTCTATATTATTATAAATAAATTATAAAGATTATATTCTATCATTAAATTACAAATTCATATAAAGATACTTGCTCACAAATTTGACATCAAATTTTGAAAACCCACTTGACACACACTTTCACTCTCGAGCGCTCTCACATCCAACATATAAATATATAAATATATTTGTATTTGTATTTATATATTTTATATTTATATATTTACATGGATATACATTTTTATTTGTATATAAATATAATTTATGTATAAGTTATTATTAGAAAATCCTGGTAGCTTAGTGGTTGGAGTATTAGCCTCCAACTCAAAGGTACTGGGTTCGAATCTTGCGAGTGATAATTTTCTTAATTTTATAAAAAGACTTTCTACATCGGTTCATCCGGGAACCGATGTAGAAAGTGTTTTTTACATCGGTTCTTAAAGAACCGATGTAGAAAGGCCGATGTTAAAAGTGATTTTTGTACTAGTGCTTATTTTGTACTGAAGGGGTAGAACTAACATGTTCTGCAATAGTTCCAACTAATGGATGTGCAACTTGTGGTCCAACCATGTTATTTCTTGGTAATTGATTGAATTGATGCTTCATCAAACAACTTTTTAAAATAAGCTTGGTTTTTCTTTTGTCTCGACATCTACACATATAACAAAAATGAACACAAATGTGTAAGCAAATTGCATATATTTAATAAATAATAGTAATGAATTAAACAATAACATATTGACTCGAAATGTTTGAAACAAAAAAATAATAATTTGATGGGAACATTATTAACTATACTTATAATTATTAAATACTTACCGAAATGAAAATACAAAAATCAGTCATCATTGTCATCATTATTATTATAATCATCATCATCATCGACATTAACATCACTTTCTTCATGAAAATTAGATGACTCATCAGCATTCTGATCATCATCATCAGAGTTGTAATCATCATCAAATTCACTTTCCTTATCATACTCTTTTTCATTGATTTCTGCATGTTCCACATTATATTCATTGTGTTCATTTCCATCAAGTAATTCATTCTTTACTAGCTCTTCATGTTCACCTTCATCGTCTCTTAATTGACCAAGTACTTCATCATTTGACACAAGTTGAGTATTAGAAAGACCATGTTGATAGGTAACCTCTAATGTATATTGATCATCAACCATACTTCTTGGTTTGGTTTTATGGTTTGGTTTTAATTACAACCCACCAATCTACCTTTTACTTGAATTGCATTTGATGCAAGTATGAAAGGATCATAATTCAAATACCTTCTACGATGATGAACCTTCACTATACCATATTCCTTGTGAACTCGTACACCACGATTCCTTTTGTGGGCTCTCCTATGTATTCAAGTTGCATAATCTCTTTGATGATACCATAATAATAGTTTTCTTCATTTTCAATATCATCCCCTTTAACACAAACTCCACAATTGACAGTTTTTTTTCCAATGCTCCATTCTTCCGCATGAAACTTGAAACCATTGACAAAATAAATAGGCCATGTAAAAACCTTTTTTTGTAGACCCCATGCTAAGTCATGTAAAAATTGACTTTGAATCATATTGTTCTTATCATGAACCTAAACGAATGATAAACATAGTATGAATGAATAGGTCAATGTGAGAACATAAATTATTCTTATGATTGATTTACAAAATATTTTTAAAACTTACATATGTTTGAAACCATCTAGAAAAATTGGAAGCAATCTGAGCCTCAATTTCTTTTCGAGTGATGTTTGGATTCATTGCTTCTAGAAATTGTTCAAATATTCTAACATTTACACATAAGATTGTGTTAGTGGTTTTATGCATGAAAAATGCATGCCAAATTGAATTTTGGTGCTTACTTGATTAATGGTTGAACTTCTTCACAATTAAGTATTGATTGACATGAAGATCTTCCACGAAAGCAACCAGGATAATTAAAAATTGTTGATACACAATCTAGTTCTACATTTTCACCTCCATTATCATTGCGGCTGACTTTATTTCTCATTGCTTGCACATGAGTCTCAAAATAATATGAACAAAAACGAGAAGTCTCTTGCACTAGATATGCCTCACATATTGAACCTTCCACAATTGCTTTGTTCTTAACCATTTTTTTTAACTTATTCAAGTACCTAATACAAGACCATCATATGGTTATTATAATTTCAAATAAGAAAAGTATGCATGTTCAAATTTAATAATTAAAAAATAGTACCCCTCAAATGGATACATCTACGAATATTGAACAGGACCTCCTACTTTTGCTTCGTAAGGCAAATGAATAGGTAAGTATTCCATTGAATTGAAGAATGCAGGTGGAAAGAATCGTTCCAATTTACATAATGTAATTGCAATGTTTTGTTCCATTAATAACAAATCATCCACTCGCAAAATAGTTGAACATAGATCTTTGAAGAATTTACTTAACTCAGCAATTGGTTTCCAAATTTGATTTGACAGTGCACTAAAAGAAATAGGCATTAATTATTTCATAAATATATGACAATCATGACTTTTCATTCCAATCATTTTTCCTTGATCTATGTTTACACATCTTTGCAAATTTGAGACATAACCATCAGGCATTCTCAACTCATTAATCCATTTATAGACAACACTTTTTTGCTTCTTAGATAAGACAAATTGTGCTTTAGGCTTTATAACTTTTCCATTAGGTAATTATTGCAATTCTAACTCCTTTCTCCGACAATACTTTTTTATATCCATTCTTGCCATTATATCATCTTTGGTCTTATCTTTGATATCCATAACTGTATTAAACACATTATCAAACACATTTTTCTCAATATGCATGTCATCAAGATTATGCCTTAACATGTTGGAATTCCAATGTGGTAACTCCCAAAAAATGTTTTGTTTTATCCAATTATGATATACACCACAACCATAACATGTAAATTGTACTTCCTTAGTTACTTTTGGAAAATAAGTACCTTGGTCCCATACATCATCCCTAGAAAAAATCAATGGAGGTTGAGAATCTTTAATTCAATTCTTTAAAAATGCATTTTTATTTCTTCGATATGCATGATTCATAGGCAAAAATTGACGATGACAATCAACCAAAGAAAAATTACGACCACTATCCAACCAAAAGCTCTTTGAATTATTCATACAATATGGGCAAGCCAATCTTTCAACTGTACTCCAACCAGACAACATACCATATGCAAGAAAATCATTAACAGTCCACATCAATGCAGCTTTCATCATAAAATTTTGTTTTTTTGAAATATCATATGTCAACACACATTCATTCCGCAATATTTTTAACTCTTCTATCAAAGGTTGCAAATATACATCTATTTTTTCCATTGGATTTTTTGGCCCAGGAATAATTGAAGTTAAAAATATATAGGGGGTAGTCATGCATAATTGTGGTGGTAAATTGTAAGGAGTTACAATCACTGGCCAACAAGAATATGGTTTTCCTAATTGACCATATGGGGTGAAACCATCAACACATAATCCTAATCTTACATTTCTTGGTTCAATTGCAAAATCAGGAAATGTCTTGTCAAAATGTTTTCATGCTTCTTCATCTGATGGATGACACAAATTTCCCTCCTTTCTCTTATTTTCACAATGCCACCTCATATGCGGAGTAGAACTCATTGAAGCATATAATCTCTTAAGCCTAGGAATGAGGGGTAAATAATGCATTCTCTTCACAGAGACATTTTTTTATTTACCTCTACTCACTTTTTTTTCTCTTATAACGAGGTTTTGACAAAATTTACATGTAAATAGTTGTTTATCTTCATCTGAGTAGAACAACTTACACCCATCAACACAACAATCATTTTTTTCTACTAATAAACTAAGTTTTGAAACCAATTTTAAGGTTCTATAGTAATCTTCTGGGATAAAATTATCTACAAGATGTGTCTCTTTCAAAAGAGTCAATGTTTGTTTAAAACATTGTTGGGACATGTTTCCCTCTGATTTAATTGTCAACAATTTAAAAACAAAAGATAATTCAGTGTGATTAGTACATCCTGGCCACAATGGTTTTTGTGAAGCATGTAATAAATCATAAAACTTCTTTACTTCAGTATTTGGAAACTGCTCATTTTCTTTATCAAAATTACTCACAAACTCTGCACCTAAAGCATCATGAATCATGTTGTCAAAGTCTTGTCTATGAACCTCGTGTGCATTATTAGATGAATTTGGATACATATTATTCACATCACACATATTTGGATCCATTTCTCCATGACATGTCCAATACCAATATGCAGGTACAAATCCCCGACGATAAAGATAGACTTGAACATCTTCAAAATCTAAAAAGTTCTTATTTTTGCATTTACTACATGGACATCTAATTTTTCCATTTGACATGTTTTCATGTTGAAGAGAAAATGACACAAATTCAGATCACACCATTTAAAAATGCATCAGTATACCCCTTTCGACTAGGTAAAAGTCTATTATATATCCAATTACGATTTTTACGAACATCCATGTTTTGTCATATGCCAATAAAGGACTTATTTTAATAAATAATATACCATATAATTATCCATAACATAATAACAAAGATAAGAAATTCAAGTACTCCATCAATTCATTAACAAACTCACAATAACTGATTAAACCAATCACCTCACATCACCAAGTTTAGGGAAATTTTTAACATGTATATATCTTTTGAAAGAGAAAATATGCATCCACGATGAACAAACAAACCCAAAGCAGCGAGTCACTACAGGATTCTGAAAGCATTGTGGACATTTAGCTGTTCTAAATATTTACCTTAATAATGGTAAGGCAATGTATATCAGACCAATTTTGTTGTTGATGCCTGTTGGATATAGCACTAAAAAGGTGCTATACTGGCCAGAACAAAAGTTGCAGTCAATATAACAGGAAGTCGGGAATATAAGAATGATTACCATATTAAATACAGGATAGTACCAGAATGAACTCATACCTAAACCACAAAAGCCATAATGGGACACATCCAAATGCCTCTTTGAAACTATATTGTGTGCTTTGGGAAGTGAGAAACGACTATATTGTAGGCTAACCAGAAATGGGTTGATATTATTTCTTACAGAATGTTGGTGAAACCTATTTCCTGATCCACTGCCCAAGTAGGGTAAGCTAAAGGCCTACATGCACAGTGAAAAGAGAATAATTTTAGAACGTAAACAACTAGAGTGTATGCATCTATGTGTGGAAGATTAGAACAACGTGAATAACAGTTGTGTGTCATCATTGTTCACTGATTCTCGTGGTTGTTTGCAAAAATTGACAGAGGGAATAACATTAATTACCTCAATTTGACTCTGAAGGAATATGATATACGCAATAGCTTCTAATAAGACAGACGTTGTGTCAGTCTGCAAAATTAAACCAAAAAAAAGTACAGTCATATTCCCAGTCATCTCTTCGCTTATATGTAATGCTAAACAAAGAGCATGTTGTTTCCTCTAAAACACTATGTAAAAAAGTATATATATTAAAGAAAGATGGGATGGGGAAGATGAATCATACAAGAAAAAGTATCGTTTTCTTCAAGATTGTTTATTATTATTTGGGAACTAGGGAATGCACTTAACTTTTCTAGGTTTTTTCTATGAAGATATATATTTGACTCATTTTTTCATTACAATTAAGTTTATGTAAATCTTCAATTGAATAAAACAGGTTTTATACCTTTCTAAACGGGGAAACGAGTTGATGAAGGGTTGTTATTTTGTCAACTAATTTCTCCTTCCTATCTTGAAATAGACACACCATGTGTTTAATTATTGGCTTAAGTTAATTCTTCATTTCAAGATAAAGTGGAAAAACAAAATAACATGTGTAGGAACAAGACAATCAAGAAAAACAACAGTGACCACCCAGACACATGTGATGTTTGTGTGCGGGGTTATGTGTGTCGGTTTTCCTGAAAAAGTGTTCGACATTAGAAGTTTTTGTCCAATTGTTTTCAATGGATGAAAATACCTTGAAGGTCGACTGAGTTGTGGGCAGTTGAACCCTAGCTTTCTTGAATACCCCACCAGTTGCAGTGTTATTACACTTGAGGAAAAAAAAATTTCGTTAAATTTAAAATGTAAAAAAAAAATTGAAACTGAGAAAAAAATAGAGTTTGTTTTGTATAGAAAGAATAGAAGAAGAAAAAGAGCAGGTATATACTAGCATTTGTTTTATTATATAGAAAGAATAGAAGATAAAGAGAAGCAAAGTCATCCATTATTTGATCTATAATAAAGAAAGAATATAGAAGAACTGTTTAACATAAACATTCATTCAAAAATAAAAGTTGGATGAGGACCCATTACCTTTGGCGTATATATATTAATTGGAAAATTATATTTGCAAATATTATTCAATACCAAGGTGTTTGGTGGTTAAATTCAAAGGTTAATTTTTGAATTATGAATGGTTTTAGTAAAGTTTCACGAAATGTATAAAATAACTACTAGAAAAACTAAGAGAAGAAACAAAAAAATAACAAACTAAATTGTAGAATCTTCCATTTAAAATCAATTATTTTGCCATTGATTACAAAGAGGTATAAACAGCAAGAGAAGAATTGCAAGGGAAGGGAGGGATCCAAGTCTAAAAGGTTTCTTTTCTAGTCACCCAAATCATGCCTTCAAATTGCAATATGAACTTAATTAGTGTTTACAAGGGGTTTTGTGTCCAACTTATGTCAAAATATTGGGCTTCAAAGGTATAGGTTTAAGACTAGTGAGATGTCACATGGCCATAATAAGGAGTTAATTTGAAATTTGAAGTGAAATGGTCTTAAAAGGCTATGAACAAATTACACTAAAACCCCTGAATTTTATTGATTTACCCATGCTACCACGATCTATAAGATTAGTATAAGTAACCATCCTATAAGGTAAGTTTTTTGTTATCACATCTCAAGTCATTACAATATCAATCATTTATATTCCCTTTTCTCCTTTTGCATCAAGGCCTTCCAACATATATCATGGTATAAATACGGATATAAAGACAACATAATGTATATATTCTATCCTTTCCACTATCTATCCGTTGGAAAAAGGAGAATCTTATGAAGAAATTCCGTCTACAATAGCAAATATAGGATTCATTACAAAGATAATTAACAATTATTAAATAGTCAAAAGAATTGTTGACTAATATCCTAGCATAAACTAAATACAATGAGGAATCTAGAACAATATTCTAACAATTCCCGGCTATTTAAAGACCATTAAGGTTTGCAACAGAACTGTGAGCAGAAACATGCAAACCAAGTGGCTAGCTGCTCAGATGCACAGTGACTAAGATAAATTGAGGAGAGTTGAAAATGATCCAGGGGGTGAGACACGCACATCTATTTAAAGGGAGACCAAATAGGAGTGTATGCTCCCTATTTGTTGCTCACACAGAACTTGAACAGTGACACAACAACAATGTGTTACTGGTAGCGCTCTCCATTAAGAATACCAACAATTTTTAGTAATAGGTCTTATCTCCTAAGGTGACCAAACATTAAGCAGTAAAGAAAACCCAACAAGCTTGAGGCAAGGTAAGGAAAAAGGCTTTAGAATTGACTTCACCAATGAAGAAAGGCTTCAGAAACGAGGCACGCTAATGGCACTGCCCTAATTAGGGCAATCAAAGAGCACTCCACTTGATTGGTTAATATATCTATCTATCTATATAGGAATGGATAGTTATTAGAATCTTGAGATTCACCATTTGATACATTTTGACTATCTACTGATTTGTATCTTAAGATGAATCTTAATTGACTTTGTATCTTAAGATACATGAATGAAGCTATGTAATTTTCATTCATTCACATCATTTTACTTTTTCACCAAATCTTGTGAAAAAATAAATAAAACAAACCATGTCAGCTTAAACTTTTAAAATGAAAAGGAATTTGAAAGAACACTTGTGTACTTATCTTGTTTATTATTTCACCTTTACTAGTTACTAACTCATTCAAAGCATGTACTTGTAACATCCTAATTTTCGATACGTCTACAACTTTTGTCAAAATTTTATTAATTAAATTATTAGGAATTGGAGAAAGTGACTATAGAGTTTTATGTTTGTTAGATTATTTGTGATTTTTTAGAAATTTTCTGGAATTAAAAAAATAAAATAAAATAATAATAATAAAATAATAATATATCTTAAAAAAATGATTTTGACTTTTTAAAAAGCACATTTCTCTCTCTGCCTTCCGTAAGTTCTTCCCTTCTCTCATTTTTCTCGCTTTCTCTCAAACCCTTCTCACTTTGAAGTTTGATTTTGAGGGAAAAATATTGATTTTCTTGAGAAACTTCAAGAGGTAAGTTTATTTCTCTCAATCTTCTCTACATTTCTACGGTTTTATTTTTCAAAACGGTGCATTTTCAAATTTTTTCCTCACTTGGCTAAGCTTGAATGGGAGTAGAAAGAGTTTTATTGTAGGTTTTACACCTAGGACACTAAAATAATACTTAGAATTGAGGATTAGAAGTGATTAAGCTAAAAACCTTAAGCACCCTAATTCGTAAGTCACTGTTCATTGAATTTTGGGACGTTTGTGAATAGAATTAGGAATTGGTATCTTCATAAAAGTTGTAGCCCTTTAAGTTATAGAAATTTAGAAACTTGTTTCACATCAAACGAATATTTGTAGCTCAAGTTATATTTATTTTACTGTCAAGTGTTATAACTGTGAAGTTAAGAGGTTGCCCTGTTTCAACAGCCTCGGTTTTTGAATTACTGGGATTGATATGTGTGAAATTAGGACTTCATTCCTAAATAAAAGTTGTAGGAAATTATATTTCCGAAATTTAGAAATTTGTTTCATGTCAATAGCTTATGTGTAGCATGAGTTATAGTCAAATTACCAAGGCATGTTCAGAGTGTTATTGTAGTTGAGCCATGTTGGAAACAACCACTGTAAACTAAAAAACTGCATTTATTCTACAGGGTATTTGAATTTAATTCCTTCATCAATATTGTAGGTAATTAAGTTATTGAAATTTTGGCTCTTACCTCATGCCAAAACAGCTTATATAACTCTAGAAAATTCTGAAATATTGAACCTTGTCCATATTTGTTATTAGGATTCTTCCTACTCTAAGGGTATTACTTCCATTACTCTCTTCTACTTGTATTAATTCCATTAGCATCAATTTAGGCCCTAGAAATGATTTTACAACTCAAAGAATGATAGTCTTGAATGTTAAAATTTTAGGCTATGAAGGAGGTGAGATTTTAGAGGTCTAATATGGTTGGAATTAAGGATTTAATTGGGGTATTTAATTGGCATGTAGGAGGCTTCTTAGAGGTGCAAAGAGGAGAACCAAAGACTTGATAGATTATTTGATCAAGAGTTACTCTTCACCAAGTTACAACATAAGGTAAGGGGTAGGATAATTTTTATAATTCACTTTTGCTTGAAATAGCATTGAGAAGAAGTCCCTTTACTTCTAAGTTAATTAGAAATTTATTTGGAATTATTTGAATGTTATTGCTATTTTTGATGAATTTTTAAAGTTTTAAGATTATGTGAATTTTATGGCTTCTAAATGGAGCAACTTGAGTGTATGGAACCTTGTATGATTATAAGGCATCCATGAATGTTGTTTGAATCGATTTCTTAATCATTAGTAATTTTATATGATTTATTGATGAATTTAATTTGAGAATTATCATATTTCTATGTTTAGTATTGTAGACCCCTAATTTTGCCCGGCCTCTCAAAATAAATGCTAGAGGAACTTCACCCGAAGATGGAGTTCATCCGGCTTCCCAAAACGAGAAGGACCTCCCACAACAAAAGACGGAGTTCATTCATTCACACAATAAAAGCCAAAAGAGACTTCCTACACAAAGACAAAGCTCGCTCGGCATCTTAATGAAGGCCAAGAAGACTTCCTATATGAAGATAAAGCTTCAACGGACACACATCGACGTCAATCTATGTCCGAAAAAGGAAAGGAAAGCTTCCCGGGGTCCCAGAACGCGAAGACTGGACAAAACAGGCCGAGACCACCGTCCCAGAGTTGGGACGGCCGTCCCAACTGCCATTTTACAGTTGGAACGCGCGTCCCGGACCCCCAGGTGGTCCCGCTCTGTGTAAATTTGCCATTTGGGATGGTCATCCCAGTCCAGACGGCCGTCCCAACCCAGACGGCCGTCCCAAAGTGCGTCAGCTGCGAAAACTATAAATAGGAGGCTCATTTGCCACTTTTTAAACACACAGACACTCCAGAGAGCTCTGAAACACTTAGAAAACTCAGAGCACTCGTCTACTTCTCTCCCTCTCTCGAATGATCTTTCCGATTGCCTTAAATAGGTAACAATCGGTTAAGGAATTATATTCCGACATTTGATTCTTCTTTAAATTTTTAGTGGAGTCGATCTTGTATTGGTGAGGAGAGTCTGTGTAGAGAGAGGGGTTGCCAAAACGCATCCTCACAGTTCGAGATTCTCGATATAAAGCTTGCTACGGAGGTTCTTTTCAATTCTCTTCTCTTTTATTGCTTTGTTTATTGTTTTATTTAGCTTTATTTATTGTTTACGCCATGTAGAATAAAATCATGTAGATAGTCATTTTAATATCTCTTTTATTGCTTTATTTAGCTTTATTTATATAAAATTATGTAGATAGCCATTTCAATATTATGCAATAAAATAGGGTAATCGCGTAATTTCTTGAAGTCTTCTCTTAAAACGAATTGATCTGTCATAGGGAACCCGAAAGGGGCGTTGTGGGGTGCTAATACCTTCCCCACACGTAACTAACTCCCTTACCTAACTCTGGTTATAATGGCCAAGTTTGGTTTTCATTAAAATCAATGCCTTTTATCCTTTTCCAATGTTTATGGTCAAAACATTGGTGGCGACTCCATAAGAACCCCTTTTCGAAAACCTTGCTTTTATTAGAGGATAATTCAATTGTAGAGCACCTCGGAAGCAATGAACACATTTTAAAACAAATACGCGAGTCTAAACCATCTTTTCGCGACCGCTCGCATAAACGTTCGAGACGTCCTCAGACGTCGAAACGGACGGCGGGGACAGATGGCGACTCCACTAGGGAAGCTAGAGAGTTGATCCCATTTAGTGACGGATAAATTCAAACTAAGCAAAGATTTGAAATTACGCTTTTACCCTTCTGTATGTTTTTATTGTATGGCTTTAAATAACTGCTGTATGATTATTTCTGCAATTGCTTGAAATATAAATTGCACACAAAAACCCTTGCACACAACAGTCCCTCTATACCCGGGGGCAAGAGTGATTATCTATAGGGAGTGGGTGGCAGATACGATCGGTTAGTTGGCACACGGGGCTACTACCGTTGTCGGAAAACCACCAACTCAAGGTGATAACTCTCTTCTTTCGGTCTAAGGGTGTCGCCACGGAGTTCCGTGCATGACACGAGGATTGAGAGATTGAGAGGTCCCTATAATGGGGGCACCTTGGGGACCTTTGGCCTGGTGAGAACAGTTAGAACCACCTAAACCAAGCACGTTTCTACAGGAAAACCCTACCTCGTGATTAAATAAGCGTGGCTCTGCTCGTGGATGTATGAATTGTGTGTGCATACGTTTGCTGCATTTGTATTGATGCATTAGCATAGGGTAATCATACAACAAACAAAAAAAATGAAAAACCCTAAAAAATCATAAAAGCGAAAAGATAAAAAACCTTTATCTCAGAATGTCTTCAGTTAAGCTAGCCTGGTTTCAGGTTCTTTGTAAGCTAAGTAGTCACGTTGACCGACAGAAGAGATAAAGGGTCATAAAAAAATATATAAAAACAAGTTAAAATACCTTTGTTATAAAAAATTAGCAAAAGTCTCATAATTCATTGTTAGGAACAAGACAATAATAAAGGAAAGAATAAAGGAGAGAAAAATAAACGACACAAGAATTTTAACGTGGTTCGGCTAAAATATGTATGCCTACGTCCACGACTACACTAGGAAGTATTTTTATTTCTGTGTATGTCTCAAACTTTACATAGGGTTGCTTATATAACAAAATAGAGAACCTCATCTCACAATCCTAATCGATGTGGGACTAAATCAAGCACCATAATACTAACAATTCTCCCACTTGGAGTTTGATTTACGTTACCACCTAGTGTAGTGCCTTCATCATCAATTTGCTCGAAGGCCGGTTGAGGCAATGCAAAGCCTCAACTTAGTTGTTGTAACAGTCTTGGTCAACATATCGACGGGATTCTCTGCACCTGGAATCTTCAACAAACTCAAGTCTCCATCATTTATCGGGTTTCGATAAAATGATACTTCAATTCAATGTGCTTACATCTGGAATGAAGGATTGGATTTTTAGCAAGACAAATAGCACTTTGACTCGTCACTAAACAACGGAGAACCATCTTGTTCTCTTCCTAATTCTTTTAGAAGGTTCTTCAACCATATCATCTCCTTCGCCGCTTCGAGATAGCTACATACTCGCTTCAGTGGTTGAGAGAGAGACTCTTCCTTGAAGTTTAGACTTCCAACCGATAGCTGTACCACCCAATGTAAAAATATAACCTGTTGTGCTCTTTCTACCGTCAAGATCACCTCCCAAGTCCGCATCGGAAAACCCCCGTAAAATGAGATTACTTCTCTTGAAAGACAAATGCATCTTTGAAGTGCCTTTCAAATATCCGAATATCCACTTCACTCCTTCCCAATGCTCCTTTCCGGGATTTGATAGAAATCGCTCACAACTCCCACTCGCATGTGCTATGTCCGGTCCGGTGCAAACCATAGCATACATCAAGCTTCCTACCTGCAGATGCATATGGCACTTTAGACATGTGACTTTCTTCTTCTTCCGTTTGAGAAGATTGCCTCTTTGAAAACTTTAAGTGAGTTCCCAAAGGTGTATTCCTGGTTTTAGCATTCCCAACATTGAATCTGCTAAGCAATTTTTCTATATATTTTTCTTGAGATAAGTTCAAAATACGTTTATCTCTATCTCGGGAGATTCTCATACCAAGAATTTGCTTGGCTGGACCAAGATCCTTCATTTCAAAGCTCTCGACAATTGTTTCTTCAACTTGTCAATTTCGCCATATTAGCTCCAACAATCAACATGTCGTCAACATATAAGGCAAGAATGATATAGCTATCAACATATTTCTTCACATAACAACGGTGATCTTCTTCACATCTGCGAAATCCCGAGTTTCTCATAAACTCATTAAACTTCTTGTACCATTGTCTCGGCGCTTGTTTTAATCCGTACAAACTTTTATGAAGCTTGCATACAAGATTTTCTCCGCCTTGTACTTCAAAACCTTTTGGCCGTGTCATAAAAATTTCCTCTTCAAGATCCCCATGTAAGAATGCGGTTTTGACATCTAACCGCTCCAAATGAAGATTTTCTCGCAGCTACTATACTCAAGATAACTCGATGGTAGTCATCTTGACAACGAGAGAGAAAATTTCGTGAAGTCAATTCCTTGTCTTTGTTGGAACCCTTTCACTACGAGTCTAGCCTTATATCTTTTGCCGCCATCCGGTTCTTCTTTCAACCTATAGACCCACCTGTTTTGCAAAACTTTCTTTCCTTCTCGGTAGCTTGGTTAAAGACCATGTTTTATTCTTCTGAAGGGACTTTATCTCATCTTCCATTGCTAGCTCCCACTTAATAGATTCATCTCCATGCATAGCCTCAGCAAAATGCTCGGCTCACCAACGATCGGTCAACAACAAATAATGCAATGAAGGGGAATACCTTTGTGGTGCTACAATTGTTCTCGCTAGATCTTCTAACCAAGATTTCAGGAGTTGCCGACTCTACTATTTGTTCAGGTTTCGTCTCGTGCTCGACATAGGCTCTACTTGTATATTCTGCCTTCGGTTGACTACATCACTTTCTGAAATTTCTTCTAATGATACTTGCTCTAGTCGTTTATTTACATTTGCGGATTCTGCAATCCTGTCTCTATAGAACATGTTTTCATTAAAAGTAACATTTCTAATTTCGATAATTTTCTTGTTTTGGTCATCCCAAAACCCGTAGCCAAACATGTCAGATCCATAACCAATGAAATAACAACGTTTTGCCTTAGGGTCCAATTTATCTCTACTATTAGAGTCTAACATAACATATGAAGCACAACCAAAAACTTTCGGATGTGAAAGATTTACCTCTTTTCCGGACCATACTTCTTCGGGTAACTTATAGTCTAAAGGAACCGATGGTCCTCTGTTTATGAGATAGGCTGCTGTGCTTATTGCATCTCGCCCAAAATACCTTGGGTAATCCTGACTGGATTCTCATACATCTTGCTCTCTCATTCAAGGTTCTCGTTCATTCTTTCGCCACACCGTTTTGTTCCGGTGTTCCTGGAACTGTCTTGATCATTCCGATCCCATTCTCTCGAACAAAACTCCTTGAATTGACTCATCGTCATATTCTCCACCATTATCGAACTTCAAACATTTGACCTTTAAACCTGTTTGAGTCTCAACCTCCTTTTTCCACCTTTTAAACACGAGAAAACACATCGATTTATTTTTAAGAAAATAAACCCATACCTTTCTTGTAGAGTCATCAATGAAGGTTACATAATATTGTGAACCTCCAAGGGATTTCACCGAAGCCGGCCCCCAAACATTTGTATGCACTAGTTCTAGTCTTTCAACTTTAGACGACTTACTTGTTTTGGAGAAGCTAACCTTTTTCTCGCTTTCCAAAGGTACAATGTTCGCAAGGTCCAACGTCAACATGCTTCACGTTAGGTATTTTACCTTTTGATATCATGAGCTTCATTCCTTTCTCACTCATATGCCCAAGCCTCGATGCCATAAGGAGGAATTGTTGCCAACTTCCGCAATCGATATCATATCCTCATCTCGCAATCATGTGAGAGATCCTTGCTTCTTTCCACGAGCAACAACAAGATTACCTTTCATTACCTTCCAATGTCCATCTCCAAAAGTGGTGTAATGTCCCTCATCATCCAACTGCCCTATAGATATTAAGTTTCTCTTTAGGGTTGGAATATGTCCGACATTATTCAAAGTCCACACGTTTCCATTAGAGGTTCCGATGTTAATATCACCTCTTCCTATGATATCAAGGGATTTTCCATCTGCAAGGTAGACCTTCCCAAACTTTCCGAAACATAGTTAGATAATAGTTCTAAGGAAGGTGTAGTATGAAATGACGCACTCTGAGTCCATAATCCATGAGTCAATAGAATTATCTAAACTACATAACGAGTGCATCTTCAACTTCATCGATTCTTGCATTTGCCGATTGATCATCATCTTGCTTCTTGTTGTTGTTGTTGTCCTTCTTTGGAGCCCTACACTCGATTTGAAAAGTGGCCCTTTTTCGACAATTCCAACAAGTGATATCATTCGGACTTTTGCTTGTGATTTCCCTCCGGATTTTGATCTCGCCTCGGCCTTGATTACGACCTTTCGGCGACTTCTTCCTCTAGTTTCAGCACTCAATGCCGAACCCGAATTAGAACTGAAA
Organism: Sphenostylis stenocarpa; assembly: GCA_963425845.1. NCBI lineage: Eukaryota > Viridiplantae > Streptophyta > Magnoliopsida > Fabales > Fabaceae > Sphenostylis > Sphenostylis stenocarpa. Next base: position 20,640,289 of record OY731406.1, read on the forward strand.
GATTCTATCGAATTTTTTTGCGAACATCTTCGCTTAAGATCAAGTCACGGATGTTATCAAGCTTCAACTTGTTATTGCTTGCGAATTACTAACTGCAGATAACGATTGCACCCCAACTTTCCGTAGAGATGATAATAAAATTAATGCTTTCACCTCATCATCAAATATTATCTCGCATTGATGTCAACTGCGCAATAATTGCATTAAATTCACTAATATGATTAGTAACTCGAGTTACCTTCACCCATTTTGAGGTTGACTAGCCTGCGAATCAAATGCACTTTATTGGTCTGCAGAGGGCTTCTCATACATATTTGACAACGCCAGCATCAAATCTACGGTTGTCTTCTCGTTCATGATGTTGAACGCAACATTCTTAGCTAATGTCGACTGGATCACACCAAGCGTCTGCCGATCTAACAACTCCCATTCTGATCGCTCCATGTCGGTTGGCTTACGCCTCGTCAAGGGTAGATACAACTTCTTCTCGATACGAGATAATCTTCCATCTGCATCTTCCGAACCCGAAGTCACCGCCATCGAACTTCTCGATCCTCACCTTTCCTTCTTCCAATGCCATTGCTCTCATCGCTTTCAAGAAAGCTCCCACTGCTTCTCTAAACTGAGATTCCCAAGAAAAAAGACCAAATCTTTTCTGATGTGGAAGATCAGACAAAGCTGCAACCACAGAGCATACTAAGAAAATTGGCTCTTGATACCAATTGTTAGGAACAAGACAATAATAAAGGAAAGAATAAAGGAGAGAAAAATAAACGACACAAGAATTTTAACGTGGTTCGGCTAAAATATGTATGCTTACGTCCACGACTACACTAGGAAGTATTTTTATTTCTGTGTATGTCTCAAACTTTACATAGGGTTGCTTATATAACAAAATAGAGAACCTCATCTCACAATCCTAATCGATGTGGGACTAAATCAAGCACCATAATACTAACATTCATATCACCTTTTCTTCATAAAAAATAAAAAGGGAAGAAATAGGACTCTCTTCATCAAAATCCATAAACATTCATATAGATAAGTTTTCTTTTCAAGAAAAACCAAGTACTACCATGAATCATATTAGAAACAAAACATGATAATACTTAGAAAAACAAACACTTGCATACACGCATTTACAAAAACTCATCCTCATATCATGCATTTTCATTTCTACTAGACAATGGAGGGATCCAGTAATAGACAGTTAAAGAAAGTGGAGATCCTTCTATGCCGTGTAGAGAAGTTAAGGCATTTGTGTACATATATGCCGCCAGAGGTCTATGCTAACTTTGAGAAGTCTTACGGAAGAATTCTTGACCTCCTGAAAATCAGCATTGATCCAATATTTGTTAGAGCATTGGTCCACCTCTGGAGTCCCGATTTACACTGCTTCGAATTCTCGCAGTTTGACTTGGTACCAACCTTAGAAGAATACGAACTCATGGTTAGATGGCCTCAATCAGTTGGGGTTTATGTCTGCTCAGGAGAATATACGGCCGTGAGTAAGGTTGCTACTATTATACGACTGCCTCCTCATCAATCCACCCTAGAGGGAAAAGGGAATATCAGAGGTTGGAAAATGGCTATAATAGAAGACCACTTAGTCTCTTTAGCTGAAAAGAAGGACTGGTCTACATTCAACAAGACTCTAGCATTAGCAATGTTCGGAATCATATTATTCCCATTCCATGTGAACATCGTGGATCATGCTGCAATGGACGCATTCTTTGCCTGAGATGTATATTCAAAGAGTCCTATACCTGCAATCCTTGCTGATACCCTGCTTTCTGTAGAATTTTGCCGACAGAGACAGGGAAAAACACTTAGATGTTGTACTTCAATGCTATATGTATGGGGTGTTACTCACTTTTACGCCTCAAGCCACATGGGTGTATTTCCTGACCCTTTAAGAAGTTTCTCAAAAATCCCTCTTCAACATCGTCAAGCTTTAGAGTGGAAAGCCGAGTTAGAAAATTGGAGCATAGAGCATATATCTTGGGTTTGCCCTTGGTTCCGACCCGGTTATATTCTGGTACGATGCGGAGATTACCTGAGTATACCACTTCTAGGTCTCAGAGGTTGTATAACCTACTCTCCTAAAATAGCTATGAGACAACTTATGAGAACTCGGATCGCGCCAACCCAAGAAGAGCTCGGAGGATCGAGTCTATGCCACTATTCCCATAGCTTTGAAGAAGTATCCGTTGTCCGGAAAGCATGGGAAAGACCAGTCTACATGGGGGACAAAGAACTTGGAAAGGCTCGAGTATCTACATCCCGCGAGTACGAGGAATGGAGGAAAAATAGAGGGATACCCCAACCATCCGTTACAATCACTACAACTTTAGTGAATGAAGAGCCGCAATTACAAGTCAATGCATTAAATAAAAAGGTTGAAGTCATGGAAGCTCGACTAAGAGCCTTCGAAGGAAAAGAGCAAGAATCAGCCCTTATAATAGATGGTCTAAAAAGACAAGGCAAAAAGAAGGACCATGAGATAGAGCTTCTCAAGAATGATTATGCTGACTACCAAGAAGAAGCTAGACAAGCATTGAAGATGCCGAGGCTTGAGCAAGATAGCCTATTCCGGACATGAGCGATGAAATAGCACATCTTGAGAGCACGCTTGCGGAATCGTGCAAGAACGATCAAGCTAATACAAGATGATCTAGCGAATACTCTGGTCGAAGCACAAAAGTGGTGGGAAACCGCTGAAAAATACAGAGAAAACCCGGAGGAGCTACATGAAAAAGAAAAAGATGGATTAGCTCAATACGGTCAACTACTCCGTGAAAAGGACCGAATAATAGAGAGGTCTCGATCAGCAAGCATGCCTTGATCGTTCATCAAGAAGAGAAGATAAAAGAAGCTCATCGATATAGTGAAGATATGAGCCGAGCGGTATCTGAGCAAATCAAGACGCTCGTAAATCACGTGATAACAAATCGAAGACGAATTACGAAGAAAGCCTAATTTACCTATAGGATTCTTCAAGCTTTTTCGCTTTTGTCAACATTTGCTTCAAAGCATTGTATAGAAGGATTTACACTTTCTAATAAAAGGATTTCTCTTCCTTAAATTATCTATTGCATTCATAAGTTGCATACATTCATACATCCCTCCTCGTTTAATAATGAAGATAATAAAAAGAAAGGATTAACCGATGTGCTTTTCACGAATCAGAAAAATGGAAAAGAAGCCTTGCGTCATCAAAATCTCTACAACGGTCAATAAATCCGAAGATGATAACAAACAAGCACCGTTAATCATTCCAATCAATAAAAGGGAAGAAGCAATAATGCCTTTACGCTTATTTGTACCACGTCCTTTCCCTTATAAATCAAATAAAGCTGTACCTTGGAGATACTCACAAGAATCGCCAGTTAATCAAGATATCTCCAACATAGCCGGTATTGGGGGCATGACTCGAAGTGGAAGAATATATTCCCCCAAGGAAATTCAAGATAATACTCCTAAAGAGAAGGCAAAAAATAAGGCCGAAGAGGAAAAGGAATCCAAGGAGGAGACAGATGAGCTACTCCAGTACATAAGACAAAGTGAGTACTCTATCATTGATCAACTCAATCGTACTCCAGCAAAGATAACCTTGTTATCACTCATCATGAGTTCGGAACAACACCGAAACGCATTGCTAAAAGTTTTGAATGAATCTTTCGTTCCGCATGCAATATCCCAAGACAAATTCGAAGGAATCATTGGTAATATCACAACCAATAATCACCTTACTTTCACCAACGAAGAATTCCCTTTGGAAGGGTCAGATCATAATAAGCCTTTGCATATCTCTGTCAAATGTAAGGAATATCTCATTTCTAAAGTACTTGTGGACAATGGGTCGTCCCTAAATGTTATGCCTAAAAGTACACTCGACAAAATAACAGTACAAGGAGCCCACATGCGCCCGAGTAATACTGTGGTTCGAGCCTTTGACGGATCAAGACGTGAAGTAGTAGGAGAGATTAGTCTACCAATCCAAATTGGACCTACTATTTTCAACATAAACTTCCACGTGATGGATATCACGCCAGCATACAGTTGTCTCCTTGGTAGACCTTGGATTCATAGCGCTAAGGCAATACCTTCAACACTCCACCGTAAAGTCAAGTTTGTGATAAACGATAAACTCGTCACAAGACAAGTCGAAGAAGACTTTCTAATTAGCAAACCGTCTGTCCAACCATATGTGGATGCAGTCGAAGAAGCTCTTGAAACATCTTTTCAAGCACTCGAAATTGCCAATATAGAAAGACTCCCTAGTAATACAAAGGTGGCCCACATAATGAAAAGATATGGATATCGCCCAGGACAAGGGCTCTGGAAAGAACGCTCATGGAATAAGAGAGCCACCGGATTTCAAGGACAATCCGCTAAAGTATGGATTAGGGTATGACCCTACGAAAAATCAAACCATACGAAGAACAGGGAAGTCTTACCCCTCGAAGATGGTATTCCGAAAAGGAGGGGTATTAGCGCAAAGGGTAGCGTTAGTCATTAGGTGTCCTTCTTCCGATTCTAAGGGATATAAATCTAGTGACTATTAGAGATCACTCCTCGGGGTTTGCCCGTCCCCCGAGCATCGTTAGGGCACACATTTCCCTGAAATTACAAAAGAATGCTATTCTTACTATCTGCTTCTTTTCTTGTTAAATGTATCTATACCCCATTTTAATAAACAAAGTTTAGATAAATGTTTTGTTCCAAATGCGTCCAAATAAGTAAAGCGCCACTAAGCAAAGTCAAAATAAATAGATTAACTAGAAACACAAATAAAATTTATCTTGATAAAATCAAATTTCGACAAATGTTGTGCAAAAAATATATACGCATACAAAAAAGGAAAGCCCGTCAAGGTCAAAGACCAAGACAAGAAAATAAAAGGGCTAAATACCCTAGCAGGAAACCCACAAAGGGGCTGCGCAAAAGTTAGGGTAAACCCAGCAGGAGACCCGAACAATAATAAAGGGGTAGCCTGGGCAAAAGTTAGGGTTATTAAAAGTCCGCTAGGTATTCCTAAAAATAAATACAAAAAGGAAACCTAGACAAAAAACAGGACATAAGCACAAGCATCCTAGACTGAAAACCTGAAAGGGCGGCCTAGGGAAGTTAATCAATCGCAAAAAAGCGCCATAAATCAGTAAACAATGACGCCACGTTATAAGAGCAAAACGTTTTGTCTAAACTAGCCTAAACACCGACCAACCCTGGCTAGCCATTCTTACAAAAACCTTTATTACAAAAATATCACTCTAAAACACAAACCTTTGCAATAAATCCTTTTCCTTCTCTTCTCTTGACCACTTCACTATAAAGCATTCAAGTAATAAAGGGGAATGTGGTAACATAGTGATCAATAGGAAGGTTGAAATCCCTAAGGAGAGGAAGAAAAGCATTGATATGGCAGTTGCCCTACGAACAGAAGATTATTCTTCGGCCATAGCAAAGAAAATTCCAAAGATGGCAAATCAATACAGCTAAGCTTGCTATCCAAGAAACAAGATGACGTTAAGGTACAACACCAAGAATGCACCCGAAGTCAAAGCACATCAGTTAAAACTTTTGAAATATTAACTAAAATAGATCATAGGATGCATATCATAAAGCATTACATGCATTAAAACATCAATGAATGGAGTCCCATCTTCTTTCCCATCAAAAACCTAAAAAACCAACTTAAGAAGCTTGGGACGGCCGTCCCAAAGTCCAGACGGCCGTCCCAAGTGTCATTTTTCAGTTGGGACGTGCATCTCAGGTGGGGGTCCCACCATGAACGAATTTGCCATTTGGGACGGCCGTCCCAACCCAGACGGCCGTCCCAAACTCCTTTACGCGGCCTATATATGTGGGGCGCGGGTTTGAGCCTTGATACCTCATTCCAAGCATTCCTATCTTGCTTTTCCTCCTCTTCCATACATTTTTAGCATTTCTAAGAGAATAGAACTCACAATGGAACATGGAGAAGCTTCGTCCAGAAGAAAACGCACCAGGACTGCTGCTAGAAGAGCTCCTATCACTAGCATGATGATGGCAGAGGCGCATCAACAACGACTGGAAAATATCCAACAATTTGCCTGGTACCCTATGCTACGGTTAGACTTTGGGATCCTTGCCACATTCGGCTGGGAGCAAGACGTTAGGAGGTTCATCCACAACATAGGATGGGACTTCCTACTTCGCGAGCCGCCCACTCGGATCCATCGCACCGCTACAATGGAGTTTCTCGCCTCTGTCAACATGATGGAAATGCCATCTGCAACTCCTGGGGTGCCACCAACACAAGCTGTCTCCTACTGGATGGATGGAGCCTACCGGACCACCGCCCTGGATGACTTCAATGTCATCATGGGATTCTGCCAACGAGCCGATACAAGAACACCGAATATCGGTCCGCATATCCGGAGAAACCTCACCGTTCTCACCACCACCAGTATGTGGAAGGAGATTACCGGAGCTATCAATCTCCCATCTAATCTCGAAGGGTGCAGCCTTCAATCCCCCTCTTCGCATTTGCCACAAATTGCTTGCCGGGACTATTCACAGCAGAAGGAAAGCCAGGGAAAGGTCACGTCGGCCGATCTTTTTATAATCTACCGCATGCATCGTGGACACCGATGCAACCCAAGATACGCATTCTCGAAAGCCGTGAAGGAATGCGGTACTCGGGACCAGCTGGAGCGATCATGGTGGCTCCCTTCCTTACCCCTCTTGCTGAATACCGGGATGTACCGACGGAGAAGATCTCCCAGCTGAACTTCAACCGAACCGATCAACGGAGGAGTGTTGACGCACATGAATATCCTCGCGAGAGAGGGGTCGGTTTCATCTTGAACCCTATCATCTCAATTTCATGGGATATGCGCGACTTCAACACGCCACAAGACATCCCTACCACTTCGAGTCCCGACGAAGCAATCACGCGATCGGGACTTCTCCAGCTTGTACCGACGCTTAGACGAGGAGCATACCTATATGGAAGGAGAGTTCCAGCTTATACGCCAGCAGCTTGGCCACTGACTCGTTAGGCAAGACAGACAGACCGCCGGATAGAGAGCCTGGTCCGGACTCAGCGAGATTCCAGCCGCCTACTCCGCCGCTTCCCTTCGCCAAGCACCATCTCGCCCATTCCAGCCTCGTAGGCGTGACGATTAGGATTTATTTATAGCTTTCTAGTGTCTTAAATATGCTTGAAACGTATCCAACAAAAAGCAGTAATGAATAAAAATCGTTATTTCTGTTTTACACTTCGCGTTCAAAAAGCCCATGTGTACAAAATAAAAGGCACACATGATCTACTAAAAAGCCAGATTTCAAAACAGCTCACGATAAAAAACTAAACCGCGATGGAAAAAGGCGAAATCTGAACCACTTTAGCAAAATAAGGAGGTTCGAAGAAACTGGCTCCAATCACCAACCTCCTACACCAACAAGAGGAGATAACTCAATAGGAAAAGCCAACGGAAAGGCTTAATTATCCCCAAGTGGATCCATGCCTACTCCAGAGGCAAAACAAAAAGATTACCTCGCGACTCGAAGACATCACCGCATGAGTCATCAAGCACACTCATTAGAGATTCGCCGCCTCGAGGAGTCCATCAAAGAAAGATCACGCAAGAATCCATCAAAGAAAGCACAGAATCAAATCAACCCCCCGGTGGATCACCAAAAAGAAAAATTTTTCCCCAGTAAGCCTATCCGTAAAGACATATTACAAATCCACAGGGAGTTAAGCACCCAATATGAATATCCCCAGTGAAAGGCAAAACCTTCACTCCAAAGAATGCCTATGCTTACTCAGAAACAATCAAAGAGTCGATATCCCCAAGAAACGGGAAATCAACCTATGCAAGAGGCAATACAAGCACAAAACTGTCAAAAAGCATTCACCTACTCAAAGGTATTATCAAATATCCTCAAGTGGAACATCCGCCTAATCAAGAGGCAAAATCGACAAAGATCAACAAAATCCCCAGTGGACTCCTGCCTAAAAAAGGCAATCAACAAAGAATCCCCGGTAAAACCGGACGACTAACAGAAAAGTCAAAAAAATATTCCCCACGGAATGGGCGCATGAATAGAAACAATAAGCCGCCAACACATCTCTAAAAGCATATAATCACAGGATTAACTACCAAAAAGTGCATCCTAAGAGCCTTGCAGAACGGGGTTCGGACCGGATGGGGGTAAGTACCCATCAGAATCTTGCAGAACGGGATTCGGACCAAGTAGGGGTAGGTACCCATCAGAATCTTGCAGAACAGGATTCGGACCAGGTGGGGGTAGGTACCCATCAGAGCCTTGTAGAACGAGGTTCGGACCGGGTGGGGTAGGTACCCATCGAATCTTGCGAACGGGATTCGGACCGGGTGGGGGTAGGTACCCATCGAATCTTGCGAACGGGATTCGGACCGGGTGGGGGTAGGTACCCATCGAGCCTTGCGGAACGGGGTTCGGACCGGGTGGGGGTAGGTAGCCATCGAGCCTTGCGGAATGGGGTTCGGACCGGGTGGGGGTAGGTACCCATCGAGCCTTGCGGAACGGGGTTCGGACCGGGTGGGGGTAGGTACCCATCGTAGCCTTGCGGAACGGGGTTCGGACCGGGTGGGGGTAGGTACCCATCGAGCCTTCTAGAACGAGGTTCGGACCGGTGGGGGTAGGTACCCATCGAATCTTGCGAACGGGATTCGGACCGGTGGGGGTAGGTACCCATCGAATCTTGCGAACGGGATTCGGACTGGTGGGGGTAGGTACCCATCGAGCCTTGTAGAACGAGGTTCGGACCGGGTGGGGGTAGGTACCCATCGAATCTTGCGAACGGGATTCGGACCGAGTGGGGGTAGGTACCCATCGAATCTTGCGGAACGGGGTTCGGACCGGGTGGGGGTAGGTACCCATCGAGCCTTGCGAACGAGGTTCGGACCAGGTGGGGGTAGGTACCCATCGAGCCTTGCGGATCGGGGTTCGGACCGGGTGGGGGTAGGTACCCATCGAGCCTTGCGTAACGGGGTTCGGACCGGGTGGGGGTAGGTACCCATCGAGCCTTGCAGAACGGGGTTCGGACCGGGTGGGGTAGGTACCCATCGGAATCTTGCGTAACGGGATTCGGACCGGGTGGGGGTAGGTACCCATCGAGCCTTGCGAACGGGGTTCGGACCGGATGGGGGTAAGTACCCATCAAAACCTTGCAGAACAAGGTTCATACCAAGTGGGGGTAGGTACTCACTAAAGACCAGCAAAATGCAGACTCGTACCAGGTGAGGGTAAGTACTCACCAGAGCCTTATAAAAGGAGGCTCAAACCAGATAGGGGTTGGTACCTATCAAAATATTTATCATCCGGAGGATCAACAAGGAGCAGCATCCGAAGGATAACCGGGCAAAAGGGTTAACTCCTTCCCCTACCAACTAATTTTGTCGGCATATTAAAACCAACGAATTAGTTAGGCAGGTGAAGGGGGGGCAGCTGTAGACCCCTAATTTTGCCCGACCTCTCAAAATAAAAGCTAGAGGAACTTCACCCGAAGATGGAGTTCATCCGGCTTCCCAAAACAAGAAGGACCTCCCACAACAAAAGACGGAGTTCATTCATTCACACAATAAAAGCCAAAAGAGACTTCCTACACAAAGACAAAGCTCACTCGGCATCTTAATGAAGGCCAAGAAGACTTCCTATATGAAGATAAAGCTTCAACGGACACACATCGGCGTCAATCTATGTTCGAAAAAGGAAAGGAAAGCTTCCCGGGGTCCCAGAACGCGAAGACTGGACAAAACAGGCCGAGACCACCGTCCCAGAGTTGGGACGGCCGTCCCAACTGCCATTTTACAGTTGGGACGCGCGTCCCGGACCCCCAGGTGGTCCCGCTCTGTGTAAATTTGCCATTTGGGACGGCCATCCCAATCCAGACGGCCGTCCCAAAGTGCACCAGCTGCGAAAACTATAAATAGGAGGCTCATTTGCCACTTTTTAAACACACAGACACTCCAGAGAGCTCTGAAACACTTAGAAAACTCAGAGCACTCGTCTACTTCTCTCCCTCTCTCGAATGATCTTTCTGATTGCCTTAAATAGGTAACAATCGGTTAAGGAATTATATTCCGGCATTTGATTCTTCTTTAAATTTTTAGTGGAGTCGATCTTGTATTGGTGAGGAGAGTCTGTGTAGAGAGAGGGGTTGCCAAAACGCATCCTCACAGTTCGAGATTCTCGATATAAAGCTTGCTACGGAGGTTCTTTTCAATTCTCTTCTCTTTTATTGCTTTGTTTATTGTTTTATTTAGCTTTATTTATTGTTTACGCCATGTAGAATAAAATCATGTAGATAGTCATTTTAATATCTCTTTTATTGCTTTATTTAGCTTTATTTATATAAAATTATGTAGATAGCCATTTCAATATTATGCAATAAAATAGGGTAATCACGTAATTTCTCGAAGTCTTCTCTTAAAACGAATTGATCTGTCATAAGGAACCCGAAAGGGGCGTTGTGGGGTGCTAATACCTTCCCCACACGTAACTAACTCCCTTACCTAACTCTGGTTATAATGGTCAAGTTTGGTTTTCATTAAAATCAATGCCTTTTATCCTTTTCCAATGTTTATGGTCAAAACATTGGTGGCGACTCCATAAGAACCCCTTTTCGAAAACCTTGCTTTTATTAGAGGATAATTCAATTGTAGAGCACCTCGGAAGCAATGAACACATTTTAAAACAAATACGCGAGTCTAAACCATGTTTTCGCGACCGCTCGCATAAACGTTCGAGACGTCCTCAGACGTCGAAACAGACGGCGGCGACAAGTATTATGATAATTGTTTTAAATTGATTATTGAGATATATTGTATGTATGTTATGAAGCATGATAAGTAAAAAATTATTGTGGAATGTTTTTGTTAAGATGGATTAGCATGTAGAATTGCATTGTATAATTTGGTGGAATGGAGGAAAGGTGTGAGAAATGAACTATGTGAGAAAGAAAACTATTTTTTAGATATATTAAATTGAATTTACAATTTAATTATGAAGTGAATTTTATATTTTTATTTAATTAATTAATATTTTTCAAAAGTATTGGAATAATTTTGATTTAGGAGAAAATAATTAATTGTAAGTGAAAATGAATTTTTAATAATTTTGAGGAAATTATTTGCAATTATTATTATTATTATTATTGTTTAAGAAAAATAAATTAAAATTGAGAAAATTATGATTTTGGGTGATGATGAATATGATGAGGTGGAAGGATGGTTTGGTGAAAAGTAGAAGTGTTCTGGGCTATTTTTTTATTTTATTTTACAGGTGTTAAAATTTTTTGGGAATGTCCGATTTACAGGGGAAACTCTGTCAGATTTTTTTAAGAAATAGCCTAGTATTATTTTGAAGGAGTTAAGATGTGATTTAAGTATAATGAGGTGAAACAAAGTTGAAAGAGTGTGAAGAAGTTATGATAAGTCATGCATCATGTTCATGAGTCGGAGATTGAGTGTATGAGGAGGATATGGAAAATCAGGGTCGGTTCCATGCTAACCTCGGGGATGATTGAGTGTGATCGAGCTCATATGTGGCTCAGGCTCGCTACCTAAGTTGTGAGACTCTCACTACCAATCTTGATTATCCTGACTAAAGCCCTAGGGTTTCTCATGATCAATTGAGCTGGACAAGTAATTATGAGTATACTACCGCGAGACGGTGAGATGTTCTAGTGAAACTCCTGATCCTTCTCGAAAAAAAAAAACAAAAAGAGAAAAAAAAGAAAGTGGTTTTGGGATCCCCATGGTCTTGCATACTAGGATGTGTCCTAGAAAAGATTAGTGGATACATTACATTCATAATATCATATCATTTGTGTGTTGATTGCTAGTATGTTTGTATGTGGAATTTCTAATTAACCCAATGTTATTTGCATGCTCTAAGTGAATATAAAGTTGTCTTACCCTTTTTGTGCATGTGTTGTTATTATGAAATGTTTACATAGGTGACGTTGAACACAACTCATCTCCGGTATCATCTCCAAGTAAAGTTTAAATACGATCACTGCAAGTACTAAGTAGAGGACTTGATCGGACACCACTACAGTGCTATAAGAGATACTTCATTTTAGTGGACGTACGAAATATATCTCCTCTTTAATTAGGTTGTATAGTTAGTTTGTCTGCTCTGGTCTTGTGAACCCTTGTTAGGTGTATTTTGGGATGACTTTGTGTATATTTACTATCTAGTTATACTTGATACTTATGAATGATATGTATATTAATCACTAAGTGTATGTTCTAATTATTGTGTATCTTACTTCTACAAGAGTGTATTGGTAATCAAATATTAAGAGGAACCAATAATAATTAATAAATCTTAATAAAGTGAATTTTGGTATTAAAGGTGTCACAATTAGTGGTATCAGAGCAGTTCTTTCCTATAGGCCTGGGGAAAGGCCTGATATGCTTGTCTGTGTGCTCTTGTATTGTTATTTTGACAAAAAGTAGTGATGTGAAATTTGTAATGTGGAGTAATTCTTAGTTTATCTAGTTTTACTTCACATATATAGAGGGGATTGATTGAATTTGTGATTGCAGGAAGTGATGGCAGGAAGAGGTAGAGGACGTGGTAATGCTCTTTTGAATGAATTGCTAGAAAGAATGGTTGGAGTGTTAGAGAGACAACCAGCGAGGACAAGTTGGTACTCATAGTCTAGAAAGTTTTATGAAGAACAACCCTCCAAAGTTCAAAGGTGGATTTGATCCAGATGGAGCCCGAGTTATGGATTGAAGAGTTAGAGAAGATCTTCATAGCAATCAATTGTCCGGATGCCAGGTAAGGTTACATTTGCGGTTTATTTATTTCAAGGGGAAGTCGAACATTGGTGGAGGTACACTAGACAACAATTGGAGGAGGCAAGAGGAGCAATCAATTGGGAAGTATTTAAGAAGAGATTTTTAGAAAAGTATTTTCCTGAAGATTTGAGAAGGAGGAAGGAAGTGGAATTCCTGAATTTGAAGCAAGGAGGTATGTCTGTGGGGGAGTACGCGGCAAGGTTTGATGAATTATCCAAGTATTGTTCGTATTTCAAAAATAATGGTGATGATCGCTCACGATGCACTAAGTTTGAAAGTGGGTTGCGTCCTGACATCAAGCTGGCAATAGGATACCAGGAGATTACTCATTTCCCAACGCTCGTAAATAGATGTCGTATTTATGAGGATGATGCTAAGGCCAAACAGGCACATTGGAAAAATTCAGGACCTCAGCGGAATTTTCTACAGAGAAAAGGACAATCCTATGATAGAGGAAAACCTTACCAACCTTCTCAAAGGCAGCAAAGATTCTCATATGGAGGAAGTGAGTATCAACCACCAGTGGGAAGTTCAAGTAGATCAAGTGGATTCAGTGGAAAATGTTTTATTTGTGAAGGACCACATCTTGCACGAGATTGCCCGAAAAAGAACTATAATTGTTTTAAGTGTGGAAAGCAAGGTCACATTATTCATGATTTTCCTGAGTGGAAGAAGGAGAACAACAGCTTTAAGAGTCATGCTGGTAGTAGCAAGTGGCAGCAGGGTTAACGAGTAACCAACCCGGGAGGCCAAGGACACAAGGAAAAGTTTTTGTAATGAGTGGCGAAAAGGCATCTCAATCTGACTCTATGATACAGGGTAAATGTCTCATAAATGGGAATATCCTAAATGTATTGTATGATTCTGGAGCATCTCATTCTTTTATTGTTGAAGCTTGTGTGAGACAATTACAATTGCCTGTTATTGCTTTGCCATATGACTTGTTTGTTTCTACTCCTGGCGGTACTCCTATAGTTATTGCCAAGGCTTGTTTGAATTGTCCTATTGTTGTAGAAAGTAGAAATCTTTCTCAAATTTGTTTTGTTTGCCTCTCCCTGATATAGAAATCATCCTAGGACTAGATTGGCTATCTTTCAACCATGTTCTGTTAGACTGCCACACAAAAACCATAGCTTTTGGTGAATTCTTGAACCCATCATCAGAGAATTTGAGATTTCTAACTGCGAGCCAAGTTAATGCTTCTTTGAAAGAGGGAGCGCAGTTATGTATGGTGTTACTCTCTCTAAAAGGAGAAAAGGAATTTAGAATAGAGAATCTGCCTATTGTGTGTGACTATCCTGAAGTATTTCCGGATGATATTCCTGGATTACCACCAGAACAAGAAGTTGAATTTGCAATAGATTTGATCCCTGGAGCTGGACCTATTTCAATAGCTCCATATAGAATGTCACCATTGGAATTATCAGAATTGAAGAAGCGGTTAGAAGAGATGTTGGAAAAGCAGTTTGTGAGACCAAGCGTTTCTCCTTGGGGTGCTCCAAAGTCTGTTGGTGAAGAAGAAAGATAGAATAATGAGATTGTGTGTGGATTATCGTCAACTAAACAAGGTTACAATCAAGAATAAGTATCCGTTACCAATAATTGATGATTTGATGGATCAACCGAGAGGTGCAACTATATTTTCCAAGATTGATTTGAAGTCGGGATATCATCGGATTAGGGTTAAGCCAGCAGGACATACCAAAGACTCGCTTTTAGGACCCGATATGGACACTATGAATATTTGGTTATGCCATTTGGTGTGACTAATGCTCCTGCGATATTCATGGATTACATGAATAGGATCTTTCATCCATATTTGGATAAGTTTGTGGTAGTATTCATTGATGACATTTTGATTTATTCTAAGACTAAGGAAGAACATGCAGTAACATCTCCAAGCAAGTGTTGGAAGTTTTGAAGGATAAACAGTTGTATGCTAAGTTGGAAAAGTGTGAGTTTTGGTTGGAGAAGGTGAGTTATTTAGGTCATGTGATTAATAAAGATGGCATTTCGTAGATCCGATGAAAGTGGAAACCGTATTGCAATGGGAAAGACCAAAGAGTATTACTAAGATTCGTAGCTTTTTGGGTCTAGCTCGGTTATTATAGGAGATTCATTGAGGGATTCTCAAAGATAGCCTTACCTTTGACCAAGTTGACTCGTAAAGGACAACCCTTTGTATGGACGAGTCAGCTGTGAGGAGAATTTTCAAAAGTTGAAAGATAAATTGACTTCGCTCCAAGTATTGATACTTCCAAACCCTCATGAGAATTTTGAAGTGTATTGTGATGCATCGAAGCAAGGGTTAGACTATGTATTAATGCAGAATAGAAATGTAGTGGCATATGCTTCAAGGCAGTTGAGACCGCATGAAGTAAATTACCCAACACACGATCTCGAGTTGGTAGTTGTGGTGTTTGCATTGAAGATTTGGAGACATTATCTATACGGTGCAAGATTGGAAGTTTTCAGTGACCATAAGAGCCTTAAGTATTTGTTTGATCAAAAAGAGTTGAATATGAGGCAACGTCAGTGGACAGAATTTTTGAAGGACTATGACTTTGAACTTCATTATCACCCCAAGAAAGCCAATGTAGTGGCATATGCTTTATGCCGAAAGTCTTTATATATGTCAGCAATGATGGTCAGAGAATTGGACTTGGTGGAAAAATTGAGAGATTTGAATTTAGCTATGGAGATAACTCCCAAAAGTTTTAAGTTTGGAACTTTGAAGATAACTAGCAATTTTCTTGAACAAGTTAAGGCAGCACAATTAACAGATGAATTTTTGTAAGGCAAGAAGACTTTGGTATCTCAAGGAAAAGAAAACGATTTTCAGGAAGACACAGGTGGAATTTTGAGATTCAGAGATCGAATTTGTATTCCGCAAGATGATGAAATCAAGAAGACGATTTTAGAGGAAGCCCATAAGAGTAAGTTGAGTATTCACCCAGGAACTACCAAGATGTACCAAGATTTGAAGAAGTTATTTTGGTGGTCAGGAATGAAAAGATCGATGGCGTAGTACGTAGCATCTTGTTTGGTATGTCATAAAGTAAAGGTTGAACATCAAAGGCCCACTGGAATGTTACAATCTTTGGATATCCTAGAATGGAAATGGGACAGCATAACAATGGATTTCGTAACTGGATTGCCAAGAACTCCTACAAGATATGATGCAATTTGGGTAATTATTGACAGATTGACTAAGTCAGCGCATTTTCTACCTATCAACATTCGTTATTCATTGGAAAATTTGACACAAGTATATCTTAAGGAGATAGTGAGGTTACACGGCGTACCTTCAAGTATTGTATCTGACAGAGCTCCACATTTTACTTCCAAGTTTTGGGGAAGTTTGCAACAAGCATTAGGGACAAAGCTTCGATTGAGTTCAGCTTATCATCCGCAGACGGATGGATAGTCAGAAAGAACAATTCAATCTCTTGAAGACCTTCTATGAGCTTGCATTATGGAGTTCAAGGATACTTGGGACAAATCTCTGCATTTGATTGAATTCACCTACAATAACAGTTTTCATACAAGTATTGGGATGTCACCATATGAAGCTCTTTATGGAAGGAAGTGTAGGACACCTTTATGCTGGTATGACTTAGGAGAGAATCTTATTTTGGGACCAGAAATTGTGCAACAAACTACTGATAAAGTGAAGATCATTCAAGAAAAGATGAAGACAGCACAGAGTAGACAAAAGAGTTATTATGACAAGAGGAGAAAGTCGTTGGAATTTGAACCATGTATTCCTGAGAGTTACACCTACTATCGGAGTTGGAAGAGCTCGAAATCTCGAAAACTCACTCCAAAATTTATTGGTCCTTACCAAATTCTGAAAAAGATTGGTCTTGTGGCTTATCAAATAGCCTTACCTCCAATTCTTTCAAACCTCCATAATGTTTTTCATGTCTCACAACTCGTAAAGTATATTTCGATCCTTCTCACATCATTGAACTCGATACAAGTACAATTGAAGGATAATCTAACATATGAAGCACCACCTGCGTGTATTGTGGATCAAAGGATGAAACACTTACGTGGAAAAGATATACCTCTAGTTAAGGTCGTATGGAGTGGAATAGGTGATGAAGATGCAACATGGTAGTTAGAGAGCAGAATGAGGGAATCTCACCCTCATCTATTCCCATAAGGTAAGAAATTTCGAGGACGAATTTTTTTTTTAAAGTGGGGGAGAATTGTAACATCCTAATTTTCAGTACGTCTATAACTTTTGTCAAAATTTTATTAATTAAATTATTAGGAATTGGGGAAAGTGACTATAGAGTTTTATGTTTGTTAGATTATTTGTGATTTTTTAGAAATTTTCTGGAATTAAAAAATAAAATAAAATAATAATAATAAAATAATAATATATCTTAAAAAAATGATTTTGACTTTTTAAAAAGCACATTTCTCTCTCTGCCTTCCGTAAGTTCTTCCCTTCTCTCATTTTTCTCGCTTTCTCTCAAACCCTTCTCACTTTGAAGTTTGATTTTGAGGGGGAAATATTGATTTTCTTGAGAAACTCCAAGAGGTAAGTTTGTTTCTCTCAATCTTCTCTACATTTCTACGGTTTTATTTTTCAAAACGGTGCATTTTTAAATTTTTTTCTCACTTGGCTAAGCTTGAATGGGAGTAGAAAGAGTGTTATTGTAGGTTTTACACCTAGGACACTAGAATAATACTTAGAATTGAGGATTAGAAGTGATTAAGCTAAAAACCTTAAGCACCCTAATTCGTAAGTCACTGTTCATTGAATTTTGGAATGTTTGTAAACAAAATTAGGAATTGGTATCTGCATAAAATTTGTAGACATTTAAGTTATAGAAATTTAGAAACTTGTTTCACATCAAACGGATATTTGTAGCTCAAGTTATGTTTATTTTACTGCCAAGTGTTATAGCTTTGAAGTTAAGAGGTTGCCCTGTTTCAACAGCCTCGGTTTTTGAATTACTGGGATTGATATGTGTGAAATTAGGACTTGATTCCTTAATAAAAGTTGTAGGAAATTATATTTCCGAAATTTATAAATTTGTTTCATGTCAATAGCTTATGTGTAGCATGAGTTATAGTCAAATTACCAAGGCATGTTCAGAGTGTTATTGTAGTTGAGCCATGTTGGAAACAACCACTGTAAACTAAAAAACTGCATTTATTCTACAGGGTATTTGAATTTAATTCCTTCATCAATATTGTAGGTAATTAAGTTATTGAAAGTTTGGCTCTTACCTCATGTCAAAACAGCTTATATAACTCTAGAAAATTCTGAAATACTGAACCTTGTCCATATTTGTTATGACGATTCTTCCTACTCTAAGTGGATTACTTCCATTACTCTCTTCTACTTGTATTAATTCCATTAGCATCAATTTAGGCCCTAGAAATGATTTTATAACTCAAAGAATCATAGTCTTGAATTTTAAAATTTAAGGCTATGAAGGAGGTGAGATTTTAGAGGTCTAATATGGTTGGAATTAAGGATTTAATTGGGGTATTTAATTGGCATGTAGGAGGCTACTTAGAGGTGCAAAGAGGAGAACCAAAGACTTGATAGATTATTTGATCAAGAGTTACTCTTCACCAAGTTACAACATAAGGTAAGGGGTAGGATAATTTTTATAATTCACTTTTGCTTGAAATAGCATTGAGAAGAAGTCCCTTTACTTCTAAATTAGAAATTTATTTGGAATTATTTAAATGTTATTTCTATTTTTGATGAATTTTTAAAGTTTTAAGATTATGTGAATTTTATGGCTTCTAAATGAAGCAACTTGAGTGTATGGGACCTTGTATGATTATAAGGCATCCATGAATGTTGTTTGAATCGATTTCTTAATCATTAGTAATTTTATATGATTTATTGATGAATTAAGTTTGAGAATTATCATATTTCTATGTTTAGTATTATGATAATTGTTTTAAATTGATTATTGAGATATATTGTATGTATGTTATGAAGCATGATAAGTAGAAAATTATTGTGGAATATTTTTGTTAAGATGGATTAGCATGTAGAATTGCATTGTATAATTTGGTGGAATGGAGGAAAAGTGTGAGAAATGAACTATGTGAGAAAGAAAACTATTTTTTAGATATATTAAATTGAATTTACAATTTAATTATGAAGTGAATTTTATATTTTTAATTAATTAATTAATATTTTTCAAAAGTATTGGAATAATTTTGATTTAGGAGAAAACAATTAATTGTAAGTGAAAATGAATTTTTAATAATTTTGAGGAAATTATTTGCAATTATTATTATTATTATTTAAGAAAAATAAATTAAAATTGAGAAAATTATGATTTTGGGTGATGATGAATATGATGAGGTGGAAGGATGGTTTGGTGAAAAGTAGAAGTGTTCTGGGCTGTTTTTTTATTTTATTTTACAGGTGTTAAAATTTTTTGGGAATGTCCGATTTACAAGGGAAACTCTGTCAGATTTTTTTAAGAAATAACCTAGTATTATTTTGAAGGAGTTAAGATGTGATTTAAGTATAATGAGGTGAAACAAAGTTGAAAGAGTGTGAAGAAGTTATGATAAGTCATGCATCATGTTCATGAGTCAGAGATTGAGTGTATGAGGAGGATATGGAAAATCAGGGTCGGTTTCATGCTAACCTCGGGGATGATTGAGTGTGATCGAGCTCATATGTGGCTCAGGCTCGCTACCTAAGCTGTGAGACTCTCACTACCAATCTTGATTATCCTGACTAAAGCCCCAGGGTTTCTCATGATCAGTTGAGCTGGACAAGTAATTATGAGTATACTACCGCGAGGCGGTGAGATGTTCCAGTGAAACTCCTGATCCTTCTCGAAAAAGAAAAAAAAACAAAACAAAAAGAGAAAAAAAAGAAAGTGGTTTTGGGATCCCCATGGTCTTGCACACTAGGATGTGTCCTAGAAAAGATTAGTGGATACATTGCATTCATAATATCATATCATTTGTGTACTGATTGCTAGTATGTTTGTATGTGGAATTTCTAACTAACCCAATGTTATTTGCATGCTCTAAGTGAATATAAAGTTGTATTACCCTTTTTGTGCATGTATTGTTATTATGAAATGTTTACATAGGTGACGTTGAACACAACTCATCTCCGGTATCATCTCCAAGTAAAGTTTAAATACGATCACTGCAAGTACTAAGTAGAGGACTTGATCGGACACTACTACAGTGCTACGAGAGATACTTCATTTTAGTGGACGTACGAAATATATCTCCTCTTTAATTAGGTTGTATAGTTAGTTTGTCTGCTCTGGTCTTGTGAACCCTTGTTAGGTGTATTTTGGGATGACTTTGTGTATATTTACTATCTAGTTATATTTGAATCCCCAGAGATTATTGTTGGGGAATCAGTTCAAAATTCATCAACTTACACAGGGAGTTTAAGTCATTTAGCATATTTGCACTATTAGACAAAGTCTAGACTCACCAAACTAGGAGATCATTTCAAAAACTGACTGGACCAATACCTGTAACTGAGGTTGTTTTGGAGGTGACAATGTTTCTCTTTCTGCTGGATTTGTGATTTCAAAGATCAAATGCCTTTCCACTGCATCCTACAAACACTCCATAAGTTTCTTGACTAAAATAGCCAAC
Organism: Sphenostylis stenocarpa; assembly: GCA_963425845.1. Taxonomy (NCBI): domain Eukaryota; kingdom Viridiplantae; phylum Streptophyta; class Magnoliopsida; order Fabales; family Fabaceae; genus Sphenostylis; species Sphenostylis stenocarpa. The sequence continues at coordinate 20,660,760 of OY731406.1, forward strand.
TCTCACAATTACATTTATCTCCCGAATATCTTCTATATTATGTAAAAATCATACTATGCTCACCCTTAATGCAAATTAATAACTTCAGTTTTTGCAATTTCAATTTTTAGTATGATGGCTGAATTTAAAATACATAAACAGACCAATGCAAATGGAAACATACATGATCAAATACAAACATAACAACATGAAAGCAATAATGAAATAACTTGCCTCAGTGATGGCCCAGTTGATTAATAGGGAGGTAACGAGCACATGAGTCTGAATCTTCATTCACAGATATAGGTAAATTTTAAATAGAAGAATATCGTTGAAAGTTGAACTAATTTATTAAAGGAAGCAAATTAAAAATGAAAAAAGTTCAAGTTAGTCTTGACGTCGGGGAAACTCCATAATATACCCCACGCCAGGAACAACCTGTGAAAAAGAAAATTTGAGAAAGTGCAAGATTTGGGGTTGGGTCAAGGTTAGGGTTCGATGGCATTGGGGTATGAGTTAGGGTTCGACATCAGCTGGGTTTGCGTTGGGTTTCACAACACGACGATTTGGTTTTAGCTTGAGATTGGGGTTCGATGCCGCCAGAGTTGGGTTTCGGCCTCGAGTTCGTCGAGGTTGAGGTCGGGGTTGAGGTTCGAAGTCGCTTGGGTATTTGGTCACTGAGATTTGAGATTGAAGGTCACTGGTCAGATTTCAAGTCATCGGAGTAGAGGTCATTGGTCGGATTTCAGGTTCCAGGTTGACATTTCAGGCTGGGTTAAAGATCACTTCGAAGTTGAACATAAGGGTGGATGATTGGGGTTGGAGAGACGAAGGATGATTAAGCTCGAACAAGAATGGTGAGATTCAACAGTGGTTGGTGCAAGGTCAGTGTGGTTATACATATTGGAAATTAGAAATTGTGAGAGCAAAGAAGATGAAATTTGGGAGGGCTTCAGTGGGAAGAAGATGAAATTTGGGAGGTTAATAGACTGAGGGAAATAATTAGAAACTAATCAGATGAATTAAAAAAATTAAATTAAATAATAAAGTGATTGAAGTAATAACTGATTTTTTGTGACCGAAAATTCATTTACTATTTTAGTTACTAAACTAAAAAATAATAATTTGGTTACTGATTCGGTCACTAATAGTAACTAAATTTTTTAGTCACTAATTTCGGTTACTATTTGACATTTTTTTAGTAGTGCTTATTTCTGAAATAATCATAGACTTCTTGAACTTTAGGAGGAAAGAGAGATGGTAATGGACCAAAGTCCGAAAACCACTTAATAAACCATTTCGAGAATTTTATTGAAATTCCCTTTTTGAACCAAATGAACGAGGAATGAGTTCTTGGATTGACATAAAAAACATTTGTCCAAACTTCTATATAATCATAGTAATTATAGGTCTGAGGTTGGAATTGTCTGGAGAAATATTTATATTGGTGTAAGGGTTGATTCCAATCTTGAGGTAATATAAGATTAAAGATTTTTAACTTTGAAAATATAATGACTCTGTATTTGTCTTTTGTATGGGAGATTTTTACAGAGCCGACATCTAAAAGAATGAATTCATAAAAAGTTCGGGTTTTATTGGGGTCTATGGGTATATAATAAAAATCTTTGGGAAACAGATTTTGTGCCGTCAATTTTCCTGAAACTTGGATCCATGGTTTTTCTAGAATAATAATCTGGGTGATATTTGACTTTTCTAAATATTCTTCAATTATGGATTCTGGTTTGGATTGGGTTGTTTGAATATTACTTACTAAATTTGATCTTGTAAACGAAGGGGTTAAGAAATCGTTTGGTCTTGCTAAAATGTTTTGATATTGGAGAGGAGTTAGAGGTTCTGATTAGAGAATTTTTTATGTACCTGCTATTGTCGGAGGGGTCTTTAAAATGTCTGCCAAAGTAGCTTGTCCCTTGGTTGACGAAGCATTTTTAGGTGATCCTTGAGAGGATTCACTTTTGTCTTTGTTTAATGATCCCAGTGGGGACCATATTGGTCTTTATTCAGAGGCTTAGTATTCATGTTGAAGCCTGTAAAAACTCTCTTGTTAGGAAATCTGGTAAAAAATTATCTTTTTCTTTAATATGTTCTATTTCAAAATCAAAACATTATAGTAATGATTGTCATCTGGCAAATATATGTTTTGAAACTAAATTTTGAACATCTTTTGTTAAAACGCTGGGAGCAGCTTTGCAATCAGTCCTTATTAAGAATTTTTTGTTGAAAACATCATCTTGAAATATTTGAACACATAATACTATCGAAAGTTTTTTTTTTAAATTATAGAATACTTTTGTTCAGAAGAATGTCAGACACCTGAATGATATCTGACTACTTGTTCTTTTAAAGATTTTGGAATTTTTTGTTTTAATACCCCATAGCCTAATTTTGATACATCTGTTTCAATTATTAGATTAGCAATTGGGTAATGGAGGTGGATTCTTCCTAAGTCTTTTGAATAATGACACACAAACTGTCCTAATGTTTGGAATGAAGTCTGTTATGTAATTGGCACATCCTATAAATAATTGTAATTATTGTTTGTCTTTTATTTCATTCAGAAATTTAGATGTAAATTCTAATGACCTTTGTATTAGAGTTGTGGTATTTTAATAAATTTCATATCCTAAAAATCTTATTTTTGTCTGGAATATTTTCAATTTTTTCTCTGATACTACTAGTCAATTTTCTTTCATTATTTTAATAAAGGTATCTAAATGATTAATATGCTCATTAATGTTTTTTGAAAAAGATTAATACATCATTTAAGTAAACTATTGAAAATTTTATATATGGATAAAATATATCATTCATTATATTCTGGAACTCACTTGGAGTATTTTTTTTTTTAATCCTTACGACATCACATTCCACTCATAATGCCTGAAGGGTACTACAAAAGTGATTTTGTATTTATCTTCTTCTTTTACTAATATTTGATAATATCCTGATTTTAGATCGAATTTTGAAAATATTAAAGCATCATGTATTCTTTGAATTAAATCGTTCTTATTAGGTAACAAATATCTAATACATTTTAATACTTTATTTAGAGGTTTATAATTAATTACCAATCTTGGAGTCTCTCTTTCTACTTCAGAGGCTTTCATAGTATAAAACTTTATACAACTCCATGGTTATTTTGATGGTCTAATAAGTCATTTATCTATATATTCTTGCATTTCTTTCTTACAATAATTTAAATATTATTGATTCATCCGTATTGGTATAGTTTTGGTGGGTATTTATTTTTCATCAAAACTGTCTATATATGGCAGTTCTATGATATTTTTTTTTCTATGCCAGAAGGCAGTAAGATTTGTTTCACATATTTCCTTTTTTATTTTTTCTTCATATGATTTTATAATTTTTTGAATGTTTGGATTATTAATATGCTCTTCTATTCTTTTAAATTTTATTTCTTTAACATGTTTATTTGTCTTTTCTTTATTATTTGGGTTATGGATGATTCTTTTAGAAGATTTAATTATCTAGTTCTAGATGGTTTTATAAATTCAAAACAAATTTCTTTTCCTAAAGTATTAGCGGTTAACCTGAATTCAATTACCTAAAAGGGTATAATAATATAAAGAACGAGGTTCTTAATATTACTGGAGTATTCATATTTTTTATTAATATGAAAGAGGTATTATAACAAACTTTATTTTTACATATTTTTTTACATTTTTACATTGGATAATTTATATTGTATATGCATTTTGATCCATTAGTGTTTGTTACCTTTTCTAGGGTATGATTGAAGGATACCTAAGAGTGTGAATAGGGTTTGTGGAAGTGGCGATGGTAGCTTTGTTGGAATTGATGACTCTGTAGACGCTGATCAAAGCTCTTCTGAAACTCGCCATTGGAAGCAGAACTCAAATTTTGATTTGATTTTTCACCGTGAAGGTGAAATATTTAAACCGAATTCCTTTGTCTACCATTTTCACCATCCAAAATACATGTAAAAAAATAATAATATAATTACTTTAATGCCTATAGCTTTTTTTTTATTATTTTACGACGGTGATATGTAGATTTTTTTTCTAAAATAATATTAAAAAAATAATTATTCATTGAAATGGATTTACCTATTTTATTTAACCAAAAAGACTTATTTATTATGTAAGATGAAAATTTCCAAAAAATCGAAGTCTATTCGATTCCCTGCAGATCAAATATTAAACTGATTTTTTTTTCCCGTCAAGTATTATTATTATATATATAATTAAATAAGTATATATTTATATAATTAAAGATTAGCATATTTGTATATTATATATGAACATAATTTAATTATTATATATTTATATATTTTACATATTTAAATATTTAAATATTTAAATATTTGAATATTTAAATATTTATATATTTAAATAAGTATATATATTTCTATAATTAGATATTAATATATTTAGATATTTATATTAATATATTTTTATATATTTATATAAATATATATATATATATATATTTGTATAATTATATATATAATAATGTAATTAGATAAGTATATATTTATAAATTTATATATTAACATTTTTTAATAATTATATATTTACATATTTTAAATATTTTTATATTTTTATATTTATATATATATATATATATATATATATATATTAAAAAAATACTAAAATGATTTGATATGTTATGTTAAGTAATATTAAAAATAAAAGAAAGTTGATTTACACTTCTTTCTTTATTATTGAAAATAATATTATGATATTAGACAATATTTAGAATAAGGATATTAAAATAATATATAATTAAAAAAATAATTAAAATAAAATATAAAAAAATAATATATAATTAAATATGATACATGAAATATTTTAATCATGTAAACGAGAGCAACGTTAGGATACACTTTTTTAGTATGATTAGTATGACAATATGAACAAATTTTGGAACAAAATTGATTTTTCATGATGTCTATTTATGTTCTTATGTGACTTGATTTTAGACAACCTTTTGATGTTCTCTTCATTTCTAAACTTGGTCTCAAAATTGGTTTCGTATAAGATGATTAATAATTTTCATTCCTTAGTTCTCTAAACAATTTATCATAAACCTTATCAACTTGTGCTAAGGTATATAAGGATTTATGTAGTTGTAGTTAGTAAAATCATGATATATGTGTTTATAAGCAACAATTACGTGCGAACACGGTAAATGGAGTGTTTGGAACTTACCACAGTCACACCATAATTCGTCTAGCCTTACTACAAATCGGCCTATTGGTCTAACTTCTCTTGGATTGAAGGTTTCACCCACCAGAAATCTTGTACTCATTTGGTCAAAGTCAATCTCTCTATGAGTTTTGGCTTTGAATGTGCATCCTCCAAAGCTTTGGCTGCTACTTCAGAATATATGTGTCCAACAACAACCATGACAACCACTTTTCTACCTCTTTCGTTGAAGAACTTATTGCAACATATATAAATTTTCGTACCAAGCAGAAAATAGGAAGGTTTCTTGTATTTTTAAAGATGGAATTTATTAACTATGTGAAGTTGGAGGTCATGTATCCCCAACATAGATCATTGTCCTAAGATAGTGTCTACTTCTCCCTTGGGATTTCATCCAACCATTTTGCTGCCTTAAAATCTTCATTTCTTACTATGTTGTTGTGGCCATCTTATGCTACTACAACCAATAATGTTCCTATGTATTTTTCATAAAGAAATGTTCCATCTACTTGCACTAATGACTTGTAGTACTAAAAACCATCAATGTAAGATTGAATGATCAGAATTCCCTTTTGAAGAAGACGTGGTCCTCAACCAGTTGTTGTCCTTGGTATGTTGGATGCATGTTAATCTTCTATATAAATCTAAGAACATAGACTTGCATTGCCTTAAGAAGATGTGACAACTTCTTGTACGACTTCTCCCAATTGTCGTATAGTTTCTCTATGACTAACTATTTCACTAGTCATGCCTTTCGATAAGTGACAGTGCATCCTTGGGTAGACTTAATATGTGATAAGGGTTGAACAATTAACATGCACAATCTCCTAAATTGTTTGAGAAATAAGACATGATCTCAACTTGTTATCATCTTGAGAGATTAATGGCGACACGCAAGTGTGGATGCCTTCCAACTTTATTATTTCCCAATATTGCTTTCTGGTTCGCATTATTGCTCTGCACCTCCAATCACACTTTGGATGAATACACTGCATTACAAGCCTAGATTGGCTTGAAAATTGCACTTTGTATGTGCAATGATGCATGATGGGAAGCGTTGACTAACAAACAATGTTCTAGGGGTATACAAATATATTTTGATAAAAAATATGGGTAAATTCATGATAAATGTCTTTCATGGTAAATTTTAATTGGATAAATTGTTGGGGTGAATTGTAGGTGAGCTGGGTAGGTTGGATGGTAAGTTCTAGTTACATTACTTCATCATTTTCGGATGGAAGGCCTAATATGAAATGTTCTTCCATGGTTGGGTTGTTAGGTGTGGTTAGATGAATTGGTTGAAAATGTGAAGTTGGTTCAAAAATTGGGTTGATCCTGTGAGAAGTTGTGTGTATATTTGAATATCTGATTCTCAAGAAGTATAAAATGAAAGATTATTTTGTTCTAGGTTGTTTGATGCTAAATGATGGTAAAAAGATTTACATTATGGGTGGTGTATTGATTGAGGTACATATGAAGGTGAGGAAAAAAGATAACGTGATTTGAGGTTGACATGAATGACATTGAAAGGTAACAACTAACTCAATGTTAGTTGAGTATTCCTTAGATTTGGAAATGTCGAACATAGCATTGATGTCATTGTCATCACTAAACTCAACGACCGTATACTTGCATACCCCTGCACTGATTCTCAATGGGTAACAAAAGTGAATCATTGCCAACTTTTCGTGAGGTCCTTTGTGCAGCAAATCAATGACTTTCTTTTTCATTCTCGACATGGACATTCCTTTCCTAATGGAAAGAAGTTTCAGTGTTGGTAATCAAAATGCAACTCTTTCGATGTCACTATCATCCATGAACCATCATAATGAACAAGGACAATTTGTGAACAGTGGCAGATCTTGTTGGGAGCTGAGGGGGGTCGTGCCCCCCCCCCCCCCAAATTTTGTAACTCTCATATAATTTATGATTTTGGTCCCCCAAACTTAATGATCATTTAATATATTTACTTGTATATTTACAATTTTATCCTCTCATCAATCTTAACTCTCATATAATTTATGATTTTGTTTCCTCAAACTTAGTGATTATTTAATATATTTATTTATACATTTACAACTTTATTATCTCACATTTTCATCTTCTTTCACCCTTTTATATTTATTTATTATTTATTAATAATATATTATTTGGCCCCCAAAAATCAATGGTCAAGATCCAGTCACTGTTTGTGAAGGCATGATTTTATAGATATAAGTGAGAGAGTTTTAGAGATGGATCGAAGAAAGTTTTAGAGATGGGTGGACAATTTCAAGGATGGGTGAGAGAGACTTTTAGAGATAGGTCAAAGAGAATTTCAGAGAAGGGTGGAACAGAGTTTCAGAGAAAGGTGGAACAGAGTTTGGAAGATGGGTCAGACAAAGTTTTATATTTGAGTTGGAGAGAGTTTAAGAGAATGGGTAGAATGGTGAAGTCTTTACCTTTGATATTTATAGGAGATTCAATTTGTCAAGTCTCAACCACCATACTAAATATAATCAAGTCTCAATCGTCATACTTAATACAGTCAAAGTCTCAACCACCAAATTGAATATAATCAATTGACAACCACTAAATTTAAGTCGATCAAGTCACAACCACCAAATTAAGATGGTTAAGGCATAACCATCAAATTTAATAGGGTCAAGAAATAACCATAAAATTTAAGATGGTCAAGACACAATCACCAAATTTAAGACAGTAAAGGCCTAACCACTAAATTTAATACTGTCAAGGTACAACCACCAACTTTAAGATGATCAAGAAACAACCATCAAATTTAAGATGATTAAGACATAACTACTAAATTTAAGACAGTAAAGGCCTAACAATCAAATTTAATATAGTCAAGTCACACCCAATCTGATGCACACTTTGATTGAGGTGATGACATGACACATGCAAATCGAGTGACATTATAAGTCACTGACGCTCACATTGACTGAGGAATTGATGTGGTACATGCATGAAGTAGAGCTTGCATGCACTTTATTGTGCTCGTGGATCGAAGACGTGGCAAGGAGCTGACCACAACTCAATCAAGACCAGTCTAACCCACACAAGAACCGAGGAGCTGATGTGGCACACACATGAAGTAGAGCTTGCATGCACTCTACTGTGCTCGCGAACTAAAAAAGTGACAAGGTACTAACCACGATTTAGTCAAGACCTAGTCTGACCTACACACTGACCGAGGATTTTCAAGCTCAGTTTGAAGGTTTGATGAACAAGGTCAATGGTATCTCTGAATCACTACTGATCAGTTTTTTCATTACGGGACTGAAAAAGCATTTGAGACGGAAATTGCAATTTCACCGACCTGCTACTTTGATGGAAACCTTCGCCATGGCCAAAGCATATGAGGCCCGTTTTGATGACACACCAACCATAGCCAAATTGTGGCCTCGCGGCCCACAACACTCCACAGGCCCACATACCCAACCTAACCATAATCAAACAAACCGATCCAGTTCAAATCCAAATAACCCATCAAACAATACTGCAGCATCGTTACCACCACTCTTACCCACACCACACTCAAACCCTTTTGTGCGTAACATGCCCTCCATCGAACTCTGAGACCGTCGTTAAAAAAGGTCATTGTTTTAAATGTGATGAGAAATGAAACCCGTCTCACCGATGCCAAAATTGTGTGCTTCTCCTCATAGGAGCGGATGAAGATGAACCTCCACCGGAATCCGAGGATAACTCAACAGATGATGTCTCTAGTGACATATCCAGCTCTCACTCCCTGTCCAGCCAACTCCAAAGTAGATCCCTGCCTGTTTCAGGGCTTTATAACCAAACAAATTTCACCATCCTCATTGACAGTGGGAGCACTCACAACTTTATCAAACCTGCATTAGTGGAATGATTGGGGTTACCTATCAAACCATGCCCTCGTTTCAAATTTGCAATTGGTTGTGGAACCTTCTTGGTTTGTCAATTTTGCTGCCATAGCGTTCCTCTTATCTTACAAGACATTAAATTTGAGATGGATTTGTTTATCCTAAACATTGTAGGTCCAGATGTTGTGTTGGGCTTTCCTTGGTTGCAATCTTTGGGCAAAGTGGCTCATGATTTTTCAGCTCTCACTATGGTCATGTGGCAAGGGACCCAAGTTACTTTAGTAGGTGATGTGTAACATCCTAATTCTTAGTACCTCTACAACTTTTGTCAAAATTTTATTAATTAAATTATTAGGAATTGGGGAAAGTGACTATAGAGTTTTATGTTTGTTAGATTATTTGTGATTTTTTGGAAATTTTCTGGAATTTAAAAAATAAAATAAAATAATAATATATGTTAAAAAAAATGATTTTGACTTTTTAATAAGCACATTTCTCTCTCTGTCTTCCGTAAGTTCTTCCCTTCTCTCATTTTTTTCGCTTTCTCTCAAACCCTTCTCACTTTGAAGTTTAATTTTGAGGGGGAAATATTGATTTTCTTGAGAAGCTCCAAGAGGTAAGTTTGTTTCTCTCAATCTTCTCTATATTTCTACGGTTTTATTTTTCAAAACGGTGCATTTTTAAAAATTTTCCTCACTTGGTTAAGCTTGAATGGGAGTAGAAAGAGTGTTATTGTAGGTTTTACACCTAAGACACTAGAATAATACTTAGAATTGAGGATTAGAAGTGATTAAGCTAAAAACCTTAAGCACCCTAATTCGTAAGTCACTGTTCATTAAATTTTGGGACGTTTGTGAACAGAATAAGGAATTAGTATCTTCATAAAAGTTGTAGCCCTTTAAGTTATAGAAATTTAGAAACTTGTTTCACATCAAACGGATATTTGTAGCTCAAGTTATGTTCATTTTACTGTCAAGTGCTATAGCTGTGAAGTTAAGAGGTTGCCCTGTTTCAATAGCCTCGGTTTTTGAATTACTGGGATTGATACGTGTGAAATTAGGACTTGATTCCTTCATAAAAGTTGTAGGAAATTATATTCCCAAAATTTAGAAATTTGTTTCATGTCAATAGCTTATGTGTAGCATGAGTTATAGTCAAATTACCAAGGCATGTTCAGAGTGTTATTGTAGTTGAGCCATGTTGGAAACAACCACTGTAAACTGAAAAACTGCATTTATTCTACAGGGTATTTGAATTTATTTCCATCATCAATATTTTAGGTAATTAAGTTATTGAAATTTTGGCTCTTACCTCATGCCAAAACAGTTTATATAACTCTAGAAAATTCTGAAATACTGAACCTTGTCCATATTTGTTATTAGGATTCTTCCTACTCTAAGTGTATTACTTCCATTACTCTCTTCTACTTGTATTAATTCCATTAGCATCAATGTAGGCCCTAAAAATGATTTTATAACTCAAAGAACCATAGTCTTGAATTTTATAATTTTAGGCTATGAAGGAGGTGAGATTTTAGAGGTCTAATATGGTTGGAATTAAGGATTTAATTGGGGTATTTAATTGGCATGTAGGAGACTACTTAGAGGTGCAAAGAGGAGACCCAAAGACTTGATAGATTATTTGATCAAGAGTTACTCTTCACCAAGTTACAACATAAGGTAAGGGGTAGGATAATTTTTATAATTCACTTTTGCTTGAAATAGCATTGAGAAGAAGTCCCTTTACTTCTAAGTTAATTAGAAATTTATTTGGAATTATTTGAATGTTATTTCTATTTTTGATGAATTTTTAAAGTTTTAAGATTATGTGAATTTTATGGCTTCTAAATGGAGCAACTTGAGTGTATGGAACCTTGTATGATTATAAGGCATTCATGAATGTTGTTTGAATCGGTTACTTAATCATTAGTAATTTTATATGATTTATTGATGAATTTAGTTTGAGAATTATCATATTTCTATGTTTAGTATTATGATAATTATTTTAAATTGATTATTGAGATATATTGTATGTATGTTATGAAGCATGATAAGTAGAAAATTATTGTGGAATGTTTTTGTTAAGATGGATTAGCATGTAGAATTGCATTGTATAATTTTGTGGAATGGAGGAAAGGTGTGAGAAATGAAGCTGTGTGAGAAAGAAAACTATTTTTTAGATATATTAAATTGAATTTACAATTTAATTATGAAGTGAATTTTATATTTTTATTTAATTAATAAATATTTTTCAAAAGTATTGGAATAATTTTGATTTAGGAGAAAACAATTAATTGTAAGTGAAAATGAATTTTTAATAATTTTGAGGAAATTATTTGCATTTATTATTATTATTTAAGAAAAATAAATTAAAATTGAGAAAATTATGATTTTGGGTGATGATGAATATGACGATGTGGAAGGATGGTTTGGTGAAAAGTAGAAGTGTTCTGGGCTTTTTTTTATTATTATTTTACAGGTGTTAAAATTTTTTGGGAATGTCCGATTTACAGGGGAAACTCTGTCAGATTTTTTTAAAAAATAGCCTAGTATTATTTTGAAGAAGTTAAGATGTGATTTAAGTATAATGAGGTGAAACAAAGTTGAAAGAGTGTGAAGAAGTTATGATAAGTCATGCATCATGTTCATGAGTCAGAGATTGAGTGTATGAGGAGGATATAGAAAATCAGGGTCGGTTCCATGCTAACCTCGGGGATGATTGAGTGTGATCGAGCTCATATGTGGCTCAGGCTCGCTACCTAAGCTGTGAGACTCTCACTACCAAGCTTAATTATCCTGACTAAAGCCCCAGGGTTTCTCATGATCAGTTGAGTTGGACAAGTAATTATGAGTATACTACCGCGAGGCGGTGAGATGTTCCAGTGAAACTCCTGATCCTTCTCGAAAAGAAAAAAAAAACAAAACAAAAAGAAAAAAAAAAGAAAGTGGTTTTGTGATCCCCATGGTATTGCATACTAGGATGTGTCCTAGAAAAGATTAGTGAATATATTGCATTCATAATATCATATCATTTGTGTGCTGATTGCTAGTATGTTTGTATGTGGAATTTCTAATTAACCCAATGTTATTTGCATGCTCTAAGTGAATATAAAGTTGTCTTACCCTTTTTGTGCATGTATTGTTATTATGAAATGTTTTCATAGGTGACGTTGAACACAACTCATCTCCGGTATCATCTCCAAGAAAAGTTTAAATACGATCATTGCAAGTACTAAGTAGAGGACTTGATCGGACACCACTACAGTGCTACAAGAGATACTTCATTTTAGTGGACGTACGAAATATATCTCCTCTTTAATTAGGTTGTATATTTAGTTTGTCTGCTCTGGTCTTGTGAACCCTTGTTAGGTGTATTTTGGGATGACTTTGTGTATATTTACTATCTAGTTATACTTGATACTTATGAATGATATGTATATTAATCACTAAGTGTATGTTCTAAGTATTGTGTACCTTACTTCTACAAGAGTGTATTGGTAATCAAATACTAAGAGGAACCAATAATAATTAATAAATCATAATAAAGGGAATGTTGGTATTAAAGGTGTCACATGATGCCTCCTAGCCTCACAATCAGTGTCACTGCATCAGCTTCAAGCATTGGTTCACACCAGTAATGTGGCCAGTATTTTTACCATCACGACTTCCCTTCAAAACTTCGATCCTCTCCCAAAACCATCCATCAATTTTCCACCCAACCTACCCATCCCAGTTACTGATCTATTACAATGTTTTCTATCCATTTTTTCCACACCCACTGAATTGCCTCCTCACAGAACTGTTTGACCATCACATCCATCTTGTTGAAGGATCCAAGCCAGTCAATGTGAGGCCCTATCGATATCCTCAATTTCAAAAATCTGAAATGGAGAAGTTGATCCGAGAAATGCTTGATCAAGGCATCATCATTCCTAGCCATAGTCCATTTTCTTCACCTGTCCTATTAGTAAAGAAGAAAGATGGTACATGGCGATTTTGTGTGGATTATCGAGCGTTAAATTCTGTTACGGTTAAGGATAAATTTCCAATTCCAACCATTGATGAACTTCTGGATGAGTTGGGTGGCGCAAGAATTTTTACAAAACTGGACTTGCGTGTAGGGTACCATCAAATTCGGGTTCATCCTCGTGACACTTATAAAATGGCGTTCCGCACACATGAAGGCCATTTTAAATTTCTTGTGATGTCGTTTGGACTTACTAATGCACTTTCAACATTTTAGGCCGCTATGAACCAATTGTTTTCTCAATACTTGCGAAGGTTTGTGATTGTTTTTTTTTATGACATACTGATATATAGTGCCTCTATTGAATATCACTTGCAACATTTAGAATTGGTTTTCATTTCCTTGAAGACTCACTATTTTTTTGTGAAATTGTCCAAATGTCTCTTCTGTCAATAGTCCATTGACTACTTAGGCCATATAGTTTCTCCTCATGGTGTACATGCGAATCCCACCAAGCTCGAAGCCATGGAAAAATGGCCAATACCAGTAACGATCAAACAACTTAGGGGGTCTTAGGCCTTACCAGATACTATAGAAAATTCATTGCCCATTATGCAAGTATAGCTTCTCCTTTAACTGATCTCCTAAAGCATGATGCCTTCTCTTGGAATGAAAATGCTCAAAGGGCCTTCCTTGCCCTCAAGCAAGTAATGCTTTCTACGCCTGTCCTTAGTTTGCCCAACTTTTATAAAGAATTTGTGATAGAGACGGACACATCCAACGTCAGTATTGGAGCTGTTTTAATGCAAGAAGGCCACCCCTTTGCCTTCTTTAGTAAGAAATTGGACCCAAAATTACAAGTTGCATCTGTATACATAAAGGAACTACATGCCATTACAGAATCTGTTCTTAAATGGAGACAATACTTGTTAGGCCATTTTTTTGTCATCCAAACTGATCATAAGAGCATCAAGGAATTACTTCAGCAAGTGATACAAACTCCAGAACAACAGTCGTATGTGCGCAAACTCTTGGGGTTCCAATTCCGCATCGAGTACAAACCTGGGGCTTCTAACAAAGTGGTTGACGCACTTTCACGTGTGCCAGCTGACTGGCTAGGCAATGAGCACACACCCGCACTCAGAGAATTAGTATCATCACCTACATATGGTATTATTACTCAGCTAAAAAAAGACAATGCTTCAGAATTTTTCTATCAGACCTTTCATGAACAACACATGCAGGGATTGCTTTGGTACCCTTATACTATCGTGAATGGGGTCCTCTTCCATACTGGTCGTTATGTGATCAACCCAACCTCTCCTCTATGTCATACAATCATTAGCGAATTTCACGATACTCTAAGTGGTGGCCATACCGGTGTGAGGCGTACCCTGGTTCGTGTTGCTACCAATTTTTATTGGTCCGGTATGCGTAAAGCGGTGGAAGAGTATGTTGGCTCGTGTCTTACTTGTCAACAATTTAAATACTTAACGCAGGTTCCAGCAGGACTCCTTCAACCTCTCCCGATTCTAGAGACGGTTTGGGAAGATGTGACAATGGATTTTATTACGGGTCTCCCTCCCTCTGAAGGATCCACGATTATCCTTGTTGTTGTGGATCGTTTATCGAAAATAGCTAACTTTGGTGCTCTCCCCACCTCATTTACCGCTTCCAAAGTAGCAGAGTTGTTTGTGTCTTTGGTTGTGCGTCACCATGGGTACCCCTGTTCCATTGTGTCTGATCGTGATCTAGTCTTCATTAGCGCTTTTTGTCGCAAGCTGTTTGAACTTAGTGGCACCCAACTTGCTATGAGCAGCGCCTATCACCCTCAAACTGATGGTCAAACTGAGGTAGTTAACTGTGAGTTAGAACAATATCTTTGTGCCTTCACTCAACATAAACTGTCTTCATGGGTTGCATTCCTCCCTTGGGCCAAATTTCATTATAACACCAGCTACCATAGTGCCTTGCAAATGTCCCCTTTCGAGGCTCTTTATGGTCGAAAACCACCCACCATCCTGGCATATACTAGGGGATCCACTTCTATACAAGTATTGGATGAGGCCCTGACTTCTCATGACGAATTACTCCGCACTTTGAAGACAAATTTAACTGCTGCTCAACATAGAATTCATCAGAAGGCCAGTACACATCATTGCGACATTACTCTCACTGTTGGTGATTTGGTTTTGGTACGCCTCAGACCGTATCACCAAACATCAGTTCGTCAACACAAACACCACAAACTCTCTAAGAGGTTCTATGATACTTATACCATCCTAGAGCGCATTGGGACAGTAGCATACAAACTCCAACTTCCTCCTGGTAGTCGCATTCACCCGATTTTCCATGTATCAACTCTTAAACCTTTTCGTGGTACTGATAATGTCTCCGCATGTGACTTATCCTTGGAAAGCTTTGATAACCTGATACACTCTGGTGCAGAATGCTCAAAGGTTTTAACACTCTTCGAGTGAGTGTCCACTCCTCAGAAAATTAAGGGAAAGAGAATAATAGAATTTGGGGAAAAAGGATCTTGAAAACTTTTATTCTGTTCTGTTTTGATTACATCATAGATATTAAAAGGAATTGGGTGCTAACAATCAAGCAAAAATTAGGGAAATAAAACAGGAATTAAACTAATAATTTGCAGCAGAAATTTCAGGAATTAATTTGAGCATATCAGGATTTTCTAATTTTGTCCGCAGACATAATCAGTCATCCACGCTGGCTTCTTTCTTGCTCGTTTCCTTACTATTGGTTCATCCTTCCTTATTGGGTCTGGGTCCACTGGTTGGTTTGTATCATTTTCCCCTTCTGCAGAACTCACCTTGTCCTCAAGGTGAAAATCAGGATAACAAGTGCGGAAATTGTCCAAGTCTTCCCAAGAAGCTTCATCAACTGGACAACCCTCCCAATGCACCAAGAGTTGTTCCTGTGGTTGCCCGTGAACTAACTGAGTTCGCCAATCTAAAATTGCCCTTGGTTGATCAATAGGTTGGTTATCAAAGCTTTCCAAGGGTAAGTCACATGCAGACATCTTATCAGTACCACGAAAAGGTTTAAGAGCCGACACATGAAAAACCAGGTGAATGCGACTACCAGGAGGAAGTTGGAGTTTGTATGCCACTGTCCCAATGCGCTCGATGATGCTATAAGGACCATAGAACCTCTTCGAGAGCTTGTGGTGTTTCAATTGACGGACTGATGTTTGGCGATACGGTCTGAGGCGTACGAGAACCAAATCACCAACAGCGAGAGTAATGTCTCGACAATGTGCATTGGCCTTCTGACGCATTCTATTTTGAGCAGCAGTTAAATTTGTCTTCAAAGTGCGGAGTAATTCGTCACGAGAAGTTAGGGCCTCATCCAATACTTGTATAGAAGTGGATCCCCTAGTATATGCCAGAATGGTGGGTGGTCTTCGACCATAAAGAGCCTCGAAAGGGGACATTTGCAAGGCACTATGGTAGCTGGTGTTATAATGAAATTCGGCCCACGGGAGGAATGCAACCCATGAAGACGGTTTATGTTGAGTGAAGGCACGAAGATATTGTTCCAACCCACGATTAACTACCTCGGTTTGACCGTCAGTTTGAGGGTGATAGGCACTGCTCATAACAAGCTTGGTGCCACTAAGTTCAAACAGCTTGCGCCAAAAAACGCTAATGAAGACCGGATCACGATCAGACACAATGGAACGAGGGTACCCATGGTGACGCACAACCAAAGACACAAACAACTCTGCTACTTTGGAAGCGGTAAATGACGTGAGAAGAGCACCAAAGTGAGCTGTTTTCGATAATTGATCCACAACAACAAGGATAACCGTGGATCCTTGAGAGGGAGGGAGACCCGTAATAAAATCCATTGTCACATCTTCCCAAACCGTCTCTAGAATCGGGAGAGGTTGAAGGAGTCTCGCTGGAACCTGCGTTGAGTATTTAATTTGTTGGCAAGTAAGACATGAGCCGACATACTCTTCCACTGCTTTACGCATACCGAACCAATAAAAATTGGCAGCAACACGAACTAGGGTACGTTTCACACCAGCATGGCCACCACTTGGTGTATCGTGAAATTCGCTAATGATTGTATGACATAGAGGAGATGTTGGGTTGATCACATAACGACCGGTATGGAAAAGGACCCCATTCACGATAGTATAAGGGTACCGGAGCAATCCCTGCATGTGTTGTTCACGAAAAGTCTGATAGAGAAAATCTGAAGCATTATCTTTTTGGAGCTGAGTAATAATACCATATGTAGGTGATGACACTAATGCTCTGAGTGCGGGTGTGTGGTCACTGTCTGGCCAGTCAGCCGGCACACGTGAAAGTGCGTCAGCCACTTTATTGGAAGCCCCAGGTTTGTACTCGATGCGAAATTGAAACCCCAAGAGTTTGTGCACATACGACTGCTATTCTAGAGTTTGTATTACTTGCTGAAGTAATTCCTTGATGCTCTTATGATCAGTTCGGATGACAAAAAAATGACCTAACAAGTATTGTCTCCATTTCTCATCACATTTAAAACAGAGACCTTTTGAACGGTGGTCTCGGAGTTCGGCAGAGGACATGTTCCGCACGGCAGGGTTTGAGTGTGGTGTGGGTAAGAGTGGTGGTAACGATGTTGCAGTATTGTTTGATGGGTTATTTGGATTTGAATTGGATCGGTTTGTTTGATTGTGGTTAGGTTGGATAAGTGAGCCTGTGGAGTGTTGTGGGTCGCGAGACCACAATTTGCCTATGGTTGGTGTGTCATCAAAACGGGCCTCATATGCTCTAGCCATGGCGAAAGTTTCCATTAACGTAGCAGGTCGGTGAAATTGCAATTCCCGTCTCAAATGCTTTTTCAGTCCCGTAATGAAAAAACTTATCAGTAGTGATTCAGAGATACCGTTGACCTTGTTCATCAATTCTTCAAACTGGGCTTGAAAATCAGCTACAGAGCCGGTTTGAGTTAATTTGGAGAGTTCACCTTCAATGTCTTCGTACTGAGTTGGACCGAAGCGGTGGCGAACAGCGGTGAGAAAAATTGGCCACAATGGTAACAAATTGTTACGTGTTGCCCATTGGAACCAGCCAGCAGCGCGTCCGTCAAGATGAAAGGCTACGATCTGAAGTCGGGACTCTTCCGGAGTTTCGTGGAAGTTGAAGAAAGCTTCAATCTGAAAAATTCAATCCAAGAGATTGGAACCATCAAAACGTGGTACGTTTAATTTCAGCGCACGTGACGTCTGCCCGGCAAATGCATTATGTGGTTGTTTTTTGCCTTCGACGTGTAAGTTTGCGACCTTCGAATCAACTTCTACCAGGTGTTGGTGGAGTGTGGAATGAATTGACTCGGTATGGAACTCGAGTAATTCGCGAAACTTTACCATCTGTGCATCGATATTGGATTGAAGGGCGCTCATAAGCTCAGTTGTGTCCATGATGAAAGAACCAATGATACACTCTGCTGCAGAATGCTCAAAGGTTTTAACATTCTTCGAGTGAGTGTTCACTTCTCAGAAAATTAAGGGAAAGAGAATAATAGAATTTGGGGAAAAAGGATCTTGAAAACTTTTATTCTGTTCTGTTTTGATTACATCATAGCTATTAAAAGGAATTGGGTGTTAACAATCAAGCAAAAATTAGGGAAATAAAACAGGAATTAAACAAATAATTTGCAGCAGAAATTTTAGGAATTAATTTGAGCATATCAGGATTTTCTAAGTTTGTCCGCAGACATAATCAGTCATCCACGCTGGCTTCTTTCTTGCTTGTTTCCGTACTATTGGGTCATCCTTCCTTATTGGGTCTGGGTCCACTGGTTGGTTTGTATCATAACCCACCTATTGATCAACCAAGGACAATTTTAGATCGGCGTAATCAGTTAGTTCACGGACAACCACATGAACAACTCTTGGTGCATTGGGAGGGTTGTCCAATTGATGAAGCTTCATGGGAAGACTTGGAGAATTTGTGTACTTGTCATTCTGATTTTCACCTTGAGGACAAGGTGAGTTCTGTAGGAGGGGAAAATGATACAAACCAACTAGTTGATCGAGACCCAATAAGGAATGATGACCCAATATTAGGGAAACGAGTAATAAAGAAGCCAGGTGTGGATGAGTGATTATGTCTATGGAAGAAAAAATTAAAAGATATTGATATGCTCAAATTAATTCCTGAAATTTCTGCTGCAAATTATTAGAGAAATGAGAATAAAGAAACAAGGGTGTATGGGAAAAATAAATACTGATGAGACATAAAAATATTATTTTATTAAATTATTAATAAAATATTTAAAAACTAAATGATTACATATGTGCACTTAAAAAAATAATCTATATTATAATAGATTAAAATAAAGATATATATATATATATATATATATATATATATATATTTATATAAATTATTAAACTACAAATAATATAAAATGGAAAATCAATAAAATATTTGAACATTATTTGAATACAATTAAGTAACAAGACTTCAAAAATTAAATGTTACAAAAATTATTCAAAAATAATTTAAAGTTTCTAAAGAAACATTGTATACATAATAAAGGCATAAAAACAAGTATAAAACTTGAATTTAAATATTACTAGGATAAATAAGATTAAAAATAAGTAACTCTTCAACCTCACCCAACCAAAGTTATAGTTTTTTTTATCATGGTGTTGTTTGGGTTGAATCTAAAATAATTCGTTCAAATCTTTTTTATTGAAGCAATAAATATTTTATCTTTTTATCTCACGAAATTGATGATCATTGTTACACTTTCTATTTTAATTATTGCTCATAAGTTTGATTAATTTATTCTTATTTACAGCTTAAAAAAATTAAAAATATATATTTAAGATAGAAACTCAATAAACAACTCATAGTTAATTAGATTATGTTAGTTTAAGGGAAAAAAAAACACAAATTATCCTGTGCACAGCTGAATATTGACATATATTATTCACTTTAACGAGTGAATATGTTAACTTTTTCCTTTAACCATATTCACAGTTTTCAATTCGTGGTTGATATAGTAATTTTAAATTGTACATGACTTCAAATCTTCCTAAAAGCCCATTTGTTTGAGGAAAGACAGGATAGATAGGTAGTCACTGACAAACATCCGTTAACGTGGCAAAAAAAATCAAAATATTGTAAAAACAATGATAAAGACATTCTGTTTGTCTAGAGAAAGTCCTGATGATGAACTCCACTAAAAAAAAATGTCTTACAACATGATGACGGGTAAAACTTGAAATTGATGGTGATGAAATTATGCTTGACATCATTAATTTGTTCAAACTGGATCTCAAATACCATTCTGGACTATTGGCCATATATAATTACATTTGAGCTTCTTAATGTGGTGGCTTTTTCTCAACACAACGATAAGAAATCACACTTCTAAATTTCCTTTCCATTGCAATTAGGTGGTAGTAGCAATTTGATTCTACTAGCCCCTTAAAAGTTAATCTCCCTTCTTTCAGCAAAGAATTTCCCAGTAATTGCTTGATCAGGAAAAAGAGCAATCCAAACTGCAGTATCAGCTCCTTGCTCAACTGAAACACTTCCTGCATATCCTGTTAGAGCAGTTTTCACCCAACCAGGGCAATAACAGTTGACGTAAATCTTTTCACCCTCTGGCCTTTCAGAAAACTTCCTGGCCAAAAACCTTGTATAAGCATTAACTGCAAGTTTTGACACTGAGTAGTCAGTGTACTTCTGAGGCCACCCTTCTGATCTCCAATTGTTATCCTCTATTTGTTGTAGAAAAGTAGATACCATTCCATCAATTAGTTCCTCTGTGAGGGATTCCTCATCACTTAGTTGCTCCCTCAATGCATCATTTTCTAATCTCTGTTACTCCACAAGTTATAATCAGCTTTACATCAACCACAAGTTATGTACATGGGGATTCATTGTAATCTAAAAGCAACTGTTCAGATATTTTAGCATTAAGAATAAAAACAAAAATTCTACTTAACCATTTAATTTATGCTCTAACTTTTTCAATTTGTCCTTAAACTTCTACATTTAATTCTTATATGAACTATATTTTTATAGTTTAGTCCTTGCGCCTATATTTTAACAGTTAAATTCAGAGTTAATACGAATACAATAATAAAATAATTAAGGTTATACTACAATTTTAATTATGTTTTAATTCTTGATTTGTGGTCATGGTATCTTTTGTTGTTACTTTTTAATCTTAGTCTTTAGATATTATAAATTCGAAATTTTGATAAAATAATTAATTTAGATATGTTTACTTCTTTCACTTTTATATTTTAATTAATTAAATTAATCTTGTTATAGTAACTTAAATGAACATGTTAGGCTTAAAATTCAATTAGACCAAAACAACATAAGCTTAATAATATCTGACAAAACAAAAATTACAAATTTTAAACATTTAGAAACTAGAAAAAATAAAAAATAAAAACCATATATATCATAAATTAATAAATTATTAAATTTGTAATTTAACCTGCACTTAATAAAAGGAAAACATTCCAAGGATGCTTATCTTTTCTTCAATAACAGCGAAGTAAGTTGAATTTTACCTCTGAAGAAGGTAACATCAAAGATAAAACTCATTCTTTTAAACACTGTTTAGTTTATATAAGAAATCAAAGAGTGTTAGCATGTGTATATATATGTAGTGTATTTTACTTACATTTCGTTTACCATTTAAACGACCTAAGCGAGAGGTGACATTTACAATACGGGCACCTGCAGCAGATGGTTTCATCAATGGAATCATAGCTTCAATCATTCTCTTAGTGCCATAATAATTTGTTTCAATAACTTTCCGAGCATTTTCATATTGATAATTGTTATCTTGATTGAGACTAACACCAGCATTATTTACCTGCATATAATCATACTATTGCTTAGAAGCATGTGCTAAAAATCTTTTGAATATTTACAATTTACTTTGATCTTGATTAAAGTGGAGAAAGAATGTAAGGAAGAAATTACGTTTTAGAAACTGACCAGAATGTCTAAACCACCATAATTTTCCTTCAACCACTCAGCAAATTGGTTGATGGATGAGGGATCCAATATATCAAGTTGATGACAAGCCACCTCAGTGAGACCACCTTCTTGCAAGACCTTAGCTGATTCAACACCTACACCTGTGTCTCTTGATGTCAGTACAACAGTAACTCCATGATCAGCAAGTTGTCTACAAATGTCAAACCCTATTCCTCTGTTTCCACCGGTAACCACAGCAACAGTTTCTTTAGACCACCACCTACCAATACACAATTACACACTGTTGAAATATCAATTTACATAATTGTATGTTAATGTTCATATATGTAGTCTTAGTTAAAGAACTGACGTTAACTTCGAAATTAATTTTGAGTTAAAACAAGTTCAAGTCATTTCTATGTTAGATTAAAAATTTAGACTTGTCTTACTAATCACTTATTTTTAGAATTAAAAAATTTGAACATTAGTCTTTCCATTTTATAATTTATTTACAAATACTCACCTATCCTGTATAAATCTATTAGAATTGGTCTAATGATGAAGATTATCTAATTTTGTTTTCTTTCTTGGGAGATAAAGAAAAAAAGAAATGATATGTATAAATGTACGGAAAAGTTGGATTAAATAGTTTTTTTTTTACTATTATTTTTTTCCGATTTTGTCCCAATTATTTTAAAGTGAATCAATGTAATCCATGTCAACATTATCAAGTTATTTAATGATGCTGGAGAGGATTGACATTAGTATGTTTGTTGATATGGTGATGAGGTGATGACACAATTATATTAATATAAGATATTATTAATGATGTGTTTAATACGATATTAATATCAGCAACACATTAGCATTAGATAAAGAATCATGATTACATCAATATCATATTATATTTTTCTTAGATAATGTCATGATCATGTTAATATTGTGTTACATTTTTGTTAGATAATTTAATGAGGTAGGTAACTCATTTAAAAAAAAATAGATAAAATTTAAACTCAAAAAATAATAGAAAAAATAAGAAAAAAATTATTAAATCAGAAAGTTATTTAACCCAGGAAGTTAGGTCAAGAAGTTAAACAATCATAATATGACAAGAAAGAAAAGTTAGATTGAAGTGTAATTGCAGAATGAAACAATTAATATAAACATAGTACTATGAAACATGGTAGATAGGTAGCCAGGACATCAAACCTCTGGTGATCAGAATAAGGAATGGTTCTCATAAGAGATATCTGTTGCAATCTCTTATCTCTTCGGTCTTTTGATTTTTCTCTGTGCGTGTGCCCCATCTTCTCTATCTCTTTGTGGATTTTGGCACCAATGAAGCTAAATTGAATGTTTGATGTTGTTGTTGTAGTTGCAGTTGTAATTGGTGGGACATTGGGTCTCAGAGAGATGCAGTTGCATCATACGATCTCCGCAACCGAAGGAGTAAATTGGTGCCCTTGCATGCCACGTTGTTGGTCCAAGCACCTATGTTGGCTTGTGGTCAATACACAAAGCTAGACTTTAGGTAGACAATGTTATCAACCCTGCTGCCCCCACATTCTTAGTGCCATTTCCTTTCCAATTTTCAACCCAACGGGAATTTTAACAGTAATTTTGTTTTCTCTAATGATTCGCTTTAAAAACAGTATTAACTAGTGGAGGCTATGTATTTTCATGTTTTCTAAGATCAGTCCTTCGCCCTTGGCTTTTCAACCATAACAGAAAAATAAAAAATGTAGTTGAATGTCTCGGCAAAGTGAAAATAGTTACACTTAGAAGGACAGAATATGTTATATGCCTATGAACTAAATTAAAAAGTTAAAGTCATATTATTTTTTTATTTTTTTAATATAATCTTTAAAGAGTAACTAATGATTTATACTATAAATACTATTATATCAAAATAAATTTAATTTGATGAACGAATACGAAAGATTTGAGAAATAGATAAGACTAATTCAAAATATTCATAACTTAAATTAGATTTATTTTGATTTGGTTTAATTTATTTAGGTTACAATTTATATAAATATAGGATATAATCAGTCCATTTTATAAAATAATAATTATTTTTATATATTTATAAAATTAATTTATTTTAATATCTTCTAATTAAAATTAATTATTATTTTAAATTAATAAAATACTAAAACATAAATGATAATAATAAATATTAAGTTTTTAATTTTATTTTCATATTGAATGAATACGATATCTTATATTTTATATATTAAATCATTTTATCCTAAAAAAATTAACTTCATTAATATAATTTTAATTTTAATTTTAATTTTTTTAATTTAAATGTTTTTTAATTAATTATTTTTTTATAAATATATTAATATTATTTTAATTTTAATCAAGTTAAAATTGATTTATTAGTTTAATATAAAATCAAATTAAACTAAAAATTATAATTTATTTTAAAATATAGCTCACAGTCCATTTGATAGTTATATATTATTTATATTTGTTTTTACTCCTTGATGTAGTTAAATTTACTAATTAATCTATTTATATTTTTTTTCTAAAACAAATATTCAAATATTTTTAACCGTAAGAATTAGACTTACAAATATATATTATAAATAAATATTTATACTTTTACATGCATTTATCATCTTAATAAATTTGTATACATAAAGATTATTTTTATAATTTATTTAATACTAAAAAAAAAGTAAGGAGAGGCAAAGAGACTATACACAAAATCAAACATTGAAATCAAGATATTACTATAAAACTGATCTAGAAATTATTCTAACACAAAGTGTTTTTCTTGGGGAAATATGAACTTGAGTGAGTTTTTAAGCCATGATAGCATCATAGTGCCCCAAGAAGTTCATATCGTCTTCATAAGAAAGGGTCTATGTCCGAAATGGTATTAGAGTCTTACCATTTTTCAGAAGGGGATATGATATATAGTAAAAATTATATACGGAGGGCGAGTAAGAGAACCTATTAGAAATGGATAATCAAATACTAACAGAGTCCGGTCCCGTTTTGTTAAATTCTATTTTTTCTCTTCTAAAAAATATCTCTAAAACTCTTTCATCAAAAATAGAAAATCTCGTCGAATATTCCTATGTCCCTAAAGATGCTCAAATCTCTGAAACATATAGTGTGCTCTTAAGTCCTTATAATATGCTAAAATCTCTAAAATATATAGTCCGCTCTTAAGTCCTTATAATATCTTAAAAAGACAAATATCTATCCTTAGGTCTATTTGTACCCATCTTCACCAAAAGACCTCAGGTCAAAAAATACGTCCAATCTTCTAAGATGGATTAGTGTGTCTTAGCCTCCACCACGGAAGAACAATTAATATGTCAATATTAAGATTCTGAAAGATCTCATTAGATATTGACAGAATGAAGGATACACTCATCTCCACTACATGACTATAAGATTAGTCCTCTCTCTCCATGGAAGACATGAATTACTTGTCTCAATTAGAGTCTCTCTTCCAGACTCTAGCTATCTACACTATGAACATGTTGTAATTGGTATTGTGTTAACTACTTTCCATGCCGAAAGTGTAGTCCTGACCATCTTCTTTCCTAACTTTAATGTTAGTTTGAAAGATTCCACCATCTCTCAACGATTGAAGGTTCAAATTCAAATCATAGGAGCTGAACAAGTAGTTGATGCTCTGTCAGCCACCCTTCATCACTAAATAATCTACAGACTGCAAGATCATGCTATAAATCTTACACTACCCTCATACAAAGATGGAGCATTATTTATCTTGGTCAATAACCAAGATGAAACATCTTCCATAGTTCAAATTCCCAGAAATATTTCACAACAAGAACTGCAAAAGCTTATCCCTATACGCAGTGACGGATCTTCTTGGGAGCTGAGGGGGGCCATGACCCTCCTAAAGTTTTGTAACACTATAAGAAAATCGCGTATTACCGACGGATATTTACCGACGGATTTCTAACTGTCGGAAAATAATTATTACTGATGGAATTTACCGACGAATATAAAATATTTGTGGAATTTGATCTTACTGACGGATATATCCGTCGGTAAAATAATAATTAGTTACCGACGGATATATCCGTCGATAAATTAACAATTAATTACCGACGGATATTTCCGTAGGTAAATTAACAATTAGTAAATATTCACCTAATTAAAAAATTAAATATTTTTTATTTAATAATTTAATTTAATCATAATTAGATTAATTTATAATAATTTCTTAAATTAAATAATTTTAAAAAATAAATATTTAATTATATATAAATATATAAAAATATATAAAAATATTTAATTATATATAAATATATAAATATATAAAATATAAATATATAAAATATAAATATATCAATATATCAATATATAAAAATATAAAAATATAAAAATATAAAAATATAAATATCTAAATTTCTAAATATATAAATATGTAAATATATAAATATATAAATATGTAAATATATAAAAATATAAAAATATAAATATGTAAATATATAAATATGTAAATATATAAATATGTAAATATATAAATATGTAAATATATAAATATGTAAATATATAAATATGTAAATATATAAATATGTAAATATATAAATATATAAATATATAAATATATAAATATATAAATATATAAGTATAATTTATTTGTAAATTATTATCAAAAAATTACTGGTAGCTTAGTGGTTAGAGTATCATCCTTTAACTCTAAGATACTTGGGTTCAAATCCTACCAATTACAATTCTCTTAATTCAATAATAATTGAAGCCTACAAAAATGTAATAGGGGAAAATAATTAATAATAAATAATAAAAATATAAAGGGTTATATAAGTAAAATATTTAATAAATAATAAAAATATTACCAGACGGACTATTAAATCTGTTGGTACTATTTACCGAACAACCAAAATTCGACGGATTTTTGACCGACGCTTGTAGTGTAACTCCCATGTAATTTATAATTTTGGCTCCCCCAAACTTAATAAATATTTAATATATTTACTTGTATATTTACAATTCTATCCTCTCGGCTCCTCCTCATTTTTGTAACTCTAATATAATTTATGATTTTGTCCCCCTCAAATTTAATGATCATTTAATATATTTAAGTATATATCTACAATTTTATCATTTCACCCTTTCATCTTCTTTCTTCCTTTTATATTTATTTATTATTTATTAATAATATATTATTTGGCCCCCCAAGATTAATGTTCAAGATCCGCCACTACCTATACGGTGGGTTATCAACTATGAGAAGCTCCATACCAATCAGAAACCAATCCAGTTTACTGAAGCCACTCTCAAAAAATCTGTAGATGGTACTGTCAAAACCATCTTCAAGAACCTTGAAGATGATCCCACTTCAAGCACCTTCATATTCCAATCCATGATGATAACACTTGTTACAAAAGAGGGCAAGATCCCTATTTCTAGCGTATATCCTGACGGGAAGCTTATCTTTACATATAAGATAGGGTGACACTTCATATGGGATACAGACCCAGAGATGTGTGATTCCGACTGTGACTGTTGTGATCAAATTGGAGATACCAGTGATGAACATGATAATGATTCAGACAAGGATGATGACTTTGAAGGAAGATCTTGCAAACCTGCATTCTCTCCCAACAAAAGGTATGAACCTGGAAGAGGTCCTTGGATTGGACTTCATCAATAAGAGAAACCAGACCCTTTGTGGAAATACAAAAGATATGCAAAGATCCTTGAAGAAGAAGGTCTCCTTTTTTATAAACAAGAAAAGTGCAGAACCTTTGTCATGTCACCTCCTATTACTTCTTCTATTTCATGCATGATGATCAATCTAACATCCTATAGGGAAGAATTTCCTCCTCTGGAGAGAAATATTGATCATGTGTCCAAGACAACAACCAA
Organism: Sphenostylis stenocarpa; assembly: GCA_963425845.1. NCBI lineage: Eukaryota > Viridiplantae > Streptophyta > Magnoliopsida > Fabales > Fabaceae > Sphenostylis > Sphenostylis stenocarpa. Next base: position 20,688,621 of record OY731406.1, read on the forward strand.
ACCATATGTTGTGTGTCAAGAAGTCAGACCAGATAGAAAAGCTAAACCACTAAGCCAAGTTGAGGAAGTATTAAACTGACAAACAAAAAATGTCAGAGCTCAAAACTCCATCTTGCAGATAATTGATCAGAAAATGGATAAACTCTTAACACATCTTGAGGAAACTGATGAAAAGCTCCAGCATCTTAACTCAACCTTAAGAAAGTATTATAAACAACTTTCCTCAAAACTTTTAAGGTTAGAAGAAGACTGGAAGAAAATTATCTTTGGAGAACTATCTCATGCGAAAGAAAAGGATATTAGACAACTTAAGGCTCAAATCCAGGAAATGGGTAATTACATTGAAGCCAAAGTTAAACAACAAAGGACAGAGAAGCATCCTTATCCATCTATGTTTACTTCAACTCCAACCTACTCCTCTTTCCATAATCCTTGTCCATTCTTTCGACCATCAACACAATCTTCCTGGTCTTTACCTACAACTATTGCTTACAGACCATGGTCCAAACCTAGGGCATCAAAACCAGACAAAGGCAAAGAAAGTCAGTCCACCTTCTCAAGAATCTTCTCATGAAGTTCAGTCCTCACTAGAGAAACAAACTCACCAAGACCCATTTGATTATGTTTTTCAAGATTCTCAAGATCCATACTCTCAGATGACCATAAAATCTTGCCTCATCCAACTCCTAAGGATACTCCTGCAATTTTTGAAGAGAAGAGTCAGAAACAAAAGTTCCCAGTTATGTAGACTTAACCCAAATTCTGATGACCAGCACCTCCAGATCAGAAGTCAAACGTGAACCCATTTACGACTCTCCTAATGAAGAAGCTAAGTCAATTCCCACAAGGACAAATACCTCTTTAAAGCCTAATAGAGGACCTTGGTTTACTATTGATGATATCCCTCCAAACCAGTGGAGAGCTAGGCTAATTGACTTCAGAGCCTAATTAAACACCAAATTGGTTAAAGAATCTGATTCTTACAAAGTCATTGGAGAATTTTGTTACAGAATGACTAAAACTCTGAAAGAATGTATCATAAACTGAGATTTGTTAGACAAAACTAGTTCCATGAATTAGGACAAATTTCGACAGTACTTGGAGCATTACATGAAGGATTCATAAGAGATGGCTTGATAATTGATAAAAAACTCTCACAAGAATTTTTTTTGAAATGAGATGTTGCTCAGTGAAGATAAAGGATTTGGAGAAGAACTATCAAAGAATGAGTAAGAGAACTGAATAGGATGGCAATGGCTACCCAGAAAGGCTTCACCACCTTGACTATGGGTCAAATTTATCAGATAACCCTAGAGGCTGTTGATAAGCTATATAGACAACATGAATTCTTTTATGACATCATGATTCAAAAGAGTAAATTCAATAAGGTATGCTAGAAGCCCTATCTTGAAATCAAGTGCAAGATGTTGGCAAATTTTGGGTCATGTATATATATGATACATAATTTAAATGTGTTAGGGCCATTATTTATTAAGCCAGATAATAAAGTGATCTGACTAAATTAAAAAGTTTGGCTAAAGGCATATGTCATGAAAATAAAATTGTGTAGAGACCATAGAACAATTTCTAATTTGATGAGGGGCCAAATTAGAAATACTAAAACTTAAGTAATTAACCTAATTCTGGTTATTTTAAGGGGTCATGGTCCCTTTCTGGGAGCACGTAGACAGAACGTAAGTTTCATTCCTGTTCCTTTCTTTCTATCCCCCATCAAGAGAGAAAATCAAGAGGGAAATACAGGTGCTCTTCAGGTGGAAGACCATAAGATCAATATAGTGCTCTACAAAAACATCATCATTATGGCTAATTCAGGTACGCTTTCGCATTCAATTTACAACATATTTATCAGTATAGGATTACGTTTATGTTTGATCGTTAGAATCAAAATCTGGATTATTATTATTATTATTATTAATTTTTCAACAATTGGTATCAGAGCTACCCATACTTGATTCATGTCTATTTAATTTATAGAACCCTAATTATGAAAATTAGGATTAATTTTGTTTTGAACAATTCAAATTACCCATTTTTTATGAACCCTAGGTGGAGAATAATCTCCAATTTTTATGAACCCTAAAATTTAAATTTGGGGGTAACATCCTCAATCTGATTCTGCTTGCTGATGGAACCGTGGAGGAAACTATGGATTCTTCTTCTTCTTCGTTTTTCCCTTTTGTTTCAGTTTAAGTTTCAAGTTTTACTGAGAAAGAAATAGTGTTTCAAATTTCAATCTTTCTTGTATTGGGTTCTCTGTTCTTTTTTGAATCTTTTGTTTTTATTTAATTTTATGAGATTGGAATTTGGGGTGGTGTTTGTGGAGTTCCCAACACAGAGAATCTTAGGTAAATGGTGAATGTTTCCACAGGTGTGACTGTTCTTATTTTTAGGAAAATTTGATGTTAAATTCCCTGTTTAGGGTTTGAGTGATTACTGTTTAATCCCTTTTAGGGTTTAGAGCAGTGTGTTAAAGAGACTCAGAACTATCTCTGTTTCATCCCTAGTGTGATTTTAGGGAGATGTTCATCCTTTATGTATTGGTGGAAAATGAGGTATTTTCATCCTTTGATTTGTTCAAAGGAGGTTTTTCATCCCTAATGTGATTCTAGGGAGGTGTTCATCCTTAGTGGAATTCTAATGAGGTGATTATCTTTTGAATTAGTTTGCAAATATTAAATATTTGGTTTTGTTATATAAATCAAATATTCAATTTTTGGTAGTTTAATATTTTTTGTGAGCAAATTGAGTCAAGAAGTCTCCAAAGTAACTTCTCTTGAACTGGGCAGTTCATGAAAAATATTGAATGTTAGTGTTTGTGTATATTCATGCGAGTATTAGTCGGCCCAAAGGAAGATTAATATTTGGCCGAATTGCATACACACTTGTAATGATAAACATGTGATAATTATAAGGATTTGCTTTGTCGATGATAAATCAATCTAAAGACTGGTTTGTTGTTGGATGTGCTTTATTGTCAATGTTTGATTATTACAATAAGATACCTCTAGCAGTTAATATTACTATCCAAAGACTTGATATTGATGGTGCATTGGGTATCTTGAGATGGGTTAAACCATTATTTGAATATATATTTATAATTATTTATTTTTTATATAATGTGAGCATAATTAGTTTATTTCTCGTGTTCTAAATTCAGCTACAATTGCTTCTATATCTACCAATTTAAATTTTGTTCCAATCCTCAAAAGTATGATTCCTACTTTGGTCTGTTCTGAAGTCAAGTTAGCGTCAGTACCTAGTAACAGTTGGTAGTTAGACTCAGGTGCAACTACTAACATCAGTGTTTCTATGAAAGGTTGCATAAGCTACCAAAAGCCAATTGATTCTGAAAGATGAATATATGTTAGAGATGGCAAATCGGTAGAGGTGGAAGCTATAGGGCATTTTAAATTGTTATTGAGTACTGGTTTTTATTTGGATTTGAAAGACACTTTTGTTGTGCCGTCATTTAGACGGAATTTGGTTTTAGTTTCTTATTTGGACAAATTAGGTTATTTGTGTTCATTTGGAAACAATAAGTTCAGTTTGTCTTTTAATTCAGATACTATTGGAACTAGTTCACTTTTGCCTTATGATAATCTGTATTTACTTGATACTGTGACCACCTATAATGAAACCCTTAATACAAAATCACGTGGTACTAAACGTAAAATTGAAAATACTCACTCAGGTGCATTATGGCATAAGTGCTTAGGTCACAATCGAATCGTGACGTTTGAGCTTGTGTTACACTCTTAAAGATATGGTAAAGAGTATGATTTGTCATTCCACCTTACTGGAATCACTTTGGGGAGAGACATTAAATACAACAGCTTATATTCTAAACAGAGTACTAATTAAAGCAACTACCAAAACACCTTATGAGCTTTGGACTGGGCGACAACCTAGTCTGAAGCATTTCCATGTGTGGGGGTTGTCTAGCTGAGGCAAGACCTTATAAGCCAAATGAAAATAAATTGGACTCCCGAATAGTAAGTAGTTATTTTGTTGGTTATGCTGAAAGATCCAGGAGATATAAATTTTATGATCCCACATTAAAGACAATTTTTGAGACGGGAACTGCTACATTCTTTGAGGATATTGAGTTTGGGAGGAAGAATAAGATTAAGAACTTTATCTTGGAGGAAGAATCGGTAACAATTTTAGAACTGATTCAAATAGTTACTTTTGATAAAGTAAGTTCGGAACTTCCACAAGGCATTGTTGATAAACCCCTTACTTAATATGATTTGGTTGTTCATGAAGAACAAACTCAAGATCCTCAAGAACCTCTGCATCATGAGCCAATAACTTTGCAGAGATCCACTAGAGAAAGAAGAAGTGTTATTTCGGATGATTACATGGTATTTCTTTAGGAACATGAGGAAAACAATGATATAATGGCAGATGAACCAGTTAACTTCTGTCAAGCTATGCAAGGTTCTAACTCTCAAAAGTGGATTGAAGCAATGAAGGAGGAGTATAAGTCCATGCAAGACAATAAGGTTTGGGAACTTGTCCCATTACTAGAAGGTATGAAACCCATTGGTTGCAAGTGGATATTTAAGACCAAACGGGATTCTAAAGGTAATGTGGAAAGGTATAAGGCTCGTCTGGTAGCTAAGGGCTATATCATAAAGGAAGAGATTGATTTTAAAGTCTCTTTCTCTCCAGTTTCATCGAAAGACTCTTTTAGGACAATCATGGCTCTTGTAGCACATTATGATTTGGAGCTTCATCAAATGGATGTCAAGATGGCATTTCTCAATGGCAACATTGTTGAGACGACTTATATGGTACAACCAAAAAATTGTGCAGGGAGATTAAAAGAATATGGTTTGAAAACTGACAAAATCCATTTATGAACTAAAACAAGCATCTCGTCAATGGTACTACAAATTTCAATAAGTAATTCTCTCATTTGGCTTCGAGATGAATATTGTTGATGATTGTGTATATCACAAGTTTAAGGGGAGTAAGTATATTTTCCTGATCTTGTATGTTGATGACATTCTACTTGCCACTAATGATATAGGCATATTGCACGAAACCAAGAAATTTTTGTCAAAGAATTTCGAAATGAAAGATCTTGGTGATGTGTCTTTTGTATTAGGAATTCAGATACACCGAGATCGATGTCTGGGTATTTTAGGATTATCACAAAGGAGCTATATCGAAAAATTCTTAAAAGGTTTGGCATGCATGAATGTAAATCCGGGGATACTCCAGTTGCTAAGGGAGACAAGTTTAGTCTCAATCAGTGCCCAAAGGGGAATTTAAAAATTGAGGAAATGCAAAAGATTTCATGTGCATCAATTGTAGGGAGTTTGATGTATGTCCAAGTATGTACGCGTCCAGACATAGCATACATAATTGGGGTTCTAGGCAGATATTTAAGCAATCCAAGAATGGACCATTGGAAAGCAGCAAAAAAGGGTCATAAGATATTTAAAGAGAACAAAAGATTATATGCTCACATACAGGAGGTCAGACCAGTTGGAGATCGCTGGGTTTTCTGACTCAGATTTTGCAGGATGTCAAGAATTTGTAGCATGCTATGAGGCATCAAATCATGGAATATGGCTGAGAAATTTTATCATAGGGCTGCAAATTGTGAAAGGCATTGAAAGACCACTTAAGTTATATTGTGACAATAAATCAGCTGTATTGTTAAGGAAAGAGTACAAAGTGGACAGATTTTCATAGAACACTTAAGGACAAACTCCATGATAGCATATCCTCTAAGTAAAGGACTTCCGCCCAAGGTCTTTCATGAGCATGTTGCCACATGGGTATTTTACAGTTTGAGGAATTTGTGGTTTAGTGGGAGTTAGTCACTTTCATATATTTTATGTTCTATGTTTAATTTAATATATGTATACATTGATTTTTGGACATATTTGGTTATTTATAGATATGCTATTTTTTCGTTCATTCATTACACTTTGTACATTAAGGATATTATATCGATCTCGATAAGTTAAAGTTTGGACCAGTTGAAAATAGACGTGTACAGATCACCTTCACGTAATTTTTCATGCTACACATTTCATGATGAATCCATGTCATTTGGTTATGTTAGGATGAGTAATCATTGTTGGTTTTAGTTGCGATGATGCAATGAAAAACTGGTTTGGTTCTATATCCTGATATGATTAATGGACAGGACTTTTGGAGTATGCTAAAGGAATATAATGACAATTTTGAGCTCATAAAGTCTAACATATTTGTAAGGTTTTAAGGACATATATATTTGTGACCAGTGGGAGATTGTTGGCAAATTTTGGGTCATATATATAGATATATGATACATAATTTAAATGTATTAGGACCATTATTTATTAAGTCAAATAATAAAGTGATCTGACTATATTAAAAAGTTTAGCTAAAGGCATATGTCATGAAAATAAAATTGTGTAGAGACCATAGGGAAATTTCTAATTTGATGAGGGACCAAATTAGAAATACTAAAACTAAAGTAATTAACCTAATTCTGGTTATTTTAAGGGGTCATGGTCCCCTTCTAGGAGCACTTAGACAGAACGTAAGTTTCATTCCTGTTCCTTTCTTTCTATCCCCCATCAAGAGAGAAAATCAAGAGGAAAATATAGGTGCTCTTCAGGTGGAAGACCATAAGATCAATATAGTGCTCTACAAAGACATCATCATTATGACTAATTTAGGTACACTTTCGCATTTAGTTTACAACATGTTTATCAGTATGGGATTACGTTTATGTTTGATTGTTAGAATCAAAATCAGGATTATTATTATTATTATTATTAATTTTCCAACACAAGAAACCCTGTCCAAGAAATTGCAAAAAGAAAAGGCGGGAGAAACAACCTACCCGCAAGAAAAAGAATCTTCAAGAAAAAATTTTGCCTGAGTTTTTTCTCAATTGTCGAGCCATCTCGTATGAATTCTTCATGTAATACTCCAAATACTATTGAAGTTTGTCCCAATTCATGGAATTGGTTTTGACTAAAAACTCCCAGGTTATGGTACCATTCTTTCATAGTACAGTCATTTTGTAACAAAATTCCTCAATGACTTTGTAAGAATCATATTCTTTAACTAATTTGGTGTCTAACCATGCTCCAAATTCAATTAGCCTAGCTCTCCACTAGTTTGGAGGGATATAATCAATAGTAAACCAAGGTATCCATTAGGCTTTGGAAAGGTATTTGTCCTTGTGGAACCTAAGTTAACTTCTTCATCAAGAGAGTCGTAAATGGGTTTATGTCTCTGGCTTCTGTTCTGGAGGTGTTGATCATTAGAATTTGGGTTAAGTCTGCATAATTGGGAACTTCTATTTTTGATTCTTTAGAGGGATACTCTTGAACAATTGCACGAGTATCCTTAGGAGTTGGATGAGGACAAGATTTTATGGTCATCTGAGAGTATAAAATCTTGAGAATCTTGAGTTTTTTTATCAGTTTGTTTCTCTAGTGAGGGCTGAACTTCATGAGAAGATTCTTGAGAAGGTGGACTAACTTTCCTTTATTTGGCTTTGTCTAACTTTGGTGCCCCGGGTTTGGACCATGGTCTATAAAAAGTAGTTGTAGGTAAAGACCAGGAAGACTGTGTTGATGGTCAGAAGAATGGAGATGGATTCTAGAAAGATGAGTAGCTTGGAGTTGAAGTAAAAAGAGATGGACAAGGAACTTTCTCTGTCCTTTGTTGTTTAACTTTGTCTTCAATGTAATTGTCCATTCCCTGGATTTGAGCCTTAAGCCGTTTAATCTCCTTTTCTTTCGCATGAGATAGTTCTCCGAAGATAGTATTCTTCCAATCTTCTTCTGACCTTGAAAGTTCTAAAGAAAGTTGCTTATAATACTTTCTCAAGGTTGAGTTGAGATGTTGGAACTTTTCATCAGTTTCCTCAAGATATGTTGAGAGTTTATCCATCTTCTGGTCAATTTTCTTCAAGATGGAGTTTTGAGTTCTAACATTTTTTGTTTTCCAATTTAATACTTCCTCAACTTGGCTTAGTGATTTTGCTTTTCCATTTGATCTGACTTCTTGACACACAACATGTGGTTTTCTTGTTGTCTTGGACACAAGATTAATATTTATCTCCAGAGGAGGAAATTCTTCCTTATATGATGTTGGGTTGATCATCATGCATGGAATAGAAGAAGTAACAGGAGGTGGCATGACAAAGGTTCTGTTGAATATAGAGAAAATAGGGTTTGAGATTAATCTCCCTTGTGTATAAACCACACATAGGGTAATCTATTTATAATAGAGAGAGGTACAACTAAAAAGAGTAACTAAAAAATAATTAGAGTAAAATAGAAGATATTGTTTGATATGATTAACATTATCTAACAATATCTTAACAATATCTAACACTCCCCTTCAAGCTAGAACATACAAATCGTATGTGTCAAGCTTGTTACAAATATAATCAATCCTAGGCCCCGTAAAGACTTAGTAAAAATATCTGCTAACTAATCACTTGAGTTAACAAACTCAACCTTGATGTCTCTAGACATAATCTTTTCCCAAATGAAATGACAGTCAATCTAAATGTGTTTGGTCATTGTTAAACATACAAGGATATGAAGCTCGAAGATTTTGATGATGATTCAAGAACAAAGGACTTAAAAACTTGAAGACTTAGAATCATGTGTATTTACTTGTAATAACTCTGTTTTATATTTTTGAGTCTGTATAATTAGAGTACAAGATAACCAGCACATAATCCATCATCTGAAAACTCATTTTTATCAAATCCAATTTGTGGTAATCGATTATCACTTAGAATAATCGATTATCCTACACTGAAAATTGTTTTTCTGAAAACCTTGCTGTGATAATCAATTATCACTCAGGATAATCGATTATCCCAGCTAGATAATCGATTATTTACACAGATAATTGATTATCCTGGTCCTGTTTTAGTCCTCTGTGAAAATGGCTCTGTAATAATCGATTATCACTCAAGATAATCGATTATCTACGTCTGTTATGAGTTTTGAAATTCAAATCTGGACCAATTTACGAAAACCCTATTCCCAATTCTTATGTTTTCGAAAATCATTATTTTCCAGACCCTATTCTCTCTACTTAAGGTACTTTAAGGCTTTCTAAAATACAACAATCCTTTTTCATACAAAATTTAATAGTTGTGATTGCTAGAGGACTTTGTGTAGGGAAGAAAAAGGGGATTTTGAAAACCTAGTATGGGCTAGAAGCGATAAGAATCACTGATTAGGTTTCTTGGTGGATTGTGTGTTGTGCTGTCTCTAGAAAAAGTTGTTGTTCATCCTTTGTGGTATCAAAGGAGGTGTTCATCTCTTGTGTGACTCAAGAGATGTGTTTTCTATTCCTTATCTTTTTCAATTTGTAATCTATTGTAATTTGTGATTATAGTGACAACGTTAATCCTCTTTTAGAGTGATTAACAACTGGACGTAGGGTCTTTTGATCTGAACCAGTATAAATCATCTATGTAATCTTCTTTCCCTTATCTCTTTACATTACAAGCATTTTAATCGGTGAAATTTGGGGAAAAATTTCAAAACCCTAATTTTTATAAGAAACCAATTCACTGCCCTCTTGGTTTTTGTCCCTAAACGCGAACATTCCGCTACGCGATTCTAACAAGTGGTATCAAAGCTTGCTTTAATAGTCATTCAAATTTTGAAAATGGCCGGACAAAACCAAACCTTTGCTGAGTGTGCTTCTATCAATAGACCCCCACTTTTTGCGGGACAAAATTATCCTTTTTGGAAAGTTAGAATGCAAATATTTTTGGAGTCTATTGATAGGGGTGTATGAGATGCAATTGTAAATGGTCCTTTTATTCCTAAAGTTACTATAAATGATGTAGAAGAATCTAAACCATTTTCTAGATGGATGGCTGAAGAAAATAGGAAAGCCCAATATGATATTAAGGCTAGGAATATAATTTCATCTACTTTAACCCTTGATGAGTTCTATAGGATATCTGTTTGCAAGAGTGCTAAAGAAATGTGGGAAATGTTAAGAGTAACCCATGAAGGTACCGATGATGTAAAAAGAGCATGGAAGAACTCATTAATTCAAGAATATGAGATGTTCAGAATGCAACAAGGAGAAACAATCTTTGACGTTCAAAAATGTTTCACACATATTGTGAATCATCTCACTGGACTTGGTAACCAAAGGTGACGAAAATCACGGAGTCACAAAATCTTGCTACCATGACTATGACGACTCTCTTTGGAAAGTTGTGAGAGAATGAACTTGAACTTGGAAGGCTAAACGATGAAGAAGGCCAACATCAAAAGAGAAACCTTTCCTTCAAAACTGAAATTTCAAAAAGTAAAAACAAGAAGGAGGAAGAAGACTCTGAAAATGAAGAAGATGAAAACTTGAGTCTCATGATCAAGAAATTTACAAAGTTCACGAAAGCTAAAGGGAAACAACCTTTCAAAGGTAAGGGAAATGTAAAAGAAAGTTCTTCTTTAAATTTTAAATGTTATGGTTGTGGTGAAACAGGGCATGTAAAATCCGATTGTCCAAACAAGAAAAGTGATGATCATAAAGGCAAGAAATTCTTCAAAAAGAAAGCCTATATAGCTTGGGATGATAGTGACTCAAGTTCGGAGTCAAGTGACTCGGAAGTTGAAGCAAATATTTACTTGATGGAAAATGACAACATTTCTTCTGATTGTGAGGTAAGTGATTTCGATTGTTCTTTAAGTGATGATGAAAATGATTATGATGCCTTGCATAATGTATATCAGAAGTTGTTTACTACTTTTAAGGACTTCAAATTTGAACACAAAACCTTGAAAAAGTGTTTGAATAAATCAAAAAAATAAGTGGAATCCTTGAAAACGAAAATTGCATGTTTAGAGGAAAAAGGAAATAAACAAATAGCATGTGCATCATGTAAAGAATATGAATATGATATTGACATACTTAGCCACTTACTTGATAAAGCTAAGAAAGAATTAAGTGATTGTTATAAGGATGAGGTTATTGTACAAACTAGAGAAAATTGTCATGTTAAAATGAAAAAGCCTAAAAGTAAAATAACCCGAAGAGTATGGATTGAAAAAGGATCTAAATCTTCTCAAAATAAAATTGTATCATTTTCAAGAATTACATCTAATGCTTGCTTCTATTGTATGAAACAAGGACATACATCTAATAGGTGTAGAATTAAGCATTTTGGTGTTCCAAAGGGAAAATATGTTTTGGTTCCTAAAGTTAAATGATTTGATTGTTTCTAACCCCAAGGACCCAAAAGTTATGGGGACCTAATATTATTATGTTCTTGTTTTGTAGAAAACTTCCAAATCCAAAAAATCTATGTGGTATCTTGACAGTGGGTGTTCAAGACATATGACTAGAGACAAAAACAAATTTGTGAGTTTCAAAGCAAAGGAACAAGGATATGTAACCTATGGGGACAACAACAAAGGAAGAATACTTGGAACCGGAAATATTGGTGGTGCAAAAACTTTGGAGATAAAGGATGTGCTCCTTGTTGATGGGCTAAAACACAATCTCCTAAGTATAAGTCAACTTTGTGATAAAGGATTTAAGGTGATGATGAGTACATAAGAGAAGCTCTAGAAGAAATGTACTTAAATGAGAATAAGCCATCTCAACCAACTGAATTGGCAAAAGAGTGGCAACCACCAAGAGGACTTTCAATGGACAATATAATTGGTGATATTTCAAAAGGGGTAAAAACTAGAAATATGACAAATTTATGTATTTCTGTAGCTTTTGTTTCATAGATTGAACCCAAAAGTGTTGAGGAAACTCTCAAAGATGACCAATGGTGCATTGCAATGCAAGAAGAACTAAATCAATTTGAAAGAAACCAAGTCTGGGAATTAATTCCAAGAGAAGAATCTCATCAAGTTATTGGAACAAAATGGGTATTTATAAACAAACTTGATGAAGATGAAAATATAACAAAGAACAAAGCCAGACTTGTTGCCAAAGGTTACTGTCAAGAGGAAGGTATTGATTATGATGAAACCTATGCTCCTGTTGCCAGGTTAGAGGCTATACGCCTACTTCTTGCTTATGCCTCATTGATGAAATTTAAACTATATCAAATGGATGTTAAAAGTACATTTTTAAATGGGTTTATCAAATAGGAAGTATATGTGGAACAACCCCCTGGATTTGAAGATTTTAAATATCCTAATCACATTTTTAAACTGAAGAAAGTTTTATATGGTTTGAAACAAGCTCCTAGGTCTTGGTATGAAAGATTAAGTAGTTTTCTAATTTCAAATAATTTTTCTAGAGGAAAAATTGATTCCATCCTGTTTATTAAGAAAGTAAAATAACATATTCTGTTAGTTCAAGTATATGTTGATGATATTATTTTTGAATCAACTGATAATTCCTTGTGTGAAGGATTTGCTAAGATAATGCAGGGTGAATTTGAAATGTCAATGATGGGAGAATTAACTTTCTTTCTTGGACTTCAAATTAAGCAACTTAAAGATGGTACCTTTGTGTCTCAAACCAAATACTGTAAAGAGATTCTCAAGAAATTTGAGATGGATACTGCAAAAGCTGCACATACACCAATGGGAACTTCCTACTATTTGGATAAGGATGATTTCAGGTTTTGAAATTAATAAATCAATGTATAGAGGTATGATAGGATCCCTATTATATTTAACTGCAAGTAGACCTGATATCATGCAATCTGTATGTGTGTGTGATAGATTTCAAGCATGTCCAAAAGAATCTCATTTAACTGCAGTAAAAAGGATATTAAAATATTTAGAAGGAACTACATGATTTGGTTTATGGTATCCATCTGAAGCTTCTCCTAGCTTATTAGGTTATTATGATGTTGATTATGGAGGCTGTAAAGTAGATAGAAAAAGCACTAGTGGTACTTGTCATCTATTAGGATCATCTTTAGTTTCATGGCATTCTAAGAAATAAGCTTGTGTTGCTTTATCCACAACTGAGGCTGAATATATTGTAACTGGAAATTGATGTGCTCAAATTTTATGGATGAAACAACAACTAGAAGATTATAATATTTTTCTAAGTGATATTCCCTTAATGTGTGATAATACAAGTGCAATAAATCTCACAAAGAATCCTGTTATGCATTCTACAACCAAACACATTGAGATTATACATCATTTTTTAAGATATCACATATCTAAAGGATATTGTAAAATTGAGTATATAAATACAAATCATCAGTTAGCAGACATATTTACTAAACCTCTTCCAAAGGATAGATTCTATGAACTTAGGAGAGACCTAGGAATATTAGAAATAGTCTAAACTCTGCTTAACTGAAAAATCTTTGCATTTTGTACTAGAATAATCGATTATATAAGGTAATAATCGATTATCTTGTGTCTAATACATGATAAAAATGTCAATCTCTCTGGAATAATTGATTATCTTGGGTAATAATCGATTATTGAAGCTTAAATGAGTGGTTTATGAAAAATATTTCTGTAATAATCGATTATTTGGGGTAATAATCGATTATCTGTACAAAATTGGCCCAAATCAGTGATTTCTCTCTGGAATAATCGATTATCAAGACAGATAATCGATTATTCATGCACTTTCTGGGCAGGGATGAAGAAATAATCGATTATCACTGGTGATAATCAATTATTTGGCGTCGTTAAGGTTATTCTAGTCGTTGGTAACAACTCTTTAAGCTTTAATTCTTGCCAAACTAGCCGTTTATGGCCGTTAGGATCATTTTCTATATATAGGAGGGATCAAAATCAAATCCAAACATTTTCAAACTTCAATTCAAAGCATTCTTCACACATTCTAAGCTCTCTTGTCTCTTCAAAACTTTCTTCTCTTCAAAACTCCTTATCTTCCTCTCATTTCATTCTAAATGGCTTCATCTTCCCGTAGAAAGATTCCAACAAGGAGAAGATTCGCTACGCTTCTCATCCCCGCCCTAAATCTCTTGAAGGGTGGATTTCGATGATGATGGAAGACAGGAATTTCTAAATTTCCGGAAAGAAAGGGGTATTATTACTCCTAAATTTCTTCTTGGAGAGCAATTCATGAATAGGGGATTCCACTTTCCCAATCTTCTTGAGCAACAAGGTGTTCTTCCATTTATCGAGATGCGGTACATACTATCCGGATTTAGTTCAGGTGTTCTATTCTCGCTTCAAATATAGGGATAATGTTTCTACTTCTAGAGTCAAGGGTGTAACCATCATCCTTGATGATGATATTTGGGAAAATGTTGCTCATTTTCCTATAAGAGATGATGTTGTAAATGTCCTCGCTGATTTAGAAGATTTTAATCGCATTCTGGCATATCGTTCTTTTCTTTGCAATCCTGCCATGGAAATTGGCCGACAACTTTTGGCCGGACCTTTGAAGAAATGATGTTGCTCATTTTCCTATAAGAGATGATGTTGTAAATGTCCTCGCTAATTTAGAAGATTTTAATCGTATTCTGGCATATCGTTCTTTTCTTCGCAATCCTGCCATGGAAATTGGCCAACAACTTTTGGCCGGACCTTTGAAGAAAGAAGAACGCATGTTGCTGCATCTTCTTATATGGATTTTGTGTCCTCGAGCAACCAACCATGCACAATGTTCTTCTGCTGACCTTTGCATTATCCATGCCATCATGAATAACGAGCTAATTGATTGGCCAAGCCTTGTCACATTGACAATGCTCAAAGCGAAGCGTCACCCAACCTTCAAGATTCCTTACGCTCTTCTCATCTCTAGGATTCTTGAATACAAAGGTGTCAATGTTGAAGGGGAACAACGGGCCTAGACACTTAATTCAAACAGAATGCTAGACAGCACGCTTACTCAACTGCAAATGGTGAATGTAAATGGAGTTTATGTTCATAAAGATGATGCTCCTCACATGGCTGACGTTGCTCAAGATTCTGATGATGAGGACATGCCTACTGCTGATATGCCGGTTGATAATGTTCATGTTGCTTGGAACGTCATCTGCTTGCTCACTTTACATCCCGTCCTTCCATGGAAGACATCGTCGTTCGACATGAATCGGAGAATGCGGGAATTATTCTCTATATCTCAAGAATGACATCAAGAAATTATCGGATGAATTTCGGATGTAGACGATTGAGTGTGTAATTTAGAAGATAGATTTGACGCACAGTTTAATAGTGATGAGAGTGAAGAGTTATAATCTCTTCAAACATTTCTTGTTTGTTTGTATTACATTGCTTCATTGAATAAATTTTTATTTTTGCATTGATTGAGGGGGAGTTGTTTTTCTTATGCACTTATTGAGGGGGAACTTTCATTTTTTTTATAATCAAAATAGGGGGAGAAATTATTTAAAGCCTCATATGTTTAATAATTTTAATGATGCCTGGTATGTTTAATAGTTTTTTTAGTTATGACAGTTAAAACAGGTTATTAAAATGGGCTTTAAAGCAAATTTTGATCATCATCAAAAAGGGGAGATTGTTAAACATACAAGGATATGAAGCTTGAAGATTTTGATGATGATTCAAGAATAAAGGAATTAAAGACTTGAAGACTTAGAATCATGTGTATTTACTTGTAATAACTTTGTTTTATGTTTTTTAGTCTATATAATTAGAGTACAAGATAATCAACACATAGTCCATCATCTCGAAAACTCATTGTTATCAAATCCACTCTGTGATAATCGATTATCACTTAGAATAATCGATTATCCCGCATTGAAAATTGTTTTTTCGAAAACCTTGCTGTGATAATCGATTATCCGATAATCGATTATCACTCGAGATAATCGATTGTCCCAACTAGATAATCGATTATTTACACAGATAATCGATTATCCTAGTCCTGTTTTATTCCTCTATGAAAATGACTCTGTAATAATCGATTATCTACGTCTATTATGAGTTTTGAAATTCAAATCTGGACCAATTTACGAAAACCCTATTCCCAATTCTTATGTTTTCAAAAATCATTATTTCCCGGACCCTATTCTCTCTACGTAAGGTTCTCTAAGGCTCTTTAAAATACAATAATCCTTTTTCATACAAAAGTTAAGATCTCGTGATTGCTAGAGGACTTTATGTAGGGAAGAAAAAGGGGCTTTTGAAAACCTAGTGTGGGTTAGAAGCGATAAGAATCACTGAGTGGGTTTCTTGGTGGATTGTGTGTTGTGTCATCTCTAGGAAAAGTCTGTTGTTCATCCTTTATGGTTTCAAAGAAGGTGTTCATCTCTTGTGTAACTCAAGAGAGGTGTTTTCTATTCCTTATCTTTTTCAATTTATAATGCTGTTGTAACTTGTGATTTTAGTGACAGTGTTAATCCTCTTTTAGAGTGATTAACAACTGGACGTAGGGTCTTTTGATCCGAATCAGTATAAATCATCTCGTGTAATCTTCTTTCCCTTATATCTTTACATTACAAGCATTTTAATCGGTGAAATTTGGGGAAAAATTTCAAAACCCGAATTTTTATAAGGAACCAATTCACCCCGTCTTGGTTTTTGTCCCTAAACGCAAACATTTCGCTACGCGATTCTATTAGTCATCTCATGAAAGACAGGATTAGAGCTAATATGAAAAGTAGCTCGATTGTCACACACAAGTGTCATTTGAGTGATATCTCCAAATTGTAACTCTCTAAGCTATTGCTTGAGCCAAATAAGTTCATAGGTAGCTAAGGCCATAACTATATATTTTGCTTCTGCACTAGATCTTCCCACAACACTCTATTTCTTACTTTTCCACGAGATCAAGTTATCACCAATGGAGACACAATACCTAGATGTGAATCTTCTATTATAAGGAGATCCTACCCAATCGACATCCGAGTAGCAAACAACTCTTGTATGGTTATTAGAACCATATAACAATCCTTTTCCAGGAGATCCTTTAATATACTTCAAGATATGAATGACTCGCATTCCAATGATATTCACATGGGGAATTAAGAAATTGGCTTACCACACTGATTGCAAAGGAAATGTCAAGATGAGTAACTGTAAGATAATTCAATTTTCCAACCAATCTTCTATATTGTTCAGGATCAAATATAGGCTCCCCCTGATTTGGTAGAAGTTTAGTATTGGGATCCATGAGTGTATCAACAGACTTTGAACTCATCAACCCAGTTTCCTCCAAAATATCCATGGCATACTTCCTCTAAGATATATCAATACCATCATTCGACTATGTCCCCTCAATATCCAAGAAATATTTGAGTTTGCCAAGATCTTTGGTCTGAAAATGGTGACAGAGATGTTGTTTCAACTGAGAGATGCCATGGTTGTCACTACCTGTAAGAACGATGTCATCAACATATACTATCAAGTAAACACATCCACCACTCGACTGTGGATGAAATACAGAATAATCTACTTCACACCGAGTCATACCAAATTGTTGAACAACATTACTAAACTTTTCAAACCAGAAGACGACATACCATCCCAGAAGACTCCCCCTGAGCAACAAACCCAAGAGGTTGCTCCATATAGATTTCTTCTTGCAAATCACCATTGAGGAAAGAATTTTTAACATCTAGTTGATAAATAGGCTATTGTTGAAGAATAGTCATGGAAAAAAATAAACAAATAGAAACCATCTTTGTCATGGGGTAAAAAGTATCTCCATAATCCAACCCAAAAATTTGAGTATAACCTTTGGCTACAAGATGAACTTTGAGGCGATTAATATTACCATCAGGTCCAACTTTGATAGCAAACACCCACTTGTAACCAACAACAAATTTCCCAGATGGTAACGGGACCAATTCCCAAGTTCTACTATTATGAAGAGCACTTAGTTCATTTGTCATGGCATGACGCCAACCAGGATGGGCTAAAGCTTCACAAACAATTTTTGGAATGGTCACAGAAGAAATAGAGGAAAGACATGTATAAAAAGATAATGACAATCGATGATAACTCAAAGTAATATAATGGGGAGAGGGATTACGTGTAGAACAAATACCTTTTCAAAGGGTAATGGGAAGCTCAGACTCAAGTGTCAGAGTCAGAGGAGACATAGTAGTTGTCACTTGAGTGGAGTCACATGGTGGTGGTTGTGATCAATTTCGACTACTATAAACCTAAAGAGGGAGTGGAGAAGAAGTTGACTACGGAGCAAGAACTAATGGTGAAGAAGACATAGTTAGAGGGTCACAAACAATAGGAACATTAAATGTACTAGGAGTGTTGACAAGATTGGATGGAGACAGAGGTGAAGATTGACTTTTAAAATAAAGGGAGAATTCATCAAAGGTGACATCTGTAGACACAAATTAACAGTTAAGAGAAGGAAAAAAAACATTTGTATCCTTTTTGTGATCTTGTAAACCCTAAGAAAACACACTTATGTGATCTAGGAGAAAGCTTGTCAAGACCACGACTGAAATTATAAATAAAACATGTAGACCAGGATTGACTTTCTTTTCTTTGCCTTTGTCTGGCTTTGGTGCCCCGGGTTTAGACCATGGTCTATAAGCAGTAGTTGTAGGTAAAGACCAGGAAGACCATGTTGATGGTTAGAAGAATGGAGACAGATTCTGGAAAGAGAAAGATTGTGTTGATGGTCAAAAGAATGGAGACAAATTCTTGAAAGAGGAGTAACTTGGAGTTGGAGTAAACAGACATGGATAAGAACTACGTAGCGTGCTTTTGGTTACATAGTAAACATTAAGGAGATGAAACTATCAACCTTGATTAGAAAATTGGAATTGCTGCCAAAGATTGGGTTTATGGTATCCATCTGAAGCTTCTCCTAGCTTATTAGGTTATTATGATGTTGATTATGGAGGCTGTAAAGTAGATAGAAAAAGCACTAGTGGTACTTGTCATCTATTAGGATCATCTTTAGTTTCATGGCATTCTAAGAAATAAGCTTGTGTTGCTTTATCCACAACTGAGGCTGAATATATTGTAACTGGAAATTGATGTGCTCAAATTTTATGGATGAAACAACAACTAGAAGATTATAATATTTTTCTAAGTGATATTCCCTTAATGTGTGATAATACAAGTGCAATAAATCTCACAAAGAATCACGTTATGCATTCTACAACCAAACACATTGAGATTATACATCATTTTTTAAGATATCACATATCTAAAGGATATTGTAAAATTGAGTATATAAATACAAATCATCGATTAGCGGACATATTTACTAAACCTCTTCCAAAGGATAGATTCTATGAACTTAGGAGAGACCTAGGAATATTAGAAATAGTCTAAACTCGCTTAACCGAAAAATCTTTGCATTTTGTACTAGAATAATCGATTATATAAGGTAATAATCGATTATCTTGTGTCTAATACATGATAAAAATGTCAATCTCTCTGGAATAATTGATTATCTTGGGTAATAATCGATTATTGAAGCTTAAATGAGTGGTTTATGAAAAATATTTCTGTAATAATCGATTATTTGGGGTAATAATCGATTATCTGTACAAAATTGGCCCAAATCAGTGATTTCTCTCTGGAATAATCGATTATCAAGACAGATAATCGATTATTCATGCACTTTCTGGGCAGGGATGAAGAAATAATCGATTATCACTGGTGATAATCAATTATTTGGCGTCGTTAAGGTTATTCTAGTCGTTGGTAACAACTCTTTAAGCTTTAATTCTTGCCAAACTAGCCGTTTATGGCCGTTAGGATCATTTTCTATATATAGGAGGGATCAAAATCAAATCCAAACATTTTCAAACTTCAATTCAAAGCATTCTTCACACATTCTAAGCTCTCTTGTCTCTTCAAAACTTTCTTCTCTTCAAAACTCCTTATCTTCCTCTCATTTCATTCTAAATGGCTTCATCTTCCTGTAGAAAGATTCCAACAAGGAGAAGATTCGCTTCTGCTTCTCATCCCCGCCCTAAATCTCTTGAAGGGTGGATTTCTGATGATGATGGAAGACAGGAATTTCTAAATTTCTGGAAAGAAAGGGGTATTATTACTCCTAAATTTCTTCTTGGAGAGCAATTCATGAATAGGGGATTCCACTTTCCCAATCTTCTTGAGCAACAAGGTGTTCTTCCATTTATCGAGATGCAGGTACATACTATCCGGATTTAGTTCAGGTGTTCTATTCTCGCTTCAAATATAGGGATAATGTTTCTACTTCTAGAGTCAAGGGTGTAACCATCATCCTTGATGATGATATTTGGGAAAATGTTGCTCATTTTCCTATAAGAGATGATGTTGTAAATGTCCTCGCTGATTTAGAAGATTTTAATCGCATTCTGGCATATCGTTCTTTTCTTTGCAATCCTGCCATGGAAATTGGCCGACAACTTTTGGCCGGACCTTTGAAGAAATGATGTTGCTCATTTTCCTATAAGAGATGATGTTGTAAATGTCCTCGCTAATTTAGAAGATTTTAATCGTATTCTGGCATATCGTTCTTTTCTTCGCAATCCTGCCATGGAAATTGGCCAACAACTTTTGGCCGGACCTTTGAAGAAAGAAGAACGCATGTTGCTGCATCTTCTTATATGGATTTTGTGTCCTCGAGCAACCAACCATGCACAATGTTCTTCTCGCGACCTTTGCATTATCCATGCCATCATGAATAACGAGCTAATTGATTGGCCAAGCCTTGTCACATTGACAATGCTCAAAGCGAAGCGTCACCCAACCTTCAAGATTCCTTACGCTCTTCTCATCTCTAGGATTCTTGAATACAAAGGTGTCAATGTTGAAGGGGAACAACGGGCCTAGACACTTAATTCAAACAGAATGCTAGACAGACACGCTTACTCAACCGCAAATGGTGAATGTAAATGGAGTTTATGTTCATAAAGATGATGCTCCTCACATGGTCGACGTTGCTCAAGATTCGATGATGAGGACATGCCTACTGCTGATATGCCTAGGTTGATAATGTTCATGTTGTCTGGAACGTCATCTGCTGCTCACTTTACATCCCGTCCTTCCATGGAAGACATGTCGTTCGACATGAATCGGAGAATGCAGGAATTATTCTCTATATCTCAAGAATGACATCAAGAAATTATCGGATGAATTTCAGATGTAGACGATTGAGTGTGTAATTTAGAAGATAGATTTGACGCACGAGTTTAATAGTGATGAGAGTGAAGAGTTATAATCTCTTCAAACATTTCTTGTTTGTTTGTATTACATTGCTTCATTGAATAAATTTTTATTTTTGCATTGATTGAGGGGGAGTTGTTTTTCTTATGCACTTATTGAGGGGGAACTTTCATTTTTTTATAATCAAAATAGGGGGAGAAATTATTTAAAGCCTCATATGTTTAATAATTTTAATGATGCCTGGTATGTTTAATAGTTTTTTTAGTTATGACAGGTTAAAACAGGTTATTAAAATGGGCTTTAAAGCAAATTTTGATCATCATCAAAAAGGGGAGATTGTTAAACATACAAGGATATGAAGCTTGAAGATTTTGATGATGATTCAAGAATAAAGGAATTAAAGACTTGAAGACTTAGAATCATGTGTATTTACTTGTAATAACTTTGTTTTATGTTTTTTAGTCTATATAATTAGAGTACAAGATAATCAACACATAGTCCATCATCTGAAAACTCATTGTTATCAAATCCACTTCGTGATAATCGATTATCACTTAGAATAATCGATTATCCTGCATTGAAAATTGTTTTTTCGAAAACCTTGCTTGTGATAATCGATTATCCGATAATCGATTATCACTCGAGATAATCGATTGTCCCAACTAGATAATCGATTATTTACACGAATAATCGATTATCCTAGTCCTGTTTTATTCCTCTATGAAAATGACTCTGTAATAATCGATTATCTACGTCTATTATGAGTTTTGAAATTCAAATCTGGACCAATTTACGAAAACCCTATTCCCAATTCTTATGTTTTCAAAAATCATTATTTCCCAGACCCTATTCTCTCTACGTAAGGTTCTCTAAGGCTCTTTAAAATACAATAATCCTTTTTCATACAAAAGTTAAGATCTGTGATTGCTAGAGGACTTTATGTAGGGAAGAAAAAGGGGCTTTTGAAAACCTAGTGTGGGTTAGAAGCGATAAGAATCACTGAGTGGGTTTCTTGGTGGATTGTGTGTTGTGTCATCTCTAGGAAAAGCTGTTGTTCATCCTTTATGGTTTCAAAGAAGGTGTTCATCTCTTGTGTAACTCAAGAGAGGTGTTTTCTATTCCTTATCTTTTTCAATTTATAATCTGTTGTAACTTGTGATTTTAGTGACAGTGTTAATCCTCTTTTAGAGTGATTAACAACTGGACGTAGGGTCTTTTGATCTGAATCAGTATAAATCATCTGTGTAATCTTCTTTCCCTTATATCTTTACATTACAAGCATTTTAATCGGTGAAATTTGGGGAAAAATTTCAAAACCCGAATTTTTATAAGGAACCAATTCACCCCCGTCTTGGTTTTTGTCCCTAAACGCAAACATTTCGCTACGCGATTCTATTAGTCATCTCATGAAAGACAGGATTAGAGCTAATATGAAAAGTAGCCTGATTGTCACACACAAGTGTCATTTGAGTGATATCTCCAAATTGTAACTCTCTAAGCTATTGCTTGAGCCAAATAAGTTCATAGGTAGCTAAGGCCATAACTATATATTTTGCTTCTGCACTAGATCTTCCCACAACACTCTATTTCTTACTTTTCCACGAGATCAAGTTATCACCAATGGAGACACAATACCTAGATGTGAATCTTCTATTATAAGGAGATCCTACCCAATCAGCATCTGAGTAGCAAACAACTCTTGTATGGTTATTAGAACCATATAACAATCCTTTTCCAGGAGATCCTTTAATATACTTCAAGATATGAATGACTGCATTCCAATGATATTCACATGGGGAATTAAGAAATTGGCTTACCACACTCGATTGCAAAGGAAATGTCAAGATGAGTAATCGTAAGATAATTCAATTTTCCAACCAATCTTCTATATTGTTCGGGATCAAATATAGGCTCCCCCGATTTGGTAGAAGTTTAGTATTGGGATCCATGAGTGTATCAACAGACTTTGAACTCATCAACCCAGTTTCCTCCAAAATATCCATGGCATACTTCCTCTAAGATATATCAATACCATCATTCGACTATGTCCCCTCAATATCCAAGAAATATTTGAGTTTGCCAAG
This sequence comes from Sphenostylis stenocarpa, assembly GCA_963425845.1. Lineage (NCBI taxonomy): Eukaryota > Viridiplantae > Streptophyta > Magnoliopsida > Fabales > Fabaceae > Sphenostylis > Sphenostylis stenocarpa. Next base: position 20,711,737 of record OY731406.1, read on the forward strand.
ATCTTTGGTCTGAAAATGGTGACAGAGATGTTGTTTCAACTGAGAGATGCCATGGTTGTCACTACCTGTAAGAACGATGTCATCAACATATACTATCAAGTAAACACATCCACCACTCGACTGTGGATGAAATACGGAATAATCTACTTCACACCGAGTCATACCAAATTGTTGAACAACATTACTAAACTTTTCAAACCAGGAAGACGACATACCATCCCGGAAGACTCCCCCGAGCAACAAACCCAAGAGGTTGCTCCATATAGATTTCTTCTTGCAAATCACCATTGAGGAAAGAATTTTTAACATCTAGTTGATAAATAGGCTATTGTTGAAGAATAGTCATGGAAAAAAATAAACAAATAGAAACCATCTTTGTCATGGGGTAAAAAGTATCTCCATAATCCAACCCAAAAATTTGAGTATAACCTTTGGCTACAAGATGAACTTTGAGGCGATTAATATTACCATCAGGTCCAACTTTGATAGCAAACACCCACTTGTAACCAACAACAAATTTCCCAGATGGTAACGGGACCAATTCCCAAGTTCTACTATTATGAAGAGCACTTAGTTCATTTGTCATGGCATGACGCCAACCAGGATGGGCTAAAGCTTCACAAACAATTTTTGGAATGGTCACGAAGAAATAGAGGAAAGACATGTATAAAAAGATAATGACAATCGATGATAACTCAAAGTAATATAATGGGGAGAGGGATTACGTGTAGAACAAATACCTTTTCAAAGGGTAATGGGAAGCTCGGACTCAAGTGTCGAGTCGGAGGAGACATAGTAGTTGTCACTTGAGTGGAGTCACATGGTGGTGGTTGTGATCAATTTCGACTACTATAAACCTAAAGAGGGAGTGGAGAAGAAGTTGACTACGGAGCAAGAACTAATGGTGAAGAAGACATAGTTAGAGGGTCACAAACAATAGGAACATTAAATGTACTAGGAGTGTTGACAAGATTGGATGGAGACGAGAGGTGAAGATTGACTTTTAAAATAAAGGGAGAATTCATCAAAGGTGACATCTGTAGACACAAATTAACGAGTTAAGAGAAGGAAAAAAACATTTGTATCCTTTTTGTGATCTTGTAAACCCTAAGAAAACACACTTATGTGATCTAGGAGAAAGCTTGTCAAGACCACGACTGAAATTATAAATAAAACATGTAGACCAGGATTGACTTTCTTTTCTTTGCCTTTGTCTGGCTTTGGTGCCCCGGGTTTAGACCATGGTCTATAAGCAGTAGTTGTAGGTAAAGACCAGGAAGACCATGTTGATGGTTAGAAGAATGGAGACAGATTCTGGAAAGAGAAAGATTGTGTTGATGGTCAAAAGAATGGAGACAAATTCTTGAAAGAGGAGTAACTTGGAGTTGGAGTAAACAGACATGGATAAGAACTACGTAGCGTGCTTTTGGTTACATAGTAAACATTAAGGAGATGAAACTATCAACCTTGATTAGAAAATTGGAATTGCTGCCAAAGATTGGGAGTCTGTTGCAAAGAAAGAAAAGATCAAGGTAAACCAATACTCATTTGTTAAAATGACGTATACTTTCATTATTATTTTTGTATTTTGTAGTGTTCACGTTAATCAGGAAACCATGAGTGTGGATGTTATGTGATGAAACACATGCAAACAATGATATCTACTAACATTATTGACTCATGGAAAAATGTACTATAAAAAAATAACTTAAAGGGGAAAAATATTAATGGAAACAAATATTATAGGGTATTGGCGCAAAATCCTAGTCATAAATGCAAATAGATAGTTAATGAATAAGAAGATTTTGAATTATCCATGTTATTACTTGTTTGCTCTAAATTATGATTTAGACATTAGGATGGATACAAATTTTTCATGAACACATGCAACATGTACACGTGTCTAAAACAAAAGTTGATGTAAAGATGGATGATTGACTCGAGGAAATGATTTATGATGTTGGACACCATGTTTTCTAGCATGCACATGTGTATAATAATTTGTTCAATGATGTGGAAAAAACTTTGTATCCGGGATGCACTAATTTCAGACAATTATTAATGATATTGAAATTGTTTAATATAAAGACAAGAAATGAGTAGACTGATAAAAGTTTCATAAAAATTACTTAAGTTGCTCAATGACATACTTCCTGAAGGTAACACACTGTCAAAACATAATTATGATGCAAAGAAAATATATGTTTGATGGGTATAGAGTATTAAAAAAATACATGCATTCAGAATGATTGTATATTACAAAAAATAATATGACAAATTACATCAATGTCCACAATATGGGATATCATGATACATACAAAGAGATATTGACTCCAAGGGTTATGGTAAGAAAGGTCTAACTACAAAGGAGTTGTGGTATCTTCCTGTAATTCCAAGGTTAAAAAGGTTATTCACTAAAGAAAATGATGCAAAACTCGTCAGATTACATGTTGATGAGCATAAAAAAGGTAGTCAGCTATCCAACATATTCTTTGTAAGGGACAAAATATGATTCCATGTTCCTAAATTTTAGCAATCATCCAAAAAATATTAGGCTTGGACTTGCTAAATATGGAATGAACTCATATACAAACTTAAACAATAAACATAGTTCATGGTCTGTATTGTTAGTATTTTTCAACTTACCTTCATGGTTATGTATGAAATGTAAATATGTTATGTTATCTTTAATGATCTCAGGTATAAAACAACAAGGAAATGACATTGATGTTTATTTAAGCCCTTTGGTTGAAGATTTACAAATGTTATGGGAGGAAGTTATTGATGTGTTTAACGGATACACAAGTGAATCTTTTAAATTGCATGCAATTCTATTCTATATAATCAATGACTTTCTAACATATGGTAACTTGAGTGGGTACAACATTAAGGCCACAAAGCATGTCTTATATGTCAAGCAAACACATTTTTACCATCAACTATAACATGAAAGGAAAATAGTGTACCTTAGGCATAAGAAACTTCTTAGTTCTAATCATCCTTTTTGTATATTGAGAAAAACAATTAATGAATATCAAGAAAATGGGAGTAAAACATGTCCTATATGTCAAGGAAACACATGTTACCATCAATTATAACATGGAAGCAAAATAGTATACCTTAGGCATAGGAGATTTCTTAGTTCTAATAATCCTTTTTGAATATTGAGAAAAACATTTAATGAATATCAAGAAAATGAAGTACCTCTAACGGTCTTAAGTAGATCAGAAGTATATGATTTGTCATCCAACATCTTGATCCAATATTTCCTATCAGGGTGAACCATGTTCTACAACTTCTTGATTTTTCTATTAAAAACCTCAGGTTATCCATTAGTTTGGGGATGATATGGTGTAAAAACTCTGTGTAACCTCGTACTTCTAGAACAAAGTTGTTATAGTGTTGTTACAAAAATGGCTAACCTGATCACTAATTATAGCTTTTGGCACATCAAACTTACAAAAAAATGTTGGACCTAATAAAATCTTAAACAAATTTATAATCATTAGTCCTAATGGCCTTAGCCTCCACCCATTGAGACACATAATCAACAACTAGCAGAATATAAGAGTAAGCAAAAGAAACAAGAAAAGGACCCAAAAAATCAATACCCTACATATAAACAATTTCACATAAAATAATGGGTTGTTGGGGCATCTCATATCTCTAAGTAATAGTCCTTCCTTCTCTCTAACACCTCTCACAAGTAACAATCATTTGATATGCATTTCTGAAAATGGTGGGCCAGTAAAAGTAACTCTCGAGTACTTTCCTCGTTATCCTCTAGGGACCAAAGTGACCTCCTATAGGTTGGAATGACAAAGTGAAGAATCTCTTAAACTCATGGTTAGGAACACACTTGCAAATCACTACAAAACCACCCTAAATATGGATCATACCAAACATAATATTTTGTATTGTTCTTAAGTTTATGAATCTGAGTCCTAGATGCTTGAGGAGGTACAACATAAGCAACTAAATAATTAATAATATGTACAAACCAAGGTGAAGAGTCCAAAGAGTATAAAAATTATAAATGATCATCAGGGAAATCATCTCTATTAGGTAACTGATCCAAGGTCCACTCAATCATGTTCAAATAATTTGCAACTTGATTTAATGAATAAGAAGATTTTGAATTATCCATGTTATTACTTGTTTGCTCTAAATTATGATTTTCATGAACACAACCATATGTTGCATGTTGCACATATTAATTTGTACAACATATTCCTATATGTAAATTTTGTTGTCTAATGTTTGAGGATACTTTAGTTCATGGAAAAACTATTATAAGTGAGGAAATGTTGAAGAACAAGAACAAAAAAATTAAGGTAAAAAGAAAATAAATATTTCTTTTTCATTTCAAACCTATAATAGTACATCACACCTACTTTGTAGATAAATCTGTATTTAGTTAATGAATCTGCAACACATTATTAGTGATATAGTATTATTATTCATCTTATTGAGAAATTATGTCCAAATTCAAGACTTAAAACCTTAGAAGAAAGTATAGATTTCCAAAGGGGCTATAAAGTGATATTTTCTTTTACTTTTTTATTTTTAATTATTTATTGATTAAATAAATGTTGATTTTGTAGATATTCAATTATTCATACCCATTGAAAGAAGTTATAGAAGACATGAGAATACAATGGGCTTCCCATTTTTTAACTATTTTCGATGATTTGTAAATTGTTTTAAGTTAGAATGATGTAAATTAAATAACATTATATACACTTAATGTTTTTTTTATATATTTTGTATATTATTATTAAATATATTATGAATTTATTGAATATATAATTTGCTTAAAAAATATATATTTATTATTATACATGGAGGTTGATGTTTAAAATAAAAAAAATAATTTAGAAAAAACTATAACTTTTTATGTCGGCTACAAATATGATCGACATAAAATGTACACTTTCTTTTATGGGTCCAAATTATAACCATCATAAAAAAGTGAAATTTTCTATGCTTGGTTAAGGTAACAACTGTCATGGAAAATTATTATACCATATTCATTTTTCATCATATTTTTAAATTTTCTATAACAATTGGATGTGCAACCAATATAAAAGTCATTTTTTAGGTCGTTTAAAAAATCAACATAGAAAATAAAAACTTTTTATATCTTTTGTATTTATTTCGGTTAATAAACCAACATAAAATATTCAAAATAAACGACATAAAAGGTCTTTGCCTAGTAGTGATAATTAAGGATATATTTTAAAAAACATATAAAAATAATTATTAGCAAATTGGCGCACTAGCCCATCAACCCATCCTTTGACGAGGTGGACTAAAGTCTCGTAGCCTATTCTGACTATGATGGGTTAGTCCGCTCGACCCCATTTTTGGTATATTAGAGTTGGGCTAGCTGACCTAGTTTGTTATCCCTACTCACTTACTTTGTTTCTCTCTCATGTTATAGTGTTAGGCTATTTAATTATTTTTATCATCAATTTTCAATGATGGAATGTTATTAAAAGTTATCCGATAAAACGGTCTTTAATAGAAATGGTTTATTGAAAACTTAAATAAAATGTTAATTATTTGAAATAATTTTTTAATTAAAAAAATGTTATGATAAATTATTTAATTTTTTAATAATTATTTCATTATAAAACTTAAAAAATTAAACAAAAATAAATACTTTAAAATTTATTAAAAAAAATTGTAATAAAATAAAATCAATAATAAATTATTTTTAAACAATGTGATATGACACTAAGATAAAATTATCATAATTGTTTTGATTTACTTGATATAATAATATGAATCTCAATTGCACAAGGGGTGATTTAGGGTCTTTAGGATTAAAATCTTATAGGAAATTTAGGAATTTAGTGATAAGGTAGAAGGAAAAAATCACTATTCCCAAGGGAGGCAATTCACAAAGGATGTGAAAGTCTTTTGATACAGCCAAGGGTTCTTGAATCACTCAAGAATTTAGGAGAATCACTTTCACTAAGATAAAGAGATAAACTATAATATTTCTGAATAAAATTACATTTGTTATTTCTGATAAAAAATGGTTCAACTTATAAAGAAGTTTTGTCATCAGAATTACAAAGACTCACTAAAGGAAAATAAATGCTAATAATGATTCATTAACTTAGAAATTGAAAACTACTTAATGACTGATTGTAACTGAAATTGTGGCAACCAAAAGTCAATCAATTATATACCCTCTTGGCCTCCCAAAAGCTGATACTTAAGTTTCTAATTGAGCCCTTATTACAACTTTGAATCAAAATCAAATTAAAGCCCATTAATTGATTAATCCAAAACATAATTTGGTCAACCAATTTCATAAAGGATTGGGTCATTATTTAAATAAACCTGAAACAAAGTGATGCATTAGTCCTTCTCCAATTGGGTTATGATGTAATTCACAACTTTGGTATTTTCTCCTTGAAATGTGGGTTGGGCTTGTATTCAAATAATATGGACAATACTTGTTGAATAACTTCCTTTACTTCCCTTACTCTAGCCCTTGTCATAGGTCATGTCCTCATCATATAATAATTCTAAAAATAACTTTGATAGAAAATATAGTATAAAAATTTATATAATGTTATTTTTCATAAATATTTTATTAAGTAATATATTTATTACACATAAAAAAATGTAGTTATGAAATTTTTTATTTATATATTTGTCTAAAGAACAATACGAGCGAACAAATAATAAACTAAACAATTATATAAATTTAAAATAACAAAAATAAAAATTAATTTTATCAAAGTTTTTATTATTTAAGAATTTCAAGGGAATGAAACTCAATATATTAAGAGCCACCAAAGAAATGAGATTAGGAGAAATAGAATTAAAAGAAAGATCCAAGCTAATAAAAATAAAGAAAATAAATTATGAAGAAAGAAAAGAAAAATCAAAGTGTTGTGATGAAGAAATAAGATATTGTAGTTGCTAAGTATTGTGAATATTTCGATAAAGTTATAATTGATAGCTTATATAGATTTGTGCAAATTGTGATATATATTATTAGTTGTGAATAATTTGTGTGTAAAACAATTTTCACAAATTGTGCGTATATGTTCCAATTATCATATTTATGAATTAATTATAATTAATTTTATTGTAGATATCGCGAACAAACTGTGATTGATAGATTATACAAATTTGTGATATAAATGCTATAAAATGCTACAAATTTGGCAGCCCTTCGCTCTTTACAACGCCAGAATCTCTCAAAAATGCTATAAAAAGCTCTAGAAAACACTTAGAAACTCCGTAAATGCTTCGGAGGGGTTCTAGAGAGAGAATTTGAAGAGATTTCTAGAGAGGGAGTGGAAGAACTGTGTGAAATGAGGGAAATGACGAGGCTATTTATAGGGATTCGCGCCTGTCAGGTCGAGATGGGTTGTCTCGTCTGACAAGGTCGAGATGGCCATCTCGCCATTCAAGACGGCCGTCTCGCCTTGCAGGGATGGCGAGACGGTCGTCTCGCCAAACGAGATGGCGGTCTCGCCATCCGCGAATAACGAGACGGCCGTCTCACCAAACGAGATGGCGGTCTTGCCATTTTTGCAAGGCGAGACGGCGGTCTCGAATCCGAGACGGCGATCTCGACCCTAAAAGGCGAAAATCCTTATTTTCATGCCAAAAATCCCTCATATCTTAATATGGGGCCTAATAGTCTCTCCTAGTGGCTTCTTAGGCTTCATCCATCTTCGAATAGAAGGTCTTCTGGTCTTTATTATGAGGCCGGGCAAGATTTGGGGTCTACAGCTACCCCCCCTTTACCTGACCAGTCGACTGTTGGCCCGTTGTGCCAAGAAGATCGACTGGAAGGTAAAGGAGTTGACCCTCTTGCCTGGTTACCCTTCGGATGTTCCGTCTTGCGGTGGTTGATCTTCTGGGGAAAATTTGTGTTGTGCACCTCCAGGATACTCCTTCTGACGGTAGCCGATCCCTTCGGTTGACACATGGTAGAACCTCAGGATACTCCTTCTGACGGTAGCCGATCCTTCGGTTGATGGGTATAACCCCCATCAGGCTGGTAGTTGCAGTCTGCTGTGTATTGGACTAGATGAGTATGAACCCCTCATCAGGCTAGTAGTTGCAGTCCGCTGTGTGTTGGACTGGATGGGTATGAACCCCCCATCAGGCTGGTAGTTGCAGTCCGTTGTGTGTTGGACTGGATGGGTATGAACCCCCCCCCATCAGGTTGGTACAGTCCACTGCGTAGGACTGGTGGTGGCGGCGGCTTACTGCTCGGGTGGCTCATGCGCCTGGTGTTGAGATGTACTTTCTTTGTTTTTTTTTTATTTTCCTGATAGTCATCTAGCTTTTTGTTTGTTGGGGATTCTTTGTTTTTGATCATTTGGTAGTGGTCACCCGACTTTGCTGGTTGTCGGGGATTATTGATGAGTGCCTCTTATGTAGGCAGGAATCCTCTTGAAAATTTGTTGATTTTAATGGTGCCTCTGAGCAGGCAGATAGTCCATTGAGTTTCTGGTAATGCCTCTGAGTAGGCAGATGCTTCATCGGAAGTGAAGACTTTTGGTTTCATTTGTTTTGCCTCTGACTAGGCTGATATGGGGATGTTGACTCTTGCTTGCCAAGTCTTGCCTATGCGTAGGCAAATGACATTCTGAGGATGAATATGAAGTTTTGCCTTTGCAGTAGGCTCACTCGGGATGATCTTTCTCTTTTTGGTGATCCACCGGGGAATTGATTGCCTTCCTGGGGATCTAATTTTGATTTCCCCCCCTGAGGGAATGGAGTTTTGACTCCTTGTTGGTATGAGATGGCTTTGTTGATACTCTTGTTTCATTGGGATTTTCGATTCCTTCTTTTTCGTTGATTTTCCCTTTTTTGAGGTGACCCACTTAGGGATTTTATTGATTGCCTAAAAGTTAGGATTGATTTCGCCTTTTTTTTCGCGATTTATCTCTTTTTTATCGCGATTTTGAAATCTGGCTTTTTTGTGGGGATAATGCGTAAGCCTTTTTACTTTTTAGTCTCTTTTTATTACGCTGGCTTTTTCCCTTTTTTTTGGGGGGGGGTCCACTAGTGAGGAAGTTTTCTTTCTTTGGTGATCCGCCAGGGAATTAGTTGACTTCCTGGGGATCTGATTTTTCTTTTCTAGGGACGGAGTCTTGGTTCCTTGATTGATGTTGATGCGGGCTACACTTGTGAAGCTCTTATTCCACTGGGGGATGGGAATTTCTGATTCCTTTTTGTAGACTTTTTTAGGAGATCCACTTGAGGATTTTTATTTGGCCTTCTCTATTGCGGCCCTTTCTTTTGGTCATTCGCTGGGGATGCAAGAGTTTCCTTCTTTTTTTTTCTTTTTTGTTGAGCCCTTGATGGTATGGAGATTGGACTCTGTTGATTGTTGATGATGGACTCTGTTGATTGTTGATGATGATATGCTCTTGGAGCCTTTATTCTCCATTGGGGAGTGTGGAGGAGACTTTGGGTGAGTGTGATCGATGACTCATGTGGTGGTAATGCTGAGCCATGAGGAGTATTTTTGTTTTGCCTTCGGAGTAGGCAGGGATCCTCTTGGGGATGACTAAGCCTTTCCGTCGGTTTTTCTTTTATGATGTCTGATGATTGTGCCCTCTTTTATTGGGTGATGATTGGAGCTTTGGCTTCTGGAAGCTTCTTATGACAACTCGCTCTTCTTTCTTGAGGGAGAGCAATGTTTGGAGACTTATTACTTTCTTGTGCCTTCTTTTCTGGGTAGAAGGATGGTAGTTGGAGCTCTTGATTTTCAGAAGCTCTTATTCTGCTGAGTCGCTTGATTAATGACTTGCTCCGTTTTCTTGAGGGCATTATTTGGAGACTCAGTCTCAGTGATCCTGTTTTCAATCACAAACATGGAGCTAGTCTCCTTATATGCATGAATGTTTTTCGTTTTTTGTTATTTATCTGAAGTAATTTTTATTTCTTTCATTTTTGACATTGACAAAGTTGTTTTGTGCGACTACTTGTGTGTGGATGCCCTAAATGCAATCTATTCTTTTTGATTGATGCATCTGGAAAAGTGATTGGCATTCTCCTGCTGGACTTTTTATGATTATGATGAAGGGCCCCTCTCTTTTATTCATCTTTTGGTTTAGCCCTATCTTTTACCTAGACCGCCCTTTTGGGGTTTTCAGTCTAACGGGCTGCCTTAATTCTTGCCTAGGATATCTTAGCGGGTTTTTTCCTTTTTTATGAATGCCCTAACTTTTGCCTAGACTGCCCTTTTTTTTGAGAGATAGGAGCCTATCATATGCATGCAATGTTTGCGATATGCATCCTATAATACTATTTCAAGTAATTTTTCAAAAGGATTAACCAATGTGCTTTTACTTTTGATGAGCTTCTGACGTTATGTGCTTTCGTTGACAGAATAGGTTGTACCGATTTCACCGTCTTGACTTTGTCATGACTGAAGAATGATTGTGTTTATTGCAGAGCGACTTGCCATGTCAGTGTGCCCCTCCCTTTCCTTGGGGATGTCAATCCTCCTATTGATTACTATCTCCACATTTCCCTACTACTTACTAGAATGTCGTAGTGGTAAGGGTCAAGAGAAGAGAAAGAAGATGATATTTAATTCAAAGGCTTGTGTTTTAGAATTGTTTTATTTTGACAAAAAATGGTTTTTGTAAGCACAGCTAGCCAAGGTTGGTTAGAGTGTTTAGGCTAGTTTAAACAACGTTTTGTTTATGGAGTGGCGTCTTATTCTATGGCGCTTGCTATGATTGATTGACTTCCCTAGTCTGTCCTTTGGGTTTTCAGCTTAGGATGTTGTGTTTTGTTTTGTCCTAACTTTTGTCTAGGTTTCTTTTTTCTTTCTTTTGAAACCTAGCGGACTTTATTTTGTAACCCTAATTTTTGCCTAGGCTACCCTTTATGGTTGTTTAGGTTTCCTAGCGGGTTTACCCTAACTTTTGCGTAGCCCCCTTTGTGGGTTTCCTACCGGGTATCTTGCCCTCTCTTTTTGGCCTTTAGCTTTTATGGGCTTCTTTTGATTTTTGTTTTCTTTTTGCACAACATTGGCGAAACACGACTTTATTTATGACAAGGTAAATCCTTATTTTGTGTTTCTAGTCAATCAATGATGATGAGTTTGACTTTTATTTTGGTCAATGGTGCATTTTGATTACTTTGACGTGTTTTGAAAACGTTTGTTTAAACATGTTTTCATCTTTTGATTTGTTCAAATGAGGTGTTCATCCCTAGTGAGATTATGGGGAGGTATTCATCCTTAGTGGGATTCTAAGGAGGTGTTTGTCTTTTGAGTTAGTTTTCCTTTTACTTGTTCCTCTGCTGAGTTGGTTGTAATTTGTAAACTGAATTTGAAAGATAGTGAATTGGGGTCACTCTTGTGATTAGAGTTAACTGGGAACTGGATGTAGGGTTGACTATACCCGAACCAGTATAAATTGTTGTGTGCTCTTCTCTTGTGTTTTTTTATTTTCTCTATATCTCAGTGCTTACATCCTTCCTTTTTATCTCTCTAATTATATTATCATTTCCACTTTATTTGTGTTCAATTTGATAATTAAAATTGAATTAAGAAATTATTAGACATCTTAAAATAAATTTTTAATTTGGCATCTATTTTAATTTGTGCATCTATTCACCCCCCTCTAGATGCCATTTGCCTAACAAGTGGTATTAGAGCTTGATTAGATAAGATATTTCTAAACGATCTGTCAAGATGTCTATGCAAAATCAGGTTTACAGGGAAGGAGCCTCAATAAACAAACCACCATTATTTGAAGGAGAAGACTATCAGTTTTAGAAGGCGAGAATGAAAATATTTTTACAAACACTAGATTACGGTGTTTGGGATGCTGTACTCAATGGTCCTTACATTCCAATGAGAACAACTAAGTCTGGAGCTGTTCCAAAGACTTTTGAGCAATAGATGTCGGATGAAAACAAGTGTGCCCAATATGATGTAAGAGCCCAAAATGCTATTGTTTCTGCCTTAACTTGTAATGAATTTTTTAGGGTCTCACAATGCAAGACGGCAAAAGAAATATGGGACACTCTTGAAGTGACACATGAAAGAACAAATGAAGTAAAACAAGCACTTAAGAACACACTCATCCAGGAGTATGAATTGTTTCAAATGCAGCAGGATGAAAGCATCACGGATTTCCAGACACGCTTCACACATACAGTAAATCACTTGAAAGAATTAGGAAAGAGTTTTGACAATGAAGAGTTAAACACAAAGATCTTGAAATCCTTAGACAGGAATTGACAACCAAAGGTCACTGCTATTACAGAATCAAAGGATCTCACAGAAATGAATATTGCTACCCTATTTGGAAAGTTGCGAGAGCATGAGATGGAATTACAAAGGTTAAAGAATGGTGAACAAAATCAAACCAAGATGATAGCTCTAAATGCAGTAAAAACTTCACAGGATGAATGCGAAAATGAAGATAAGTTTTTGGCTTCTGATATATCTCTTTTAGCTAAACAGTTTGTTAGAATCGCGCAGCAGAATGTTTGCGTGAACGGAAAAAAACCAAGAAGGGGGGTGAATTGGTTTCTTAATAAAAATTAGGTTTTAAAAATTTTCCCCAAATTTTACCGATTAAAATACTATGTAAACGTAAATAAGATAGAGATAGAGTCTTACACAGGAGATTTATACTGGTTCGGATCAAAAGACCCTACGTCCAGTTGCTAATCACTCAAACAGAGGATTAACGCTGTCACTATAATCAAAGTTGTTACAAGCAGATAACAATGGAAAAAATAAAGTAATGAAAACACATCTCTTGAGTCCCACAAGAGATGAAGAACAACTTTCCCTAGAGACGGTACAACACATAATCCACTAAGAACTCCACTTAGTGATTCTTATCGCTTCTAGCCCACACTAGGTTCCAAAGGCCCCTTTTTCCTCCACAAACAGTTCTCTGGCAATCACAACTCTTAAATTTTGTTTGAAAAAGGTTGTTCAATTTTTTGAGAGCCTTAGAGAACCTTAAGTAGATGAATTAGGGTTTGGGAATTGGGGATTTTCGGAACTTGGAGTATTGGGATTAGGGTTTTCGAAAATAGGTTTAATTTGAAGTTTAAAATCCAAATCTTATTGAAATAATCAATTAAATCAAGTGTTAATCGATTATTACAGAGCCAAAATCAATAGAACCCCAAAACACACTGGTTTAATCGATTATTTGCCCTGTTAATCGATTAACAGGCCTGTTAATCGATTATTACAGTGAACAAATACAAAAAATGGTTTTTCTCACTGTAATAATCGATTATCTGGTGATTTAATCGATTAAACCCAAGCCTTTTTGATAACTATGAGTTTTTGAAGCTTCTAAAGAGTAGATTATGTACCGGCTATCTTAGACTCTAATATTACAGACTCAAACTCATCAAAACAGAGTTATTACACAACAATACAAGTCTTCAACTCTCTAAGTTCTTTGTTCTTGAATCATCATCAAAATTAACAAGCTTCATGTCCATGTAAGTTCAACATCAAGTCCTTGTACGTTCAACAATCTCCCCCTTTTTGATGATGATCAAAATTTTCTTTTAAAGCCTTGTAATAACTTGTTTATCTGTCACACTAACAAAAACATTAAACATACTAGATAATATTTAAATTCAATCATAAGAGGCTTTAAATATTTCTCCCCCTATTTTGATTATGATCAAAAAATTAAGAGCTCCCCCTCGAAATATGCATAATTAGGAAATAACTCCCCCTCAAACAAAGCAAAAATACAAATTTTACAGAGAATTCATCAAATTTTTGTGGTTTAGACACATGATAATCTATTAATACCCTACATAATTGATTATAACATTTCATTTATACAAAAAGATATTTTAATCATGCAAAATTTAAGCAATGTCTAATATTCTTAAGTCTCTTCTAAGATCATAGAATCTATCCTTGGGAAGAGGCTTAGTAAAAATATCTGCTAATTGATGCTTTGTATCAACATACTCAATTTTACAATTTCCTTTACTTATATGATCTCTCAAGAAATGATGTCTAATTTCTATATGTTTAGTCCTAGAGTGCATTACTGAATTGTTAGTAAGATTGATTACACTTGTATTATCACACATCAAAGGAATGTCATTTAGAAATATACTATAATCTTCTAGTTGTTGTTTCATCCACAAAATTTGAGCACAACAATTACCAGCTGCAACATATTCAACTTCAGTGGTGGATAAAGCAACACATGCCTGTTTCTTAGAATGCCAAGATACTAGAGATGATCCTAACAAATGACATGTTCCACTAGTACTTTTTCTATCTATTTTGCATCCACCATAATCAGCATCAGAATAACCTATTAAACTAGTACAAGCTTTAGATGGATACCATAAACCAAAACCAGTAGTTCCTTTTAAATATTTTAAAATACGTTTTACTGCAGTTAGGTGAGATTCTTTTGGACATGCCTGAAATCTAGCACACACACAGACATAATGCATAATATTAGGTCTACTTGCAGTTAAGTATAACAGAGAACATATCATACCTCTATACATAGATTGATTAATTTCCAAACCTGATTCATCCTTATCTAAATAGCATGAAGTTCCCATGGGTGTGTTAGCTTCCTTTGAGGTGTCCATTCCAAACTTTTTAAGAATCTCTTTGCAGTATTTTGTTTGAGAGACAAAAATGCCATCTTTAAGTTGCTTGATTTGAAGTCCAAGAAATAATGTTAATTCTCCCATCATAGACATTTCAAACTCTCCCTGCATTATCTTAGCAAATTCTACACACAAAGAATTATCAGTCGATCCAAAAATAATATCATCAACATATACTTGAACCAATAGGATATGTTCTTTTACTTTCTTTATAAACAAAGTAGAGTCAATTTTTCCTATAGAAAAATCATTTGAAGTTAGAAAGCTACTTAATCTTTCATACCAAGGCCTAAGAGCTTGTTTCAAACCATATAATGTTTTCTTCAATTTAAAGATATGATTAGGATAACAAAAATCGTCAAATCCAGGGGGTTACTCCACATAAACTTCTTCTTTAATAAACCCATTTAAAAATGCACTTTTAACATCCATTTGATATAATTTAAATTTCATCAATGATGCATAAGCAAGAAGTAGGTGTATAGCCTCTAACCTAGCAACAGGAGCATAAGTTTCATCATAATCAATACTTTCCTCTTGACAGTAACCTTTGGCAGCAAGTCTGACTTTATTCTTTGTTATATTTCCATCTTCATCAAGTTTGTTTCGAAATACCCATTTAGTTCCAATTACTTGATGTGATTCTCCTCTTGGGATTAATTCCCAGACTTGATTCCTTTCAAATTGGTTAAGTTCCTCTTGCATAGCTATGCACCATTGGTCATCTTTAAGCGCTTCCTCAACATTTTTGGGTTCTATCTGTGACACAAAAGCTACAGACATGCAGAAATTAGTCATATTTCTAGTTCTTACCCCTTTTGAGATATCACCAATAATATTGTCCATTGAGAGTCCTCTTGGTGATTGCCATTCTTTTGCTAATTCAGGTGTTTGAGAAGGCTCATTTTCTTCTAAATACAATTCATCAAGAGCCTCTCTTATGTACTCATCATCACCTGCAAGTTCTTTATTTGACTCAAGAGGATTTCCCCCAAGGTCTACAATTTCATCAAAAGTAACATGTATAGATTCTTCAACATTTAAGGTTCTTCTATTAAACAATCTATAAGCTTTGCTAGTTAATGAATAACCTAGAAAAATGACCTCATCGGCTTTTGAGTCAAATTTTCCTAAGTTGTCCTTTCCATTATTTAACACAATGCACTTACATCCAAATATTTTCAAATGAGCAACATTAGGCTTTCTACCATTTAATAATTCATAGGGAGTTGACTTTATAATTAGCCTAATGAGCATTCTATTCAAAACATAACATGTAGTACTAACCGCATCAGCCCAAAAATATTTAGGAACATTTGATTCATTTAGCATTGTTCTAGCAAGTTCCTCTAGTGACCTATTTTTTCTTTCAACTACACCATTTTGTTGGGGAGTCCTAGGAGCAGAAAAATTATGCAATATTCCATTTTCCTCACAATAATTTTCAAACTTTTCATTTTGAAACTCACCACCATGGTCACTTCTTAAAACTTTAATTCTTAGGTTTTTCTCATTTTGAATTTGCTTTGCAAAATTTCTAAAGACCTTAAAAGCTTCACTTTTCATTGTCAAGAAAAATGTCCAAGTATATCTAGAAAAGTCATCAACAATCACAAGTCCATAATAATTTCCACCAAAGCTTTTTATCCTAGAAGGACCAAATAAGTCTAAATGTAATAAGTCTAAAGGTTTTGATGTGGAAATGACACTCTTTGATTTAAATGATGATTTCACTTGTTTACCTTTTTTACATGCATCACATAACTATCTTTTTCAAACTTTAACTTAGGCAAACCAACAACTAAGTCTTTTGATATCAATTTATTTAAATGATGCATATTTATATGAGATGCTCTCTTATGCCATAACCAAGGGTTCTCTTCCTTAGCAACTAAGCATGTTATACTAGAATCATGTAAACAATCCAAATCAATCAAGTATATGTTATTATGTCTAATATTCCTTTTAATGCTACATTTTCGGAATCTATCACATGTATGGTGCAAAATTTACTTTCAAATATTACCTTAAATCCTTTGTCACACAGTTGACTTATACTAAGGAGATTATGCTTTAGCCCATCAACAAGAAGCACATCCTTAATCTCCAAAGTGTTTGCACCACCAATATTTCCAATTCCAAGAATCTTTCCTTTGTTGTTGTCCCCATAAGTTACATATACTTGTTCTTTAGCTTTGAAACTCACAAATTTCGTTTTGTCTCCGGTCATATGTTTAGAGCATCCACTATCAAGATACCACATATATTTCTTTCATTCGGAAGTTTCCTACAAAACAAGAACATAGTAAACTTAGGTCCCCATAACTTTTGGGTCCTTGGGGTTAGAGATAAACAAGTTATTTAACAATAGGAACCCAAATGTATTTTCCTTTAGGAACACCAAAATGTTTTATTTTACATCTATTTGAAGTATGACCTTGTTTCATACAATAAAAACATGCTTTAGATGAAGCTTTTGAATATGATGCATTTCTAATAATAGATGCTCTAGTTCCTTTTTCTACCCATACTCTTCTCTTTTTCATTTTAGACTTTTTCAAAGGAACTTGATGATTTACTCTATTTTGAGCTTTAACAACTTTATCCTTATTATTATTACTTAATTCCTTTTCGGCTTTATCAAGCAAATGATTAAGTATATCAATGTCATATTCATACTCTTTACAAGATGCACATACTATATTCTTATCATCATTCTCATCTATACATACAATTTTCGTTTCTATGGTTTCCTTTTCCTCTAAACATGCAATTTTCGTTTTTAAGGACTCTACCTCCTTTTCGGATCTACTTAAACTCTTTTTCGCAGCTTTGTATTCATTTTTCAAGTCCTTAAAGACACTAAATAATTCATTATATGCATTTTGCAGTTCATCATAATTATTTTCATCATCACTTGAAGATGAGTCGGAATCACTTACCTCAAAGTCAGAAGATATGTTGTCATTTGCCATTAAGCAAATATTGGCTTCAACTTCTGAGTCACTTGATTTCGAACTTGAATCACTGTTGTCCCAAGCAATGTAGGCTTTCTTCTTGAAGAACTTTTTGCCTTTGATTTCTTCGTTTTTCTTGTTTGGACATTCGGTCTTCACATGTCCTGTTTCACCACAACCATAACATTTGATATTTACGGATAAATTTTCCCTTACCTTTCCTTTACCTTTGAATGGATGTCTTCCTTTGGCTTTCATGAATTTTATAAACTTCTTTATCATAAGACTAAATTCTTCTTCTTCATTCTCCGAGTCTATTTCTTCCTTTTTATTCTTACCTTTGGAGATTTCTGTTTTGAAGGCTAAGTTCTTCTTTTGATATTGTCCTTCCTCATCATTTAGCCTTCCTAGCTCAAGCTCATGCTCTCTTAACTTTCCAAAGAGCACCGCCATAGACATTGTGGCAAGGTTTTGTGACTCCGAGATGGTCATCACCTTAGGTTGCCATTTCCTATCCAAAGATGTTAAGATTTTAACATTTAATTCATCAACGTCAAAAATTTTACCTAATCTGGTGAGATGGTTCACAATATGAGTGAAACGCTTTTGAACATCAAATATCGTTTCGCCTTGTTGCATCCGGAACATCTCGTATTCCTTGATTAGGGAATTTTTCCGTGCTCTCTTAATGTCGTCGGTACCTTCGTGGGTCACTCTTAACATTTCTCACATTTCTTGAGCACTTTTACAAACGAAGATCCTGTAAAACTCATCAAGGGTTAAAGCAGATGAAATAATATTTCTAGCCCTAACGTCAAATTGAACTTTTCTATTTTCCTCTGTTGTCCATCTAGAAAAAGGTTTAGGAATATCTACTCCGTTCTCAGTAACTTTAGGAATATAGGGACCGTTTAAAATAGCGTCCCAAACGCCTCTATCAACAGACTCTAAAAAGATTTGCATTCTTACTTTCCAGAAAGGATAATTTTGACCCGCAAAAAGTGGGGGTCTGTTGATAGACGAACCTTCGGCATGAAAGTGATCCTAGCAAAGATCTCATTGATTTGATGAAGTCAAAGATAAAGTCAAGGGTCAACTCGCAGCGAGTCAAACAAGTCACTCGGAACAAAGGAGTCGAAGACTTAGTGTGTCTAAACAGAAAGCTTAGGTAAAACCACTTTACCTTTTCCACTGCATAAAGCTTCTTCACTCAATTTGCAAAATGCCTCAAAAATAGTTTTAAACAAATAAAAAAAAAAAAAAAAAAAGCATTTTGGCAAAGAATTTTCTTAAACAAGTTATTAACTCGATAAAGGTTTGAAAGAATCAATTTAAAACACTTAGAATGTTTTAAAAAGTGTTTTTACAATATTTTAATCGATACAAACTTTTTTAATCGATTAAAACTCTTTATGACCGATTAGAATTCGAATGTAATAGGTCAGAATGCAATATAATCGATCAGATCTTAAATATGAGCGATTAGAATTATTTTAATCGATTAAAACACGTTTCAATCGATTAAAATCACTTTGGATGTCAAGTATGATCGATCAGAATGAGATTATGACCGATCGAAGTTGGTTATGATCGATCAGAATTGAATTATGACCGATCAGACTTATTTCAATCGATTAAAACGCATTTCAATCGATTAAAATAACTTAGAAAATCTTTTCAATCGATTAAAACGTATTTCAACCGATTAAAACAACTTAGAAAAATTACATGCAGGATTTTAATCGATTAAAACGACTTTATATCAGCTTAAAATAACTTGGAAAGTTTTATAAGAAGGTTTTTAAACAAATCAATCGATTAATACGTGATTCAATCGATTGTTTTATACTTAGAAAATGTTTGTAAAACGTTTTAACTGATAAAAACGTGGTCGTATCAACTAAAACATTTTCTCGTTAAAGATCATGAACGCATTAATGGGTTGAAAGGACTTTTAACAGATTGTAACGGCTATTTCAACAGATTAAAACAAACTTTCAACAGATTAATTAATGCAGCAGATTTGAAAATACTCTTTTATAAACAGATTTGCTTGAAACTTTGAGATATAGATCACATATCAGTTTTGACACAATTCAAGCAATCAATACAAGCAACTATTAGCATTTTTCAAGAAAGATACACAACTGTTTTTGTGAACTTCTTTTGAAATCTTTCTTGAGGCACTTTGCATTTCTTTGA
The DNA here is from genome assembly GCA_963425845.1 of Sphenostylis stenocarpa. Classification (NCBI taxonomy): domain Eukaryota; kingdom Viridiplantae; phylum Streptophyta; class Magnoliopsida; order Fabales; family Fabaceae; genus Sphenostylis; species Sphenostylis stenocarpa. The sequence continues at coordinate 20,731,530 of OY731406.1, forward strand.
AGAAGAAACTGACCGTGGATTGGTGTAATCCGGTTTGAGCTTTCTTTGTTTCTTCTTTTAAATTTCTATTCATTCATTTGTACTTGTTTTGTACCTGGAATTTGGGTACAAGTTTTCTGCAGCTGTTGTAGAAAGTTGCCAAGAACTGGAATTTGGTTCTTGGTGGAAAGGTTAAAGCAAGAGCTGGAATTTGGTTCTTGTGTGTGGTGCCTGGAATTTGGGCACTTGGGTTCTCTGTGGCTGGAATTTGGTTGCGAGAGGTTTCCAAGAGCTGGAATTTGGTTCTTGGTGGAGAGTTAGAATAGGTGTAAGAGGGAGAGTCTAGAAACATCTATTCTAGTGGAACCCAGCTGGAATTTGGCTCGAGTCTGGACGTAGCCCTGGTATTGGGTGAACCGAGTATAAAATTACCGGTGAAATCTTTCCTAACCTTTCTCTCTTTAATTTCTGCGCTTGCACTTAAACTGTTTGATTGCTTTGTGATTTGTGAATTGATAAGTAATCTTAATTTTCGAATTAGATAATCTGTGTATTGCGAAAAACTTTCAAAAATCAATTCACCCCCCTCTTGATTTAAAACTACTTTTCTAACAATTGGCATCGAGCAAGGTGCTTGAAAGTTAATCAAGTTACTTCGATCCATGGCATTTTCTCGAGGAGCGTGCATTGATAGACCTCCACTGTTGAGTGGAACAGATTATCTATATTGGAAAATAAAGATGAAAATCTTCATTGAATCTGTTAGTATAAATGCTTGGAATGTTATTGAACAGGAAACCGATATTGCTAACGTAATTCAAGATGATTGTATTGCCAAAAACATCATCTCTTCCGCGCTTAACGTAAATGATTTTTTTAGGATTGCACATTGTCAAACTGCTGCACAAATGTGGAAGATCCTTGAAAAGACCTATGAAGAAGCACCAGAGATATGCTTAATGGTCAACTCGGAATCACCAAATACCAGTGGCCATGCCAGGATAGAATGCCCGAGAAAATTCGACCAGGTAAGTTCTAGCTCCTCTTCAAATTTTGTCAACTATGATGCATTACAAGAAGCATTTAATGAAATGCATGAAGAGGCTAAGAAACTTCAAAAAGAAAATGATAGGCTAAAAGGATTAAATAACTGGCTAGTTAACAAGGTTGATTCTCCGGAAAAGCAGATTAGTGAAAATGAAACTGATAATGAATTCTTGAAACTGATTCATGCTAACTCGATTGTGAATGCAATAAACCATGCAATAACTGTCCCGAATTGCAAAAGAAAATTGAATTCTTATCTCAAACTGTTTCAAAGTTCACTCAGGGGCAAGCTAATCTTGATATATTACTTGGATCTCAAAAATTAATGTTTGACAAAACTGGAATAGGCTTTAAATCTAGATCCAAGAAAACAAAAACAAATAGGAATTCATACTCTACAATCAAATGTTTCTACTGCATGAAGAAAGGGCATTCAGTAAAATACTGCAGAATTAAAAAGTATGCTATTCCTAAAGGGAGAATGAAATGGGTTCCAAAGATTAATTCTTTTCAAATAACATGATCAGGACCCAATAATTATAAAGGGTACCAGAAAAATACTTAATTGTTTTGCAGGAACAAGTCTGGGAATCCCTTGAAGATCGAAGCTCGCGAAACCAGGTTCTGTGTATTTAAATTAATTGTTTTAATTGATATAAATCAATATTAATCGATTAAAATAACTTACTGATATCTCGTCCGTACCATTTTAATCGATTGAAATATCGAAATAATCGATTGAACTGATCTCAGGATTTTGGTTTAATTGTTTTAATCGATTGTAATATCTCGTATATCAACTAAAAACACTTAGGTATCAAAATAATCGATTCATTTACGTTTTAATCGATTTAAATTCTGGTGTCATGTTATTGATTTCATTCTGTACCTATCTAATCGATTCTTTCATAAAACAATCGATTAATTCACTGTAGATGTTTTCAACCCTAATGTCAAGAATCAAATTAATAGATAATGAGTTGATTAATCAATTAATTAGGTTCTGAAAACATGATTTACGAGCATCTAATTAAAGTTTGATAGGCCAATTCGATTAAAAAACCCAGGTCTTTATGATAATCCAGAATCTGCATAATGTGTTTAAATGTCTCTTTGAATTTCAAAAACTTGAAATCCGTTTCTTCATCAAACCAGGTTCTGAACTTATCATTTCTCAACTTATCATCTTTCTTCTGTTTTCATATTTTCAAAATCTCCTCTCAATTCTCTGCTGTAAACATGATCAAAATCATGATCAGTTCGGCAGATCTGTTTGAAACGTATCCATATTCAATTTTCTTTCAATGACACAAATTTTTAAATTAGAAAGCGAAGGTCGAACAAATCTTTGAATTGGGAACTCGACCAAGTGACATAATGTGGGAAAACTATTACCTGTTATTCATGAATGAAAGAGTCTTTTATTTTGACAACAACATAAACATGATTCAAGCTTGTAGATGTTTACATTTCTCTTAATACTTTACATGGAATGCTGCATGGTAATACACTCGAAAATCAAAGAAATTATCAAAGAATAGATCTGTAACTTTTCTTATAGACACTAGTTACAAACAGGTCAAACTGTTAGGACTGAAAACATAGTTGATCAAAGATTCTTTTGGTGATAGTTGATTCTGGTAATAAATTGTTGATTACTAGGAAGTTCAATGAACAAATGTTTACATTAGATTTCTTGATATTACCTAGCAATATTTCTGAAATAATCTTGAGCATGCATTGGTTCAAAACTCTTGGTGAAATTCATTGAACTGTGCAACCCTGATAATTTGCTTTAATCATCAATGTCACGAGGTGACACTGCAAGGGAACCAATCTGGGACAAGCAATTCAAAAATTGAATAACGTGGTACAGGGATAAATTTTATATTGTTTTAGAATTCTGGATTGATTGTCATCACCTGTCCTCATTACTAATCATTGCCCACTCTACCAGAATAAGTTTTTTTGTTAATCACTTGTGCATATGATACCACTGGAAACAACAAAGTTAAAAATGACTCATTCTTCAAAAGATAATGATGACTGGTTCACTATAAGTGAGAATAACACCCATCATACTACATTAATAAAAATACAGTTAGTTGCTTGGATGATGATAACTGCAGGGTTCAAAATGGGTTGGCTATTTTGAAAGGAAATTCCTATCTCGGTACATCATTAATCTGTGATTCATGCAATTTATGGTATCATGCACTCTGTGTGGAATCTGATAGTGAATGTACGTCCGTCGAGTACATGATTCTGCCTCAGATGTGTAATAGTTGATGTTCCTAAAGAAACATTTAATTCCATTGAGTGTCAACCATGGACTGTAATGCGATCAATAGTAACGATGAAACTGCTAAAAGATTTCTTTTCGGGAAAAGTTTCGTGTCATGCTGTCGATACGAGAGTGACAGCGATTGTTGACTCAAATAGTTGATAGAGCAAAATCCGTTCCAGCGAAAAGTGGTTGAGGATCAAATGACTGAGTCACGTATTTTGGCATCTGACACAAATAATCGGGAAATAAGAACAAATTCGTTTACACCAAGCTGGAGGATTTGCAACTAAACCAAGGAAATTGGGATAATTAAATATTGGTGGATAAACAGGGTCCCTTCTTACCTTTCCTTTATATCTTATCCCTTTTGATGCTAATTTCAATTTATGATCTGTAGTATCACTGGTTATTAAACAGAAACAATATTTTTAGCCTTGATTTATATAATGAAGGTTTAAAGTTAATCTAGATAGAATTTAAATAGATCCCCGAGAGCTTTAGCTAAATAAGATTTTATTCTGATGGATCTATTAGCTAAGATTTAATCAATATAGCTGTTAGTATTGTTAAAACATCCTTCTAAATGATCAGTTTTACAAAATATGCATTAAACATTACTTCATTTTCAAAACTGATTGTTTTAATCAATACAACATCTTGTTAATCGATTAAATGAACTTATTCAACATGTTTTAATCGATTTAAAATCGAAATAATCGATTATTTTTACTAAAGTTTCATGTTTTCAAAATCTTAAATGTTTTAATCGATTAAACTTTTCTTTCAATCGATTAAAATCATTTACCAAGAACATTTTAACCGATTATGCTCTGTTTTTAATCGATTTTTATTCTGAAAAGAGGATTAAAGGCTTTAGTTAATGGTCTGTTCTCGTAACATGCTACTAAAGCGTGATTCCCTTATCTTTACACGTGTTAATTGTATTCATTACAAACGTGTTAATGGAGATAAGCTTGAATCAACTTTAATTGATTCTTTTCATGAGTGAAATATTGATTTACTTTGTATTTTCAAAAACTTGAGCATATTTTCGAAACCTTACATTTTTTTCTCTTCTATTCCCTATTTTTGATGAAGTCAAAAGGGGGAGAAATAGTTGCATCACTTTAAGATAAATTTAAGAGCAACATTTTAGGGGGAGAAATAAGTTTTAGGGGAGAAATAAAACTTTATTACATTCTTATATTTCTCACCTAACTGCATTATCAAGTGACTTATTTTGCGAGAGATTGTTTTTTCAAAATGGTGTTTGTCTTCATCAAATAGGGGGAGACTGAAAGTGATCCTAGCAAAGATCTCATTGATTTGATGAAGTCAAAGATAAAGTCAAGGGTCAACTCTGCAGCGAGTCAAACAAGTCACTCGGAACAAAGGAGCTGAAGACTTAGTGTGTCTAAACAGAAAGCTTAGGTAAAACCACTTTACCTTTTCCACTGCATAAAGCTTCTTCACTCAATTTGCAAAATGCCTCAAAAATAGTTTTAAACAAATAAAAAAAAAAAAAAAAAAAGCATTTTGGCAAAGAATTTTCTTAAACAAGTTATTAACTGATAAAGGTTTGAAAGAATCAATTTAAAACACTTAGAATGTTTTAAAAAGTGTTTTTACAATATTTTAATCGATACAAACTTTTTTAATCGATTAAAACTCTTTATGACCGATTAGAATTCGAATGTAATAGGTCAGAATGCAATATAATCGATCAGATCTTAAATATGAGCGATTAGAATTATTTTAATCGATTAAAACACGTTTCAATCGATTAAAATCACTTTGGATGTCAGTATGATCGATCAGAATGAGATTATGACCGATCAGAGTTGGTTATGATCGATCAGAATTGAATTATGACCGATCAGACTTATTTCAATCGATTAAAACGCATTTCAATCGATTAAAATAACTTAGAAAATCTTTTCAATCGATTAAAACGTATTTCAACCGATTAAAACAACTTAGAAAAATTCTGTGCAGGATTTTAATCGATTAAAACGACTTTATATCAGTTAAAATAACTTGGAAAGTTTTATAAGAAGGTTTTTAAACAAATCAATCGATTAATACGCGATTCAATCGATTGTTTTATACTTAGAAAATGTTTGTAAAACGTTTTAACTGATAAAAACGTGGTCGTATCAACTAAAACATTTTCTGTTAAAGATCATGAACGCATTAATGGGTTGAAAGGACTTTTAACAGATTGTAACGGCTATTTCAACAGATTAAAACAAACTTTCAACAGATTAATTAATGCAGCAGATTTGAAAATACTCTTTTATAAACAGATTTGCTTGAAACTTTGAGATATAGATCACATATCAGTTTTGACACAATTCAAGCAATCAATACAAGCAACTATTAGCATTTTTCAAGAAAGATACACAACTGTTTTTGTGAACTTCTTTTGAAATCTTTCTTGAGGCACTTTGCATTTCTTTGAAGAAGAAACTGACTGTGGATTGGTGTAATCCGGTTTGAGCTTTCTTTGTTTCTTCTTTTAAATTTCTATTCATTCATTTGTACTTGTTTTGTACCTGGAATTTGGGTACAAGTTTTCTCGAATTGTTGTAGAAAGTTGCCAAGAAGCTGGAATTTGGTTCTTGGTGGAAAGGTTAAAGCAAGAGCTGGAATTTGGTTCTTGTGTGTGGTGCCTGGAATTTGGGCACTCGGGTTCTCTCGTGGCTGGAATTTGGTTGCGAGAGGTTTCCAAGAGCTGGAATTTGGTTCTTGGTGGAGAGTTAGAATAGGTGTAAGAGGGAGAGTCTGTAAAACATCTATTCTAGTGGAACCCAGCTGGAATTTGGCTGGAGTGCGGACGTAGCCCTGGTATTGGGTGAACCGAGTATAAAATTACCGGTGAAATCTTTCCTAACCTTTCTCTCTTTAATTTCTGCTGCTGCACTTAAACTGTTTGATTGCTTTGTGATTTGTGAATTGATAAGTAATCTTAATTTTCGAATTAGATAATCTGTGTATTGCGAAAAACTTTCAAAAATCAATTCACCCCCCCCCCCCTCTTGATTTAAAACTACTTTTCTAACACGGCAAAAGTTTGATTTTGTCCAACCATTTTCGAAAAATTTGAATGACTATCAAAGCAAGCTCTGATACCACTTGTTAGAATCGTGCAGCGGAATGTTTGCGTGAACGGACAAAAACCAAGAGGGGGGTGAATTGGTTTCTTAACAAAAATTAGGTTTTAAAAATTTTCCCCATATTTTACCGATTAAAATACTGTGTAAACGTAAATAAGATAAAGATAGAGTCTTACACAGGAGATTTATACTGGTTCGGATCAAAAGACCCTACGTCCAGTTGCTAATCACTCAAACAGAGGATTAACGCTGTCACTATAATCAAAGTTGTTACAAGCAGATAACAATGGAAAAGATAAAGTAATGCAAACACCTCTATTGAGTCCAACAAGAGATGAAGAACAGTTTTCCCTAGAGACGGCACAACACACAATCCACTAAGAACTCCACTTAGTGATTCTTATCGCTTCTAGCCCACACGAGGTTCCAAAAGCCCCTTTTTCCTCCACAAACAGTTCTCTGGCAATCACAACTCTTAACTTTTGTTTGAAAAATATTGTTCAATTTTCTGAGAGCCTTAGAGAACCTTAAGTAGATGAATTAGGGTTTGGGAATTGGGGATTTTCGGAACTTGGAGTATTGGGATTAGGGTTTTTGAAAATAGGTTTAATTTGAAGTTTAAAATCCAAATCTGATTGAAATAATCGATTAAATCAAGTGTTAATCGATTATTACAGAGCCAAAATCAACAGAACCCCAAAACGCACTGGTTTAATCGATTATTTGCCCTGCTAATCGATTAATAGGTGTGTTAATCGATTATTATAGTGAACAGATATAGAAAATGGTTTTTCTCACTGTAATAATCGATTATCTGGTGATTTAATCAATTAAACCCTAGCCGTTTTGATAAATATGAGTTTTTGAAGCTTCTAAAGAGTAGATTATGTACCGGCTATCTTAGACTCTAATATTACAGACTCAAACTCATCAAAACAGAGTTATTACACAACAATACAAGTCTTCAACTCTCTAAGTTCTTTGTTCTTGAATCATCATCAAAATTAACAAGCTTCATGTCCATGTAAGTTCAACATCAATTCCTTGTATGTTCAACACAGTTTTCTCATTTTATGAAGAACAGGAAAAAGAGATAGCAAATAAAAGAGAAAACCAATAGGTACGAGTGATATGGATGTGAAAAGCTTGGCCATATCAAACCAGATTGTCCAGAACTTAAGAAAGAGAAGAAGAAAGAGAAGAATGATATCTATAAGAGAAAACAAAAAGCTTATAGTGATTATTCCACAACACAAGAGAGTTCTTCCGAAAGTAGTGATGGAGAAGAAGAAACAAATCTTTGCTTGATGACAAAGAGTGATGATAAAGCCTCATCAAAAGTAAGTAGCACAAAATCCTCAAATACATATGATGAGTTGCTTGAAGCCTATCAAGAAATGTTTGAACGTCTTGAAAGACTAGCTAAAAAAATGCTACACTTAAACAAAAATTTCATGCATTAGAAAATACTTTTGGTATTTTTTGTTGAAACATACAAGGACTTGATGTTGAAATTACATGGACATGAAGCTTGTTGATTTTGATGATGATTCAAGAACAAAGAACTTAGAGAGTTGAAGACTTATATTCTTGTGTAATAACTCTGTTTTGATGAGTTTGAGTCTATAATATTAGAGTCTAAGATAGCCAGTACATAGTTTACTCTTTAGAAGCTTCAAAAAATCATTTTTATCAAAAACTCATGGGTTTAATCGATTAAAGGGTCAAATAATCGATTATTACAGAGAGAAAAACCATTTTCTGTATCAGCTCTCTGTAATAATCGATTAACACTCCTATTAATCGATTAACAGGGCAAATAATCAATTAAAATTGTGCGTTGAGGGCTCCTCTTGATTTTGGCTCTGTAATAATCGATTAACACTTGAAATAATCGATTATTTCAGTCAGATTTGCATTATGAACTTCAAATTAAACTTATTTTCAAAAACCCTAGTCCCAATACACCAAGTTTCGAAAATCCCCAATTCCCAAATCCTAATTCATCTACTTAAGGTTCTCTAAGGCTCTCAGAAAATTGAACAACCTTTTCAAACATAAGTTGAGAGCTGTGATTGTCAGAGAACTGTTTGTTGGAGGAAAAAGGGGCTTTTGGAACCTGGTGTGGGCTAGAAGCGATAAGAATCACTAAGTGGAGTTCTTGGTGGATTGTGTGTTGTGTCGTCTCTAGGGAAAGTTGTTCTTCATCTCTTGTGTGACTCAAGAGAGGTGTTTTCATTACTCTATCTTTTCCATTCACTACTACAAAATATGCTTTCAACGTCACCATTTAACGTCGGTTAAAGCTGAGCCGACGTTAAATGCACTTTCAACGTCGGTTGATTAAAAAACGACGTTGAAAGTTGACATTCAACATCGGTTCCAGATGAACCGACGTTGAAAGTTGACATTCAACATCGGTTCATCTGGAACCGATCTGATGTTGAATGTGTTTTCACCAAAAATTCTTTTAAGTTAGAGAATTGTCACTGGCAGGGTTCGAACCCAGTACTTTAAAGTTGAAAGTTGATACTCCAACCACTAAACTACTGTAATTTTCCGATAATAACTTACAAATTAATTATATTTATATATAAATAAATATATATTCCGTATAAATATATATTTATTTATATTTTTCGGAAAGTGTTTTTATTTTTTTCAGCCAAAAATTCACTTAAGTTAGAGAATTGTCAGCGACAGGATTCGAACCTAGTATTTTAGAATTGAAAGCTAATACTCCAACCACTAAACTACTGTAATTTTCCGATAATAACTTACGGATAAATTATATTTATATACAAATAAATATATATACTGTGTAAATATATATTTATTTATATATATTTTCTGGAAAGTGTTTTTATTTTTTTCAGTAAAAAATTCACTTAAGTTAGAGAATTGTCACTAATAGGATTCGAATATAGTATTTTAGAGTTTAAAATTAATACTCCAACCACTAAACTACTATAATATTTTGATAATAATTTACAAATAAATTATATTTATATACAAATAAATATATATCAGTGTAAATATATAAATACAAATATATTTATATATTTTTATGTTGGATGTGAGGGTGCGATCGAGGGTGAAAGTGAGATTGACTCTCGTTTGAGTGAAAATACGTTAAAGCTCACGAAATTCACTCGTTCAAGCCTAGCTTGAGCGAAAATTGGTATTTTTCGCTTGAGCGAATGTGTCACTTGAGCGAATGATGCGTTTTTCAAATTTATTTTATATCATTATATAAATAAATTATAAATATTATATTCTGTCATTAAATTACAAACCCATATATAGAGATTCGCTCACAAATTTGGCATTAAATTTTGAAAACCCACTCGACACACACTTTCACCTTCGAGCGTGCCCTCACATCCAATATATAAATATATAATTATATAAATATATCAAAATATATAAATATATTTGTATTTATATATTTACACGGATATATATTTATTTGTATATAAATATAATTTATTTGTAACTTACTATCAAAAAATTCGAGTAGTTTAGTGGTTGGAGTATCGACCTCCAACACTAAGGTCCTGGGTTCGAATCCGTCGATGACAAAAAAATAATTTGGTAATGCTTTAAACTTAAAAAAAATATGATAAATAATAAAAATATAATATAAAAGAGAGAGGGACCTAATAAAAATATAATATAAAAGAGAGGGGGATTTCTAGATAAATAGAGGGGTTGGAAAGGTTGGAAATAAATAAAAAAATTTAATTTGAAAAATCGGACTTTCAACATCGGTTCTATTTAACAGACGTTGAAAGTCCGATAACTTTCAACATCGGTTAAATAGAACCGACGTTGAAAGTCTTAACTTTCAACGTCGCCTGATACAACGTCGGTTCTGGAACCGACGTTGAAGGCCTTCCAGAACCGACGTTGAAGGCCTTATTTGTAGTAGTGATTGTTATCTGTTTGTAATAACTTTGATTATAGTGACAACGTTAATCCTCTGTTTGAGTGATTAGCAACTGGACGTAGGGTCTTTTGATCTGAACCAGTATAAATCTTCTGTGTAAGATTCTATCCTTATCCTATTTATGTTTACACAGCATTTTAATCAGTAAAATTTGGGGAAAATTTTTAAAACCTAATTTTTGTTAAGAAACCAATTCACTCCCCCTCTTGGTTTTTGTCCGTTCACACAAACATTCTGCTGCGCGATTCCAACAAGTGGTATCAGAGCTTGCTTTGATAGTCATTCAAATTTTTCAAAAATTGCCGGACAAAATCAAACGTTTGTCGAGGGTGCTTCTATCAACAGACCCCCACTTTTTGTGGGTCAAAATTATCCTTTTTGGAAAGTTAGAATGCAAATCTTTTTAGAGTCTGTTGATAGAGGTGTTTGGGACGTTATTTTAAATGGTCCCTATATTCCTAAAATTTCTGAAAACGGAGTAGACATTCCTAAACCATTTTCTAGATGGACAGCGGAGGAAAATAGAAAAGTTCAATTTGACGTTAGGGCTAGAAATATGATTTCATGTGCTTTAACCCTTGATGAGTTTTACAGGATCTCCGTTTGTAAAAGTGCTCAAGAAATGTGAGAAATGTTAAGAGTGACCCACGAAGGTACCGACGATGTTAAGAGAGCACGGAAAAATCCTCTAATCCAAGAATATGAGATGTTCTGAATGCGACAAGGCGAAATGATATTTGACGTTCAAAAGCGTTTCACACACATTGTGAACCATCTCACCGGGTTAGGTAAAATTTTTGACGTTGATGAATTAAATGTTAAAATCTTGAAATCTTTGGATAGGAAATGACAACCTAAAGTGACGGTCATCTCAGAGTCACAAAACCTTGCCACAATGTCTATGGCGGCGCTCTTTGGAAAGTTGAGAGAATATGAGCTTGAGCTAGGAAGGCTAAATGATGAGGAAGGACAACATCAAAAGAGGAACTTAGCCTTCAAAGCTGAAATTTCCAAAGGTAAAAGTAAAAAGGAAGAAGAAGAATTGAGTCTCATGATTAAGAAGTTTACCAAATTCAATGAAAGCCAAAGGAAGACATCCATTCGAAGGTAAAGGAAAGGTAAGAGAAAATACTTTCGTAAATATCAAATGCTATGGTTGTGGTGAAACAGGACATGTGAAGACCGAATGTCCAAACAAGAAAAATGAAGAAAACAAAGGAAAAAAGTTCTTCAAGAAGAAAGCCTACATCGCTTGGGACAATAGTGATTCAAGTTCGGAATCAAGTGACTCAGAAATTGAAGTCAATATTTGCTTAATGACAAGTGACAATATATCTTCTGATTTTGAGGTAAGTGATTCCAACTCATCTTCAAGTGATGATGAAAATAATTTTGATGAACTGCAAAATGCATATAATGAATTGTTTAGTGCCTTTAAGGACTTGAAAAATGAATACAAAGCTGTGAAAAAGAGTTTAAGTAGATCCGAAAAGGAGGTAGAGTCCTTAAAAACGAAAATTGCATGTTTAGAGGAAAAGGAAACCTTAGAAACGAAAATTGTATGCATAGATGAGAATGATGATAAGAATATAGCATGTGCATCTTGTAAAGAGTATGAATATGACATAGATATACTTAATCATTTGCTTGATAAAGCCGAAAAGGAATTAAGTAATAATAATAAAGATAAAGTTGTTATAGCTCAAAATAAAGTAAACCATCATGTTCCTTTGAAAAAGCCTAAGATTAAAAATAAAAGAGTATGGGTAGAAAAAGGAACTAGAGCATCTATTGTTAGAAATACATCATATTCAAAAGCTACATCTAAAGCATGTTTTTATTGTATTAAACAAGGTCACACTTCAAATAAATGTAAAATAAAACATTTTGGTGTTCCTAAAGGAAAATACATTTGGGTTCCTATTGTTAAATAGTTTGTTTATCTCTAACCCCAAGGACCCAAAAGTTATGGGGACCTAAGTTTACTATGTTCTTGTTTTGTAGGAAACTTCCAAATCAAAGAAGTCTATGTGGTATCTTGATAGCGGATGCTCAAAACATATGACCGGTGATAAAACGAAATTTGTGAGTTTCAAAGCTAAAAAACAAAGATATGTAACTTATGGGGACAACAACAAAGGAAAGATTCTTAGAATTGGAAATATAGGTGGTGCAAACACGTTGGAGATTAAGGATATGCTTCTTGTTGGTTATGGCATAAGAGAGCAGTTCATATAAATATGCATCATTTAAATAAATTGATATCAAAAGACTTAGTTGTTGGTTTGCCTAAGTTAAAGTTTGAAAAAGATAGGTTATGTGATGCATGTCAAAAAGGTAAACAAGTGAAATCATCATTTAAATCAAAGAGTGTCATTTCCACATCAAAACCCCTAGAATTATTACATTTAGACTTATTTGGTCCTTCTAGGATAAAAAGCTTTGTTAGAAATTATTATGGTCTTGTGATTGTTGATGATTATTCTAGATATACTTGGACATTTTTCTTAACAATGAAAAGTGAAGCTTTTAAGGTCTTTAGAAAGTTTTCAAAGCAAAATCAAAATGAGAAAGACCTAAGAATTAAAGTTTTAAGAAGTGACCATGGTGGTGAGTTTCAAAATGAAAAGTTTGAAAATTATTGTGAGGGAAATGGAATATTGCATAATTTTTCTGCTCCTAGGACTCCCTAACAAAATGGTGTAGTTGAAAGGAAAAATAGGTCACTAGAGGAACTTGCTAGAACAATGCTAAATGAATCAAATGTTCCTAAATACTTTTGGGCTGATGCAGTTAATACTGCATGTTATGTTTTGAATAGAATGCTCATTAGACCAATTATAAAATCAACTCCCTATGAATTGTTAAATGGAAGAAAGCCTAATGTTGCTCATTTGAAAATATTTGGATGTAAGTGCTTTGTGTTAAATAATGGAAAGGACAACTTAGGAAAATTTGACTCAAAAGTCGATGAAGGCATTTTCTTAGGTTATTCATTAACTAGCAACGCTTATACAGTGTTTAATAGAAGAACCTTAAATATTGAAGAATCTATACATGTTACTTTTGATGAAATTGTAGACCTTGGGGGAAATCCTCTTGAGTAAAATAAAGAACTTGCAGGTGATGATGAGTACATAAGAGAGGCTCTTGATGAATTGTATTTGGAAGAAAATGAGCCTCCTCAAACACCTGAATTAGCAAAAGAATGGCAATCACCAAAAGGACTCTCAATGGACAATATCATTGGTGATATCTCAAAAGGGGTAAGAACTAGAAATATGACTAATGTCTGCATGTCTGTAGCTTTTGTGTCACAGATAGAACCCAAAAATGTTGAGGAAACACTTAAAGATGACCAATGGTGCATAACTATGCAAGAGGAACTTAACCAATTTGAAAGGAATCAAGTCTGGGAATTAATCCCAAGAGAAGAATCACATCAAGTAATTGGAACTAAATGGGTATTTCGAAATAAACTTGATGAAGATGGAAACATAGCAAAGAATAAAGCCAGACTTGTTGCCAAAGGTTACTGTCAGGAGGAAGGTATTGATTATGATGAAACTTATGCTCCTGTTGCCAGGTTAGAGGCTATACGCCTACTTCTTGCTTATTGTAGACCCCAAATCTTGCCCGGCCTCCAAATAAAGTCAGAAAGCTTCCTATTTGAAGACAACCGAAGCCTAACAAGCCACTAGGAGAGACTATTAGGCTCCCGTACCAAGATAGGAAGGTTTTTTGGCCCGAAAATAAAGTTTCTCGCCCTGAAGGAACGAGACCGCCGTCTGGAAGGACCAGATCGCCGTCTCGTCTCAACGCCAGGACGAGACCGCCGTCTCGATTTTCCAGACGGCAGTCTCGATTCCTGCAAAGGTCGAGACGGCGGTCTCGATTCCCGCCTAGTCGAGACGGCGGTTTGGATTCTCCAGACGGCGGTCTCAACCCTCTGCCATGAACGAGACGGCGGTCTGGACTTTCCAGACGGAGGTCTCGACCCTGTCAGAGGAGACGGCGGTCTCGACCTGTCAGGCGCGAAAAACTATAAATAGGGGCGTCATTTCTCCCTTTTTCCACACACAGAATCAACAACTCTCCCTTCTCTCTAGACTTTCTCTCTCTAAGAATCCCTCCGAGGCATTTCCGGAGTTTCTGAGTGTCTTTAGGCATAAACTGAGCGTTCTAAACCTTCTTTAGAATCCCTCCGAGGCATTTCCGGAGTTTCTGAGAGTTTGTAGAGTGAAGGGTTGCCAAAACGCACCCTCTCTTTTAAAGAGAATATATAAAGCTTGCTTTGGAGGTGCACATTCTCTCTCCTTATCATTTTACTGCTTTCATTTAAATATATGCAATAGATACTAGGGCCATGTAGTCATAATCTCTAAATACCATATAATAAAAGGGTAAAAGCGCTATTTTCCAGTTTAATTATTCATTCAAGTTAGCCGGCCTATCATAGGGAACCCGAAAGGGGCGTCGTAAAGGAACTAACACTTCCTTTACACGTAACTAACTCCCTTACCCAACTCTGGTTCTAATGACCAAAGTTGGTTTTCGAAAACCAACGCCTTTTAAACCCCTTTTCCGATGTTTATGGTAAAAATATCGGTGGCGACTCATAGAACCCAAAATAAATAAGTCCTTGGGTTAGCCCGGTTATCGGACAACCCAAGGACACTTTTGAAAACCTCGCCCCTGGGTTAGCCCGGTTATCGGACAACCTAAAGGCGTTGTAACCACCAATAAAAAATGCGAAAATCAAAGAGGGTCGAAAAAACCATCACGTCGCTCCGACCGCCCCTTTTTGGGAGGCGGCGACAGATGGCGACTCCATTGGGGAAGCCTAGAGAGTTGATCCCATTTAGTGATGGGCTGGCTTAAAAATAATTAAACCAAGAAAATATCACTTTTACCCTACCTTGTATTATAACATGCTTTATTGTTTGGCTTTCAAATAACTGTTGCTTGTTTATACTTACGCAATTGATTGAAATATAACTGCACACAAACCCTTGCACACTACAGTTCCCTCTATACTCGGGGGCAAGTGAGATAACCATAGGGAGTGGGTGGCAGGTACGATTCGCTGCAGTTAGGGCCTTAGTGCCCACCAAGCGTGATCGGAAACCACCACTCAAGGTGATAACCTTCCTCTTTTGGCAACAAGACCGACTCGGCCTTAGTGCCGAGCATGGTTGGACGGCTGGAGAGTGGGGACCCTATAATGGGGGCACCTTGGGGGCCTTAGCCTGGTGAGAACAGTTAGAACCTACCCTAACCAATGCACCTTTCTGCAGGAAAACCCTACCTCGTGATAAAAACGAAGTCTCGCCTGTTCGGGGATGATCGAATTGTGTGTGCATATGATTGTTGCATTTGTATGTTGCATAGCATAAACAAACAACAGAACAAAATCACCAAAAAATATATTTTACAAATAAACACCCTTATCTCTGACGATCCGCCTTTTAGCTAGCCTGGTTTCAGGTTCTTTGTAAGCTAAGTAGCCACGCAGCTCCGACGTAAGAGATAAGGGACGATAAATATTCTTTCACATAAAGCCATATTTTATCTCGGACAGTCCGCCTTTTAGCTAGCCTGGTTTCGGGTTCTTTGTAAGCTAAGTAGCCACGCAGCTCCGACGTAAGAGATAAAAGGCTATAAAATAAACAAATAAAAATAAAAATCCATTTTTCCAAAATTCACAAATAAGACCTGGTCCAAAAATATTGCATTCATAAAACATTCATATAGATAGTTTATTCTTTCAAAAAATACGCAAATACCATACATCATGTAGAAAAACATGATAAATAGTAAAATAAACACTCACATTCAATAAACATCATCTTCATCAAATCATACATTTTGGTTTTAGAAAATGGAGGGGACAAGTAGACAAGTGGGGAAGGTGGATATTCTCCGAAGCCATACCGAGAAGCTAGAACGGCTTAGTGCAACGATGCCACCGGAGGTCCGCGCTGATTTTGAAAAGTCCTATGGACGAATTCCGGACCTCCTAAAGATCGTTGTCGATCAAGTCTTCCTCGTGGTACCGATTCACTTCGGAATTCCAGCCTGCAGTGCTTTGAATTTCCGTAGCTCGACATGGTGCCCACTTTAGAGGAGTATGAAACAATGTTGAAATGGCCCAAGTCGCCGGGTCCATATCCGCCATGAGGCGTATACTCCTGCAGCACCAGCCGCCGCCCTTATCCATCTACCGTACCGACAAAGTACCCCGATAGGAAGAGGGAACACCCGTGGATGGAGAGTATCGATGTTAGAAGACCACCCGTCCTACCCGGGCCGAGAGGGCGAGTGGGTTGCCTTCAACAAGACCCCGGCATTATTAATCTTCGAACGATCCCGTTCCCCTTCCATCTCGACACGATCGATCAAGCCGTCATGGACGCTTTCTTCGCTTGGGACGTGAACTCGAAGAGTCCCCGCCTGCTATTCTTGCCGACACCTTGCTATCGGTGGATTTCCGCCATCGAAGCAAGGGAGAACACTCCGCCGTCGCTCTTCGTTACTTTATGTGTGGAGCATCACGCACCTTTACGCCTCCAGCCACATGGGGATATTCCCCGACCCTTTGAGAAGCTTCTCCAAAATCCCCCTCCAGCGACGCCTGACTATAGAATGGTGGGATGAGTTAGAACAAAAGGACGCCAACAGTATATCTTGGGTCCGCCCTTGGTTCCGACCCGCCCAGCTCTCGTCGATGTGGGAGCTACCCGAATGTACCCTTGATAGGACTCGTGGGTTGCATAGCCTACTCACCTAGAGTAGCTATGAGGCAACTCATGAGGACTCAAACTACTATCTCCCGAGGGGAACTCGGAGGGTTGTGCTTCTTTGGAGACCCGTGCACAATCGCCAACTCACCGACCGTGAGGAAAGCATGGGAGAAGCCGCCTACATGGGAGACAGAGAGCTAGGAAAAGCTCGGTGACCGTCACCGATGACTATGAGGCATGGAGGAGAAGAAGAGAGATGGCTCGACCATCCACCACACCCGCGCCAATCGCCAACAACGAAGAGCCTGCAGCACAAGTCAATGCCTTGACCCGCAGGGTAGAAATAATGGGAGCCCGTGATACGGCCCTTGAGGAAAAGGAACAAGCCTCTATCCTCACGATTGACTGGCCTACAAAGGCAAGGCAAGAAAAAGGATCATGAAATAGAACGCCTCAAGGACCAATGTGCCGACGCTAACGAACAAGCTATCCGAGCATCCAAAACCGCCGGAACCAGCTCGGATAGCCAACTGCAGGAGATAACCGCCGTATCAGCACACCTTGAGGCGGAATCAGCCAACGAGGCTCAAACGATCAAGGAGTTGTCGAAGGGCTCCTCCAGTGCTCGGATAGACCTCCGCCAAGAGCGAGAGAACAACAGAAAACCGAGCAGTAGGTCTCTATGAGCTACGCATTAAGGAGAAAAGCGGGCTAGCTCAAGCATGACCAAGTACTTCAAGAGAAGGACCAAGCCGTTGCAAAGCTTGAGGAACTACAAGCCTTGGTCATACATCAAGAGGCAAAGATCAAAGAGGCTCAACAATACAGCGAAGAAATGAGCCAAGCGATCCACAAGCAAAGCGAAGCGCTCGCTCACCATGTCCGGGAAGCCGAGAGAGAATTACAAAGAAAACAAGACCCGCCTGTGGGTTTCTTTAGGCTTTTCCGTTTTTGCCAAAAGACGCT
This sequence comes from Sphenostylis stenocarpa, assembly GCA_963425845.1. NCBI lineage: Eukaryota > Viridiplantae > Streptophyta > Magnoliopsida > Fabales > Fabaceae > Sphenostylis > Sphenostylis stenocarpa. The sequence goes on from OY731406.1 coordinate 20,749,617, forward strand.
TCGTAGTATGGAATAGGAGAATGTACACCTTCCTATGAATTAATGAAATCTTTTTCTTGTTCAACAGTTGTCTACTTGCATACATGAGCATGCATTTGCATATTTAATTTCCCCTCCTTCACACTTAATAAATAAGATAATAAAAAGGAAGGATTAACTAACACGTCTTCCAACTCGAAGAATGGAGAGAAAGCCACTCCTAATAAAGCTCACCCCAACGGCCGAATCACCGCAAGAGGGAAATAAACCTCTGCCGTTGGTCCTCAAGAATAAAGAAGAAGGGGCAAGGACGCCAGGTGCGACTATTTATGCCACGTCCTTTCCCCTACGAGTCGATAAAGTCGTACCGTGGAGATATGGGGAATCTTCACCAATAAAAGAAGAAATAACAAACATAGCCGGCATTGGGGGCACAACTAGAAGTGGAAGAATCTACTCCCCCAAGGACACACAGGAAAATGTCCTTCAAAATAAAGGAAAAAATAAAAAGACCGAAGAAGAAAAAGAAAATAAAGAATCCAAGGAGGAGACAGAGGAATTACTCCAGCTTATAAGGCAAAGCGAGTATTCCATTATAGACCAGCTCAACCGCACACCCGCAAAGATCACGTTGCTATCTTTGATAATGAGCTCTGAACCGCACCGAACGCCCCGCCGAAGGTCTTGAGCGAGGCGCATGTACCTCACACAATATCCCAAGAAAAGGTTGAGAGGATCGTCTGGCCACATCACGGCAAACGATCACCTCACCTTCACAAAGGAAGAACTCCCCTCGAGGGGCCAAACCATAACAAGCCCTTGCATATCTCGCTCAAGTGCAAGGAATACCTCATCGCTAAAGTTCTTGTGGATAACGGGTCGTCCCCGAACGTGATGCCCAAGTGCACACCGGATAAGTTGACTATCCAAGGAACCCGTCTCGCGCCCAAGCAAAGCACCATCGTTCGAGCCTTCGACGGATCAAAACGAGAAGTAGTGGGAGAGATCAATTTGCCAATCCAAGTGGGACCCACTATCTTCAACGTCGATTTCCACGTAATGGACATTACTCCAAAGATACAGCTGTCTCCTCGGCAGGCCTTGGATTCATGACGCTAAGGCAAGTACCTTCAACGCTCCACCAAAAAGTCAAATTCGTAGTGGATGACAAACTAGTCACTGGCTCGCGTAAGACGATATCCCGATCGTTGGACCGTCCACCCAACCTTATGTGGATGCGACTGAAGAGGCTCTTGAAACATCTTTTCAAGCGCTTGAAATTGCCAAGATAGAGCGACTTCCCGTAAATACAAAGGTAGCCCGCATGATGTTGAAGCATGGCTACCATCCTCGGCCAAGGATTGGGGCGGACTCCCAAGGAATGAGGGAACCCCCGAATTCAAAGACAATCCTCACAAGTATGGCCTAGGATATAACCCTTTCAAGGGCCGAGCGGAAAAGCAAAAGGGAAGTCCCCCTCCGCACACTCAAGCGCATTTTCCGAAGTGGAGGGGTGCAAGCGTCGAGAGCCACTCTAGTCATTAGGAAATCTTTTTCTTTGTTTAAGGGATGTAAACCCCATGATTGTTAGAGATTATCCCCTGGGCGAGCCCGACCCCCGGCATTTTAGGGCACATATTCCCTTATTAATTAATAAAGAATGATTCTTTCTATCTCGCTTCTCTTCTTTCTACTTCGACTGGACCACATAAATAACCCCGTCTAAGTAAACATAAAAAGAAAAGAAGAATAAGAAGCGCTTCCAAATAATCAAACCTTCATCATTGCCATCATCATCAAGTTAGCCGATTAGAAGCACATAAAAACAAAGACTTCACTTAAGCCATGAAGGAAGTCACGCTCGCCAATACCGTGAACAAAAATAAATACAAAAAACAACAACAAAAAAGAGAAAAAGCCCGGAGAAGCCAAAGGCCAAAGAAAAGGGCAAATTACCCGTAGGAAACCCACTAAGGGGGCTACACAAAAGATAGGGTCAACCCGTAGGATACCCGAACAACAATAAAGGGTAACCTAGGCAAAAGTTAGGGTTACAAATAAAGGTCCGCTAGGATTCCTCCAAAATTTTACAAGAGAGAGAACCTAGATAAAAGATAGGGCCAACACACGTATCCTAGTTCGAAAACCCAAAGGGCGATCTAGGGAAATCAGCTAGCTATTTAAAAAGCAATGAAAATAAAACTCGAGAGCGCAAATACAAAAAGAAGAAAGAGGAAAATGTTTGCTTAGACAAAGCTTAAACACCCAGGCTTAACCCTAGCCACCCATTCTTACAAATTCTTTATCAATAAAAATCAACCCTCTAAAACACAAACCATTGATTTTTACCCCTTTGCTTCTTTTCTCTTGACCCTCACGACAATATTCTAATAATTAATTTGGGAATATGGAGGCGTATAGTCAACAAGAGGATTGAAATCCCTAAAGCAAGGAAAAAGGGACACCGCATGACAAAGAGTGCTCTACAAAAAGAAAAAGAAAAGAGAAAGAAAGAAACTACTCTTCGGTCACAAAAAGTCCGGTATGGTACAGCATGTACAAAAGCATAGATCAGGAGGCACTCGGCGCTACAAGACACGTTGGTTAAGTCCTTCTGAAATATTAAACAAAGTAAGCATTATAGGACACCAAACATGAAAACATTTGCATGCATAAAATGTTTTTGAACCAGGTCCTATTTCTTATGCAAAAAAAAAAAAAAAAACCCGAAAATTCGAGACCGCCGTCTGGATATTCCGGACCGCCGTCTCTGCTCCTTGCAAATCGAGACCGCCGTCTCGAGAAACCGCACCGCCGTCTCGACTTAGGCAAAGTCGAGACCGCCGTCTGGGTTATCGAGACCGTCGTCTCGATCTGTTGGCAAAACGAGACCGTCGTCTCGACTTCCCAGACGGCGGTCTCGACCTGGAAAAAATCCTATATAAAGGGGGCGCGCTTGGGGGGTTTCCTCACAACTCTCCAAGCCTCCAAAGCCTCCAACACTCATATTTTGCTCCCCCAATCCTTCCCCACTGAAGATGTTCAGCAGAAGCGGATCCAGGAAGAGAAGGGCCACCGCCGGTGCTAGCAGCTCAAGCACCACCGCCACCCCGGACCCTTCTCAACTTCAACCACAACACCAGGCCCGCCCGGACAACCTCCGAAATTACCAGTGGCACTCCCGCCGACACCGGACTTCAGCATCTTGGCCGAGTTCGGATGGGAAGAAGACGTCCGAGCACACATTGATAGCATCGGTGGGGTTTTCTGCTACAGCCTCCACCCGTTCATGTGTACCCACAAGCGATACTCGAGTTTCGGCCTCTGGCCTCCCTCATTGAGATCCCCTCCATGGCCTCGTGCATGCAGCCCACCAAAATGGTCAACTATTTTATGGGTGGGCAATACCACACTACCACTTTGGAGGAATTCAATGTTTCCATTGGATTCATCCGGCCCGAGGCGGCGTTAACTCGGGAGTACCGTGAGGCCATTTGCTCTAGGCCCACCAACCTCACCGCCGCCGAGATGTGGCATGAGCTCACCGGGGCCACCACATTGCCTTCATTGATGAGGGGGTCTCGCACTCCCCCACCACTCCGCATCCGCCACAAGCCGCCGGCAGGCACCATCCATGCCGGAAAGAGAGTCGGGGAAGATATCGCTCCCCGACCTCTTCGTCCTCTATTGCATGCACCGCAGACGGCGCCGCAATCCCGGTACTTCCTCCCGAGGGCCCCGAAGGACTTTGGGAGTAGATCCACAGGGGCCATCCTTGTGGCTCCCCTCATCACCCCTCTAGCGTAGAGAATAGGGTGCCCCGGCCGGGAAGAGCTGGCCCGCAATCTATGACCCGAGCCCATCAACGGGCCAATGCTGGTCAGCATGGGAATGCTGATACGTCGAGGAAGTCAGTTCGCCCTGCATCCCACCCTGGACTTTGAGATGGACCTCCAGGGAATAGTGGCGATGCAGGATGCGCCCACATCTCCCGGCTCCCAGCAGCAGCGGCAGCAGCAGCAGCAACAACCACCACCATACACGGAGGACTTTGCTGGCCTCCACCAACACATGAACGACCTGAGCCAGCAGCTCGGCCAAATGGCGATATGGCAAGAGCAGCAGACCCAGTGGCGGCAGGACCAAGACGTTCGCCAACAGGCCCTTCAAGAGGGCCAAAACGAGATCCGCCAAGAGCAGCAGAGGATGCGGCAGGAGTGGGCGACGTTCCAGGAGGATTACAACGACGAAATCCAGGAACAAACCGACTTCCGCTACCACATGTATAAACATTTTCCCCACCGCACCCCTTCTGATGATGATGACTCTTAGGGACTGTACTGGTTGAAAAAAATCGCTGTAATAAAATTTCCTATGAATAAAATTTTATTTCCCGAATCCTTTGCCTTCTTTTGCAAAAGCCAGCATAACAAAAAAGGAAGCTTAAAAAAGAAAAAGGCACACGCTCAATAAAATCCAAAATCGCGAGAAAAAAGAGATAAAACTGCGAGAAAAAGGCAGGATTAAAACAACTACCTTAACCAAATAAAATTTCGACTACCACCACAAAAGTCAAAAACAAAGAAAACCCCAGCAACCAACAAAAGCTGGATGGACAACCAACAAAAAAACCCCCGGCGCAGCCCGGATGAACATCCAAGAAAAAACAATCTACCAACACAGAAATCACTCCCCAGTAATCGGCGCATGAGCTACCCGAGCAGTAAGCCGCCACCACCACCAGTCCTACGCAACGGACTGTACCAGCCTGATAGGGGGTTTATACCTATCAACCAGCACACAAGGAGTGCCTAAAACGGCGCATGGGCCACCTGAACAGTAAGCCGCCATTACCACCCTGATCGGGGGTTCATACCCATCCGGTCCCACACAACGGACCGTACCAGCCTGATGGGGGGTTCATACCCATCCAGTCCCACACAACGGACTGTAACTACCAACCTGATGGGGGGTTCATACCCATCCAGTCCCACACAACGGACTGCAACTACCAGCCTGATAGGGGGTTCATACCCATCCAGTCCCACACAACGGACTGCAACTACCAGCCTGATGGGGGGTTTATACCCATCAACCGAAGGATCGACTACGTCAGGAGTAGTATCCAGAGGTTCTACCACGTGTCAACCAAAGGGATCGGCTACGTCGAGAGTAGTATTCCGCAGGTGCACAAACACAACATCCCCCGCAGGATCACCCGCCACAAGACGGGACGTCCGAAGGGCAGCCGGGCAAGAGGGTTAACTCCTTTACCTTCCTGTCTACCTGTCTGGCACAACAAGCCAACAGTCAACTAGTCGGGTAAAGGGGGGGCAGCTGTAGACCCCAAATCTTGCCCGGCCTCCAAATAAAGTCGAAAGCTACCTATTTGAAGACGGCCGAAGCCTAACAAGCCACTAGGAGAGACTATTAGGCTCCCGTACCAAGATAGGAAGGTTTTTTGGCCCGAAAATAAAGTTTCTCGCCTCGAAGGGACGAGACCGCCGTCTGGAAGGACCGGACCGCCGTCTCGTCTCAACGCCAGGACGAGACCGCCGTCTCGATTTTCCAGATGGCGGTCTCGATTCCTGCAAAGGTCGAGACGGCGGTCTGGATTTTCCAGACGGCGGTCTCGATTCCTGCCTAGTCGAGACGGCGGTCTGGATTCTCCAGACGGCGGTCTCGACCCTCTGCCATGAACGAGAAGGCGGTCTAGACTTTCCAGACGGCGGTCTCGACCCTGTCAGAGGAGACGGCGGTCTCGACCTGTCAGGCGCGAAAAACTATAAATAGGGGCATCATTTCTCCCTTTTTCCACACACAGAATCAACAACTCTCCCTTCTCTCTAGACTTTCTCTCTCTAAGAATCCCTCCGAGGCATTTCCGGAGTTTCTGAGTGTCTTTAGGCATAAACTGAGCATTCTAAACCTTCTTTAGAATCCCTCCGAGGCATTTCCGGAGTTTCTGAGAGTTTGTAGAGTGAAGGGTTGCCAAAACGCACCCTCTCTTTTAAAGAGAATATATAAAGCTTGCTTTGGAGGTGCACATTCTCTCTCCTTATCATTTTACTGCTTTCATTTAAATATATGCAATAGATACTAGGGCCATGTAGTCATAATCTCTAAATACCGTATAATAAAAGGGTAAAAGCGCTATTTTCCAGTTTAATTATTCATCCAAGTTAGCCGGCCTATCATAGGGAACCCGAAAGGGGCGTCGTAAAGGAACTAACACTTCCTTTACACGTAACTAACTCCCTTACCCAACTCTGGTTCTAATGACCAAAGTTGGTTTTCGAAAACCAACGCCTTTTAAACCCCTTTTCCGATGTTTATGGTAAAAATATCGGTGGCGACTCATAAAACCCAAAATAAATAAGTCCTTGGGTTAGCCCGGTTATCGGACAACCCAAGGACACTTTTGAAAACCTCGCCCCTGGGTTAGCCCGGTTATCGGACAACCTAAAGGCGTTGTAACCACCAATAAAAAATGCGAAAATCAAAGAGGGTCGAAAAAACCATCGCGTCGCTCCGACCGCCCCTTTTTGGGAGGCGGCGACACTTATGCATCATTGATGAAATTTAAATTATATCAAATGGATGTTAAGAGTGCATTTTTGAATGGTTTTATTAAAGAAGAAGTATATGTAGAGCAACCCCCTGGATTTGAAGATTTTAGTTATCCTAATCATATTTTTAAATTAAAGAAAGCATTATATGGGTTGAAACAAGCTCCTAGGTCTTGGTATGAAAGACTAAGTAGTTTTCTAACTTCAAATGATTTTTCTAGAGGAAAAATTGATTCTACTTTGTTGATAAAGAAAGTAAAAGAACATATCTTATTGGTCCAAGTATATGTTGATGATATTATTTTTGGATCAACTGATATTTCTTTGTGTGTAGAATTTGCTAAGATAATGCAGGGAGAGTTTGAAATGTCTATGATGGGAGAATTAACATTCTTCCTTGGACTTCAAATCAAGCAACTTAAACATGGCATTTTTGTCTCTCAAACCAAATACTGCAAAGAGATACTCAAAAAAGTTTGGAATGGACACTTCAAAGGAAGCTAACACACCCATGGGAACTTCATGCTATTTAGACAAGGATGAATCAGGTTTGGAAATTAATCAATCTATGTATAGAGGTATGATAGGTTCACTGTTATACTTAACTACAAGTAGACCCGATATTATGCATTATGTTTGTGTGTGTGCTAGATTTCAGGCATGTCCTAAAGAATCTCACCTAACTGCAGTAAAACGTATTTTAAAATATTTAAAAGGAACTACTGGTTTTGGTTTATGGTATCCATCTGAAGCTTGTACTAGTTTAATAGGTTATTCTAATGCTGATTATGGTGGATGCAAAGTAGATAGAAAGAGTACTAGTGGGACATGTCACTTGTTAGGTTCATCATTAGTGTCTTGGCATTCTAAGAAACAGGCATGTGTTGTTTTATCCACCACTGAAGTTGAATATATTGCAGCTGGTAATTGTTGTACTCGAATTTTGTGGATGAAACAACAACTAGAAGATTATAGTATATTTCTAAATGACATTCCTTTGATGTTTGATAATACGAGTGTAATCAATCTTACTAAGAATCTAGTAATGCACTCTAGGACTAAGCATATAGAAATTAGACATCATTTTTTGAGAGATCATATAAGTAAAGGAAACTGTAAAATTGAGTATGTTGATACAAAGCATCAATTAGCAGATATTTTTACTAAGCCTCTACCCAAGGATAGATTCTATGATCTTAGAAGAGACTTAGGGATATTAGAAATAGCTTAAATTCTGCTTAATTAAACAGTTTTTGGATGGTTGTAATGTTATAATTCATTATGTAGGATGTTAATATATTATCATGTGTATAAACCTCAAAAATTTGATGAACTCTCTGGAATAATCGATTATTTGAAGTTATAATCGATTATTTGCACCCAAAACACCCAAAACATGACATTTCTCACTGGATTAATCGATTAACTCACCAGATAATCGATTAAACACAATGTTAATCGATTAACTGCTTGAATTAATCGATTAAATGGGTCTGTTACTGGTTTAATCGATTAATTCAAGCTTTAATCAATTAAACCTAGCAAGTTTCGTTTTCTAGCCATTGCCAACGACTCTCTTGACCTTCATTCACTCCCATATGACCGTTGGAGGTGCTTGGTTATAAATAGGGACCTCCATTTCACTTCTACTCACTTCTAACTCTTGAATTCAAGCTTTCTTGCCTCATTCTATCATTCTTACCTTCTTCTAACATCACTTGTCTTCCTAATCTTTCTTGTTACTCCTCTAATTCTACAATGGCCTCATCTTAGCGTGCTAAAATTCCCACTAGAAGAAGATCTGTACCTTCATCTCATCCCCGTCCGAATTCTATAGAAGGATGGATCTCTGATGCTGAAGGCCGACAAAAATTTCTGTCTTATTGGAAGGAACGAGGTATTCTCTCTCCCAAATTCCTTATTGGTGATCAATTCATCAATAGGGGATTCAATTTTCCTAATCTCCTTGAAATTCAAGGAGTTCTCCCTTTTATCCAAATGCAAGGTACGTATTATCCTGAATTAGTTAGGGTATTTTACTCTCGCTTTAAATTCAGAGATCAAGTAGCTACCTCTCATGTTAAGGGAGTATCCATTATTCTTGATGACGATATTTGGGAAAATGTTGCACACTTTCCTATAAGAGAATATGCTATTAACATTTTTAGTGAGTTAGATGATTTTGACAGGATCATGGCTTACCGTTCCTTTCTTCGTAACCCTTCTATGGAGATTGGGCGTCTCCTTCTAGCTGGACCATTGAAGAAGGAGGAACGCATGATTTTGCATTTACTTGTCTGGATCCTATGTCCCCGGGCTACAAATCATGCTCAATGTTCTTCAATCGATCTTCGTATTATTCATGCAATAATTAATAATGAGCCTTTAGATTGGGGCTGCCTCGTCACCATGACTATGTTGAAAGCCAAACGTCATCACACCTTCAAAATTCCCTATGCCCTCCTTATTTCTTGCATTCTTGAATACAAAGGAGTGAATGTCGAAGGTGAACAAACAGTACGAACGACTAACTTAAATCGCATGCTGGACAACACATTAACCCAACTCCAAATGGTGCGTGTCAATAATATTTATGTTCACAAGGATGATGTTCTAAACAAAGATGCAGATAATGAAGATTCTGATGAAGATATGCCCCCTGCTGTTGAGTTTCCCTCTGATCAAATCCAAAGTGCTGGAACTTCCTCTGCTCATCCTAAAACCCGTCAATCTATGGAAGACATGTTATCTGATATGAACCAGAGGATGCAGGCATTCTTCACTCTCTCTGGAGTACGACATGAAGAAATCATTCGTCGTATCTCTGATGTAGATGATAAAGTGTCACTTAGAAAATAAATTTGATGCACACTTTCATAGTGATAGTGAAGAATTTTAAAAAGTTTGTTTTTTATTTCTTCTTGTGTTGTAATGTATTTTCACTTATGAAATAAAGTTTGGTATTCTTTTATTGCTTTGATTGAGGGGGAGTTATCTCCAAGTTATGCATATGTTGAGGGGGAGCTCTTAATTTTTTATCATAATCAAAATAGGGGGAGAAATATTTAAAGCCTCTTATGATTGAATTTAAATATTATCTGGTATGTTTAATGTGTTTGTTAGTGTGACAGATAAAATAGGTTATTACAAGGCTTTAAAAGAAAATTTTGATCATCATCAAAAAGGGGGAGATTTTTGAACATACAAGGACTTGATGTTGAACTTACATGGACATGAAGCTTGTTGATTTTGATGATGATTCAAGAACAAAGAACTTAGAGTGTTGAAGACTTGTATTGTTGTGTAATAACTCTGTTTTGATGAGTTAAAGTCTGTAATATTAGAGTCTAAGATAGCCGGTACATAGTCTACTCTTTAGAAGCTTCAAAAACTCATATTTATAAAAAAGCCTCGGGTTTAATCGATTAAATCACCAGATAATCGATTATTACAGTGAGAAAAACCATTTTCTGTATCTGTTCACTGTAATAATCGATTAACACACCTGTTAATCAATTAACAGGCCTGTTAATCGATTAACAGGGTAAATAATCGATTAAACCAGTGCGTTTTGGGGTTCTGTTGATTTTGGCTCTATAATAATTGATTAACACTTGATTTAATTGATTATTTCAGTCAGATTTGGATTTTGAACTTCAAATTAAACCTATTTTCGAAAACCCTAATCCCAATACTCCAAGTTCCAAAAATCCCCAATTCCCAAACCCTAATTCATCTACTTAAGGTTCTCTAAGAAAGTGATGAAGATCTTATTGAATTACTTAAGCAAAGATCTTGTTGATTTGATGAAGACAAAATGAAGTCAAAAGCTAAAGGCTACTTTGTTGCAGTTGAAGGTCACTTAGATAAAAGGGTAGAGTGATTTGTGAGTCTGCATCTTTACTTATGTATAATCATTTTTATCTCTCTGCTGCATGAGGTTTCTTCAATTAAAAGATTTTGCAAATGCCTCTAAAAAGTGTTTAAACTGTTAAAAACAAAGTATTTTGTTAAACGGTTTTTGAAGTAACTATTTTAACTAATAGTATATGAGCTTTATCAACTAAAATGTTCTTAACACTTTTGTAACAGGTTTTTAACTAATATGATTTCGAAATAATCGATTGTTTTCATTAGAAGAAATTTTGAAAACCTTCTGCCAATATTTTAACTAATATAGAACGGATACAATCGATTAAAATGACTTAGTATATTTTGAAAAGTGTTCTGGCAGAATTTTAATTGATACAAACTCGAAATAATCGATTAAAATAACTTGAAATTTTTTGAAAGTTGTTCTGTCAGTATTTTAATCGATACAAATGCGAAATAATCGATTAAAACAACTAAGAGGTTTTTCCAGAATGTTTTAATCGATTAAAACAAGTATGCTATCAGTTAAAATAACTTAGAAAGATTTATGAAATCTTTTGGCAGAATTCTAATCGATTAAAATGTGTTTCAATCGATTAAAATAACTAAGTGAACTTTTTCCAAAGTGTTTTAATCGATTAAAATAGATTGTTATCAGTTAAAATCACTTAGAAAATCTTATGAGAATTTTTAGCAGTATTTTAATCGATTAAAAGACGAAACAATCGATTAAAACAATTTGAAAGATTTTTTACAAAGAGTTTTAATTGATATAAACATTGTCGTATCGGTTAAAACAAATCGGAAAATAATCAAGAACATTTTAACAGATTAAAAGAAGTTTTAACAGATTAAAACAAGAATTTTAACAGATTAAAAGATTATTTTAACAGATTAAATAAACCAGCAGTTTGGAAAATCTTCTATATAAACATAATTGCTTGAACCTTTTAAAACACATCTTTTGGCAATCAATCAAGCAATCATAAGTGCTACTTTCAAGAGAGAATCGCGCTAGTTTTGTGAAGTTCTTAGAAGTTCTTTCTTGAGGCAATATTTGCATTCTTTTGGAGAAGAAACTCATTCTGCATAGCTGCATAAACCTGGTTTGGGTGTTCTAGTTTCTTCTCTTTGTTTCTTTACTTTTATTTTTTGTATTGTGGGTGCTTGGAAGTGCGAGTACTAGTTTTTGTGACTGGAATTTGGCTACAGGGTTGGTCAAGAACTGGAAATTGGTTCTTGGTGAAGGTTTAGGTGCAAGGACTGGAATTTTGGTTCTTGTGGTAGATTGAGTGTGGGATTGAAGTTGTAATCTGTAAAACGTTCAATCTAGTGGAACCCAACTGGAATTTGGGTGGAAACTGGACGTAGCCCTGGGATTGGGTGAACCAGTATAAATCTTGGTTGTATCTTTCTAAACCTTTCTCTCTTTAATTATGTCACTGGCTTTACTTTGATTGTTTGTTATGTTTGATTCAAGAACTGGTCAGAATTCTTAATCTTTGAAATAAATAATCTGTAAATTGCGAAAATCTTTCAAAGATCAATTCACCCCCCCCCCTCTTGATCTCAACCTACATTTCTAACAATTGGTATCAGAGCAAGGTTCTTGAGAATTATTCAAGTCTTTCGATCCAAATGGCTGGAAATAATTTTTCTGAGGGTGCGTGTATTGATAGACCTCCACTGTTTTGTGGTACAGATTACTTATTTTGGAAGATAAGAATGAAGATCTTTATTGAATTTGTTGGTATGAATGTTTGGGATGTAATTGCTAATGGTCCATTAATTACAGAAAAAGAATGGTCTAGTTTAAATGATTGTGAAAAGAAACTAATCCAAGATGATTGTATTGCTAAGAATATCATCATATCTACACTTAACAGAAATGATTTTTTCAGGATAGCACATTGTCAAACTGTTGCACAAATGTGGAAAACTCTTGAAATGGCTTATGAAGAAACAATAGAGATATGCTTGATGGTCAATTCAGACTCTCCCATGACCAGTGTAAGTTTTGACTCAACAACTACTATGAATTACAATTCATTACAAGATGCTTTTTATGAAATGCATGCATTAGCTAAGAAATTAGAAATTGAAAACAAAAGATTAAAAAGCATGAATAGTTTATTAGAAAACAAGATCACTCTTCTTGAAAAGAAAATAGTTGATGAAGAAACTAAGAATGAAAATCTAGAAATAGGTAATAATTCTAATTGCATGTGTAATGATAAAGACTGTAAAAATTGTCCTGAGTTACAAAAGAAATTAACATATTTAATAAAAACTGCATCTAAACTTACACAAGGAAAAACTAGTCTTGATATGATACTTGATTCTCAAAAATTGGTTATTGATCGTGGTGGTATTGGCTTTACACCTCTTGTTGGAAAGAAAACTAGAGCATTTAAAAACTATTTTGCATATAGTAAATTTGTTTCGTCTCCATTTATTAAATGCTTTTACTGCATGAAAAAATGTCATTCTGTGAAATTTTGTAGAATCAAGATATATGCTATTCCTAAAGGTAAAATGAAGTGGATTCCCAAAAATTCATTTTCAATAACATGATTGGACCCAATAATTATAAAAAGGGTACCAAAAATATGCTAAATCTGTTTTGCAGGAACAAAATCTGGAAGTCCCTTGGTATCAAATCAGCAAATTTTGTTTCTGGATTCATGGACTATGTATTTTAATTGATATAAAACTATTTTAATCGATTAAAATCACTTATAGAGAATACCAGAAAAGTTGTCCGTACAGTTTTAATCGATTAAAATGTTCTCTGGAATCTAGTTTAGCTGTTTTAATCGATTAAAAATGATTTATATTAGTTAAAATCATTAAAAGGACAAATTTAACCGATTATTTCTCGATTCAATCGATTATTATTCTGATATATTTTCTCCAGAACTTGATTAATCGATTGAATATCAAATTAATCGATTAAAATTCTACTTTCAGTGTAGAATTAATTGATTATTTTGATTATGTATCAGTTTGTACTGCAACTATACTAATTTCTCTTTCAGGCAAAGCAAATTGAAGATCTCTGGTACCTTGACAGCGGCTATTCTAAACACATGACAGGTGATATTACAAAGTTTTACAACTTAAAACTAAAGAATGGTGGGACTGTTGTCTATGGGGATAATAACAAAGGAAGAATCCTTGGAATAGGTGACATCAAATGCACATAATCAGGTATTATTAACAATGTATTATATGTTGAGGGTTTAAAACATAATTTGATTAGCATTAGCCAGCTTTGTGATAAAGGACACAAAGTTGTCTTTGGTCAAAATCAATGTCAAATAATCAAATCAGATTCAGAACAGGTACTGATTACTGGTAAGAGGATCAACAATATTTACATGTTAGATACTAATTCTGCTAAAAATTGTTGTTTAATCTCTAAAGAGAATGATTCCTGGTTGTGGCATAGGAGGTTAGCTCATATTCATATGAATCACCTTAATAAATTGATTTCTAAAGATCTTGTAATTGGCTTACCTAAACTTAAGTTTGTGAAAGACAAAGTATGTGATGTATGTCTAAAGGGCAAACAAGTAAGGAATTCTATTTCACAGAAAAATATTGTTTCAACATCAAGACCTCTTGACTTTTGCACATGGATCTCTTTGGTCCTTCTAGAACTATGAGTTTAGGAGGAAATCTATATCCACTGGTTATAGTATATGATTACTCAAGATTTACCTGGACATTATTTTTAAAATTAAAATCTGATACTTTCCATATGTTTAAGAAATTTGCGAAACAAATTCAAAATAAAAAAGGCTATTTCATCTCTTGTATTCAAAGTGATCATGGGGGAGAGTTTTCAAATGAAAATTTCAATAAATTTTGTGATAAACATGGTATTAAGCATAATTTTTTTGCTCCTAGAACTCCTCAACAGAATGGTGTAGTTGAAAGGAAAAATCGTTCTCTTGAAGAGTTAGCTAGGACAATGCTTAATGAAAAAGCATTACCAATATATTTTTGGGGTGATGTTGTTAGTACTGCTTGCCATGTATTAAACCGTGTTTTAATCAGACCTTTTCTTAAGAAAACTCCCTATGAATTATACAAAGGTAAAACGCCTAACATAAACTATTTTAGAGTATTTGGAGGTAAGGTTTTTGTCTTAAACAATGGAAAGGAAAATATTGGAAAGTTTGATTCCAAATCAGATGAAGGTATCTTCTTGGGATATTCATTGAATAGCCATGCTTATAGAATCTTTAACAAAAGGCTAAATACTGTAGAAGAATCTGTTCATGTTGTATTTGATGAGACTAACCCAAGTATGCAGAATATTTCTGAGTATAGTACAGAAGATGATGTTTTAACTGATAAAATGTATCAGTTAAAACTGCCAGAATCAACAGTTTTTCAAAAACAGGAAGAAGATATCGAAGAATCTGAAGAGCAGCTACCTAAAGAATGGAAGACTCCAAGAAATCTTTCAATAGACAACATCATTGGTGAAATAAATCAGGGAGTTTCCACTAGAAGATATTTAAATAAATTCTGCAATCACATGGCATTCGTATCACAAATTGAACCAAAAACCATATCTGATGCATTAAAGGATAATAACTGGATTAATGCTATGCATGATGAATTAAATCAATTTACAAGAAATGAAGTATGAGAATTAATTCCAAAACCAGATAATGCCAATATTGTAGGAACAAAATGGATTTTTAGAAATAAAATGGATGAAAATGGTATAATTACTAGAAACAAGGCCAGATTAGTTGCTAAAGGGTGTATAATCAGCAAGAAGGAATTGATTTTGATGAAACATATGCTCCTGTTGCTAGATTAGAAGATGTTATACTTTTACTTGCTTATGCTTCGATAAAAAGTTTCAGGTTATTTCAAATGGATGTCAAAAGTGCTTTCTTAAATGGCTACTTGAATGAAGAAGTTTTTGTTACACAACCACCTGGTTTTGAAGATCATATTCATCCAAAATATGTTTATAAATTGAAGAAAGCTTTGTATGGTCTCAAACAAGCTCCAAGACAATGGTATGAAAGGTTAAGTAATTTTCTCATATCAAAGGGCTATCAAAGAGGTTTGGTTGATAAGACTTTATTCTTAAAAAAGTTAAATAATGATGTAATTCTAGTTCAAGTATACGTTGATGACATCATATTTGGAGCCACTAATGAGTGTCTATGTAAAGATTTTATCAAAGATATGCAGGGAGAATTTGAGATGTCTATGATGGGGGAACTCAACTACTTTCTTGGATTACAAGTTAAACAACTTAAAGGAGGAAGTTTTCTTCATCAATCAAAATACTGCACAGAGCTTTAAAAGAAATTTGAGATGGAACATTGCAAAGAAGCATCAACTCCAATGTCCACAAATTGCTATCTTGATTCTGATGAAAAAGGAAAACCTGTTGATGAAACTACATATAGAGGGCTTATTGGTTCTTTACTATATCTAACAGCAAGTAGACCTGACATTATGTTTAGTGTTTGTATGTGTGCCAGGTTTCAATCTGCACCAAAAGAATCTCATCTTACTGCTGAAAAAAGGATCCTCAAATATCTCAAAGGAACTTTAAATGTTGGGTTATGGTATCCTGGTGAGTCCAAACTAAATTTAATTGGATACTCTGACTCAGATTTTGCAGGATGTAAGCTTGATAGGAAAAGCACCAGTGGCACTTGTCATCTCCTTGGAAGCAGTCTAATCTAATGGCATAGTAAAAAGCAATCATGTGTTGCCCTTTCTACAGCTGAAGCCGAGTACATTGCAGTTGGAAGTTGTTATGCTCAATCCCTTTGGCTCAAACAACAGCTTGAGGATTATGGTTTAATTCTCAGAAAAATTCCTCTTTTATGTGATAATACTAGTGCCATTATATTAACTAAAAATACAATTCAACATTCTAGGACAAAACATATAGAAATTAGACATCATTTCATTAGAGATCATGTTTTGAAAGGTGATTGTGAAATTTTCTTTATAGAAACTGAAAAACAACTAGCAAATATTTTTACAAAACCTCTTGCTCGTGATCGATTTTACAAAATTCGCACTGAATTAGGCATTTTAGATGCATCCAACATTACTTAATTTTCAAAACTGGTTGTTTTAATTGATAAAAACAAGCTTTAAATCGATTAAAAGCACTTATACAACATTTTTCTTATTGTTTTAATCGATTAAATGTCGATTTAATCGATTAAATGAACTTAAGTTTCTAACTTTCTAAATTCATCACTGTTTTAATAGATTAAAACAATATTTTAATCGATTAAAACCAGTAATAGGAACATTTTAATCAATTTTGTCCTGTTTTTAATCGATTATTACTCTGGAAAGAAAAATTAAAGGCTTTAGTTAATGGTTGTTCTTTTAACATGCTACTAAAGCATGGTTCTCTTATCTTTACACATGTTAATTGTATTCATTACAAACATGTTAATGAAGATAAGTTTGAATCAACTTTGATTGGTCTTTATATGAGTAATGTATCTTATTAAAAACTTTTTTACTATTGTTTTCAAAAACTAAATTTTGATACATACCGTGTATAATATTTGTTTTGTTCCTCTGTTCCCTATTTTTGATGAAGTCAAAAAGGGGGAGAAATAATTGATTTGTTTTTTATAATAATTTTCCTTATTTAGGGGGAGCAGTAATATAGGGGGAGAAATGGGAAAAATGATTAATTTTTTTAATACACACTAATCTATATATTCAAGTGACTTCTTCTGCAGAGCTATTATTCAAAGAGGTTTTTGTCTTCATGAAATAGGGGGAGACTAAAAGTGATGAAGATCTTATTGAATTACTTAAGCAAAGATCTTGTTGATTTGATGAAGACAAAATGAAGTCAAAAGCTAAAGGCTACTTTGTTGCAGTCAAAGGTCACTTAGATAAAAGGGTAGAGTGATTTGTGAGTCTGCATCTTTACTTAGGTATAATCATTTTTATCTCTCTGCTGCATGAGGTTTCTTCATTTAAAAGATTTTGCAAATGCCTCTAAAAAGTGTTTAAACTGTTAAAAACAAAGTATTTTGTTAAACGGTTTTTGAAGTAACTATTTTAACTAATAGTATATGAGCTTTATCAACTAAAATGTTCTTAACACTTTTGTAACAGGTTTTTAACTGATATGATTTCGAAATAATCGATTGTTTTCATTAGAAGGAATTTTGAAAACCTTCTGGCAGTATTTTAACTAATATAGAACTGATACAATCGATTAAAATGACTTAGTATATTTTGAAAAGTGTTCTGGCAGAATTTTAATCGATACAAACTCGAAATAATCGATTAAAATAACTTGAAATGTTTTGAAAGTTGTTTTGTCAGTATTTTAATCGATACAAATGTGAAATAATCGATTAAAACAACTAAGAGATTTTTCCAGAATGTTTTAATCGATTAAAACAAGTATGCTATCAGTTAAAATAACTTAGAAAGTTTTATGAAATCTTTTGGCAGAATTCTAATCGATTAAAATGCGTTTCAATCGATTAAAATAACTAAGTGAACTTTTTCCAAAGTGTTTTAATCGATTAAAACAGATTGTTATCAGTTAAAATCACTTAGAAAATCTTATGAGAATTTTTAGCAGTATTTTAATCGATTGAAAGACGAAATAATCGATTAAAACAATTTGAAAGATTTTTTACAAAGAGTTTTAATTGATATAAACGTTGTCGTATTAGTTAAAACAAATTTGGAAAATAATCAAGAACATTTTAACAGATTAAAAGAAGTTTTAACAGATTAAAACAAGACTTGTAACAGATTAAAAGATTATTTTAACAGATTAAATAAACCAGCAGTTTGGAAAATCTTCTATATAAACATAATTGCTTGAACCTTTTAAAACACATCTTTTGGCAATCAATCAAGCAATCATAAGTGCTACTTTCAAGAGAGAATCGTGCTAGTTTTGTGAAGTTCTTAGAAGTTCTTTCTTGAGGCAATATTTGCATTCTTTTGGAGAAGAAACTCATTCTGCATAGCTGCATAAACCTGGTTTGGGTGTTCTAGTTTCTTCTCTTTGTTTCTTTACTTTTGTTTTCTGTATTGTGGGTGCTTGGAAGTGCGGGTATTGGTTTTTGTGACTGGAATTTGGCTGCAGGGTTGGTCAAGAACTGGAAATTGGTTCTTGGTGAAGGTTTAGGTGCAAGGACTGGAATTTTGGTTCTTGTGGTATATTGAGTGTGGGATTGAAGTTGTAATCTGTAAAACATTCAATCTAGTGGAACCCAGCTGGAATTTGGCTGGAAACTGGACGTATCCCTGGGATTGGGTGAACCAGTATAAATCTTGGTTGTATCTTTCTAAATCTTTCTCTCTTTAATTCTGTCATTCCCTTTACTTTGATTGTTTGTTGTGTTTGATTCAAGAACTGGTAAGAATTCTTAATCTTTGAAATAGATAATCTGTAAATTGCGAAAATCTTTCAAAGATCAATTCACCCCCCTCTTGATCTCAGCCTACATTTCTAACACTCTAAGGCTCTCAGAAAATTGAACAACCTTTTTCAAACAAAAGTTAAGAGTTGTGATTGCTAGATAACTGTTTGTTGGAGGAAAAAGGGGCTTTTGGAACCTGGTGTGGGCTAGAAGTGATAAGAATCACTAAGTGGAGTTCTTAGTGGATTGTGTGTTGTGTCGTCTCTAGGGAAAGTTGTTCTTCATCTCTTGTGGGACTCAAGAGAGGTGTTTTCATTTCTTTATCTTTTCCATTTTTATCTGCTTGTAACAACTTTGATTATAGTGACAGTGTTAATCCTCTGTTTGAGTGATTAACAACTGGACGTAGGGTCTTTTGATCCGAACCAGTATAAATCTCATGTGTAAGACTCTATCTCTATCTTATTTACGTTTACACAACATTTTAATTAGTAAAATTTGGAGAAAATTTTTAAAACCCAATTTTTGTTAAGTAACCAATTCACCCCCCCCCCTCTTGGGTTTTGTCCGACAATGCAAACATTCCGCTGTGCAATTCCAACAAGTGGTATCAGTGTCGGGTGGAAATTGATTCCAACCAATTGTTTTCAGAGCCGGGTGGAAATTGACTCCAACAATTGATTCCAACCAATTGTTGTGGGTTGCACAATTGTCCCGTGGTGGAGGCCGGGTGGGCCAAGTCACAATCCAAGAGTGGGATACCTTGTAGGACAATTGTTGAGGGGGAGATTGTTGCAGGTAGCATCAATTGTCCTGTGACGAAGGTCAGGTGGGCCGAGTCACAATTGAATCGTGGCGCTTGGGCTGTTAAAGTAAAAAGAGTTGTGCTTTGACTAATGGCTATAGCTTTTGGCCTAGTGGTAAGCGCTCGATCCTAACATGCATCAATTAAACAAACTAATGTCAAATGACTTAGTTGTTAGTTTGCCTAAGTTAAAATTTGAAAAAGATAGATTATGTGATACATGTCAAAAAGGTAAACAAGTAAAATCATCTTTTAAATCTAAGAATGTTATTTCCACATCAAAACCTTTAGAACTTTTACACTTAGATTTATTTGGTCCATCTAGGATAAAAAGTTTTGGTGAAAATTACTATGCTCTTGTAATTGTTGATGATTTTTCTAGGTTTACTTGGACATTTTTCCTAAAATTGAAAAGTGAAGCGTTTAAGGTCTTTAGGAAGTTTGCCAAGCAAATTCAAAATGAGAAAGACTTAAGAATCAAAGTGTTAAGGAGTGATCATGGAGGAGAATTCCAAAATGAATCTTTTGAAAATTATTGTGAAGAAAATGGAATTTTGCATAATATTTCTGCACCTAGAACTCCCCAACAAAATGGTGTAGTAGAAAGGAAAAATATGTCACTAGAAGAACTTGCTAGAACCATGTTAAATGAATCAAATGTTCCTAAATACTTTTGGGTTGATGTTGTAAGTACTGCATGTTATGTATTGAATAGGATGCTTATTAGGCCAATCATAAAATTAACTCCTTATGAATTGTTAAATGGAAGGAAGCCTAATGTTTCTCATTTAAAAATATTTGGTTGTAAATGCTTTGTTTTAAATAATGGAAAATATAACTTATGAAAATTTGACTCAAAAGCCGATGAGACCATCTTCTTAGGTTATTCACTTTCTAGCAAAGCATATAGAGTATTCAATAGAAGAACCTTGAACATTGAAGAGTCTATGCATGTTACTTTTGATGAAATTGTAGACCTTGAGGGAAATCCTCTTGAGTCAAATAAAGAATATGCAGGTGATGATGAATACATAAGAGAAGCTCTAGAAGAAATGTACCTAAATGATAATGAGCTATTTCAACCAACTGAATTGGCAAAAGAGTGACAATCACCAAAAGGACTTTCAATGGACAATATAATTGGTGATATTTCAAAAGGGGTAAGAACTAGAAATATGACAATTTTCTGTATGTCTGTAGCTTTTGTTTCATAGATTGAACCCAAAAGTGTTGAGGAAGCAATCAAAGATGACCAATGGTGTATTGCAATGCAAAAAGAACTAAATCAATTTTAAAGAAACCAAGTTTGGGAATTAATTCCAAGAGAAGAATCTCATCAAGTTATTGGAACAAAATGGGTATTTAGAAACAAACTTGATGAAGATGAAAATATAACAAAGAACAAAGCCAGACTTGTTGCCAAAGGATACTGTCAAGAGGAAGGTATTGATTATGATGAAACCTATGCTCCTGTTGCCAGGTTAGAGGCTATACGCCTACTTCTTGCTTATGCTTCGTTGATGAAATTTAAACTATATCAAATGGATGTTAAAAGTGTATTTTTAAATAGGTTTACCAAAGAAGAAGTATATGTGGAACAACCCCCTGGATTTGAAGATTTTAAATATCTTAATCATATTTTTAAATTAAAGAAAGTTCTTTATGGTTTGAAACAAACTCTTAGATTTTGGTATGAAAGATTAAGTAATTTCCTAATTTCAAAAGATTTTTTTAGAGGACAAATTGATTCTAATTTATTTATTAAGAAAGTAAAAGTGCATATTCTGTTAGTTCAAGTATATGTTGATGATATTATCTTTGGATCAACTGATAATTCCTTGTGTGAAGGATTTGTTAAGATAATGCAGGGTGAATTTGAAATGTCAATGATGGGAGAATTAACCTTCTTTCTTGGGCTTCAAATTAAGCAACTTAAAGATGGCACTTTTGTGTCAAAAACCAAATACTGTAAAGTGATTCTCAAGAAATTTGAAATGGATTCTGCAAAAGCTGCACACATTCTAATGGGAACGTCTTGTTATCTAGATAAGGATGAATCAGGTTTGGAAATAAATCAATCTATGTATAGAGGTATGATAGGTTCACTATTATATTTAACTTCAAGTAGACCTGATATCATGCAATCTATATGTGTGTGTGTTAGATTTCAAGCTTGTCCAAAAGAATCTCATCTAACTGTAGTAAAAAGAATATTAAAATATTTAAAATGAACTACATGATTTAGTTTATGGTACCCATCTGAAGCTTCTCCTAGTTTATTAGGTTATTTTGATGCTGATTATGGAGGCTGTAAAGTAGATAGAAAAAGCACTAGTGGTACTTGTCATTTATTAGGATCATCCTTAGTTTCATGGCATTCTAAGAAACAAGCATGTGTTACTTTATCCACAACTGAGGCTGAATATATTGTAGTTGGAAATTGTTGTGCTCAAATTTTATGGATGAAGCAACAACTAGAAGATTATAATATTTTTCTAAATGACATTCCTTTAATGTGTGATAATACAAGTGCAATTAATCTCACAAAGAATCATGTTATGCATTCTAGAACCAAATACATTGAGATTAGGCATCACTTTTTAAGATATCACATTTCTAAAGGAAATTGTAAAATTGAATATATAGACATAAAACATCAGTTAGCAGACACAAAACATTAGGATAGATTCTATGAACTTAGAAGAGACTTAGGAATATTAGAAATAGTCTAAAATTTGCTTAACTGTAAAATCTTTGCATTTTGTACTGGAATAATCTATTATTTTGAGTAATAATCGATTATCTTGTGTCTAATACATGTTAACTTTGTAAATCTCTCTGGAATAATCGATTATCTTGAGTAATAATCAATTATTGAAGTTTAAATGAGTGATTCATGAAAATTTTTTCTGTAATAATCGATTATTTGGGGTAATAATCGATTATCTGTACTTCATTGACCCAAATAAGTAATTTCTCTCTGTAATAATCGATTATCTTGAGTGATAATTGATTATCCATGCATTTTCTAGGTAGGGATGAAGAAATAATCGATTATCGCTGGTGATAATCGATTATTTGGTGATGTTGGAGATAATCTAGCTATTTGTAACGACTCTTTTTGCTTTAATTCTTGTCAAACTAGTCGTTTATGGCCGTTGGGATCATTTCCTATATATAGTAGGGCTCAAAATCAAATCAAAACACTTCCAAAACTTCTCTTCAAGATTTTTTGCATAGATTCTATAGCTTATTCTTGTGTTGTTGTCTTCCTTAAAGCTTTGCTTCTCTTCACAACTCCTTATCTTTCACTTTTCTCTCATTTCATTCTAAATGGCTTCATCTTCCCGAAGAAAGATTCCAACAAGAAGAAGATCCGCTCTTGCTTCTCATCCCCGCCATAATTCTCTTGAAGGGTGGATCTCTGATGATGACAGAAGACAGGAATATCTAAATTTATGGAAAGAAAGGGGTATTATTACTCCTAAATTTCTTATTGGAGAGTAATTCATAAACAGGGGATTCCAATTTCCCAATCTTCTTGAGCAACAAGGTGTTCTTCCTTTTATTGAGATGCAAGGTACATACTATCCGGATTTAGTTCGGGTTTTCTATTCTCGTTTTAAATATAGGGATCATATTGCTACTTCCAAAGTCAAGGGTGTAACCATCATCCTTGATGATGATATTTAGGAAAATGTTGCTCATTTTCCTATAAGAGATGATGTTGTAAATGTCCTTGCTGACTTAGAGGATTTTAATCGCATTCTGGCATATCGTTCCTTTCTTCGCAATCGTGCCATGGAAATTGGCAGACAAATTTTGGTCGGTCCTTTGAAGAAAGAAGAACGCATGTTACTGCATCTTCTTGTATGGATTCTATGTCCTCGAGCCACCAACCATGCACAATGTTCTTCTGTTGACCTTCGCATCATCCATGCTATCATGAACAACGAGCCAATTGATTGACCCAACCTTGTCACTTTGACAATGCTCAAGGCGAAGCGTCACCCGACCTTCAAGATTTCTTATGCTCTTCTCATCTCTAGGATTCTTGAATACAAAGGTGTAAATGTTGAAGGGGAACAACGGGCGTGAACATTAAATTCTAACAGAATGCTTGACAACACACTTACTCAACTACAGATGGTGAATGTAAATGGAGTTTACGTTCATAAAGATGATACTCCTCACATGACTGACGTTGCTCAAGATTCTGATAATGAGGACATGCCTGCTGCTGATGTTCCTGCTGCTGCAACGTCATCTGCCGCTCACTCTACATCTCGTCCTCCCATTGAAGATATGTTGTTCGATATGAATCATAGAATGCAAGAATTCTTTTCTATATCTCAAGAACGACATCAAGAAATTATAAGACGAATTTTGGATATGGAGGAACGTGTATGTAATCTAGAAGATAGATTTGATGCACAATTCAACAGTGATGACAATGAAGAGTTTTAATTCTTTTATCTTGTTTGTATTACATTGAATCACTGAATAAAATTCTATGTTTGCATTGTTTAAGGTGGAGTTATTTACTTTTATATTTAATGCACATGTTGAGGGGGAGCTTTTATTTCTTTTGATAATAATCAAAATAGGGGGACAAATATTTTAAAGGCTGATATGTTTAACAATCATAATGTTGCCTGGTATGTTTAATAGTTTTTTTAGTTGTGATAGTAAAAATAGTTTATTACAAAGGGCTTTAAAGCAAATTTTGATCATCATAAAAAAGGGGGAGATTGTTGAACATAAAAAGATATGAAACTTGAAGATTTTGATAATGATTCAAGAACAGAGGACTTAAGGACTTGAAAACTTATAATCATCTGTATTTACTTGTAATAACTCTGTTTCGTCTTTTTGAGTCTGTAAAATAAGAGTCCAAGATAGTCAGCACATGATCCATCCTCTGAAAGTTCATTTTTATCAAAACAACTCTGTAATAATCGATTATCACTCAGGATAATCGATTATTTGAAACCTGTTTTATGAAAACCTTACTGGAATAATCAATTATCTGGGTTGATAATTGATTATCCCAGTTTGAAAGTTCTGGAATAATCGATTATCAAGCCAGATAATCAATTATCCTGGTGCAAAACTTCTCCTCTACAAAAATGGTTATGGAATAATCGATTATCACTCAAGATAATCAATTATCTACGTTTGTTATGAGTTTTGAATTTCAAACTTGGACCAATTTATGAAAACCCTTTTCCCAATACTTCAAGTTTCGAAAATCATTATTTCCTAGACTCTATTCTCAACTTAAGGTTCTCTAGGGCTCTCTGCAAAATAACAATCATTTTTCATACAAAAGTTAAGAGTTGTGATTGTTAGAGGACTTTGTGTAGGGAAGAAAAAGGGGTTTTTGAAAACCTAGTGTGGGCTAGAAACGATAAGAATCACTGAGTGGGTTTCTTGGTGGATTGTGTGTTGTGTCGTCCCTTGGAAAAATTGTTGTTCATCCTTTGCAGATTCAAAGGAGGTGTTCATCTCTTGTGTCACTCAAGAGAGGTGTTTTCTATACCTTATCTTTTTCAATTTGTAATCTATTGTAACTTGTGATTATAGTGACAGCGTTAATCCTCTTTTCGAGTGATTAACAACTGGACGTAGGGTATTTTGATCCGAACCAGTATAAATAAACTGTGTAATCTTCTTTCCCTTATCTCTTTACTTTATAAGTATTTTAATCGGTGAAATTTGAGAAAATTTTCAAAACCCTAATTTTTTATAAGAAACCAGTTCACCCCTCCTCTTGGTTTTTGTCCCTAAACGCGAGCATTCCGCTGCACAATTCTAACAAGAAGCTCCATACCAATTAGAAACTAATCCAATTTATTGAAGCCTCTTTTAGAAGATCTGTAGATGGTACTGTCAAAACCATCTTCAAGAACCCTGAAGATATACCCAATTTAAGCACCTCCATATTCCAATTCATGATGATAACACCTGTCACTAACTAAAGAGGGCAAGATCCCTATTGCTAGCGTTTATTTTGACGAGAAGCCTATCTTTACAGATAAGATAGAAGGACACTTCATATGGGATACAAACTCGGATATGTGTAATTCCGACTAGGACTGTTGTGATCACACTGGATATACCAGTGATAAAGATGACAATGACTCAGGCGAGGATGATAACTTTGAAGGAGGATCTTGCAAACCTCCTTTCTCTCCCAACAAAAGCTTTGAACCAGGAAGATGTGGTCTTCATCAACAAGAGAAACCAGACCCTTTGTGTACAAAAGATATGGAGAGATCCTTGAAGAAGAAGGTCTCCTCTATCATAAACAAGAAAAGTACAGAACCCTGTTAGATATTGTTAAGATATTATTAGATATTATTAATCACAATATCAAACAATATCTTCTATTTTACTCTAATTATTTTTTAGTTACTCTTTTTAGTTGTACCTCTCTATTATAAATAAATTATCCTATGTGTGATTTATACACAAGGGAGATTAATCACAAATCATATTTTCTCTATATTCAACATGGTATCCAGAGTTTAAGGTTATTTTGAACTTTTTTTCTCCTTTGTCCACTGCCACCACGCCGCTGGTGCCGGAGCCGTTGCCACTCCCGGAGTTGTCGCTGGAGTCGTCACCGAAGTTTCATTTTTTACCAGCAACATATGGTTTTGCTCGTCTTGGTCAGGCGACCACCGTACAATTGAGATAACCACTATCGGAGTTGGTCGTTCATTATCTCTAAAGCCGTTTAGTCTCAACGGACTTGGTTTGGTCTTCTCGTTTTGGATCTGTGCTTCGTGGGTTGATTGGACAACTTTGGATTTTTTTTAGGGTTTGTCCTACCTCCCTTCATGACTTCATCTGCTCCATCTACTTTTTCCAATTTTGTCAGTATTGCATCTGATCCTTCTGTCTACACTAATTGGCCCTAATTATGCCACATGGTCATCAGATGTTAGATTATGGCTTAAGAGTCAGAGGTATCTTGATCATCTTGCCCCGAAAGCACCTACTCTCACTCCTGCTGAGGAAGATTGTCGGGACACTGTTAGACAAATGACATCTAGAGGGAGGGTGAATGATGTACAAATTAAAATAGATGTCAAATTAAAAATTTATTTTAAGATGTCTAATAACTTATTAATTCAATTTTAATTATCAAATTGAACACAAATAAAGCGGAAGCGATAATATAATTAGAGAGATAAAAAGGAATGATGTAAGCACAGAGATATAGGGAAAAGAAAAGAGCACAATAGAGGAGCACACAACAATTTATACTAGTTTGGGTATAGTCAATCCTACATCCAGTTCCCAATCAACTATAATCACAAGAGTGACCCCAATTCACTATCTTTCAAATTCAGTTTACAAATTACAATCAACTCAGCAGAGGAACCAGTAAAAAGTAAACTAATTCAAAAGACAAACAACTCCTTAGAATCCCACTCAGGATGAACACCTCCCCAGAATCCCACTAGGGATGAACACCTCCTCTAAACAAATCAAAGGATGAAAACACCTCCTTAGAATCTCACTAAGGATGAACACCTCCCTAGAATCACACTAGGGATGAACACCTCCCTGAACAAATCAAAGAGATGAAAACACCTCCTTAGAATCCCACTAAAGATAAACACCTCCCTAGAATCACACTAGGGATGAACACCTCCCTGAACAAGTCAAAGGGATGAAAACACAAACACAAACATAAGCACATTGATCAAGAGATAGTATGCACACCTAAACCCACAAAGGATGAAGACAATAAAATAAGAACAGTCACACCTGGGTAATGGAGACACCAAATTGTAGAAGCCTTTAGAATGTCAACATCCAAGAACAAGTGTGATTAACAATGAAAGTGCAGAAGACAATATGAAAAAGTTTTCTCAAAAAACCTAAAAGTGCTCTGTTGCCTTGTTTAAAACTTTTTTCCTAAAACTGATTGAATGTAAATTGAATTTTTGAATTCTATAATTGTGTTTGTTTTATTTTTCATCAAAACTCATTTAAATAGGAAAATAGCATAAAAAAATAGTCGTTGGTTATTAATACTTTCGAGAGAAAAATCAGGATGTATTCAAAAATATTTATTCTTCCAAACGAATATATTTTTCAAATTTGAACTGTCATAATCGATTATGTGACCAGTATAATCAATTATGACAAAGAGAAAATCATTTTTCCATTTTTGATGCATCATAATCGATTATGACAGTGAAAAATGTCATGTTACAAAATTTTATCACACCTGTGCTTTGGAGGCTTATGCATAATACCACTTCATCAACTTATACCTTCATATCCAGTATTCTAAGACTCTATCTAGTCTTCAGGAATCATCTTGGGCTTACTTGAATCTTGAATGTTGTTGACTTGAATCATTATCAAAATCATCTCTTGGGAATGTAGAGACATGTTTCACATTGCCATCAATCTCCCCCTCATTGCTTTCAATTTTCCCCTTTTTGATGATGATCCAAGAAACACCTGAAATGAATTAAAATGTTTGACTCTATATAGCCAACTTAAGATTAGCACAGATTTGTACACTATGGTGTAGCACAGATTAGCCCAGATTAGCACAGTATATTTAAACTCCCCCTAGATATGTTAGTAACAAAGCTCCCCATAACTTATCTGAGCAAAAATTCTCCTAACTCCCCCTGTTTAATTCAGAATTAGGAATGAATTTCATACATATTTTAATTCATCAAAAAAATCTCCCCCTATTTCATTGATAATCATAAAAAAATATTATAAGAGAAAAAAAATCTCCCCCTATTTCACACAGATTAATATCATCAAAATCTCTTCCTGTTTTATTGATAATTATGAAAAATATTGCAAGGGAAATTTAGCATAAATTTGCACAAATTTGCACATAAACCAAGATAGAGAAGATAATGCATCATAAAGTGTCATAGAGAAGAACATCATAATAAGGAGACAATATCTAGGATACCCAAGTGATATGAATCACAAGGGGTGATTTAGGATCTTTAAGGTTAGAACCTTGTAGGAAATTTAGGAATTTAGTGATAAGGTGGAAGGAAAGAATCACTCTTTCCAAGGAAGGCAACACACAAAGGATGTGAAAGTCCTTTGATACAGCCAAGGGTTCTTAAATCACTCAAGAACTTAGGAGAATCACTCTCACTAAGATAAAAGAGATAAACTCTAATATTTCTAAAAATAAACTCAACTTGTTATTTCTGATAAAAATGGTTCAGCTTATAAAGAAGTTTTTCCATCAGAGTTACAAATATTCATTAAAGGAAAATAAATGTTAATAATGATTTATTAACCTAAGAATTGAAAACTACTTAATGATTGATTATAACTGAAATTGTGGCATCCAAAAGTCAATCAGCTATGCACCCTCTTGGTCTCTCAAAGACTGATAACTAAATTTCCAATTGGGCCCTTATTACAACTTGCAATAAAACTAAACTAAAACACATTAATTGATTAATCCAAAACACAATTTGGTCAACCAACAATACTTGTTGAAGAACTTCATTTGCTTCTCTTGCTCTAACCCTTGTCATAGGTCATGTTCAATCGCTCTCTCCCTCTTGAAAAGGATTTGTCCTCAAATCAGATTCATCATCTACATTAAAAAGAGATAAGTCTGAAAAATTGAATGTAGAACTAACATTATACTCACTTTTTATGGCTAAATAACTCTCCTTCACTTCAAGCATTTCACTCTTCTTCTTTTTTTCTTGAAGAAATTTTTCTCTCATTTTCTTTTTATCCTCCTCTGTCATCAATTTGATGTTCAAACCTTTAAACCAGGGCTTTGAATACCAACTGATATGAATCACAAGGGGTAATTTAGGATCTTTAAGGTTAGAACCTTGTAGGAAATTTAGGAATTTAGTGATAAGGTGGAAGGAAATAATCACTCTTTCCAAGGAAGGCAACACACAAAGGATGTGAAAGTCCTTTGATACAGCCAAGGGTTCTTGAATCACTCAAGAATTTAGGAGAATCACTCTCACTAAGATAAAAGAGATAAACTCTAATATTTCTAAAAATAAACTCAACTTGTTATTTCTGATAAAAATGGTTCAACTTATAAAGAAGATTTGTCATCAGAGTTACAAATATTCATTAAAGGAAAATAAATGCTAATAATGATTTATTAACTTAAGAATTGAAAACTACTTAATGATTGATTGTAACTGAACTTATGGCATCCAAAAGTCAATCAGTTATGCACCCTCTTGGTCTCTCAAAGACTGATAACTAAATTTCCAATTGGACCCTTATTACAACTTGCAATAAAACTAAACTAAAGTCCATTAATTGATTAATTTAAAACACAATTTGATCAACCAACAATACTTGTTGAAGAGTTTCTTTTGTTTCCCTTGCTCTAGCCCTTATCATAGGTCATGTTCACATCACCAAGGCAAATGAAGAGAAAGAAAGATAGGGGAATGGAATGATTGCAGAGAAAATGGAATAAAATGCAGTAGTTTCCCTCAATTGTAGTCTTCTTATTGAGGTAGCTTTCAAATTCAAATTCAAATTGCAACAAATTTCACATTTCAAATTCAAATTCTAACAAATTCCAAATTTTAATTTCCAATTTCAATTTCCAATTTCAAATTTCAATCTTTCAAATTTTAAACTTTCAAATTTCAAAATTTTCAAAATTCAAACTTTCAAATTTCAAATTTTCAAAATTCAGACTTTCAAATTTCAAACTTTAATAATTTCAAATTTTCATAGATTCAAATTTCAAAATTCAAACTTTCAAAATTCTAAGTTGGTTAACAATCGAATTTGTGTGGTAGATAAGTGCAGATATTCAATGTAGAGGCATGAGAGACAAGAATAAACTTATCTTTCTGATATTTTCCTATTTATGCAGCTTTATTATTGTACACCCATTTAGCTCCAATAACTTGCATTGATTTCTTATCCTTGATAATTATCTGCAACATCAACATACAAATCTAGGTACCCTTTAATTATTTTTGGGTCCTTAAAAAGGTTAGTAGAATCACAAGTCTCTGCCAAAAGACTAAGGATAAAAGAATAGAATCATGATATAAGAGATTAAAAAATTTTCCAAACTTTCAAAAGTTTGCTGTCATAATCTATTATCACAACACCTTCAGAATCAACATAATCGATTATGACAACAAGAATTTTCACTCTAGAAGACAACATAATCGATTATCACAGCACATACAAAAATAACATAATTGATTATCACAACATAATGAAAAAGAACATAATCGATTATGACAACAAGAATTCACACTCTGAAAGACAACATAATCGATTATCACAACATATTGAAAAATAACATAATCGATTATTACAGCACGAATTCATAATCTGGAAAACAATATAATCGATTATCATAGTACATACAGAAATAACATAATCAATTATGACAACAAGAAATCATACTCCAAAAGTCAACATAATCGATTATCACAGTAGAAAATTATTTTATGAGAATTTAATCATCTAGACATGTGTAAATGCTTTGACCCTTTAGACACTCATTCATGTTTACCATTAGATATACCAAAATGCATTATGTAACATCTATTTGTTAGAATCGCGTAGCGGAATGTTCACGTTTAGGGACAAAAACCAAGAGGGGGTGAATTGGTTTCTTATAAAAATTAGGGTTTTGAAATTTTCCCCTAAATTTCACCAATTAAAATGCTTATAAAGTAAAGAGATAAAGGAAAGAATATTACACAGTTGATTTATACTGGTTCGGATCAAAAGACCCTACGTCCAATTGTTAATCACTCTAAAAGAGGATTAACGTTGTCACTATAATCACAATTTACAACAAATTACAAATTGAAAAAGATAAGGATTAGAAAACACCTCTCTTGAGTCACACAAGAGATGAACACCTCCTTTGAATCCACAAAGGATGAACAATAACTTTTCTTAGAGACGGCACAATACACAATCCACCAAGAAACCCACTCAGTGATTCTTATCGTTTCTAGCCCACACTAGGTTTTCAAAAGCCCCTTTTTCTTCCCTACAGAAAGTTCTCTAGCAATCACAACTCTTAACTTTTGTATGAAAAAGGATAGTTATTTTGCAGAGAGCCTTAGAGAACCTTAAGTAGAGAGAATAGGGTCTAAGAAATAATGATTTTCAAAACTTGAAGCATTGGAAAAAGAGTTTTCATAAATTGGTCCAAATTTGAAATTCAAAACTCATAACAGACGTAGATAATCGATTATTACAGAGCCATTTTTGCAAAGAAGTAAAACAGGACCAGGATAATCAATTATCTGGCTTGATAATCGATTATTTCAGTTGGGATAATCGATTATTAACCCAGAAAATCGATTATTCCTGCAAGGATTTCACAAAACATATTTCAATGCAGGATAATCGATTATCCTGAGTGATAATCGATTATCACAGAGTGGTTTTGATAAAAATGAACTTTCAGAGGATGGACTATGTGCTGGCTATCTTGGACTCTAATTTTACAGACTAAAAAAGACAAAACAGAGTTATTACAAGTAAATACAAATGATTATAAGTCGTCAAGTCTTTAAGTCCTTTGTTCTTGAATCATCATAAAAAATCTTTAAGCTTCATATCCTTGTATGTTTAACAATCTCCCCCTTTTTTATGATGATCAAAATTTGCTTTAAAGCCCTTTATAATAACTTGTTTTTACTGTCACAACTAACAAAACTATTAAACATATTAGGCTTTAAATAATTTCTCCCTCTATTTTGATTATTATCAAAAGAAATCAAAGCTCCACCTCAATTAGTGCAAACATAGAATTTTATTCAATAATTCAATATAGTACAAACAAGATAAAAGAATTAAAACTCTTCACTCTCATCATTGTTGAATTGTGAATCAAATCTATCTTCTAGATTACATACACGTTAGTCCACATCCGAAATTCGTCTTATAATTTCTTGATGTCGGTCTTGAGATATAGAAAATAATTCTTGCATTATCTGATTCATATCGAACAACATGTCTTCAATGGGAGGACGAGATGTAAAGTGAGCAGCAGAAGACGTTACAGTAGCACGAACATCAGCAGCAGACATATCCTCATCATCAGAATCTTGAGCAATGTCAGTCATGTGAGGAACATCATCTTTATGAATGTAAACTCCATTTATATTCACCATATGTAGCTGAGTAAACGTGTTGTCAAGCATTCTGTTAGAATTTAATGTCCTAGCTCGTTGTTCCCCTTCAACATTTACACCTTTGTATTCAAAAATCCTGGAGATAAGAAGAGCGTAAGGAATCTTGAAGGTGGGGTGACGCTTTGCTTTGAGCATTGTCAAAGTGACAAGGCTGGGCCAATCAATTGGCTCGTTGTTCATGATAACATGGATGATGCGAAGGTCAGCGGAAGAACATTGTGCATGGTTGGTGGCTTGAGGACATAAAATCCAGACAAGAAGATGCAATAACATACATTCTTCTTTCTTCAAAGGACCGGCCAAAAGTTGTCTGCCAATTTCCATGGCAGGATTGCGAAGAAAGGAACGATATGCCAGAATGTGATTGAAATCCTCCAAATCAGCAAGGACATTTACAACATCATCTCTTATAGGAACATGAGTAATATTTTCCCAAATGTCATCATCAAGAATGATGGTTACCCCTTTTACTCTGGATGTGACGATGTTATCTCTAAATTTGAACCAGGAATAGAATATCCTGACCAAGTCAGGATAATATGTACCCTACATTTCAATGAAGGGCATAACTCCTTATTGTTCAAGGTGAATCCCCTGTCAATGAAATGCTCCCCAATAAGAAACATAGGAGATATTATACTCATTTCCTTCCAAAAACTGAGAAATTCCTATCTTCCTTCCTCATCAGATATTCACCCTTCAATAGAATTTGGGTGTGGATGAGAAGCGAGACCAGATCTTCTTCTAGTAGGAATCTTACATCTGGAAGAGGAAGCCATTTGGGAAGATTTGAGTGTGGCAAAGATGAAGGATATAAAGTTTTGAGAAGAGCAAGAGCTTTAGAAAGACAAGAGAGCTTGAAATTTATGAAGAATGCGTTGAATTGAAGTTTGGAAGTGTTTGGATTTGATTTTGAGCTCTCCTATATGTAGGAAATGATCCCAACGGCCATAAACGACTAGTTTGACAAGAATTAAAGCACAAAGAGCCATTACAAACGGCTAGATTATCTCCAACGTCGCCAAATAATTGATTATCACTAGTGATAATCGATTATTTCTTCATCCCTACCCAGAAAATGCATTGATAATCGATTATTACTTGAAATAATCAGTTATTCCAGAGAGAAATTACTGATTTGGGTCAATGAAGTACATATAATCAATTATTACCCCAAATAATCAATTATTACAGAAATATTTTTCATGAACCACTCATTTAAGCTTCAGTAATCGATTATTACTCAAGATAATCGATTATTACAGAGAGATTGACAAATTTAACATGTATTAGACACAGGATAATCGATTATTACCCAAAATAATCGATTATTCCAGTACAAAATGCAAAGATTTTACAGTTAAGTAGAGTTTAGATTATTTCTAATATTCCTAAGTCTCTTCTAAGATCATAGAATCTATCCTTTGGAAGATGTTTGGTAAATATGTCTGCTAACTGATGTTTTGTGTCTATATATTCAATTTTACAATTTTCTTTAGAAATGTGATCTCTTAAAAAGTGATGCCTAATCTCAATGTGTTTGCTTCTAGAATGTATAACAGGATTCTTTGTGAGATTAATTGCACTTATATTATCACACATTAAAGGAATGTCATTTAGAAAAATATTATAATCTTCTAGTTGTTGCTTCATCCATAAAATTTGAGTACAACAATTTTCAGCTGTAATATATTCAACCTCAGTTGTGGACTAAACAACACATGCTTGTTTCTTAGAATGTCATGAAACTAAGGATAATCCTAATAAATGACAAGTACCACTAGTGCTTTTTCTATCTACTTTACAGCCTCCATAATCAGCATCAGAATAACCTAATAAACAAGGAGAAGCTTCAGATGGGTACCATAAACCAAATCCTGTAGTTCATTTTAAATATTTTAATATTTTTTTTATTGCAGTTAGATGAGATTCTTTTGGACAAACTTGAAATCTAGCACACACACATAAAAATTGCATGATATCATGTCTACTAGAAGTTAAATATAATAGTGAACCTATTATACCTCTATACATAGATTGATTTATCTCCAAACCTTATTCGTTCTTATCTAGATAGCAAGATGTTTCCATTGGAGTGTGTGCAACTTTTGCAGAATCCATTTCAAATTTCTTGAGAATCTCTTTGTAGTACTTGGTTTGTGACACAAAAGTGCCATCTTTAAGTTGTTTAATTTGAAGTCCAAGAAAGAATGTTAATTCTCCCATCATTGACATTTCAAATTCACATGCATTATCTTAGCAAATCCTTCACACAAGGAATTATCAGTTGATCCAAAGATAATATCATCAACATATACTTGAACTAACAAAATATGTTCTTTTACTTTCTTAATAAATAAAGTAGAATCAATTTATCCTTAGAAAAATCATTTGAAATTAGAAAAGAACTTAATCTTTCATACCAAGATCTAGGAGCTTGTTTCAAACCATATAAAGCTTTCTTTAATTTAAAAATATGATCAGGATATTTAAAATCTTCAAATCCAGGGGGTTGTTCCACATATACTTCCTCTTTGATAAACCCATTTAAAAATGCACTTTTAACATCCATTTGATATAGTTTAAATTTCATCAATGAAGCATAAGCAAGAAGTAGGCGTACAACCTCTAACCTGGCAACAGGAGCATATGTTTTATCATAATCAATACCTTCCTCTTGATAGTATCCTTTGGCAACAAGTCTGGCTTTGTTCTTTGTTATATTTCCATCTTCATCAAGTTTTTTTCTAAATACCCATTTCGTTCCAATAACTTGATGAGATTCTTCTCTTGGAATTAATTCCTAGACTTGGTTTCTTTCAAATTGATTTAATTCTTCTTGCATTGCAATGCACCATTGGTTATCTTTGAGAGTGTTAGATATTGTTTAGATATTATTTGATATTGTTAAGATATTGTTAGATATTGTTCACCACAATATCAAACAATATCTTCTTTTTATTCTGTTACTTTCAGTTACTCTTTTAATTGTATCTCTCTACTATAAATAGACTACCCTATGTGTGATTTATACACAAGGGAGATTAATCTCAAACTCTATTTCTTCTATATTCAACATGGTATCTAGAGCTTAAGGTTATTTTGAAATTTTTTTTTTCGCCTTTGACCACTATTGAAGCCGCCACCACCGCCGCTATCACTGTCGGTTATTTGGTAGTGTGAAAGTGCATGTCTAGGAAAGTTCTGACAAGGAAAGACTTGGTATTTAAGCGTGTCCATTAGTGACCCACCTCTCTTTCCTGGGAACTTACCTGGTGTACTGGTTCACGCTGCTGTCACTATCGCCTCAGCCCTTTATGACTTCTTCCGCTCCTTTTAGTACTTCCAATTTTGTCAGTACTGTGTCTGATCCTTCCATCTACACTAACTATGTTAATGTGCACTTATCCATTGACAAGTTAACTGGCCCTAATTATGCCACATGGTCATTAGACGTCAGATTATGGCTTAAGAGTCAGAAGTATCTTGATTATCTTGCTCCGAAAGCACCTACTCTCACTCCTGGTGAGGAAGACCGTTGGGACACCATTGATGCTCAATTATGTGTGGTTCTCAAGGGTACTCTTGATCCTTCGTTAAAAAAATTTTTCCGTTCCTACGAAACATGTGCCAAAATCTGGGAACATGCCAAGTTATTATACACCAATGATACTCAACGTCTCTATGATGTCTGTTCTAAATTTATAGATGTTATTGCCTCTAAACATCAAGATTCTATGACTGATTATATGGGCAAAATTCATGCTCTTTTTCATGAGTTCAATGAGTTATTGCCTCCTTCCCGCGACCCTGCCACCGAGATAGGACAACTATCAAAGTTCTTCATGCTAGGGGCATTACACGGACTTGCTGATCAATATTCACATATTCGTGATCAAATTTTGGGTTCTCCGGTTGTCCCCACCTTGACATCGACCTGCTCCACTCTTTTGCGTATACTAGCAAAACCCAACCTTGACACACCTGCTTCTTCATTGGTATCTCACCGTGATGACCGAACTCGCTCTCACAAACAGGGAAAAGGGCATCCTAAGTGTGAACATTGTGGCAAGTTAGGTCATAAGATTGACCACTGGTATGCATTACATGAGTGTGAACATTGTGGCAAACTAGGTCACAAGATTGACAAGTGTTATGCATTACATGGTCGTCCTCCTCGATCTGCTGCAGTTGCTCAGACTGATCTTTCCCCACCTTTATCTGCTAAGGATCCTCCTTCTTCTATTTCATCAGACGCACCTGCTATGTTCAACAAATTTCTCAAATGGTATAAGGATCAACATTCTTCTAGTTCCACTGTGTCTGTCGCACACACAAGTACATATTTTGCTGGTCTGACCCAATCTTCTTCTGGTCCTTGGATTTTTTATTCAGGAGCCACTGATCATATTACTAGTAACAAATCTTTGTTCTCCTCTTTATCCTCTCTTGATCCTTTACCTTTTGTTACACTGGCTGATGGCTCTAGAGTATCATCTCATGGTGTTGGAACTATTAAACTTTTTCCTTCTTTAACCATTGATAATGTTCTTTATGTCCCTGGGTCTCCTTTTAACCTATTATCCATCATTTGTCTAACTCGTTCTCTTTATTGTGTTGTTTCTTTTACCAACAATTTTGTGTGTTTACAGGACCGGAGTTCAAAACAGGTGATTGGCACAGGATATGAGTCTCATGGTCTTTATCATCTTCGTCCCTTTACACATGTTGATGCAGTTATAGAGTCTCCCTCTCTTCTCGATGCTCAGTTAGGTCATCCAAGTCTTGCCAAGTTACAGCAACTTGTCCCTGCCTTATCTAAATTGTCTAGTTTGGCATGTGAGTCATGTCAATTAGGCAAACATAGTCGTACTTCCTTTCCTCGTAGTGTCACACGTGGTACTTCGTCCCCTTTTACTGTGGTTCACTCTGACATTTGGGGACCTAGCCACGTTAAGTCTACTTTAGGTTTTCAATACTTTGTTACTTTCATTGATGATTATTCCAGATGCACTTGGTTATTTTTTATGAAAAATCGTTCTGAATTATTTCATATCTTTCAAACTTTTTTCAATGAAATTCAAACTCAGTTCAGTGTTTCTATTAGAGTTTTGCGCAGTGATAATGGTTGTGAATATCTTTCTCATTCTTTTAAACAATTCATGGATTCTCATGGTATTTTGCATCAAACTTCTTGTGCTTATACACCTCAACAAAATGGTGTAGCTGAACGTAAAAATAGACATTTTATTGAAACAACTCGCACTCTTTTAATTCATGGAGAGGTTACTCAGCATTTTTGGGGTGATGCTCTTCTTACTGCATGTTATCTTGTTAATCGCATGCCATCTTCGGTTTTAGATAATAAAATACCTCATTCCATTTTATTCCCTCATGAACCACTTCATCCCTTACCTCTAAAAGTTTTCGGGTCTACATGTTTTGTTCATAATTTCAGTTCTGGTCTAGACAAACTTTCTCCTAGATCACATAAATGTGTTTTCTTAGGGTTTACAAGATCACAAAAAGGATACAAATGTTTTTCTCCTTCTCTTAACCGTTATTTTGTATTTGTAGATGTCACCTTTGATGAGTTCTCTTTTTATTTTAAAAGTCAATCTTCACCTCTTTCTCCATCCAATCTTGTTAACACTCCTAGTACATTTAATGTTCTTGTTGTTTGTGACCATCTAACTGTGTCTTCTTCACCATTAGTTTCTACTCTACAGTCAGCTTCTTCTTCACTGCCTCTTCAGGTTTATAGTTTCCGAAACCAATCACAACCACCACCATGTGACTCTACTCAAGTGCCAACTACTTTGTCTCCTCCGGATGTGACACCTGAGTCTGACCTTCCCATTGCCCTCCGAAAAGGTATCCGTTCTACACGTAATCCCTCTCCCCATTATATTGTTTTGAGTTATCATCGACTGTCATTACCTTTTTATACATGTCTTTCCTCTCTTTCTTCTGTGATCATTCTAAAAACTGTCCGTGAAGCTTTAGCCCATCCTGGTTGGCGTCAGGCCATGTTAGATGAACTAAGTGTTCTTCATAATAG
Source organism: Sphenostylis stenocarpa (assembly GCA_963425845.1). Lineage (NCBI taxonomy): Eukaryota > Viridiplantae > Streptophyta > Magnoliopsida > Fabales > Fabaceae > Sphenostylis > Sphenostylis stenocarpa. The sequence goes on from OY731406.1 coordinate 20,788,496, forward strand.
TGGAACTTGGGAATTGGTCTCGTTACCGTCTGGGAAATCTGTTGTTGGTTGCAGGTGGGTGTTTGCTATCAAAGTTGGACCTGATGGTACTATTGATCACCTCAAAGCTCGTCTTGTGGCCAAAGATTATACTCAAATTTTTGGGTTGGATTATGGAGATACCTTTTCCCCTGTGGCAAAGATGACTTCTGTTCGTTTATTTATCACCATGGCCACTCTTCAACAATGGCCTCTTTATCAACTAGATGTTAAAAATGCTTTCCTTAATGGTGATTTGCAAGAAGAAATTTATATGGAGCAACCTCCTGGGTTTGTTGCTCAGGGGGAGTCTTCTGGGATAGTATGTCGTCTTCATAAATCCCTATATGGCCTAAAACAGTCTCCTAGGGCCTGGTTTGGAAAGTTTAGCAAGGTTGTTCAACAATTTGGTATGACTCGGTGTGAAGCAGATCACTCTGTCTTTTATCAAAACTCAAATGCTGGATGTGTTTACTTGATAGTATATGTTGATGACATCGTTCTTATAGGTAGTGACAACCATGGGATCTCTCAATTGAAACAACATCTCTGTCACCATTTTCAGACCAAAGATCTTGGCAAACTTAGATATTTCTTGGATATTGAGGTGGCACAGTCCAATGATGGTATTGTTATATCTCAGAGGAAGTATGCCATGGATATTTTAGAGGAAACTGGGTTGATGAATTCAAAGTCTGTTGATACGCCCATGGATCCCAATACTAAATTTCTACCAAATCAGGGGGAGCTTATACCGATCTTGAGCGATATAGAAGATTGGTTGGAAAATTGAATTATCTTACGGTTACTCGTCCCGACATTTCCTTTGCGATCGGTGTGGTAAGCCAATTTCTTAATTCCCCATGTGAAGATCATTGGAATGCAGTCATTCGTATCTTAAAGTATATTAAAGGATCTCCTGGAAAAGGATTGTTATATGATTCTAATAACCATACAAGAGTTGTTTGCTACTCAGATGTTGATTGGGCAGGATCTCCTTCGGATAGAAGATCTACATCTGGATATTGTGTCTCCATTGGTGGTAACTTGGTCTCATGGAAAAGTAAGAAACAAAGTGTTGTGGCAAGATCTAGTGCAGAAGCAGAATATAGAGCTATGACCTCAGCTGCTTGTGAACTTGTTTGTCTCAAGCAATTGCTTAGAGAGTTACAATTTGGAGATGTCACTCAAATGTCACTTGTGTGTGACAATCAGGTTGGTCTTCATATTAGTTCTAATCCTGTCTTTCATGAGAGGACCAAACATATTGAGATTGACTGTCATTTCATTCGAGAAAAGATTATGTCTGGAGACATCAAGACTGAGTTTGTTAACTCAAGTGATCACTTAGCATATATTTTTACTAAATCTTTACGGGGTCCTAGAATTGATTATATTTGTAACAAGCTTGGCACATATGATTTGTATGCTCCAACTTGAGGGGGAGTGTTATATATTGTTTAGATATTATTTGATATTGTTAAGATATTGTTAGATATTGTTAACCACAATATCAAACAATATCTTCTGTTTATTCTGTTACTTTCAGTTACTCTTTTAGTTGTATCTCTCTACTATAAATAGACTACCCTATGTGTGATTTATACATAAGGGAGATTAATCCCAAACTCTATTTCTTCTATATTCAAAGAGAGCTCCCTCAACACTTTTGGGTTCAATCTGTGAAACAAAAACTATAGACATACAAAAATTTGTCATATTTCTAGTTCTTACCCCTTTTGAAATACCACAAATTATGTTGTCCATTGAAAATCCTCTTGGTGATTGTCACTCTTTTGACAATTTAGTTGGTTGAGATGGCTCATTCTCATTTAAGTACATTTCTTCTAGAGCTTCTCTTATGTACTCATCATCACCTGCATATTCTTTATTTGACTCAAGAGGATTTCCCTCAAGGTCTACAATTTCATCAAAAGTAACATGTACAAATTCTTCAATATTCAAGGTTCTTCTATTGAATATTCTATATGTTTTGCTAGAAAGTGAATAACCTAAGAAGATTGCCTTATCGGCTTTTGAGTCAAATTTTCCTAAGTTATATTTTCCAATATTTAAAACAAAGCATTTATAACCAAATATTTTTAAATGAGAAACATTAGGCTTCCTTCCATTTAACAATTCATAAGGAGTTAATTTTATGATTGGCCTAATAAGCATCATATTCAATACATAACATGCAGTACTTACAACATCAGCCCAAAAATATTTAGGAACATTTGATTCATTTGACATTATTCTAGCAAGTTCCTCTAGTGACCTATTTTTCCTTTCTACTACACCATTTTGTTGGGGAGTTCTAGGTGCAGAAAAATTATGCAAGATTCCATTTTCTTCACAATAATTTTCAAAGGATTCATTTTGGAATTCCCCACCATGATTATTCCTTAACACTTTAATTCTTAAGTCTTTCTCATTTTGAATTTGCTTAGCAAACATTCTAAAAGCTTTAAAAGCCTCACTTTTCAATGTTAAGAAAAATGTCCAAGTAAATCTAGAGAAGTCATCAACAATTACAAGAGCATAGTAATTTCCACCAAAACTTTTTATCCTAGATGGACCAAATAAATCTAAGTGTAAAAGTTCAAAAGATTTTGATGTGGAAATAACATTCTTAGATTTATAAGATGATTTCACTTGTTTACCTTTTTGACATGCATCACATAATCTATCTTTTTCAAATTTTATCTTAGGCAAACCAACAACTAAGTCATTTAATATTAGTTTGTTTAATTGATGCATTTCATATGAACCGCTCTCTTATGCCATAACCATGTATTTTCTTCCTTAGTAACTAAGCATGTTATATTCGTATTAGATACACAATCTAAAACAATTAAATAAATATTATTATGCCTAATACCTTTTAATGCTATATTTTCATAATCCTTTAAATGAATAGTGCAAAACTTACTTTCAAAAATTACCTTAAATCCTTTATCACAAAGTTGACTTATACTTAGGAGATTGTGTTGAGCACATCCTTTATCTCCAAAGTATTTACACCACCAATATTTTCGGTTCCAAGGATTCTTCCTTTGTTGTTGTCCCCATAGGTCACATATCCTTGTTCTTTCTTTGTGAAACTTGTAAATTTCTTTTTATCCCCAGTCATGTGTCTTGAACAACCGCTATCAAGATACCACATAGACTTTTTGGATCTAGTAGATACCTACAAAACAAGAACATAATAATCTTAGGTCCCCATACCTTTTGGGTCCTTGGGGTTAGAGACAAGCAAATCATTTAACTATAGGAACCCAACCATATTTTCCTTTTGGAACACCAAAATGCTTAATTTTACACCTATTAGATGTATGTCCATGTTTCATACAATAGAAGCATGCATTAGATTTAATTCTTGAAAAAGATACAACTTTATTTTGAGAAAATTTAGATCATTTTTCAATCCATACCCTTCAGGTTCTATTTTTAGGCTCTTTTAGTGGAACATGACATTTTAAGTGAGATTGCACAATGACTTCATTCTTACTATTGTTACTTAATTCTTTCTTAGCTATATCAAGTAAGTGTCTAAGTATGTCACTTTCATGTTCATATTCTTTACATGATGCACATTCTATTTGTTTATTTCCTTTTTCCTCTAAAGTCACTATTTTTTATTTTAAAGATTCTACTTCTTTTTCCGATTTATTCAAATTCTTTTTCAAATATTTATATTCAGTTTTCAAATCTTTAAAAGCAGCAAATAGTTCTTGATATGCATTATGCAAAACATCATAGTCATTATCATCATTTGAAGAACAGTTGGAATCATTTACCTCACAATCGGAAAAAATATTATCATTTGCCATCAAGCAAAGATTTGCTTCAACCTCCGAATCGCTTGATTCTGAACTTGAGTCACTATCATCCCAAGATATATAAGCTTTCTTTTTGAAAAATTTCTTGCCTTTATAATCATCACTTTTCTTGTTTGGACAATCGGATTTCACATGCTCTGTTTCACCACAACCATAACATTTAAAACTTAAAGAAGAACTTTCTTGTACCTTTTCCTTACCTTTAAAAGGTTGCTTCCCTTTAGCTTTCATGAACTTTGTAAATTTCTTGATCATAAGACTCAAGTTTTCATCTTCTTCTTCCTCCTTCTTGTTTTTGCTCTTTGAAATTTCGGTTTTGAAGGCAACATTTCTCTTTTGATGTTGGTCTTCTTCATCGTTTAGCCTTCCAAATTCAAGTCCATGCTCTCTCAACTTTCCAAATAGAGCCCCCATAGTCATAGTGGCAAGATTTTGTGACTCCGTAATGGCAATCACCTTTGGTTGTCATTTCCTGTCCAAAGATTTAAGAATTTTTTTATTTAATTCATCAGTATCAAAAGTCTTACCAAGCCCTGTGAGATGATTCACAATATGTGTGAAATGCTTTTGGACGTCAAAAATCATTTCTCCTTGTTGCATTCGGAACATCTCATATTCTTGAATCAATGAGTTCTTCATTGCTCTTTTAACATCATCTTACTCCTAACATTTCTCACATCTCTTGAGCACTTTTGCAAACGAATATCTTGTAAAACTCATCAAGGGTCGGTCAAAGCAGACGAAATTATATTCTTAGCCCTAACATCATATTGAGCTTTTCTATTTTCTTCTGCAGTCCATCTGGAAAATGGTTTAAGTACCTCTTCTCCATTTTCAGTAATTTTTAGAATAAAAGGATCATTTAAAATAGCATCCCAAACACCCCTGTCAACAAACTCCAAAAATATTTGCATTCTAACTTTCCAAAAGGGATAATTTTGTCCCGCAAAAAGTGGGGGTCTGTTGATAGAAGCACCCTCAGCAAAAGTTTGGTTTTGTCCAGCCAATTTCGAAATTTGAATGACTATCAAAGCAAGCTCTGATACCACTTGTTAGAATCGCACAACGAAATGTTCGCATTTAGGGACAAAAACCAAGAGGGGGGGTGAATTGGTTTCTTATAAAAAATTAGGGTTTTGAAATTTTTCCCAAATTTTACCGATTAAAATGCTTGTAAAGTAAAGAGATAAGGGAAAGAAGATTACACAGTTGATTTATACTGGTTCGGATCAAAAGACCCTACGTCTAGTTGCTAATCACTCCAAAAGAGGATTAACGCTGTCACTATAATCACAGGTTACAATAGATTACATATTGAAAAAGATATGGAATAGAAAACACCTCTCTTGAGTCACACAAGAGATGAAGACCTCCTTTGAATCCACAAAGGATGAACAACAACTTTTCCTAGAGACGGCACAACACACAATCCACCAAGAAACCCACTCAGTGATTCTTATGGCTTCTAGCCCACACTAGGTTTTCAAAAGCCCATTTTTCTTCCCTACACAAAGACCTCTAGCAATCACAACTCTTAACTTTTGTATGAAAACAGATTGTTATTTTGCAGAGAGCCTTAGAGAACCTTAAGTAGAGAGAATAGAGTCTGGGAAATAATGATTTTTGAAACTTGAAGTATTGGGAAAAGGGTTTTCGTAAATTGGTCCAAGTTTGAAATTCAAAACTCATAACAGACGTAGATAATTGATTATCTTGAGTGATAATCGATTATTCCAGAACCTTTTTTGCAGAGGAGAAGTTTTGGACCATGATAATGATTATCTGGCTTGATAATCGATTATTTCAGAACTTTCAAAGTGGGATAATCGATTATCAACCCAGATAATCGATTATTCTAGCAAGGTTTTCAGAAAACAGGTTTCAAAGCATGATAATCGATTATCTTGACTGATAATCGATTATTACAGAGTTGTTTTGATAAAAATGAACTTTCAGAGGATGGATCATGTGTTGGCTATCTTGGACTCTAATTTTACAAACTCAAAAAGACAAAACATAGTTATTACAAGTAAATACAGATTATTATAAGTCTTCAAGTCTTTAAGTCCTCTATTCTTGAATCATTATCAAAATCTTCAAGCTTCATATCTTTGTATGTTCAACACTTCTCATAATTGGTAACCCACTGCATAGGGATAAACTTTTGCAGTTCTTTTTGTGAAATGTTTTTGGGAATTTTAACTATGGAAAATGTTTCATCTTGGTTATTGGTCAAGACAAATAGTGCTCCATCTTTGTATGAGGGTAATGCAAGATTTATGGCATGATCTTGCAATCTGTAAATTATTTGGTGATGAAGGGTGGCTGACTGAGCTTCAGCTACTTATTCAGCTCCTGTGATATGAATTTAAACCTTTAATCGTTGAGAGATGGTGGGATCTTTCAAACTAATATTAAAGTTAGGAAAGATGGTCAAGACTAAGTTTCCCACATGGAGAATACGATACCAATTACAACATATTCATAGTGTAGATAGTTGGAGTCTAGAAGAGAGACTTTGGCTGAGATAGGTAATCCACGTCATCCATGGAGAGAGAGGACTAATCTTATTGCCTCATAGTGGAGATGAGTGTATCCTTCATTCTGCTAATACCTAATGAGATATTTGGGAATCTTAATATTGACGTATTGTTCTTCTGTGGTGGAGGCTAAGATACACTGATCCATTTTGGAGGATTGGAAGTAGGGATGACAATTAAACCTCTACTCGTGAGGACCGATCTATTCCCGTCCTGAGTTTGACGGGGAAAAACTGAGTTGATCGGGAGCGAAGCGGGGGCGGGACTAGTTCAGGTTTTTTCCACTTTAAAAAGTCGGGGACGGGGGCGAGGATGAGTAATGCAACCCCACCCCGACCTCGTCCTCATCTCCACCCCAATTTTATATTTAAATTTAAAATATTAATATTTTAAAAGTATTTTCTTTTCTTTTTCTATTACATATAAGATAAATTTTTTTATATTTTACCATTATTACTTTTCTTCTACCCACTTTTTTATTCTTTTGTCTTTTTTAATTTTTTATATCAATTAGTTCATTACATTATTCTTTTATCTAACCTTTCACTTTTCCACATTTTCTTAATCTCTCTAATCAATTTATTTTTTCAATCTTTTTAACTAATTTGATGAACACAAAGTTAATTTTTCTTATTCTTTATCTTTTTTCCTAAATATTTTACATAAATATTAGTAGTAACTATATTATTTTATTTATAATTTATCTTTATTAGGTTTTATTATGTCATATTTTTTAGATCTTATTATTCTTATTTATCATATATCAAATTATATCTTAATAAAATAATTATATTTTAAGGGATTAAAAATATTAATAATTTAAATTTTTATTACTTTAAACTAATTAAATAAGAACTAACTTATTAAATATTTTATTATAAACTATACATTTCATATTTTTAAATGATAACTTAAAAATAAATTAACTTATATATAAAATCAAATATTTAAATACAGTATTATAATAATAATAATAATAATAATAATAATATTATAAGTATTCAAATATTTGAATACATTATTATTATTATTATTATTATTATTATTATTATTATTATTATTATTATTATTATTATTATTATTATAAGTACTCTACATTTGTATAAAAAAATAATAAAATATTTCTTTTACATACATATTTTAGGATAAATATAATAAATTGAAAAATATATTTAATTAATAATAATTACAAATTATAAAATTATAAATATTTATTTATGTACAAAAAATACATAAAAATAGTAAAATTATTTTATTATAAATATAATTATTTTTTCAAAAAATAATGTAGATTGAGGACGAGGTGGGGAAACCCAGAAACCTAACAGGGACAGAGATGGAGACTTAATTTATATATCCGACAAAGATCGGGGATGAGGGCAAGAATCAGGGAGGCAAAACCCATCTCGCCCTGTTGCCATGCCTAATTTGACGTATTTTTTGACCTGAGGTCTTCTGGTGACGATGAGTCTAAAGATAGACCTAAGGGTAAATCTTTGTCTTTTGAAGATATTATTAAAACTTAAGAGCGGACTATATGTTTCAAAGATTTGAGCATCTTCAGGGACATAGGAATATTAGATGAAATTTTCTATTTTTTATGAAAGGGTTTTAGAGATTTTTTTGGAAAAGAAAGAGAAGTCCTTATCCATGCGAAAGAAAAGGAGATTAGACGGCTTAAGGCTCAAATTCAGGAAAAGAAAGAGTAGTCCTTATCCATGTCTGTTTACTCCAACTCCAAGCTACTCCTCTTTCAAGAATCTGTCTTCATTCTTCCGACCATCAACACAGTCCTCCTGGTCTTTACCTACAACTACTACTCATAGACCATGATGCAAACCCGGGGCACCAAAGCCTGACAAAGGCAAAGAAAAGAAAGTCAATCCACCTTCTCAAGAATCTTCTCATGAAGTTTAGTCCTCACTAGAGAAACAAACTCATCAAGACCCATTTAATCCTGTATTTCAAGATCCTCAAAATCCATACTCTTAGATGACCATAGAATCTTGTCCTCATCCAACTCCTAAGGATACTTGTGTAATTGTTGAAGAGTATTCCTCTGAAGAGTCAGAAACAGAAGTTCCCAGTTATACAGATTTAACCCAAATCCTGATGACCAACACCTCAAGATCAGAAGTCAGACATGAACTCATTTACGACTCTCCTAATGAAGAAGTTAACTCAGGTCCCACAAGGACAAATATCTCTTCAAAGCCTAATGGAGGACCTTGGTTTACTATTGATGATATCCCTCCAAACTAGTGGAGAGCTAGGCTAATTGAATTCGAAGCATGGTTAGACACCAAATTGGTTAAAGAATATGATTATTACAAAGTCATTGAAGAATCTTGTTACAGAATGACTGGAACTTTGAAAGAATGGTACCATAACATGGGAGTTGTTAGACAAAACCAATTCCATGAATTAAGACAAACTTCGGCAGTACTTGGAGCATTACATGAAGAATTCATAAGAGATGGCTCAATAATTGATAAAAAACTCAGGCAAAATTTTTTTGAAATGCGATGTTGCTCAGTAAAGATCAAGGATCTGGAGAAGCACTATCAAAGAATGAGCAAGATATTTTATCATCTCAATGGACTCAACGATCCCAGTCTGAAAAATACTTATGTAGCATCTCTTCTTGCTGAAATCCAACCAAAATTGAACAGGATGGCAATGGCTATCTAGAAGGACTTTACCACCTTAACTATAGGTCCAAATTCATCAGATGACCCTAGAGGCCGTTGATAATCTATGCAGACAACATGAATTTTGTTCTGACATCATGACCCAGAAGAGTAAATTCAACAAGGCATGCCAGAAGCACTATCTTGAAATTAAGTGCAAGAAACCCTGTCCAGGAAATTGCAAAAAGAAAAGGCGGGAGAAACAACCTACCCATAAGAAAAAGAAGAATTTCAAATTCTTCGAGAAGAAGAAGATTAGAGGAAAATTTTAAGATCAAAGATGTTTTATTTGAAAGAAGAAAGGTCATTTCACAAGAAATTGTCTTCACAAAGCCGAAAGAGCCATGAAACCCATCTCCACCCTCAATATCGAAGATAATGAAGATATGGAGTCCATATACTCATAACAGAACTCTGCAGAGGAAGAAACCATTTTTACCCTCATTATATCCTCTGATGAAACAAAATCTGATTATTCAGACACAGAATCAGATATTGTTCCAGTATTCTCTTTCCAAGAGATCAATATCATTAATGTCTCTCCTCCTCAACCATGCCTAGAAGTTTAGTTTCTTCCTTCTAAGTATGAGAAAGAAAGTCATTAAAGTTATAGCTTATCTTGACAGAGGAGCAGCTCAGAAATCGATGATGGATCCAGATATTCTTGCAAAGGAATTTTGGAAGAAATTAGTCTCTTATTTTGTTGTAGTTGATGGAAATATTTTCAAGACTGATCTCATCACAAAATCCCCAATCAAGATTAAATTCTTCCCAGAATGCATAGTCTGGTCAAGAGAAATTGAAAGTAAGCTGTCAAACAAAAATATATTGATAGGAATGGATATTTACTTCAGATTCATCCTACTAGGATTAAATTTCAAAGGGAATTTAAATCTTTCACGAAAATACCTAGACTCCTCTCTCTGAAGCTCCTCCAGACTTAGAAGAAATAAAAGTTAAATTATTCACCGTGTGTGCTAATAGTCATGAAGATTTTTCTCATCCAAATCCTCTATGGAAGAATCCTAATTTCTTCGCTCAACTATCCTTCAAGTTCAATGAAAATGTTAATCCTACAAATGCTACACATCCTGGAATGTCTCCATCAGATCTACAATTGGCTCCGCAAGAATGCCAAGAGCTTTTGAGACAAGGCATGATCGAACCAACCCAATTTAATTGGGTCTGTCAAGCCTTCTATGTGGAAAAGAGATCAGAAAGGATCAGAGGAAAAAAAGAGGTTAGTCATTTATTATAAACCTCTTAATCACTTTCTTAAGATGATAAGTTTCCAATTCCTAAAGCGACCCAGTTTGATAAAAGAAGCCTATACTTTCTCCACGTTCGATCTCAAATCTGAATTTTGACAATTAGGCATTGATCCTCCAAATAGATACAAAACTACCTTTTGCATACCCAATATCAGTGAAAGGTAATGCCCTTTGGACTTAAGGTAGCCCCTTCACTATTCCAGAAGGTCATTACAAAAATTTTTGAGCTCATACTAGATAGAGTTATCATTTACATAGATGATATTCTACTGTTCTCTCAAGGCATGGACTCTCATAACAAGTTATTGCGTCAATTCTTTGAGATATCCCATCAACACGAGATTATGCTTTTTGAAAAGAAGATTCACTTGGCATAAAGAGAAATTGACTTCTTGGGAATGCATTTCTATGGGGGTTGGCTATGAGAGAATTTTATACTGTCTGTTTTTACTTGGTGGTAATATGATAAAGTGTTAGTGTTGTAGTGTTGAAAATATGTACTTGTGGATATTATGAATGAGTTTTGTTACATTATGATAATGCTAGGTGAATTGTATGATGACATGAATGATATGTAATAAGATACATGTTTTGCTCACCCTTGCATATTTGTGATGTTGGTTTCCACCTGCGATGATCGGTACGGGAGTAGATGTTGATGCAAATACTATTAGAGAAGCTTAGCGGTGAGGAGCTTGCAGAAAAGCTTTTTGGGAGTTTTTTTTTAGATATTTAAAAATGTCCTTTTGAATATAATATAATAGTGTAGTGATTTTGAGTTTGCACTAGAAAGATTTGATATTAAGTCTTATTTTGATGGTTTAAGTTAGTTGTCTGGATGAACACTATTTTATTTTCACGAATAAAGAGGTTTAGGATAAATCTTTTATCAAGTGTTATTTGAGATAAAATAATTGTGGAAAAAAAATTTATACGTGACATCTCGAAAGGGGTGTTACACAAGTCCCTTGTCCAAATTGCTAAAGAAGAATCCTCCTTCTTGGGGACCAGAATAGACTTCAGCAGTCAAAAAATTGAAGAAAATAACCCAGACTCCAGCTCTAAAGATCTCTAGCAATAAAAAAAAAACTTCAAACTGGTGCAATGATGACTTTTGGGAGCAGTTCTCATTGAAGAAAACAATGGCAAAAGGTATTATTATGGTCATTGCTAGTGGACAGTTCAAAGATGCTGAAAAGCAGTATCACACCACCTTCAAGGAAACTCTAACTGTAAAAAATGGAATAAAAAAGTTTGACTTTCATCTTAGAGGACATCATTTTGAAGTTTAAATGGATAACTCTTCTTTTCCAAGAATCCAACAATTCAAAAACAGGATGTCCACTAATCCTTAGACCCTCTGACTGATGGACTGGTTTTCAAGGTATGATTTTTCTGTTAAGCATATCAAAGGGAACCAGACTACAATTCTTGATTTTTTGTCCAAACCAAAGAAAATTGTCCAATTGATTTCTGACACCCACAATTTTTTTCTCATCTTTATGGTCAAACCCTTGTCCAACAGAGCCAAAACTGTAAGAGTTTATCCTCCCATACTAAACCAAAACATCCTCCAATATGCAAAATCTCGCTACTTTTATTTTCTCCATGAAACCTTGAAATACAAAACCTCTCCAGCAGTCATTTTTTATCCTGATATCCCTTTTGGAAGAATTTTTGAAATATTCTGTGAACTTGGATGAGATTTTTGTGAACCAACACTTTGAGCTATATGGTGTGACATTGTTCAATACTTCATCCCCATTGTACTAAAAACACAACAAGCTTATAAGATTTTGACAGATCCTTATAAGGAAAAGATTATTTTTGGACTTTTCTTGAATGGTTTTTACCTTTATCTTGGTGGAGACAAGAACTAGAAAGGATTATAAACTTCTAGAAATAGAGGAATGACGGAAGACTCCCATAAAGATCTTACTTCAATCTTCATCATCCACCGTCCATACTTTCTAAATCCTGCAGAGCAACTATAGTCAAGAAATGAAGCTTACATCTAGGGAAGCTTTAAGACTTATCCTCTTGATGATAACTAAAAAACCCAACTGCTAGACATTTCTGCGAAATCAACAACTATCATTACAAATCGGTAGACCCCAATATTATCAGCTCATCCCAAAGGCCTCTCAGTTTTTATCCTCTTAATAGAATCATTTCAAAAGATGATGACACCCAAGAGATAAGATTTTTCAAATCAATGACTGAGATCTATGTGCCCGAAGAAGAATTCCAAAAGATTGAAGACTTGGCGGATAATTACAATGAGGAATTGATGGAAGAAATGATGTTGCACAAAAATATGTATCCTTACTAGGACCCACTACATGAAAATATGATAAAGAGCAGGGCCCAGCAGATGAATTATTCTGATTCCACTAGATCTTACTCAAAGATAGGCCTTAGTCAATGACTGTCATCATGACAAATTACTAAAGTAAGATTCCCTTATCTTTACAGGTGTCCATTGTAAATATCGCAAACGTGTTAATGAAGATAAGAATGAATCAACTTTACTTTATCGTATCTTATCCTATCATATTCTATCTTGTCTATAAGGCCATAATCAATGTCCGAATTTTTGGGTTCGAATTTATCTTCGGATTCCACTTTGTATGATATTTTTGGGTCCGAATTTTAATTTAGTTTAACGAAGTTTTCAATTCTGCTTATATGGTGTTCCTATAAATAGGAAGGCTTGTAAGGCAGAATGAAATAGAATTGAATACAAGTTTCCTTTGTTAAAAATGTCTTATCTCTAAGTTTTCTCTTATCTAAAAGTCTGAAGTCTTAAGTATATAGATCTTATTATCTATCCCTATTTAGATGCAAGTATGTTGTACACTTGCCTCTTATGAGGATCTTATGTATCAAAAAACTTCTGATCTTGAAACCATTTTATCGCATAATGCTCTTCTTAGGGGAAATATGAACTTGAGTGGGTTTTTAAGTCGTGGTAGTGCCAGTATGCCCCAAGAAGTTCATATCATCTTGATAAGAAGGGATCTCTGTCCGAAATTTGTAGGATTAACATCTTCATTGAGCTTGAAAGGTAATAGGACGAAGAAATTAGGATTCTTCCACAAAGGATTTGGATGAGAAAAATATTCATGACACAAGGTGACTAATTTCACTTTTATTTCTTCTAAGTCTAGAGGAACTTCAGAGAGAGAAGATTCTGGGTACTTCTATGAAAGATTTAAATTTTCTTTTAAATTTAATCCCAGTAGGATGGATCTAAAACTTTTGAGTCATGGAGTAAATATTCATTCCTATCAATATATCTTTGTTTGGAAGCTTACTGACAATCACTCTTGACCAGACTATGCATTGTGAGAAGAATTTAATCCCGATTGGGGATTTTGTGATGAGATCAGTCTTGAAAATCTTTCCATCAGCTGCAACAAAACAATAGACTTCTTTCTTCCAAAATTCCTTTGGAGGTATATCTGGATCCATCATGGATTTCTGAGCTTTTGTATCAAGATAAGTTATAGCTTTAATGGTTTTCTCATACTTGGAATAAAGAAGTTGGACTTCTAGGAATTGTTAAGGTGGAGAGACATTAATGGGATTGATATCTTGGAAAGAGAATACTAGAACAATATCAGTTTCTGATTCTGTGTCTGAATAATCAGATTCTGTATCTAAATAATCATATTCTATTTCATAAGAGAATATAGTGAGGGCAAAGATTGTTTCTTCATCTGCAAAGCTTTATTCTGAGTATATGGACTTCATATCTTCATTATCTCCGAGATTGAGAGTGGAGATGAGTTTTATGGCTCTTTCGGCTTTGTGAGGATAATTTCTTGAGAAATGGTCTTTCTTCTTACAGATAAAACATCTTTGATCTCGAGATTTTTTTTCTAATCTTCTTGAAGAATTTAAAATTCTTCTTTTCTTGTGGGTAGGTTGTTTCTCCTGACTTTTCTTTTTGCAATTTTCTGGACAAGGTTTCTTGCATTTGATTTCAAGATAGGGCTTGTTGAATTTACTCTTCTGGGTCATGATGTTAGAAAAGAATCCATGTTGTCTACATAGCTTATCAACGACATCTAGGGTCATCTGATGAATTTGACCCATAGTCAATGTGGTGAAGTCCTTTTAGATAGTCATTGTCATCCTGTTTAGTTTTGTTTGGATTTCAGCAGGAAGATATGCTACATAAGTATTTTTCAGATTAGGATCGTTGAGTCCATTAAGATGATAAAATCTCTTGCTCATTGTTTGATAGTATTTCTCCATATCCTTGATTTTTATTGAGCAACATCTCATTTCAAAAAATTATTGCTTGAAGTTTTTATCAATTATTGAGTCATCTCCTATGAATTCTTCATGTAATTGTCCAAGTACTGTCGAAGTTTGTCGCAATTCATGGAACTGATTTTGTCTAACAACTCCCAGGTTATGGTACCTTCTTTCAGAGTTTCAGTCATTCTGCAACAAAATTCTTCAATGATTTTATAAGAATAAGATTCTTTGACCAATTTGGTGTCTAACCATGCTCCGAATTCAATTAGACTAGCTCTCCACTAGTTTGGAGGGATATCATCAATATTAAACCAAAGTCCTCCATTAGGCCTTTGAAGAGGTTAGCGTATCTCTTCACTAGTTTGGAGGGATATATTTAATAGTAAACTAAGGTCCTCCATTAGGGTTTGAAGAGGTATTTGTCCTTGTGAGACCTAAGTTAACTTCTTCATTAGGAGATTCGTAAATGTGTTCATGTTTGAATTCTGATTTGGAGTCATCAGAATTTGGGTTAAATTTGCATAATTGGGAACTTCTATTTTTGACTCTTCAGAGGAATACTCTTCGACAGTTGCATGAGTATCCTTAGGACTTGGATAAGGATAAGATTCTATGGTCATATGAGAGTATGGATTTAGAGAATCTTGATAAATAGGATCAAATGAGTCTTGATAAGTTTGTTTCACTGGTGAGGATTAAACTTCATGAGAAGATTTTTAAGAAGGTGGACTGACTTTTTTTTCTTTGCCTTGGTCTGGCTTTGATGCCCCGGGTTTAGACCATGGTATATAAGCTTGTAGGTAAAGACCAGGAATACTGTGTTGATGGTCGAAAGAACGGAGAAAAATTCTAGAAAGAGGAGTAACTTGGAGTTGAAGTAAACAGAGATGAATAAGGATCTTTCTCTGTCCTTTGTTGGTTAAATTTGTCGTCAATATAATTGTCCATTTCCTGGATTTGAGCCTTAAGCCGTCTAATCTCCTTTTCTTTTGCATGAGATAGTTCTCCAAAAATAGTGTTCTTCCAATCTTCTTCTAACCTTGAAAGCTATGAGGAAAGTTGTTTATAATACTTTCTCAAGATTGAGTTGAGATGCTGGAGCTTTTCATCAGTTTCCTCAAGATGTGGTGAGAGTTTATCCATCTTCTGATCAATTTTCTGCAAGATGGAGTTTTGAGCTCTGACATTTTTTGTTTACCAGTTTAATACTTCCTCATCTTGGCTTAGTGGTTTTGTTTTTCCATCTGGTCCAACTTCTTAACACACAACATGTGGTTTGGTTGTTGTCTTGGACATAAGATCAATATTTCTCTCCAGAGGAAAAAATTCTTCCTTATAGGATGTTAGGTTGATCATCATGCATGGAATAGAAGAAGTAACAGGAGGTGGCATGACAAAGGTTCTACACTTTTCTTGTTTCTGAAAGAGGAGACATTCTTCTTCAAGGATCTCAACATATCTTTTGTTTTTTCATAGAGAGTCTGGTTTTTCTTGTCGGTGAAGTCCAATCCAAGGACCTCTTCTAGGTTCAAACCTTCTGTTGGGAGAGAAAGGAGGTTTGCAAGATCCTCTTTCAAAGTCATCATTCTCGCCTGAGTCATCATCGTCTTCATCACTGGTATCTCCAGTGTGATCACAACAGTTACAGTCGAAATCACACATATCCGGGTTTGTATCCCATATGAAGTGTCCCCCTATCTTATCTCTAAAGATAGGCTTTTCGTCAGAATACACGCTAGCAATAGTGATGTTGCCCTCTTTAGTGACAAGTGTTATCATAATGTATTGGAATATGGAGATACTTGAATTGGAAACATGTTCAGGGCTCTTGAAGATGGTTTTGATAGTATCATCTATAGATCTTCTGAAAGTTGCTTCAGTAAACTAGATTTGTTTCTGATTGGTATGAATCTTCTCATAGTTGGTGACCCATTGTATATAGATAAGCTTTTGCAGTTCTTGTTGTGAAATATTTCCAGGGATTTGAACTATGAAAGGTGTTTCATCTTGGTTATTGGCCAAGACAAAGAGTGCTTCATCTTTGCATGAGGGTAATGCAAGATTTATGGCATGATCTTGCAGTCTGTAGATTATCTAGTGATGAAGGGTGGCTGACAGAGCATCAACGACTTGTTCAGCTCCTGTGACCTGAATTTGAACCTTCAATCGTTGAGAGATAGTGAGATCTTTCAAACTAATATTAAAGTTAAGAAATATGGTTAGGACTACACTTCCGGTATGGAGAGTAGTTAATACAGTATCAATTACAATATGTTTATAATGCAAATAGCTAAAGTCTAGAAGAGAGACTTTGACTAAGACAGATAATTCACGTCTTCCATGGAGAGAGGAGTAATCTTATAGTCCGTAGTGGAGATGAGTATTGAAAGTGATGAAGATCTTATTGAATCATTTGATAAAACAAAGATCTTATTGAATCATTTGATAAAACAAAGATCTTGTTGATTTGATGAAGTCAAATGAAGTCAAAGACTATTATGTTGAAGTCAAATGTTACTTTGTTAAAAGGGTAGAGTGATTAGTGAGTCTGCATCTATACATAGATATAATCATTCATATCTCTCTGTTGCATGTGGTTTCATCATTTAAAAGATTTTGAAAATGTCTCTAAATGTGTTTAATCTGTTAAAAACCAAAGTAATCAGTTAAATGGTTTTTAAGTAATTGTTATAACTGATATTATATGAGTTTTATAAGTTAAAATGTTCTTAACACTTACATAACAGATTTTTAACTGATAAGTTTTCGAAATAATCGATTAAAACCTTTTAAAACATTCACTGAAACTGTTTTAATCGATATATCTTCGAATTAATCGATTGTTTTCATTAAAGGAACTTTTCTGCCAGTATTTTAACTGATATAGATTCGAAATAATCGATTAAAATGACTTAAAATGTTTTGGAAAGTATATTGGCAGTATTTTAATTTATACAAACTCAAAATAATCGATTAAAATAACTTGAAGTGTTTTGAAAGATGTTATGTCAGTATTTTAATCGATGTAAATGCAAATTAATCGATTAAAACCACTTGAAAGGTTTTGAAAGAAGTTCTGTCATAATTTTAATTGATGTGCTATCAGTTAAAATCACTTAGATAGTTTTATAAAAATATTTGACAGGATTTTAATCGATTAAAATGCGAATTAATCGATTAAAACAACTAAGAGATTTTTCACAAAGTGTCTTAATCGATTAAAACAGACTATTATCAGTTAAAATCGCTTAAAAAGTTTTATGAAAATATTTGGCAGAATTTTAATCAATTAAAAGGCAAATTAACAATTAAAACAACTTAAGAGATTTTTTACAAAGTGTTTTAATCGATTGAAACGATGTCGCATTAGTTAAAACAAATCTGGAAAATGATCAAGAACATTTTAACAGATTAAAAGAAGTTTTAACAGATTAATTCAAGACTTTTAACATATTAAAAGATTGTTTTAACATATTAATTAAACCAGCAATTAGAACAATTCTCTATATAAACAAGATTGCTTGAGTCTTTTAATAAATACCTTTGAGCAATCAATCAAGCAATCATAAGAGCTATTTTCAAGAAAGAATCACGCAAGTTTTTGTAAAGTTTTTCAAAGTTCTTTCTTAAGGCAATTTCTATATTTCTTTTGTGAAGAAACTCATTCTGCAAATCTGCATAATCCGGGTTTGAGTGTTCTAGTTTATTCTCTTTGTTTCTTTACATTTCATTACTGTATTGTGGGTGTCTAGAAGTGTGGACACTAGTTTCTGTGGCTGGAATTTGACTGCAGGGTAGTTCAAGAACTGGAAGTTGGTTCTTGGTGAAAGTTTAGGTGTAAGAACTGGAATTTTGGTTCTTGTGGTAGATTGGGTGTGTGATTAGAATCTGTAATCTGTAAAACATTCAATTTAGTGGAACTCAGCTGGAATTTGGCTGAGAACTTGACGTAGCCCTGGGATTGGGTGAATCAGTATAAATCTTGGTTGTATTTCTCTAAACCTTACTCTCTTTAATTTTGTTGCTGACTTTATTTTGATTGTTTGTTTTGCTTGATTCAAGAATTAGTCAGAACTCTTAATATTTGAAATAGATAATCTGTAAATTGTGAAAATCTTTCAAAGATCAATTCACCCCCTCCCTCTTGATCTCAGCCTCCTTTTCTAACAAGTATATCCTTCATTCTGCCAATACCTAATAAGATTTTTGATAATCTCAATATTGACGTATTATTCTTCTATGATGGAAGCTAAGACACACTGATGCATCCTAGAGGATTGGACGTATTCTTTGACCTAAGGTCTTCTGGTGAAGATGAGTTTAGATCTTTGTCTTTTGAAGATATTATAAGGACTTAAGAGCAGACTATATGTTTCAGATATTTAAGCATCTTCAGAGACATAGGAATATTTGATAAAATTTTGTCTTTTGAAGATATTATAAAGACTTAATAACGGACTATATATTTCAGAAATTTGAGCATCTTCAGGAACATAAGAATATTTGATAAAATTTTGTCTTTTTGATGAAAGGGTTTTAGAATTATTTTGGAAGAGAAAGAGTAAAATTTAATAAAAAGGGATCAGATTCTATTAGTGTTTGGTTATTCATTTCTAACAAATTTTCTTATTCGTCTTTCATATATAATTCTTAATACCTTACTCCCTCTAAAAAATAGCTAGACTTTAGTTCCTTTTCGGGTAGAGACCCCATCTTAATAAATTTGTATAGATATGGACTATCTTTATAATTTATTTAATATTAAGGAAAAAAAAAAAAAGAGGCTAACAGACCATACACGAAATCAAATATAGACTATATGAACTTCCTCTTTATCATTACAAATGAATTTGAATGGATCTCACACAAGTATTCTCACATTCCTTTCTATTTCGTCACCAACCAAGCAATTAAATTTCACCATTTTCTTTTTAATTCACTCACTCATACTTGATTTCTTTCTGAATCATCTTAAATTGAGGTGGATAATATAAATTATGAAGATAAAATTGATTGACGATTCAAAAATTATTGAAGTAACGAGAAGAAGCTGTAATTGGTGATTACTTAGTTAAGGAGAAAATACCTTGAGTGAAGCAGAGGAATGATTATGGTAAAAAAAGCAAAGCAAAAGCTTGGCACGCCAGAATGTTGGAGAGAATATCTAGTTACCTTACCCGTTTTTTCCTTTCCTTTTAGATCCTCGTGCTAAACACCAACGAAAAAACAAAGCTTATATTATTACGTGGTAAAATAATAAAAAATCTGAACCAAAAAGTTGAACAAAATTTCTCGATCTCCGGTGTTCCACTCCAACTAACTTCTGATAACCACAGCGGAGGCTGGGATCTGGAATTGGAATGGTCGTATGAGCGGGGACGGTGTCGTTTCGATGGATCACCTCCTCGAGGCGTTGGGGGAGACGAAGGAGGAGAGGGAGGTTCGTATTCGGAGCCTGTTCAATTTCTTCGACGCCGCAAGCAACGGTTACTTGGACGTCGCTCAGATAGAGGCCGGGTTGTCGGCGCTACAGATTCCGCCGGAGTACAAGTACGCCAGGGAACTCTGCGAGGTTTGCGACGCCAACAGCGATGGCAGAGTAGAGTACCACGAGTTCCGCCGCTACATGGACGACAAGGAGTTGGAACTTTACCGCATCTTCCAAGCCATTGATGTTGAACACGACGGCAACATTCTCCCGGAAGAACTCTATGAAGCCCTCCTCAAAGCTGGTAGTGCTATTTATTCCCCGGTTCGGGTTTCAGGAGGCATTCATGCTCCTGGAATCAAACTTGCTTTTACATTAATATTGAATAAACTTGTTCATAAGTGTAGGATTAAAAAGAAAAAGTAAAGTGAATTTAATTTATGTGTATAAATTTTATAATATTTTAATTTATTAAAAGTTGAAATGCGTAGTGGTTGTTGATTTAATTTAACAATTTTTTTTTCATTTAAATGTTTACAGAGACTCTTACCCCAAACAGTTACTTAGTGGTGTCCAATAAGAATTTTGCAAAAAATAGACATGTTTAGTTTATGTTTGTTAGAATCAATCAAGCATGTTCTTAAAAGCAAGCATGAGTAAAAATAGAGAAAATGTAGTTTTTAGTATTAAGTTGAGAATTTTTGTACTAAATTTTAGTATTCAAATTTAATTTAACTATGACTTATTTTACAAAATTAAGGTCATTTGAAATCAAGTTTGGGAACACAGCGAAACAGAGTTATGTGGTAAGACATTGGCATTTGATGTTTAAACTGGCTGATAACAATGTTTCTGTGAGTGTAAGGTAAGGTTGTTTTTAGTAGGAATCAGATTGTGGATTATGTAATTGGAAAGAGGTTTGCTTTCTTTTTTGACGGACATTTGTTGCCAATCAGAACGATAATGCTAGAAGAATGTTAGAGACTTGAGATGTTTTATATCTCCTAGATATCATGTGTCTTGTCTGGGTTCATTCTTTGGATCTGCATGCTGCTTGAGATATGGGAAGGCTGGTTCAGTTTTTCATGATGGATTCTGTAATGTGTTTTTTACTTCTTTGCTTGCATAGTTTTTGGTGTGCCATAATCTGCTCCTGTCTGTGCCCTATTAGTAGATTTTGAAAACGGTTTTCTAGTATACTATATGCCTTTTCCGGAAGCTTTTTCAATGTTTTCTGTTTCTCCCTAATAGCATTTGTAATAAGCTTGTGCAGCTTCAATGCTGCAGGGATTGAAATGGATGACGAGGAGCTGGCTCGCTTTGTGGAGCATGTTGATAAGGATAACAATGGAATTATCACTTTTGAAGAATGGAGGGATTTTCTTCTACTTTACCCTCATGAAGCAACTATTGAAAATATATACCATCATTGGGAGAGGGTGTGCCTTGTTGACATTGGAGAGCATGCTGTCATTCCTGAAGGCATCAGCAAGCACACGAACCGGAGCAAATACTTTCTTGCTGGTGGAGTAGCAGGAGGTATTTCTCGTACAGCAACTGCTCCTCTTGATCGTCTGAAGGTGGTTTTACAAGTTCAAACTGCAAGTGCTTCTATCATGCCAGCAGTAACGAAGATACTGAAGCAAGATGGTCTGCTAGGATTTTTCCGAGGTAATGGATTGAATGTTGTGAAGGTAGCACCAGAAAGTGCCATCAAATTTTATGCTTTTGAAATGCTGAAAAATGTAATTGGAGAGGCGCAAGGCAGCAGCAAGTCAGATGTTGGTACTGCTGGGAGGCTTTTTGCTGGTGGTATGGCTGGTGCAGTTGCACAGGCTGCTATCTATCCAATGGACCTCATTAAAACAAGGTTGCAGACTTGTCCCTCTGAAGGTGGAAAGGTTCCTAAGCTGGGAACACTTACAATGAATATATGGGTTCAAGAGGGACCTCGAGCTTTCTATAGAGGGCTTGTTCCATCTCTGCTTGGCATGATTCCCTATGCAGCCATTGATCTCACTGCTTATGATACCTTGAAAGATATGTCCAAGAAATATATTCTTCAGGATAGGGGTATGTTATTACTGCACCCACATAATCTCCTGAACTGGCTGATTTATATACAGCTTCAATTTTCTTTTACGATAGATTGACTCTTAGTTTCTCTCCTTGGAGTGAGACCTTTTACTCTTTTTTCTCCTTCGCAGAACCTGGTTCTCTAGTACAATTAGGATGTGGGACAATTTCTGGAGCTGTTGGAGCTACTTGTGTCTATCCACTGCAGGTTATTCGAACAAGGTATTTTTGTCACTTGTCAGTATTACTGTTGTTTCTTTGCTCTCCTTCCCCAAAAGAAATGATGAGGCGTTCTTTAAAGCTGTTTTCTAGTTATGCTATGGTTGTTCTTTACTGACAATTTTACATTACCATCTTTCTCAGACTGCAGGCACAACCTTCCAACACTTCCGATGCTTACAAGGGGATGTTTGATGCCTTTCGGAGAACTTTCCAGCTTGAAGGCTTTGTAGGTTTCTATAAGGGTCTCTTTCCGAATCTCCTCAAAGTTGTGCCGGCTGCAAGCATTACTTACGTGGTCTATGAAAGTATGAAGAAGAATCTAGATCTGGATTAGAGTCTATATTTACGGGTACAATCACAATATGTTTCCAGACAACAAAAAGGCCATTTTGAAGTATCAAGACTTCAGCTTAGCCCCAGGCACAGGTACTTGCAGAGTTGTGAACATTCACATTGTAGGTAAATTCGTTTACTCAGCATACCATACCACATGGTAAGATTATTATATTTGTTGCTTGTGCATTTGTGTTGATGATATTAGTCATGAATTGCTGATGATGACGATAAGAGGCTATATTAGAAAATTAATCATTATGAGGATTATCTTAAAACAGGATTTTGTAGCCAGGAACCTAGAAAGTATATCTCCATTCTTATGTTAACTAATGTTGTATCATTCTTCGATGGAAAAGTAACTAGTCATAAGGAGTCATTTCCACTATATAATTGACTCATGCGAGGATGGTTGGAGAAAAAAAGGCCATCATGTAGCTGAAAGCTTTTTGCAAGCATATGAAATACTATATAAACAATATTCAGTCACGAACTCATCTTCTGGTAATTTAGAATTTACAGCGGTTTTAGCCAAATATTCAAGATTACATAGAATCTGTGGGAAGAAACACAGCATAAATTATCACCGTACATGATAACATACCAATCAGCACAGATTTATGGTGTATAAAAAAAGGGAAAAAAATGTGCACACTTTTTTGAGATTGAGTGGGAACTATGCATTGTAACATAACTAGCTGAATTGAACCCGGAACATAGGGCATCACCTTCCATGTGCCAATATGACTTGCCTTGCCTTGTCTTCTTCATCTCTCTTCAAATCTAGGAAGAAGAGAGCAGCATAGTTTGCCAAAACTGGATTTAGTTATCTCATCATCTTGACTTTCTTTCTCCATATCCTGTTTTCGTTCTTTTGCTTGGCTCATGGGTGGGTTTGCTACTACGATGAAATTCTTCACTTTTCAACACAATGCAACCACTTTATCAACATAAAGATATCACAGATCAACAACTATGAAAAAGAATATTATAGTTAATTTTTCAAATGTTATCTCCCCTCAAAAAGTCATTTGCGAAGATATGCTTCTCCCATCATCAATAAGAACATTATTATTCTTTTACTTTTGATAAACTAAAATAAAATAATATTCTATTAGAAAGAAAGTCAAAAGAAGAAGGCAAGGAAGTCGTAAGAGAATAAAAGATACAATCAGTATTTGAGGAGATGAAAATACAAAGCAAATGTGAATTTAATATATATATATATATATATATATATATATATATATATATATATATATATATCGGCGGAATCGCAAATTTTAAAGAAGATATATAAAAATAAATATGTTATATATTTAATATTATTATTTAAATTTAAATTTTAGAAAATAAAGTTTATTTCGTTTTTTTCTAGAATATATAATTTTACTTTTAGATATTTTTAAAATTTAAATTGATTTTTTTAATTATTTTAACATTAAAATAGACTATCATAAAATATTTAAATAATTAATTAATTTATAATCAATAAAAAAATTTATATTAATATTTCATATTTTTATATTACACATTATACATGTTAATTGTTATAATAATTAAATAAAAACAATAAAAAATAAATTTATTTATTTACTTTAAAAAATTATTATAATAGACATTTTGACTTATGTCTTCTTGAACAGAAGACAAAAAAATTAATTAAAAAAATTAAAGAATAAAAAAATATAACTTTTATGTTACAGAGATGAAATTATAAAAAAAAGGTTTTTTGAACAACTAAAAATCTAATGTGAAAATATAATAAAGATAATGTGAAAATCTAATGTAATGTAAAAATCTAATGTGAAAATATAATGTGAAAATCTAATGTAAAAATCTAATGTGATAAAACAACTAAAAATCTAATTAATAAAAAAAATATAATTTTTATGTTATAGATGAAATTATATATATATATATATATATATATATATATATATATATATATAAAGATAAATGTGAAAAATAAAGAGAAAATTTTATCAATAAAAGATAAAAAAAATATGAGAATTAATAAATGATAAAAATAAAAGATAAAAATATGAAAACAGAAAATGAGTATCTAATAAAAAAAATTACATTAGAAAAATAAAAAGGTAAAAAAAGAAAGATAAAAATCTAAAAATAGAAAGAAGAAAGAAAAAAAATATAAATAAAATATGTATAAAACAATAAATATAATATTTATTATAAATAAAAAATTAAGAATAAAAAATAAAACAAATTATTTATATTATATTATATATTATATATATATATATATATATATATATATATATATATATATATATATATATATATATATATATATATATATATATATATATATATATATATATATATATGGTTTGTTCTTTAAGGGTGGTAGTTCGTAAATCCATCTCTCTATATATAACTAGCGTTATTACCTGTACAACACACCAGATTATATTATATATTTAATAAATTAATATAATAACTTAAAAAAATAATAAAGATATAAATTATGATAAATGGAAAAATAATGCATTGAAATATTACCTAAATTACATTTAATGTAAGGTAATTTATACATCTTTAGGTTTTGTTAAAATAAAAATTAGTAACTAAATTTAGTATAAAAAAATATAAGAAATAATATATTAATATTTCTACCTGAATAATTTAACATGTTATAAGAACTTTTTTAAAGATTAAAATAAAAATACTTGTATACTACATTATTCGACTATGTACAAACATTTTTCTTTTCATTCATAATTAGAATTTTTAATCAATTTTTTATTATTATTATGGACAGCCACATATAATTGACCATGTGTAAATATAGGATGTGAGAGATAAAGTCTTACTTTCTTCAATGATTGTCCTTGAATTTTGTTTACTGTCATTGCAAAACATAATAACAAAGAAAATTGTCTTCTCAAAAACTTGAAGGGATATCCTAGATCCGAAGGAATTAAATCCATTCTGGTATAAATACTTTCTCACTAATATTTTTTTTGCTAGTAATTACAATAGTTGAAATAACAATTTTTTTTCCTAGATCATTGACTTGCAATCTTGTTTCGTTACAAAGTCCATTTAGCTTGATCAATGTTTCTTAAAAGCATAATAGGGACACCAACTTTTAACCTAAGACAACGATTTGGAAATCCTGAACATTTAAAGTCATTTAGAAACTCTGATGTAAACCATTCACATTGAACTTATTGGCTTCATCTGATTGGCAAGGTGTGTCTAAACTTAAGTAACTCTTTTCTTCACCAAGTATTAAAAATATAATAAATTCATTCACCTCTTCTACTGATGAGTGGATAAAATATCATTACATTCATGCATTAATTTAGGTTAATTTCATATGTTGTTGCATTATGGGAACGATTTCATCATGCATTATCGTTGTTTTGGATCATACATGTGGTTTGTGCATTGTTCTTGTAAATAGGTGTTTGGAGGTTTAAATTCATAGTTTGGAGGGTGTTGGTGTCAAGATAGAAATATTTCATATCAGTAAGTTCCACAGGTACCTTGTGAAATGTTCCAACACCTGTGGATTTGGTACCAGAATGCAAAGATCAAGATCAGAGAGCTCCACAGGTGAGTTGTGAAATGTTCCACAACCTGTGGATTTGTGGTTCAGAATGCACAGTTGAAGTCAGAGAGTTCCACAGGTGGGTTGTGGATTTTTCCACAACATGTGAAAATTCAAGACAGTTATGAGAAGTGGTAACTACCTCAACAAGTGGAGAAAAAATGTGGGACACCCTATAAAGAAGGTGGAACGAAACTGAAAAGGGGGGGAGAACCATTCTGGAATTTTTTACGTTCTAGTTATTATCTTTTAGCAATTTTTACATTATGCAGAACTGATTTTCCTGTTGTTGGAGGATTGATGTAGTACTCTGAATTATATTTTCTTGTTCTTGACAATTGATGTTTAGTTAATGTTCTTTATCTCAGTGTTCTATTTATAATTTTCAAGTTCATTCCACGAGCAGTGTCACAATTGGGAGATTGGAGGTTGTTCGCGATCCTAAATATAACAGGTTAGGGTTTGTCACAATTGGGAAATTGGGCATATATCTAATTAGTTTGCAATAGAGAAGATTATTGTTTTTTCATGATTCTATTGAATGGCGTAACTGACCTAAGGGATTGGGGGTTCGGATTTAATGAATAGTTTTGCCTACTAAGGGATTAGGGGTAAAACAACTCTGGGTAAACTCAAGTGGATATTTACATTTCTTTGCATCAATTGAAAGGACTAGAATTATATAGGAAATAGTATGAAATCAATTCTCTAACAGATCTTATTTTGACTAAAGTTCTTATTATAATTCTATGTTTGCTATTTTATCCAAATTTTCAATTGCTCAAACTTACGTACATTAGGAATCTAGTATTCAACAAATTCAATCCCAGAGGACGATATTTTATTACTACGTTAACGATTGGTGCACTTGCCAAACGTTCATCAAGTTTTTGGCGCCGTTGCCGGGGATTGATTTTTCTGTTGATATTAGTGATCTAATTCGCTTAAGATTTGAGTGTTAGTTTTTAGGTAGTCAAAACTGTTTTTATTTTAGTTATTTTGTTTTTCTATTTTCATTATCTTGTTTGTTTTTCTGTTGTCACGTTAATTTTGTTGTTAGAATATTGTATTCTTTTTAAGTTGTTTATGCGAGGTACAGTGGCAGAAAAAATTTTGCTTTTTGACCCAGAAATTGAACGTTCTGCTAGACATAATAGAAGTGAGACAAGAAAGAAGAAGCAAAAAGGAAAAGCAGAGACATCAAGTAAAAAGGAGGAGCACGTATCAACAATGGCAGAGGAACAACCAGAGAGGAAAACTCTTCTTGATTATTCTATGCCAGACGTGAATAATTACCAAGGGAGTATTGTGAGACCTCCTATTCAAGTCAACAATTTTGAAATCAAGCCTGCATTGCTACAAGTCATCCAACAGAATCAATTTGGAGGTGCAGTTGCAGAGGATCCTAATTCTCATCTAGAGAATTTTCTAGCCATCTGTGATACTTTGAAGCTTAATGGAGTTTCAAGTGAGGCAATCCGCTTGAGGCTTTTCCCTTTCTCATTAAGGGATAAAGCTAAAAGCTGGCTTCAAACACAACCTCAAGGAAGCATCACTACATGGGAAGATATGGCTAAAAAATTTGTAACCAAATACTTCCCTCCATCCAAGTCAACAAGAATGAGAAATGAAATCACTACTTTTGTGTAGCAAGAGACTGAATCTATGTACGAGGCTTGGGAGAGGTACAAGGAGCTATTGAGGAAATGTCCACATCATGCTTTACCAGATTGGTTACAAGTCCAAATATTTTATAATGGTCTTGTACCCTCTTTTAGAGCAATGTTGGATGCGGCAAGTGGAGGAGCATTCAATGCTGAAGACACCGGCAGAAGCCACTGGAAACTATTGAGTTAATGGCAAATAATACGGGGAATATGCGGTTTGATCGTCGAGAATAGAAAAGGTGGAATGTTAGAAGTTAACACTTTGGATGCTATCCTAGCCCAAAACAAGTTGTTAACACAACAAATGACCGAGTTGACTAAGAAGATTGATAATGTGCAAGTGAAAGCGATGAAGACAACACCTTTAACATGTGATTTTTGTGGAGGAATGCATCAAAATGGTGAATGTCAAGTCACTCAACAAGAGGTGCAGGTGAATGCGGTGGGCCAACATCAGAATCAGTTTGCTAACCATTTCAATACAAATTGGAGAAGCCCATCAAACCAACCTTGGAGTGGATCGAATCAATCCAATCGGCCAAAGCTTCCATATCAATATCAACCACAATCTAACAACCAAGGAACTAAGATGTTTACTTTTGAGAGAGCTTTAGAGAAGTTAAGCTGAGCAAACCTCAACATTTGTGGAACAAACTTCTAATTTCATGAATGAGACAAAGACAAATTTCAAGAATCGGGAAGCTTCAATCAGAAATTTGGAGAACCAAATTGGTCAACTTTCACGACATATCTCGGAGAGATCTCCTGGAACATTTCCTAGTGACACCATTACCAACCCAAAGGAACAATGTAAGGCAATTCAATTGAGGAGTGGGAGATTGGTAGAGAATGAGAAAAGGAGTGAGATGGGTAGTGAGAGAAAAGAACAAAGAGAGGAGATTGTGATAGAGAGTGAAAAGAAAGAGCGAGAAAAATTGTGAAGAGGAGAATGAGGGAGAGAAAAGTCAAGAGAGTGAAAAGGATAAAATGAGAGAATATGTTCCCACTATTCCATTCCCTCAAAGGTTGAAGAAGAAAGAACAAGAGAAGCAATTTGCAAGATTTCTTGATGTCTTTAAGAAGCTCCACATTAATATCCCATTTCGTTGAAGCATTGGAGCAAATGCCAAGCTATGCTAAATTCATGAAGGACTTGTTGTCAAGAAAAAGGAAGCTACGGGAGGATGAAACCATAATGCTTACAGAGGAGTGTAGTGCAATCATTCAACAAAAATTACCTCCCAAATTGAAGGATCCAGGAAGTTTTGTCATTCCATGTGAGATTGGAAATTTAATGGTAAGCAAGGC
Organism: Sphenostylis stenocarpa; assembly: GCA_963425845.1. Lineage (NCBI taxonomy): Eukaryota > Viridiplantae > Streptophyta > Magnoliopsida > Fabales > Fabaceae > Sphenostylis > Sphenostylis stenocarpa. Next base: position 20,817,737 of record OY731406.1, read on the forward strand.
ATTGTGTGATCTTGGGGCGAGCATCAATTTGATGCCCTTGTCCATTTTTAAAAGGTTGGGTATCGGAGAAGTAAAGCCTACTATGATAACTCTCCAATTGGCGGACCGATCAATGACTTATCCTTATGGAGTGGTGGAGGACGTCTTAGTGAAGGTTGATAAATTTATCTTTCCAGTCGATTTCGTGGTCCTTGACATGGAAGAAGATACTAAAGTCCCAATTATATTGGGAAGACCATTTTTAGCCACGGGAAGAGCATTAATAGATGTACAACAAGGTAAATTGATGTTAAGAGTAGTTGATGATAAAGTCACTTTCTCCATATATGAAGCAATGAAGCATAAGGTGGACAAGGAGGATTGTTTTCGGGCTGAAATCATCGAGTCTCTGGTATTAAAAGAAAGGGGTAATCACCTAAGGAAGAGTACGTTAGAGCAAACTCTGTTTTCTGGAATGGGAGCAAAGGAGTTGATTCAAGAAGTGAGTGAAGAAGAAGTGGTGCAGTGTGCTCATCAATTAGAAGCTCTCAAGCCATTATTCAGTTCCACTAGAAGAATAGAAGACTTAAACAGGAGTGACATTGGCGAAGAAGAGACATCTACGGTAGAGTTGAAACCACTCCCTTCTCATCTTAAATATAAATTCTTAGATGACACAAAGCTTAATCCTGTTATTATAAGAAATGCACTTACTATTGTTGAAGAAGAAAAGCTTTTAAGGGTATTGAGAGAGCACAAATCTGCTATAGGTTGGAAAATTGATGATTTGAAAGGTATTAGTCCCACTTTGTGCATGCATAAAATCTTTTTGGAAGAGGACTTCAAACCTATTCGACAACCACAAAGAAGGCTCAACCCCACAATGAAGGATGTGGTAAAGAAGGAAGTAATCAAGCTTCTAGACGCAGGCATTATTTATCCAATTTCTGATAGTGAGTGGGTAAGTCCAGTTCAAGTGGTACCCAAGAAAGGTGGGATGATAGTAGTAACAAATGAAAAAAATGAGCTTATTCCCACAAGAAAAGTTACAGGGTGGCACATGTGTATTGACTATAGAAGATTGAATCAAGCCACAAGAAAGGACCATTTTCCACTCCCGTTTATCGATCAAATGCTTGAGAAATTGGCTGGACAAGAATACTATTGTTTTCTAGATGGTTATTTTGGTTACAATCAAATAGTAGTGGCTCCTAAAGATCAAGAAAAGACAGCGTTTACATGTCCCTATGGAGTTTTTGCTTACAGGAGGATGTCTTTCGATCTCTGCAATGCACCAGCAACATTTCAAAGGTGTATGTTTTCCATTTTCTCTGATTTAATTGAAAATTGCATTGAGATCTTCATGGACGATTTTTCTGTGTTTGGCTCTTCATTTGATTCTTGTTTATCTAACTTGACTTTAGTGTTAAAAAGATGTCAAGAAACTAATTTAGTGTTAAATTGGGAAAAGTGTCAATTTATGGTGAAAGAAGGTATTGTTCTTGGTCATAAAATTTCTGCTAAAGGTATAGAGGTGGATAAAGAAAAATTGGAAATAATTGAACAATTACCTCCCCCTGTGAATGTAAAAGGGGTAAGAAGTTTTTTAGGTCATGCCGGTTTTTATAGGCGGTTCATCAAAGATTTTTCTGAAATAGCAAAGCCTATGACTAATCTTCTAGAAAAAGAAGCATCTTTTGAGTTTGATGAGGCATGTTTGCAAGCATTCATAACCTTAAAGAAACAACTTGTCTCTGCTCCTATAATTGTTGCACCTAACTGGTCTTTACCATTTGAGCTTATGTGTGATGCTAGTGATTATGCTGTGGGTGTTGTACTGGGACAAAGAAAAGAAAAAGTGTTTCATGTCATTTATTATGCCAGTCGTGTGTTGAATGAAGCTCAAAAGAATTATGCCACGACTGAAAAAGAATTGCTTGCTATAGTGTTTGCTTGTGATAAATTTAGATCCTATCTTATTGGGTCTAAGGTTATTGTTTACAGCGATCACGTTGCTTTGAGATATTTGTTTGCTAAGCGGGATGCCAAGCCACGATTAATCAGTTGGATTCTCTTATTACAAGAATTTGATTTGGAAATCCGAGATAAGCAAGGGAAGCAAAATTTGATAGGTGACCACCTTTCCAGAATGAAGGATGATCGGGATGTACAACCTATTTCAGAGGAGTTTCCGGATGAGAAGCTGCTAGCCATTACTTCTTTGCCATGGTTTGCGAGACTTTGCTAATTTTAAAGCGGCAGGTATAATCCCATACGACTTAACCTTTCAGCGAGAGAAAAAAATTCTTGCATGATGTTAAATTTTATTTTTGGGATGATCCCTTATCTGTTTAAGAGATGTGGTGATGGTATCATTAGGAGATGTGTTCCTGAAAATGAATTTGAAAGTATCCTTTGGCATTGTCATGGATCAGATTATGGGGGCATTTTAGTGTTCAGAAAACAACTTCTAAAATTTTACAAAGTGGATTTTACTTGGCCTACTCTTTTTAAGGATGCCAGTAGTTTTATTGAGAAGTGTGATAAATGTCAAAGGGTAGGAAATATTTCACGAGAGAGATGAGATGCCTTTAAATACTATTTTGGAAGTTGAAATTTTTGATGTGTGGGGTATTGATTTTATGGGGCCATTTCCTTCGTCTTTTTCAAACCAATACATTTTAGTTGCAGTGGATTATGTTTCTAAGTGGGTCGAGGCTAGGGCATTTCCATCAAATGATGCCAAAGTAGTGATTTCTTTCGTTAAGAAACACATATTTTCTATATTTGGGGTGCCTAGAGCAATCATTAGTGATGGAGGTTCACATTTTCATAATAAGAAATTCGCATCACTTCTAGGAAAATATGGTGTCAACCATAAGATAGCAACCCCTTACCACCCACAAACTAGTGGACAAGTTGAAATTTCCAATAAAGAATTGAAGAGAATTTTAGAGAAAGTTGTGAGTTCATCTAGGAAAGATTGGTCTAAGAAATTAGATGATGTACTTTGGGCTTACCGTACAGACTTTTAAAACACCGATTGGAATGTCTCCATATCAATTGGTATATGGGAAATCATGTCATTTACAGGTGGAATTAGAGCATAAGGCATTTTGGGCTATTAAATTATTGAATTTCAATTTAAAGAATGCAGGTGAAAAGAGATTATTGCAATTGGATGAATTGGAGGAATTTAGACTGCAAGCCTATCAAAATGCTAGCATTTATAAAGAAAGAACAAAAAAATGGCATGATAAAAGGATTGTGAATAAAGAGTTTACTCCAGGACAACAGGTGTTGTTATCCAATTCTAGGCTCAAACTTTTTCCAGGTAAATTAAAATCTAGATGGTCTGGTCCTTTTGTGATTAAGCAAGTATTCCAATTTGGTACAGTTGAAATTTCAACTCTCAATTCGAGAAAAAAGTTTTAGAGTAAATGGTCAAAGATTGAAAAGGTATGTTGGTGGTGAGTTTGAAAAATATAAGGCATGTGTTTCATTAACATCACCATGTAACAATCATTCTGATTGAAAAAAAAAATTGAAAAAAAAAATATTTATTCTAGAAGAACAGAACCCTAAGACATATTTCACGTTGGGGGTTTCTTTCCTTCTCCGTAGTGCGGCACACCCACCTTGTTCCATACTCCTCATCCACTCCGTCACTTCACCATGTCAACTCGGATAAAGAGCCGCTGCTCAGGCCATCGTAAGATCCACACCGGCACCAACAATGCAAACCCCATGCCATCTCGACAACGAGCAACTCTGGTCTCTGTTCTTGAAGAACCATCTCCGATATTAGGGACTTCGACCAGACAACGGTCGTGGTCTTCTTTTCCCTCTGATGAAAATGTCCATGGCATTAGTTGCGAGAATGAAGAGCAAAAACAGAGGTATGCTTCCTTGATTCGTAGAACCATTCTTCCGACGCGCTATTTTGATGCCACTTCTTTGAACACATTGGGCATGTTAGAAGAGATCAATTGGATGTTGGGGAATGTTGGTTGGAACTCTTTCGTCAACTTGAACAACCCAGCTTATGAGAGAATCACTATAGAATTTCTTAGCTCAGTGAATGCAGAAATTTTGCAAGGAAAAAGTTGCACAGAGGGGTTGATTAAGTTTAGATTGCATAACACTAATTATACTCTTGATTTAACTGAGTTGAATGCCATTTTTTGGGTTTCCTAGTGGAGGTGAGAGAAGATATCCTCGTGCTTTTAATGAACATTCCTTTTGGCACCAATTATCTACCTCCGCTAACTTTGTTTCCTCAGAGTCTAAAGAGTCTCATATTCATCATCCCTGTTTTCGGTATGCTCACCGATTATTAGCTCATACTTTATTTGCTCGGGGTGATAGTACTGCTGCTGTTAGGAAATCAGAATTATTATTCTTATGGGGGATGGTCAACGATGTTCAACTGGATTCAGGTTCATGGTTAGCTCGTCAATTCACTAAGATAGGAAAAGCTTCATCAGGACAAATAGCAATTGGTGGATTGATAACTCCAATCGCATTACATCTCAACATTCCTTTGGAAGATGATAAGGCAATAGTCGGGACATCTCGCATTGATTTAGAGATGCTGATAAATAATGAAATGTTGGTCAAACGAGATGGTCACTATTGTTTAGTAATGAATTATGTTGAAGGCATGTCACCACAACCACTTCCTGATCCAAAATTTACTACTGTGCGTGGTCTAGCAAGGTGGACATTTTCAGATTTGAATTCCCACAATACCTCTCATCCTCGCCCTAATCCACCCTCGACACTTCCTTCTGTTTCCCTTGATTCTCATGCTGACGTGGTTACTCGCATCACTCAATCACTTGTTGATCTCCGCACTCAACACCAATGCCATTATACCGAATTCGTGCAGTTTCGGGATTCCCAACTTCTTCATCAACATAAAGCTCAAAGATTGTCTTCCTTGATGTCTTGTGCCTTACATCCTTTCCTCAAATCACTTAGGGACCCAATAATTGTGGAATAAATACTTTTGGAATATCATTGATTGAATTTGGATTTGAGACAAGACGATGTATTCCCAATCAAAAACACTCATCATTTTGTTTGCATTATCGTCCTGTTTTTATTAAATTCTCTTTGCTTGAGGACAAGCAAAAGTCTAAGCTTGGGAGAATTTGATGAGTGGATAAAATATCATTACATTCATGCATTAATTTAGGTTAATTTCATATGTTGTTGCATTATGGGAACGATTTCATCATGCATTATCATTGTTTTGGATCATACATGTGGTTTGTGCATTGTTCTTGTAAATAGGTGTTTGGAGGTTTAAATTCATAGTTTGGAGGGAGTTGGTGTCAAGATAGAAATATTTCATATCAGCAAGTTCCACAAGTACCTTGTGAAATGTTCCAACACCTGTGGATTTGGTACCAGAATGCAAAGATCAAGATCAGAGAGCTCCACAGGTGAGTTGTGAAATGTTCCACAACCTGTGGATTTGTGGTTCAGAATGCACAGTTAAAGTCAGAGAGTTCCACAGGTGGGTTGTGGATTTTTCCACAACATGTGAAAATTCAAGACAGTTATGAGAAGTGGTAACTACCTCAACAAGTGGAGAAAAAACGTGGGACACCCTATAAAGAAGGTGGAACGAAACTGAAAAGGGGGGGAGAACCATTCTGGAATTTTTTACGTTCTAGTTATTATCTTTTAGCAATTTTTATATTATGTAGAACTGATTTTCCTGTTGTTGGAGGATTGATGTAGTACTCTGAATTATATTTTCTTGTTCTTGACAATTGATGTTTAGTTAATGTTCTTTATCTCAGTGTTCTATTTATAATTTTCAAGTTCATTCCACGAGCAGTGTCACAATTGGGAGATTGGAGGTTGTTCGCGATCCTAAATATAACAGGTTAGGGTTTGTCACAATTGGGAAATTGGACATATATCTAATTAGTTTGCAATAGAGAAGATTATTGTTTTTTCATGATTCTATTGAATGGCGTAACTGACCTAAGGGATTGGGGGTTCGGATTCAATGAATAGTTTTGCCTACTAAGGGATTAGGGGTAAAACAACTCTGGGTAAACTCAAGTGGATAATTACATTTCTTGCATCAATTGAAAGGACTGGAATTATATAGGAAAGAGTATGAAATCAATTCTCTAACAGATCTTATTTTGACTAAAGTTCTTATTATAATTCTATGTTTGCTATTTTATCCAAATTTTCAATTGCTCAAACTTACGTACATTAGGAATCTAGTATTCAACAAATTCAATCCCAGAGGACGATATTTTATTACTACGTTAACGATTGGTGCACTTTCCAAACGTCCATCATCTACAAACTCAATAGTTGGACAAAGTATTGTTCCATGATCAGGAGAATTTATGTTATGAACAGAATTAGGATAAATAAAAAGAACCAATGAAAGTAATCGTGTGTCATTGTTCTCAATTAAAAGATCTATTGGTATGTCAATATGAACTTCACTATTTTCATTCATATCCATATTTCCATCACATATGTTTAATATCAAATTAGCAAATTCTTTTATATCTCTTGCATTCTCATTTATTCTTGCAGTATTTAATCTCATATTTTCATAAAGCTTCAAAACTTTGCAATTGTTCCATACTTTTGAGGAATTTATTGATGATTTGACAATGTCATGTCTTAAACCTTTTCTCACAATAGATAGAATTTACCTAAAATCATCCCCTAAGACAACAACTTTACCACCAAATGGTTTTACATGATTGTCTTCATTTTGAAATTTCATAATATCTTTCAATATTCTATCAAATGCTTCAAAGCATAATCTATTCATCATTGGTGCCTCATCCTTATATAATAAATTGGTTTTCATCAAAAACTTAGCTCGAAGACTCCCTTGAACAATATTGCAAGTTGATTCTTTATCTATTAATAATGGGATGCAAAAGGTAGAATGAGCAGTCTTTCTCCCAAGAAGTAACAAAGAAGCAATTCCACTTAAAACTACATTAAGAACAATCATTCCTTTAGACCGCATAGCAGCGACAAAGTTTTCCAAATAAATATCTTTCCCGTACCACCATAACCATATACAAAGAAAAATCCTCCTTGTTTTGAAAACACTCATATAAGAATCTCTTCATACACATATATTTGATCATTAATCAATGATTGGAGGAGTGATGCATGTAACTTACTCATGTATGCTTTACCATAACTCAACTCATCAATAATAAATTGATTTTGAAAAAGGAGTGTGTCTGAATATTCAAGTTGTGGTAGACAACTATCATCTTTTAAAGACCTACCATTTGACATAAGTAATTCTTCTAATTCTAAAAGACAAAGATTATGCAATTCAATTTTATCAATTTGAAGGCCTAAAAAACAAATCAATGTTATAAACATACAATTTTGTAAATTATTTTGAATAAGAGAAAAAGCTACATATCTGGTAAGTTCAAGTCTTGTCTTTTTTTATATAAAATATCATCTGATATTGGATATCAAAAAATAAATAATATATTATGGGAAAGATTACCTAGAGTGAGACTCACTTCATTGAATATTTCCATAAATTTTCTCAAGGGTTCAATTTTTTCTTGTCTTAGTCATTGCAATGTGAGAGAGGTCAATCGATGTGGTCTTGTGACAAAAAAACTAGCTCGAAATTTCTAAGTTAATGCATCAAATGATTATATTGATTCAGTATAAAAAGCATAAAATCATTTTGAGAGCTACACCTTTTAATGTCATGGAAAAAGCTTTTAAAGGAGGGCATTTCTTTTCCCAAATACTATGATTTGAGTTAAGTAGGATCAAATATGTTTGTTTGTGTTTTATCCTCCTCTGAATCTCTCCATAATGGGGTTTTCCACACATTTGATAAAGTTTTTATCGTAATTCTCAGGGTGAACGAACTTCCAAGCTTCATTTTAGATTAGTCAAGGTATGGTTAGTTTCAGTTTTCTTCGTACATGGTCTTTGATTGGCTTCGGTTTGGACATCTCTTCAATTGGATTCTCCTTTCATACAGGCATCTTCTTCATGTGGTGGTAATTGGTACCACGATTAAGATTGATATTTGACGAATTATAATATCTTAGAGGAGATTGAACTAAGGTACACATTTAATTTTCTGAAAGTTTTCATTTCTTAATGCATTTGCTATATTAGATTGAGTTTTTCATCGATTTTCTTCTACATCTCCTCCATATAAAATTTAAGAGTGTTGATGATAATTTTTGCATTTATAATTATTGTAGTTTTTAGTGACTATCAAAGTATGGTGTGGTATATATTTGTCTTTATCCACTGTATTCTTACCAAAAACGTAAATAAAACAACACGGACAAATCAGTTTTGATAAGAAAAAGAAAGAAGGTTTATCTACAAAGATAATATGATATTTAAATATATATATATATATATATATATATATATATATATAATTTAAGAAATAGATGATAGTTATAATAAAAGGTATAATTTATAGACTTTTATCAATGTTATTTTAACTAAGAAATAAAATTTGTTTAATATTAAATATTTCATATTTAATATAATATAACTAAGAATATTTTTTTTACATATTATTGTTATAATATCATTTAATAAAATTATTTTAAATAAATAGTTTCATAGAATAATAAATGCAATAAATATAATAATCCTGTAATTTATATTTTAGATTGATGTATCTAATTAGCTTTTTATAAAATATTATTTTATATTGATATATTTTATAATTTGTTTGTTTATTATTTTTAATTTTAAAAAATTATAAAATTTGTTCGATAATATTTCGTTAAGACAGAAATTTGGTTTTATTTTTTAATTTTTCAAAATTAAAAATTAAAAATAATAAAGATATATTTTTTATTTTTAGATTTCGATTTTCAATAATAATATCTATGTTATGAATAATTATTGGGTGTTGATTTCAATAGTTTTATGCTGTATTATTATTTATATGATATAAATAATGATCATATTTAGAAAGTATCTTTTGGGTTACATTTGTATTTATAAATAAATACCTCGTTTGATGAAATCCAAGTATCTATTCTTTTGTATTTTTATCTATATATCTTTCAGATCATGTTTTAATAATTTAAATCTTCTTTAAAGGTCTATTTGATAGCAATGAAAGAAAGCATTGATGAAAGAAAATGAAATATAGATAAAATATTCTTACTCGTTTATAGAGAAATAACACGCAAAGGAAGAAAAATATTTATTTTAAAAAATAATAAATAATTAAATTAATATTTATTCAATTGAAAAATTATTCTTATAATTTTAATTATTTTTTTATAATAAAATAACTTTTTAAAATAATATATTAATATATAATTATACAGAATTTTTCATTATATATTTTTTTAATTATTTTAAATTAAATTAATAATATAAACAAATAATATATATATATATATATATTAAAATTATAAATATAAAATAAATATTTATTTATTTCAATAAAGATAATTATGTAAAATAATATTTCTTTTATATAATCACTTTTCACCTTACTTCTTCTCGCCAAATAAACATAACATCACTTTACTTCTTCTTGTAATCATGATGAGCATGTTTGCACACTTGCAACCACATGGGAACATGATAGATGAAGTTTTTGGAACTTTCCACAATCACACCAAGCTTCATCTAATTTAACAACAAAATTACGAGCAGGTCGAACTTCTCTAAGGTTGACGATCTCTTCCACAAAAAATCTTGTGTTGTTTCTATCGAACTCAAGTATCCTATGAGTGTTTGATTTTGTATAAACATCTTGTAAGACCTTTGATGCAACTTCTGGATGGACATGACTAACATTAACCATTGTTGTAATTTACCTCCCTCTTTCTGTGAAAAATTTGTTGCATCTTGTGTATGTGGTCATGACCACGAAGGAGATTGGTAGATTCCTTGTTTTCTTTATGACTAAATTGATGGATTCAACTAAGTTGGTTGTTAGGTGATTCCATATTCTACCATCATCATATGAAAGTGTCCATTTATTCCTTGGAATTTCGTCAATCCAGGTTGTTGCTTCTGTATTGGCTTGTCTTCTGATGTTGTAGTAATAGTTTGTTCTTGGTTCAGTCATTGTGTATGCTACATGTTGAAGTAATAAAAGTTAATATAGAATAAACAATATGACATAGTAAAATAGTTTAGATAGAATAAAAGTTGTTACCCATATTGATAAGGTCTTTTTTGAGAGTTGCACTTTTTAATCTTGTCATAAAATTTTGTGCAATATGTCGAACGCAGCGCACATGCATACAGTAACCTTCAGTACATCCACTCTCAAGTCTTGCATACGCTACATGAATTGAGTTGTGAAGATCTGAAATTACGCACAAGTTGTCATGAGATGTGACATATCTCCTTAGTTTTTTTTTTATATTTTAAAAACAAGCAATTGCAAAAACAATGGAGAGTATGTTATTGCTTCCATCTTGTGCAACGAGATAGTAGAGTGCCCCTATATTTGCCACAAGATTTATGACAAAACTAAAGATATAAATAAATTATTTACTAAATCATACCCTTATTTTAACTTAAAAATAAATTTATAAAATGGTGTATTGCCTAAAAGAAGTAAAGTGATTAGTAAAGGTAAAAAGTATATAAAAAAATTATTTTACATAATTATCTTTCCCTTACTATTTCACATATCTGTATACTTCATCCTCACCTAACTGGAAAATTGATTCTTTGAAAGTCAAGATTTTTTCTTAACAGAAGAAAATATATCTTGACAGCACACTGTTTACAAAATTTACATAATACCATAGATTATACTGCATGGTAGGAATTCAGCTCGCTGACCTTAAAAATTAATAAATTTTTAAAATATAAAAATATATATTATATATAAAAATTAAATATATATATATATATATGTATTTAAATAAAATAAATATATAAATATTATATTATATATATATATATATATATATTAATTTTATTTATATAATTATATGAAATAAATAAAAAATATTTTTTTATATAACATAAAAATATATTTATATAATTGTATTATTAATATATTGTTATAAATATAGTAAATACAAATATTATATATATATATATATATATATATATAATATTTAAATATTTATTTATATTTTTATAAATATATTAAAATTTAATATGATAAATACATATTTATATTTTCTTATATATATATATTATAACTTTATTAAATATTAATATATATATATATATATATTTATATAATTATATATTTATATATTTAAATATTTAATAAATACATTTTATATACATAATAACTTTATTAAATTATATATATATATATATATATATATATATAAAATAAATATACATATTTATATATGTAAAATATTTTTTCATATTTTATATATAATAAATATAAATATATATTTTTATATATAATAAAAATATATTATATAATTATATGTTTAATATATGTATATAATTATATCTATATATATATATATATATATTTAGATATATAATAATAATAATAATAATAATAATAATAATAAATATATTTTTTATATAATATTTAAGTATTTATTTAATAAAAAAGATGTTTAGTAAATAAATATAATATTATACAAAAAATAATTTTATTTATTTTTGATACAATATAAAATAGATATGGTATAAATATTTATTTAAAATTTTGTATAAATAGAAATTTGAATTAGATAATTTGAGTAATATATATAATTTGAATTAAGGTGAATTGATATTTTAGATATTAAATCAATGAAAATGAAATATGAATAAGCAAGTTAGAAAACTACAAATGAGCAAAATACTTATTTATTTATTTATTGTAATCTCATATTACAAAACTACAACAAATTTATCTATGAGAAGTTGATCCCCTAAGGTCAGGGTTAGGTGGACAATGATTTCTTATGTGACCTAGATTGAAGTGTGATAATAGAAATATTTCTTTGGGTGACCTTCTTTACGGATATCCATTTCAGTCCTAATTTGTGTTGACTTCGGACGACCCTTGAAACTTTTTCTTATTGCTGGGTTGGGGCAAAGTTGTGGGACTTGATGTGATGACCAATAATCTTCGTGTCTAAGCTCCCCAAACAAATTATCATACACTTTGTTGACTATATCTAACCTGTAAACATGATTGATGTACATCTCATAATCATGGTGAGCATGTTTGCACGCTGCAACCACATGGTGAGCAGGATTGATAAAGAACCACATTCCCTTAAATAATGATCCAGATGGATGTTCCACTGATTCATGGTAAAATGCATCATCAAACTCACTATTTTGTTCATAAGGAAGTGTGGTATAGGTTTCAAAATGTTGGAGAGGGATGTATGGATGGTGTATGTTGGGATTGTTGTTGTATGGAGGTACCTCTAAGTTGTCATCATCCTCATGTACATGTTGTGTGAGGATGTCATCCTTGTAGACCCGAAATCTTGTTCGGCTCCCAAATAAAGCCGAAGATAACCCGTTTCGAAGATGGTCAAAAATTTGTTAAGTCCCTAGTATCTTTTTCTAAGATAGGAAGGGTTTTTAGAGGCAATAAAAATTGGAAATTTCGTCGGAAACAGTAGATGCCCTTCCAGGACAGTCAGACGACCGTCCATGCCTACTTTAAGGCAATGGACGACAATCCACTTGGCTCAGACGACCATCCATGGCAACTTTTGGCAATGGATGACTGTCCACCCTACATGGACGACCATCCATTTAAGATAGAAATCGGTTAAGGAAGTCTCCTTTGGAGACGTCCGACCCTCGATAGGGTGGTACTGTTATTTTTTGTTCGAGGAAGGAGTGACTCTGTAAAGTGTGGGGACTGCCAAAAAATGTCCTCAAGTTCAAGATTTATAAAAGCTCGCTTTGGAGGTTCTCCTTCATATCTCTTATCTTTTACTGCTTTCTTTTACTATTTTCCTTGTATGCACTAGATATTAGGATAATGTAGACATTTAAATTCTGCCAGTAGTTTAAATAATAGGGTAAAAGCATAATTTCTTTAAGTATTTATTTGTTAAACTAGTCCATCATAGGGAACTCGAAAGGGGCGTTGTGGGGTACTAACATCTTTCCCACACGTAACTAACTCCCTTACCTGACTCTGGTTATAATGGCCAAAGTTGGTTTTTTCTAAAACCACTGCCTTCTTCTTTTTTTACCTTTTTTAGTGTTTAAGGTTAAAACACTGAGGGCGACTTCTCGAACCTTTTGCGAAAACCTCGCCTTTAGGTCTAGCTCGGTTATCGGACAACCTAAAGGCGTTGAACCACTTCTTTCAAAAAACGCGAGTCAATCAAAAGCATCGCGTTGCTTCGACTGCCTCTTCTGACGACGGCGACAATCCTCATCATCACTAAAAGGTTCTAAAGATGTTGAAGGAAATCATAAAGTTTTATTTTCAGGTAAAAAACAAGGTAATGGTGTTGTGATTACATTAGTGAGGGAGGGAAAAACATTTGATGTATTTCTTTGAAAGTTAAAGCTTAATTCTTAGTTTTAGTATTATCTAAGTTTTAGTATTATCAATAAGTATATTTTTCAATAAAAAATAACAACTAAATTAGTTCAGACAAAATTTAATTTAAATTTAAATAAATATAGATTGAATTTAGTTTAATTTAAATCAAATTTAAATATATATTTGTAAACTGCAATCCATACCTGTCCTAATTTTAATTGTATATGTTTAGATCTATGTATAAAGTTTATAATTAAAAATTTATCAAAAAGTGAATGTGCCAGAGTGGTTATTGGGCATGACTAGAAATCGTGTGGGCTTTGCCTCGCGTAGGTTCGAATCCTGTTGTTCACGATTTTTATTTTTCAACTTTTACACTTTTATAAATACATTAAATTTATATTAATTTAATTTTCAATTATTTAATTTTTTAAAATATTTTATTTAATTAATAGCTTGTTTTTATCGATTAAAATAACCAGCTTTGAAAATTAACGAGCAAGAGGTTTTGTAAAAATATCTGCTAGTTGTTTTTCAGTTTCTATAAAGAAAATTTCACAATCACCTTTCAAAACATGATCTCTAATGAAATGATGTCTAATTTCTATATGTTTTGTCCTAGAATGTTGAATTGGATTTTTAGTTAATATAATGGCACTAGTATTATCACATAAAAGAAGAATTTTTCTGAGAATTAAACCATAATCCTCAACCTCGTTGTTTGAGCCAAAGGGATTGAGCACAACAACTTCCAGCTTGCAATGTACTCGCTTCAGCTGTAGAAAGGGCAACACATGATTGCTTTTTACTATGCCATGAGATTAGACTGCTTCCAAGGAGATGACAAGTGCCACTGGTGCTTTTCCTATCAAGCTTACATCCTGCAAAATCTGAGTCAGAGTATCCAATTAAATTTAGTTTGGACTCACCAGGATACCATAACCCAACATTTAAAGTTCCTTTGAGATATTTGAGGATCCTTTTTGCAGCAGTAAGATGAGATTCTTTTGGTGCAAATTGAAACCTGGCACACATACAAACACTAAACATAATGTCAGGTCTACTTGCTGTTAGATATAGTAAAGAACCAATAAGCCCTCTATATTTAGTTTCATCAACAGGTTTTCCTTTTTCATCAGAATCAAGATAGCAATTTGTGGACATCAGAGTTGATGCTTCTTTGCAATGTTCCATCTCAAATTTCTTTAAAAGCTCTGTGCAGTATTTTGATTGATGAAGAAAACTTCCTCCTAGAAGTTGTTTAACTTGTAATCCAAGAAAGTAGTTGAGTTCCCCCATCATAGACATCTCAAATTCTCCCTGCATATCTTTGATAAAATCTTTACATAGACACTCATTAGTGGCTCCAAATATGATGTCATCAACGTATACTTGAACTAGAATTACATCATTATTTAACTTTTTTAAGAATAAAGTCTTATCAACCAAACCTCTTTGATAGCCCTTTGATATGAGAAAATTACTTAACCTTTCATACCATTGCCTTGGAGCTTGTTTGAGACCATACAAAGCTTTCTTTAATTTATAAACATATTCTGGATGAATATGATCTTCAAAACCAGGTGGTTGTGTAACAAAAACTTCTTCATTCAAGTAGCCATTTAAGAAAGCACTTTTGACATCCATTTGAAATAACCTGAAACTTTTTATCGAAGCATAAGCAAGTAAACGTCTAACAGCTTCTAATCTAGCAACAGGAGTATATGTTTCATCAAAATCAATTCCTTCTTGCTGATTATACCCTTTAGCAACTAATCTGGCCTTGTTTCTAGTAATTATACCATTTTCATCCATTTTATTTCTAAAAACCCATTTTGTTCCTACAATATTGGCATTATCTGGTTTTGGAATTAATTCCCATACTTCATTTCTTATAAATTGATTTAATTCATCATGCATAGCAGTAATCCAGTTATTATCCTTTAATGCATCAGATATGGTTTTTGGTTCAATTTGTGATACGAATGCCATGTGATTGCAGAATTTATTTAAAGATCTTCTAGTGGAAACTCCCTGATTTATTTCACCAATGATGTTGTCTATTGAAAGATTTCTTAGAGTCTTCCATTCTTTAGGCAGCTGCTCTTCAGATTCTTCGATATCTTCTGCCTGTTTTTGAAAAACTGTTGATTCTGGCAGTTTTAACTGATACATTTTATCAGTTAAAACATCATCTTCTGTACTATACTCAGAAATATTCTGCATACTTGGGTTAGTCTCATCAAATACAACATGAATAGATTCTTCTACAGTATTTAGCCTTTTGTTAAAGATTCTATAAGCATGGCTATTCAATGAATATCCCAAGAAGATACCTTCATCTGATTTGGAATCAAACTTTCCAAGATTTTCCTTTCCATTGTTTAAGACAAAAACGTTACATCCAAATACTCTAAAATAGTTTATGTTAGGCTTTTTACCTTTGTATAATTCATAGGGAGTTTTGTAATATCCTAAATTTTGCAATCAATTATGTAAATAAATTTTGTAAGTTATAAATATGTACCGAATATTATGTAGAGTTATTATAAAACATGATTTTTATAGTAATTTTGTCTTAAGAAAATTATAAAATAAAATCCAAGGTTAATATTGTGTCAAATAATAAATAATAAAATTAAATAAATGAATAAATAAATATTTAGAAGAAAAAAATCACGAAAAGAGAGAAATGGTATTTAGGGACCGTAGTTTTAGATCAAGTCAATAAAACCTTTGAATTAAGTCGGTGAAATAAGGCGATGGAGAATAAAATAAAAAAAAATTCGAGAAGGACTATAAGTCGGTAAGATAAGTGTATAAATAGGAAGAAATTTGAAAGCTTACTTACACAAAAACATACAATTCCTGTCATTTACAAATCCAACAGAGAGGCACCAAAATTCTGAGAAGAAGAATTCGAGAGAAAGGAGGAAAGGGGAGCATAAGAAATTAAGAGAATAATAAGATTTTGAAGGAGCCAGATATGGGTTAGACGTTTAGTTTTATTCATACCAATGTCTGTAATTGGAGATTACTATTCATCAATTGCAAAGTTTGAAATATTGTTGAAATTCTTTCAATTAAGGATGAATTATATAATAAAATTGTTGTTTTTAACTTAAATTGAACATGTTTATAGTTTAATTTTGATTTGGAACTAATTTGAGTGATTGAAACTGAGAAATTTGAAACCTGGATATCGAAAATGGCGAACTGGATGAAAATCTGCAAAATTCGCTCAAGCGAAAAATATATCGCTTGAGCGAGGACACCTGGAAAATTTGGGATTCTCGGGTTCTTTATCGCTCAAGCGAAAATTACATCGCTTGAGCGACTACGGGTCATGTCTCGCTCAAGCGACCGGTGCACTCGCTTGAGCGACGAAAGCTTCCAACAAAGGGGACTCTCGGGTCATGCCTCGCTCAAGCGACCGATGTACTCGCTTGAGCGACGAAGCCTTCAAACAAAAGGGGACTCTCGGGTTCCATCTCGCTCAAGCGACTGGTGTACTCGCTTGAGCGAGCGAAGGAAGAAGAAAGGACTAGGTGGGAATTTTTGCAAAAGATCAAGGGTAAAATAGTCATTTCACATATTAGGGACATAAATGGAATTTTGAAAAAGGTTAAGGGTATAATCGAGATAAAGTCAAACAGTATATTACCCCGTCTTTGTTTACTAGGAAAACGACTCAATAAATGTTAGAATTTGAGGATAGTGCCTTCATTAAAGTTATAGATTATTATCTTATCTTTCCAACACAATTGGAATCATCTTAAAATGAGGTCTATAACTCAAGATATGGACAAAACACTGAACCCTATGAAATAAATTATTAATAAAAATTGTCTTGCTTAAAACAACTATGAATTGTAATTAAAATTTTGAATATATGAAGGAGATGTTTTTAAGTACTTAATTGATGATAGATTGTTTTGTTTCATACGAGACATAAACATAGTGCATGAAATGTTTTCTGAAAGTCACAGAAAAGTTTTTTAAAGAAAAGTATTTGGAAATTTCTCTTAAGTAGCTACCAAGGACAGTTGGTAGTAATAAAGATGTGCAAACCATAATTTTAAAAATATTTCTGTGAGTCAATTTACTATCAAGAGCATCTGGTAGTGGAATATGACTATGAAAATGGCTGGCCAAATGAGACAAAGAATGAATTATAAAAAAAATAAAAAAATTGAGCTACCAGAATCTCTCGATAGTAAATGGGGAGTAGAATAGGTAAGACAGGACCTCCTGGTCTATGGGGATGGACCTTTGGTCTAGGGAGTGTTTGGGCATGGGCAATTCCATAAGTGACCAGTCTTTATTTGATTCTGTGCCGTGGTAGCCTGCCGGGTGCACTCACACTTCGACTACTGTCTACTTATTCGCGTTTAGTGGGATATTGTCGAATCACCGGACAGGGTGATGTTAAGCTCTAGTTCCACTAGACACTCAAATGAGTCTCCATGGAGCACTCGAGTCAAAAATAAATTTTTTATTTTGAGTCAAAAGCATGATTTTAAAGTTTTACGTTTGGAGTCACATGTGCATATCATAAACATATTGCATGATAAAATTGTAAATTATTCATGATTTGTACGATATTCTCTATTATGATTCCATGATTTATTTATTTGTTTCTCATAATTAATTTTTAAATTAAATTATATATGGTTGTATATTTATTAGAAGGGATGTTTCATTGGTTGATTTTATCGTATAAATGTTTGCTTTATTTGTTGTGGATAAAATTAAATGTCTAACCCCATAAATATTTCAATTCCAGATGTTGGTGACGTATGATGCAGGAATACATAATTCAAGAGATAGATGTCAGATGCAAAAATCCAGAGCTTAGGATGGGAATTGTATAACATATAAGTATAACTTTATGACTTGTAATATTTTGAAAACTTTGTACTAGAACTTGTTGCTTGATTTAATATAAAACTTTACCTAAATAAATTGTTCACTTGGTATATTTTCTATTAACCTTCTATGAATATTGAAAATATTACTAACTTAAATAATAAATTAGGATTAATAAATGTAATCAGTAAGGGGGTTACATTAGTGGTATCAGTAGCTCTGGTTATGCATCTTTAGGGCTTGTGAGTATAAGTTGAGTAGGAAAATGTTGTTTGTATAGAAAAATTTTAAATATAAGATAGGAATAATTTCTATCACCAGATGTTAACTTAGTGAAATAAATCGTAGGTCGAAATGCCACCTCGACGTGATCCTATGGTCGATGTGGCACAAGCCATAAGGGAAATGGTTACTGCATTGACTCAGCCAGCCTTTGCCCCAAGCATCATGCCACTGTAGATAAAACAACTTTAGCCGACTTCAAGAAAAATGATCCGCCATATTTTAAAGGAAAATATGATCCTGAGAAGGTCGAAGAGTGGATTCAGACCTTAGATGATATTTTTGTAGCTATGGAATGTCCGGATGAACGAAAAGTATCCCATGCTAGTTTCCAACTACAAGGTGATGCGAAGGTATGGTGGAAGGCAAGTTTGAAAATGTTGGAAAATAAAGGAGAAAAAGTTACTTGGGAATTATTTAAAACCATGTTTTTAGAGAAATATTTTCCCACCAGTGCAAGGAACGCAAAGGAGGTGGAATTCAATAAACTTTATCAAGGAAGTATGACAATTTCAGAATATACTGCCAGATTTGAATCCTTGGCAAAATATTCCAGATATTTACAACTCACTTCAGATGAAGAATGGAAATGCAAGAAATTTGAAGAAGGGCTCGGATATGAGATTCGAAGGGTAGTTACTCCATTGGGCATTAAATCATTTCCAGAGTTGATGGATAGATGTAAAGTGATAGAAGATATGGACAGGACTCATAGAAACAAGGACATTGGAAATAAAAGTGGTATGTTTAGAGGAGGGCCAATACAGAAGAGCAAAACCAATCAATATCAAAAGCCCTATAGCAAACCTGTACCTCAGCAGTTCAAAGGATATAGAGGGGCTGAATCTAGTAAAGCAAGTAATAGACCCTTTCAGCAATCAACTCTGAAATGCTGGAAATGTGGGAAAGGACATTTAACCAAAGATTGTTCCTTACCAGGCCAAGTGTGCTTTATGTGTGGCAAACCAGGACATTTGGCTCGAGATTGTCCTCAAAACAAGACATCAGTAGCTAGAGAACAAAGGATAGGATTCCAGAAACCTGTAACTAGTGGAAGAGTCTTCACCTTGAGTGGTGCAGAAGCCTCTAAATCGAAGATCTTATACAGTGGTGAAGGTAAAATGGGAGGTAAGTCCTTAACTCGTACTATTTGATTCAGGTGCCACTCATTCATTTATTTCTAATGAATGTGTCAAGGATCTGAACTTAGTTGTGACACCTTTGCCTTATGATTTGCTTGTATCTGTGCCCACCGCTGAACCAACCCTTACTTCTAGAATATGTCTCAACTGTGTACTGACCATTCAAAATAAAGACTTTATTGTAAACCTTATTTGTTTGCCCTTACATAACTTAGATGTTATCCTAGGAATGGATTGGCTATCTCATAACCATATACTAATAGACTGTGCCTCTAAGACCTTAATTCTTCCTGACCTTGATGTTTCTAGATTTAAACCTGCCAAACCAAAAGAGATTTCATTTAAACATGAAATTCAAAAATACATGGTATCCTCTATAGAAGGCAAGGAAAATAAGGTTTCCTTAGACTCTATAGCAGTAGTAAATGAGTATCCGAAGTATTTCCATATGACATTCCCTGCCTACCTCCCGAAAGAGAAATAGAATTTAGTATTGAATTAATTCCTGGAGCTAGACCTATTTCAATGCAACCTTATAGGATGTCACCCTTAGAACTTGCTGAACTTAAGAAACAATTAGAAGAGTTGTTGGAAAAACAGTTTATTCGACCTAGTGTATCACCATGGGGAGCTCCTGTTTTATTAGTTAAAAAGAAAGATGGGAGTTCAAGATTATGTGTAGATTATAGACAATTAAATAAAGTTACAGTAAAGAATAAATATCCCTTACCTCGGATAGATGACTTAATGGACCAACTTAGGGGTGCTACTATATTTTCTAAAATAGATCTGAGATCAGGGTACCATCAAATAAGGGTTAGAAAAGAAGATATCCCGAAAACTGCATTCAGAACTAGGTATGGACATTATGAATATCAAGTTATGCCTTTCGGGGTAACTAATGCTCCTGCAATTTTTATGGATTACATGAATAGAGTGTTCAGATCTTACTTAGATAAATTTGTAGTAGTATTTATTGATGATATACTGATATACTCAAAAGACAAAGAAGAACATAAAAATCATCTTAGAATGGTATTAAAAATTTTAAAGGATAAACAATTGTATGCAAAATTGTCCAAGTGTGAATTTTGGTTGGAAAAAGTAAAATTTCTAGGTCATGTAATTTCTAAAGAAGGCATAAGTGTTGATCCTTCAAAAGTGGAAGCTGTATTACAATGGGAACAACCTAAAAATGTGACTGAGGTTAGAAGCTTTTTAGGCTTGGCAGGATATTATCGAAGATTCATAGAAGGATTTTCAAAAATAGCTGGACCTTTGACACAACTAACAAGGAAAAATCAACCTTTCATTTGGAGTGAGAGGTGTGAAAGTAGTTTCCAAGAGTTAAAACACAAATTGACAACTTCCCCAATATTGATATTGCCAGATCCTATAGAGCCATATGAAGTATATTGTGATGCATCATATCAGGGACTAGGTTGTGTATTAATGCAAAATAAGAGAGTGGTGGCATATGCCTCTAGACAATTAAGACCGCACGAAATGAATTATCCTACCCATGACTTGGAATTAGCAACCATAGTGTTTGCTTTAAAAATTTGGAGACATTATTTATATGGATCTAAATTTGATGTATATAGTGATCATAAGAGTTTAAAATATTTATTTGATCAAAAAGAGTTGAATATGAGACAAAGAAGATGGATGAAATTTATAAAAGATTATGATTTCCAGTTATTTTATCATCCAGGAAAAGCGAATGTAGTAGCGGATGCCTTAAGTAGGAGAATTGTTCATGTTTCAACTATGATGATTAAAGAGATGGAATTGATAGAACAATTTAGAGATTTAAATTTATACACTATTAGCGAAAATGATAGAATACAATTAGCAATGATTTCTATTAATAATGAGTTCCTATATAAAATAAGAGATAAACAAGGAGATGATAAGTTTATATTAGAAAAGAGAAAATTAATAGGGACTGATAAAGCTGGAGATTTTAATCTAGGAATGGATGATATATTAAGATTTAAACATAGAGTATGTGTGCCAGATAATAAAGAAATTAAGGACTTAATTTTAGAAGAAGGACATAAAAGTAAATTAAGTATACATCCTGGAGTTACTAAAATGTATAAGGATTTGAAAGAAATGTTTTGGTGGCCTGGAATGAAGAAGGACGTAGCAGAATATGTTGCCCGTTGCTTAACATGTCAGAAAATTAAAATAGAACATCAAAAACCCTCTGGCATGTTACAACCATTAGAAATTCCAGTTTGGAAATGGGATAGTGTATCCATGGATTTTGTGATGGGTTTACCCAAAACTTCTAAAAATTTCAATTCTATTTGGGTGATTGTGGATAGATTAACAAAAAAACTGCTCATTTCATTCCCATTAATATTAAGTATTCTTTAGATAAATTAGCATTATTATATATCAAAGAAATTGTTAGACTACATGGTGTACCAACTAGTATAGTGTCAGACAGAGATCCCAGATTTGTATCTAGATTTTGGAAAGAATTCCAAAAAGCTTTAGGAAGTAAATTGCATCTCAGTTCAGCCTATCATCCTCAAACTGATGGGCAGACTGAAAGAACCATCCAGTCATTAGAAGATCTTTTAAGGGCTTGTGTATTAGAAGAAAAATCTAGTTGGGATGAAATTTTACCCTTAGTAGAATTTACATATAATAATAGTTATCACTCTAGTATAGGTATGGCCCCTTATGAAGCACTTTATGGGCGTAAGTGTAGGACACCTTTAGTTTGGTATCAGGATGGTGAAAATTTATTAATAGGACCAGATATAATCCAACAAACAACGAATAAGGTAAAAATAATTCAAGATAAGATGAGAACTGCTCAAAGTCGACAGAAAAGTTATGCTGATAGGAGAAGGAAACCTTTAGAATTTCAAAAAGGAGATCATGTATTTTTGAAAGTTACACCTATTACGGGAATTGGCAGAGCTATTAAATCTAAGAAACTTTCCCCTAAATATATTGGGCCTTATCAAATTACAAAACGGGTTGGAAATGTTGCATACCAGATAGCCTTACCACCTTTTCTCTCAAATCTTCATGATGTATTCCATGTGTCACAATTGAGAAAGTACATTTTAGATCCAACACATGTCCTAGAACTTGATCAAGTACAGGTGAAGGAAAACCTCACCTTCGAACCAAGTCCTGTTAAGATAGAACAAAGAAGAATTAAGCATCTAAGAGGAAAAGATATTCCACTAGTTAAGGTTATCTGGAATGATGTTAGAGGCGACACTACATGGGAACTGGAAGAGAAAATGAGAATTGAATACCCTTATCTATTCACATAGAATGTATTACAAATTTCGAGGACGAAATTTTATTTAGTAGGGGAGAATTGTAATATCCTAAATTTTGCAATCAATTATATAAATAAATTTTGTAAGTTATAAATATGTACCGAATATTATGTAGAGTTATTATAAAACATGATTTTTATAGTAATTTTGTCTTAAGAAAATTATAAAATAAAATCCAAGGTTAATATTGTGTCAAATAATAAATAATAAAATTAAAAAAAAGAATAAATAAATATGTAGAAAAAAAAAATCACGAAAAGAGAGAAATGGTATTCAGGGACCGTAGTTTTAGATCAAGTCAATAAAACCTTTGAATTAAGTCGGTGAAATAAGGCGGTGGAGAATAAAATAAAATAAAATTCGAGAAGGACTATAAGTCGGTAAGATAAGTGTATAAATAGGAAGAAATTTGAAAACTTACTTACACAAAAACATACAATTCCCGTCATTTACAAATCCAACAGAGAGGCACCAGAATTCTGAGAAGAAGAATTCGAGAGAAAGGAGGAAAGGGGAGCATAAGAAATTAAGAGAATAATAAGATTTTGAAGGAGCCAGGTATGGGTTAGACGTTTAGTTTTATTCATACCAATGTCTGTAATTGGAGATTACTATTCATCAATTGCAAAGTTTGAAATATTGTTGAAATTCTTTCAATTAAGGATGAATTATATAATAAAATTGTTGTTTTTAACTTAAATTGAACATGTTTATGGTTTAATTTTGATTTGGAACTAATTTGAGTGATTGAAACTGAGAAATTTGAAACCTGGATTTCGAAAATGGCGAACTGGATGAAAATCTGCAAAATTCGCTCAAGCGAAAAATATATCGCTTGAGCGAAGACACCTGGAAAATTTGGGATTCTCGGGTTCTTTATCGCTCAAGCGAAAATTACATCGCTTGAGCGACTACGGGTCATGTCTCGCTCAAGCGACCGGTGCACTCGCTTGAGCGACGAAAGCTTCAAACAAAGGGGACTCTCGGGTCATGCCTCGCTCAAGCGACCGATGTACTCGCTTGAGCGACGAAGCCTTCAAACAAAAGGGGACTCTCGGGTTCCATCTCGCTCAAGCGACTGGTGTACTCGCTTGAGCGAGTGAAGGAAGAAGAAAGGACTAGGTGGGAATTTTTGCAAAAGATCAAGGGTAAAATAGTCATTTCACATATTAGGGACATAAATGGAATTTTGAAAAAGGTTAAGGGTATAATCGAGATAAAGTCAAACAGTATATTACCCCATCTTTGTTTACTAGGAAAATGACTCAATAAATGTTAGAATTTGAGGATAGTGCCTTCATCAAAGTTATAGATTATTATCTTATCTTTCCAACACAATTGGAATCATCTTAAAATGAGGTCTAGAACTCAAGATATGGACAAAACACTGAACCCTATGAAATAAATTATTAATAAAAATTGTCTTGCTTAAAACAACTATGAATTGTAATTAAAATTTTGAATATATGAAGGAGATGTTTTTAAGTACTTAATTGATGATAGATTGTTTTGTTTCATACGAGACATAAACATAGTGCATGAAATGTTTTCTGGAAGTCACAGAAAAGTTTTTTAAAGAAAAGTATTTGGAAATTTCTCTTAAGTAGCTACCAAGGACAGTTGGTAGTAATAAAGATGTGCAAACCATAATTTTAAAAATATTTCTGTGAGTCAATTTACTATCAAGAGCATCTGGTAGTGGAATATGACTATGAAAATGGCTGGCCAAATGAGACAAAGAATGAATTATAAAAAAAAATAAAAAAAAATTGAGCTACCAGAATCTCTGATAGTAAATGGGGGAGTAGAATAGGTAAGACAGGACCTCTGGTCTATGGGGATGGACCTTTGGTCTAGGGAGTGTTTGGGCATGGGCAATTCCATAAGTGACCAGTCTTTATTTGATTACGTGCCGTGGTAGCTGCTGGGTGCACCGACACTCCGACTACCTGTCTACTTATTCGCGTTTAGTGGGATATTGCCGAATCACCGGACGAGGGTGATGTTAAGCTCTAGTTCCACTAGACACTCAAATGAGTCTCCATGGAGCACTCGAGTCAAAAATAAATTTTTTATTTTGAGTCAAAAGCATGATTTTAAAGTTTTACGTTTGGAGTCACATGTGCATATCATAAACATATTGCATGATAAAATTGTAAATTATTCATGATTTGTACGATATTCTCTATTATGATTCCATGATTTATTTATTTGTTTCTCATAATTAATTTTTAAATTAAATTATATATGGTTGTATATTTATTAGAAGGGATGTTTCATTGGTTGATTTTATCGTATAAATGTTTGCTTTATTTGTTGTGGATAAAATTAAATGTCTAACCCCATAAATATTTCAATTCCAGATGTTGGTGACGTATGATGCAGGAATACATAATTCAAGAGATAGATGTCAGATGCAAAAATCTAGAGCTTAGGATGGGAATTGTATAACATATAAGTATAACTTTATGACTTGTAATATTTTGAAAACTTTGTACTAGAACTTGTTGCTTGATTTAATATAAAACTTTACCTAAATAAATTGTTCACTTGGTATATTTTCTATTAACCTTCTATGAATATTGAAAATATTACTAACTTAAATAATAAATTAGGATTAATAAATGTAATCAGTAAGGGGGGTTACAAGTTTTCT
Source organism: Sphenostylis stenocarpa (assembly GCA_963425845.1). Classification (NCBI taxonomy): domain Eukaryota; kingdom Viridiplantae; phylum Streptophyta; class Magnoliopsida; order Fabales; family Fabaceae; genus Sphenostylis; species Sphenostylis stenocarpa. The sequence continues at coordinate 20,843,450 of OY731406.1, forward strand.
TAAGAAAAGGTCTAATTAAAACACGGTTTAATACATGGCAAGCAGTACTAACTCCATCAGCCCAAAATTATTTTGGTAATGTTTTTTCATTAAGCATTGTCCTAGCTAACTCTTCAAGAGAACGATTTTTCCTTTCAACTACACCATTATGTTGAGGAGTTCTAGGAGCAGAAAAATTATGCTTAATACCATGTTTATCACAAAATTTATTGAAATTTTCGTTTGAAAACTCTCCCCCATGATCACTTTGAATACAATAGATGAAATAGCCTTTTTCATTTTGAATTTGTTTCGCAAATTTCTTAAACATATGGAAAGTATCAGATTTTAATTTTAAAAATAATGTCCAGGTAAATCTTGAGTAATTATCTACTATAACCAGTGCATATAGATTTCCTCCTAAACTCATAGTTCTAGAAGGACCAAAGAGATCCATGTGCAAAAGTTCAAGAGGTGTTGATGTTGAAACAATATTTTTCTGTGAAAAAGAATTCCTTACTTGTTTGCCCTTTTGACATGCATCACATACTTTGTCTTTCACAAACTTAAGTTTAGGTAAGCCAATTACAAGATCTTTAGAAATCAATTTATTAAGGTGATTCATATGAATATGAGCTAACCTCCTATGCCACAACTAGGAATCATTCTCTTTAGAGATTAAACAACAATTTTTAGCATAATTAGTATCTAACATGTAAATATTGTTGATCCTCTTACCAGTAATCAGTACCTGTTCTGAATCTGATTTGATTATTTGACATTGATTTTGACCAAAGACAACTTTGTGTCCTTTATCACAAAGCTGGCTAATGCTAATCAAATTATGTTTTAAACCCTCAACATATAATACATTGTTAATAATACTTGATTCTATGCATTTGATGTCACCTATTCCAAGGATTCTTCCTTTGTTATTATCCCCATAGACAACAGTCCCACCATTCTTTAGTTTTAAGTTGTAAAATTTTGTAATATCACCTGCCATGTGTTTAGAACAGCCGCTATCAAGGTACCAGAGATCTTCAGTTTGCTTTGCCTGAAAGAGAGATTAGTATAGTTGCAGTACAAACTGATACAGAATCGAAATAATCAATTAATTCTGCACTGGAAGTAGAATTTTAATCGATTAATTTGATATTCAATCGATTAATCAAGTTCTAGAGAAATATATGTCAGAATAATAATCGATTGAATCGAGAAATAATCGGTTAAATTTGTCCTTTTAATGATTTTAACTGATATAAATCCTTTTTAATCGATTAAAACAGCTAAACTAGATTCCTGAGAACATTTTAATCGATTAATTCGTATTTCAATCGATTAAAACTGTACTGACAACTTTTCTGGTATTCTCTGTAAGTGATTTTAATCGATTAAAATAGTTTTATATCAATTAAAATACACAGTCCATGAATCCAGAAACAGAATTTGCTGATTTGATACCAAGGGACTTCCAGATTTTGTTCCTGCAAAACAGATTTAGCATATTTCTGGTACCCTTTCTATAATTACTGGGTCCAATCATGTTATTTGAAATGAATTTTTGGTAATCCACTTCATTCTACCTTTAGGAATAACATATTTCTTGATTCTACAAAATTTCACAGAATGACCTTTTTTCATGCAGTAAAAGCATTTAATAAATGGAGATGAAACAGATTTACTATATGCAAAATAGTTTTTAAATGCTCTAGTTCTCTTTCCAACAAGAGGTGTAAAACCAATACCACCACGATCAATAACCAATTTTTGAGAATCAAGTATCATATCAAGACTAGTTTTTCCTTGTGCAAGTTTAGATGCAGTTTTTATTAAATATTTTAATTTCTTTTGTAACTCAGGACAATTTTTACAGTCTTTATCATTACACATGCAATCAGAATTATTACTTATTTCCAGATTTTCATTCTTATTTTCTTCATCAACTATTTTCTTTTCAAGAAGAGTGATCTTGTTTTCTAATAAACTATTCATGCTTTTTAATCTTTTGTTTTCAATTTCTAATTTCTTAGCTACTGCATGCATTTCATAAAAAGCATCTTGTAATGAACTGTAATTCATAGTAGTTGTTGAGTCAAAACTTACACTGGTCATGGGAGAGTCCGAATTGACCATCAAGCATATCTCTGTTGTTTCTTCATAAGCCATTTCAAGAGTTTTCCACATTTGTGCAGCAGTTTGACAATGTGCTATCCTGAAAAAATCATTTCTGTTAAGTGCAGATATGATGATATTCTTAGCAATACAATCATCTTGGATTAGTTTCTTTTCACAATCATTTAAACTAGACCATTCTTTTTCTGTAATTAATGGATCATTAGCAATTACATCCCAAACATTCATACCAACAAATTCAATAAAGATCTTCATTCTTATCTTCCAAAATAAGTAATCTGTACCACAAAACAGTGGAGGTCTATCAATACACGCACCCTCAGAAAAATTATTTCCAGCCATTTGGATCGAAAGACTTGAATAATTCTCAAGAACCTTGCTCTGATACCAATTGTTAGAAATGTAGGCTGAGATCAAGAGGGGGGGGGGTGAATTGATCTTTGAAAGTTTTTCGCAATTTACAGATTATCTATTTCAAAGATTAAGAGTTCTGACCAATTCTTGAATGAAATACAGCAAACAATCAAAGTAAAGGCAGTGACAAAATTAAAGAGAGAAAGGTTTAGAAAGATACAACCAAGATTTATACTGGTTCACCCAATCCCAGGGCTACGTCCAATTTCCAGCCAAATTCTAGCTGGGTTTCACTAGATTGAACGTTTTACAGATTACAACTTCAATCCCACACTCAATCTATCATAAGAACCAAAATTTCAGTCCTTGCACCTGAACCTTCACCAAGAACCAATTTCCAGTTCTTGACCAACCCTGCAGCCAAATTCCAGCCACAGAAACCAGTGCCCACACTTCCAGGCACCCACAATACAGAAAAGAAAAGTAAAGAAACAAAGAGAAGAAACTAGAACACCCAAAGCAGGTTTATGCAGCTCTGCAGAATGAGTTTCTTCTCCAAAAGAATGCAAATATTTGTTAGAAAAGTAGTTTTAAATCAAGAGGGGGGGTGAATTGATTTTTGAAAGTTTTTCGCAATACACAGATTATCTAATTCGAAAATTAAGTTTACTAATCAATTCACGAATCACAAAGCAATTTAAACAATACAAGCGCAGCAACTGAAATTAAAGAGAGAAAGGTTAGGAAAGATTTCACCGGTAATTTTATACTGGTTCACCCAATACCAGGGCTACGTCCAGTCTCCAGCCAAATTCCAGCTGGGTTCCACTAGAATAGATGTTTTACAGACTCAACAATCTTACACCTACTCTAACACCAGAACCAATTTCCAGTTCCTGAATTTAACCTTTCCACCAAGAACCAAATTCCAGTTCTTGGCAACCTCTGCAACCAAATTCCAGCTGCAGAGAAACCAGTGCCCAAATTCCAGGCACCACACACAAGAACCAAATTCCAGCTCCTGTGCTCAACCTCTTACCAAGAACCAAATTCCAGTTCTTGATAACCTCCACAACCAACTTCCAGCTGCAGAGAAAACTTGTGCCCAAATTCCAGGCACAACACAATACAAAGTAATGAAAAAGAATTTACAAAGAAGAGACTTAGAAAGCTCAAACCGGATTACGCTAATCCATAGAAAGTTTCTTCTTCAAGGATGCAAAGTGCCTCAAGAAAGATTTCAAAAGAAGTTCACAAAAACAGTTGTGTATCTTTCTTGAAAAATGCTAATAGTTGTTTGTATTGATTGCTTGAATTGTGTAAAAACTGATATGTTAAAAGTTCCAAGCAATTCTGTTTATAAAAGAGTATTTTCAAATCTGCTGCATTAATTAATCTGTTGAAAGTTTGTTTTAATCTGTTGAAATAGCCGTTACAATCTGTTAAAAGTCCTTTCAACCCATTAATGCATTCTTGATCTTTAACAGAAAATGTTTTAGTTGATACGACCACGTTTTTATCAGTTAAAACGTTTTACAAACATTTTCTAAGTATAAAACAATCGATTGAATCGCGTATTAATCGATTGATTTGTTTAAAAACCTTCTTATAAAACTTTCTAAGTTATTTTAGCTGATATAAAGTCGTTTCAATCGATTGAAAAACTGCACATATATTTTCAAGTCATTTTAATCGATTGAAAGTTCGTTTTAATCAATTGAAAAGATTTTCTAAGTTATTTTAATCGATTGAAATACGTTTTAATCGATTGAAATAAGTCTGATCGGTCATAACTCAATTCTGATCGATCATAACCAACTCTGATCGGTCATAATTTCATTCTGATCGATCATCCTGACTTCCAAAGTGGTTTTAATCGATTAAAACATGTTTTAATCGATTAAAAGCAATCTGATCGCTCATATTTAAAATCTGATCGATTATATTTCATTCTGACCTGTTATATTCGAATTCCAATCGGTCATAAAGGGTTTTTAATCGATTAAAAGGTTTTTGTATCAATTAAAATGTCTGTGAAAACACTTCTATAAACATTCTAAGTGTTTTAAACGTTTCTTTAAAAAACTATATCAGTTAAAACCATTGTTAAGAAGGTTCTTTGTCAAAATGCTTTTGTTTGATTTGTTTAAAACTATTTTTGAGGCATTTTGCAAATTGAGTGAAGAAGCTTTATGCAGTGGAAAAGGTAAAGTGGTTTTACCTAAGCTTTCTGTTTAGACACACTAAGTCTTCAGCTCCTTTGTTCCGAGTGACTTGTTTGACTCGCTGCAGAGTTGACCTTTGACTTTATCTTTGACTTCATCAAATCACTGAGTTCTTTGCTAGGATCACTTTCAATATTGCCTCAAGAAAGAACTTCTAAGAACTTCACAAAACTAGCGTGATTCTCTCTTGAAAGTAGCACTTATGATTGCTTGATTGATTGCCAAAAGATGTGTTTTAAAAGGTTCAAGCAATTCTGTTTATATAGAAGATTTTCCAAACTGCTGGTTTATTTAATCTGTTAAAATAATCTTTTAATCTGTTAAAAGTCTTGTTTTAATCTGTTAAAACTTCTTTTAATCTGTTAAAATGTTCTTGATTATTTTCCAGATTTGTTTTAACTGATACGACAATGTTTATATCAATTAAAACTCTTTGTAAAAAATCTTTCAATTTGTTTTAATCGATTGTTTCGTCTTCCAATCGATTAAAATACTGCTAAAAATTCTCATAAGATTTTCTAAGTGATTTTAACTGATAACAATATGTTTTAATTGATTAAAACACTTTGGAAAAAGTTCACTTAGTTATTTTAATCGAATGAAACACATTTTAATCGATTATAATTCTGCCAAAAGATTTTATAAAACTTTCTAAGTTATTTTAACTGATAGCATGCTTGTTTTAATCGATTAAAACATTATGGAAAAACCTCTTAGTTGTTTTAATCGATAATTTCGCATTTGTATCGATTAAAATACTAACAGAACAACTTTCAAAACGTTTCAAGTTATTTTAATCGATTATTTCGAGTTTGTATTGATTAAAATTCTGCCATAACACTTTTCAAAATATACTAAGTCATTTTAATCGATTGTATCAGTTCTATATTAGTTAAAATACTTGCAGAAGGTTTTCAAAATTCCTTCTAATGAAAACAATCGATTATTTCGAAATCGTATCGATTAAAAACCTGTTACAAAATTATTAAGAACATTTTAGTTGATAAAGCTCATATACTATTAGTTAAAATAGTTACTTCAAAAACCGTTTAACAAAATACTTTGTTTTTAACAGTTTAAACACTTTTTAGAGGCATTTGCAAAATCTTTTATATGAAGAAACCTCATGTAGCAGAGAGATAAAAATGATTATACCTAAGTAAAGATACAAACTCACAAATCACTCTACTCTTTTATCTAAGTGACCTTTGACTCCAACAAAGTAGCCTTTAGCCTTTGACTTCATTTTGTCTTCATCAAATCAACGAGATCTTTGCTTAAGTAATTCAATAAGTAATTCAATGAAGCTGGATGATGTGCTATGGGCTTATAGAACTGCATACAAATCTCCCACTGGGCTTTCTCCCTTTCAACTTGTTTATGGCAAGTCATGTCATCTCCTAGTGGAAATGGAGTACAAAGCTTATTGGGCTTTAAAATTCCTAAATTTTGACCCTAAAGCTTCAGCAAAGAAAAGAAGAACCCAAATGCATGAATTAGAAGAAATAAAACTCAATGCATATGAATCCTCTAAGTTGTACAAGGAGAAAGTCAAGGCATATCATGATAAGAAAATCTTGAAATGAGAGTTTCATCCAGGTCAATCTGTGTTGCTGTTCAACTCAAGGTTAAGGTTTTTCCCTGGAAAATTAAAATCCAAATGGTCAGGGTCATTCTTGATAAGAAGTGTTAAGCCTTACGGTGTTATGGAATTGAAAGATCCAGTAACAGGAAGAACATGGACAATCAACGGCCAAAGAATCAAAGTTTATCTAGGAGGTGAAGTTGAAAGACTCACCTTGATCACTCATCTAATTGAGCCATGAAGTAGACAGGTATCGAGCTAAAGACATTAAACAAGCGCTCTTGGGAGGCAACCCAGTGTTTTGAATTTGTTTTATTTTTTCATTTTAAGTTTTTAGTAGTTAATTGTGAATTGAGTTTCTGTGAACAATATTTGGTTTGGTTGTTAAGTTTTTCATTGAGTCAGCATAGAACAGGAGAGGAAATAATTTTTAAAGTTAGTTACTAAAAGTTTTGCATTTGAGTGTTGTCATCGTCGTCAAAAGAGGCGGTCGGAGCGACGCGATGGTTTCGTTCGACTCGCGTTTTTTAAAGAAATGATTCAACGCCTTTAAGTTGTCCAATAATCGGGATGGAACTAAAGGCGATGTTTTCAAAAGGTTCGAGGAGTCACCACCAATGTTTTTACCAGAAACATTGGAAAAGGAAAAAAGAAGGCAGTGGTTTTTTAAGAAAAACCAACTTTGGTCATTATAACCAAAGTTAGGTAAGAGAGTTATTTACGTGTACGGAAGGTGTTAGCTTCCCTATAATGCCCCTTTCGGGTTCCGTATGATAGACCCTTTTTTTTTTATAAAGAAATAATAACTCTAAATTGCGCTTTTACCCTTATTTATTTATTGTAGAAATTAAATTATTGACTACATGGCCCTAAATGATTAATGCACAATAATACTATCTAAAAAAAGCGGTAAAGTAGAGAAGGGAGTATATAGGAACCTTCAAAGCAAGCTTTTATAGTAAGTTCTTTGAAAGAGGGTGCTTTTTGGCAATCTTCACGCTCTACAATGATGATCACTCTTCCTTGCAACACTAAAGAATGTTTTCTAAGAACTCTATGAAACTTTGGAAATGCTTCAGAGGGGTCCTAGGAGAGTAATTTGAAAGAAGTACAGAAGGGAAAGTTGTAGAATGGTATGAAAACAGTGAGAAAGTCCCCCCCTTTTATAGGGATTCACACCTATCAGGTCAGGATCGTCGTCTCGCCAAATGAGACGACGGTCTCACCTTCGGCAAGTGGCGAGACAACCGTTTCACCAAACGAGACGGCGGTCTCGCCATTGGCGAGTGGTGAGACGGCGATCTCGCCAAACGAGATGATGGTCTCACCATTGGCAAGTGGCGAGACGGCGGTCTCGCCCTTAGCCAATGGTGAGACGGCGGTCTCGCCAAACGAGACGGTGGTCTCGACCCTCTGGGTGGAATTTCTTATTTTTCCTATACAAAAATCCTTCATATTCTAATATGGGGCCTATTGATCAATCCTAGGGACCTTTTAGGCCTTGCCCATCTTTAAACGGAAGTCTTCTACTCTTTATTTTGAGGTCGGGCAAGATTTAGGGTCTATAAGTGTCATGTTTAAGAGTCAAATTTTACTGAAAACACTCCAAATCTTTGCATAATTCGCTCAAGCGCCCAAATTTTTGCTTGTGCGAGAATCGGTGTGACGTCTCGGGTTTTTGTTCGCTCAAGCACCAAAAGTTTCACTTGAGCGAGAATCAGTGTAACTTCTCGGGTTTTTGTTTGCTCAAGCGCCAAAATTTTTGCTTGAGCGAGAATCAGCGTAACCTCTCGGGTATTTGGTCGCTCAAGCAAATAAACTTTCACTTGAGCGAATGTCCATTATTCGCTCAAACGTGAAACACGGGCATTTTCTCTCAAGCGAGGTTGTGTCGCTTTAATCGATTGAAACGTCATTTTAATTGATTGAAAAGAATTCTGATCGATCACAATTTGATTCTAATCGATCATAACTGGTTCTGACCTGTTATATTATTATTCTGATCGATCATCTGTTACTCTAAATCAGTTTTAATCAATTTAGACAATCAGGTTCTCTTTTTTATTCTATAAATACAGTTTTTGATTTGTCTATTGATACATACAATTTGTGAAAACATTTGAGAGCAATCTTAGAGCTATCATATCCGTGACTTTCTCTGTGCATTCAAAAACTGTTCATATCATAAGGTGCTTTGATCAAGATTGTTGTTCATCAAAGAGAAAAAGTTCTGAGTTAGAATTGCTTCTGGACTTCTATATTGTTAAAGCTACAGTCCAGGTTTATTCTTTTCATATTCTTGTATAAAGTGTGATTGTGTAGATTGGGTGTTGAATCTGCACTGGTTACAGTAACTGGATTTGGTTACTGGGTGGTTATTCAAGAATCTATCTTATGGGTTTGTGAGATAGTTCTTGGGGTAGATTGGTGTAAATCTACTGGTTGTAATTTTCACTTGGAATTAGTGGAACTTGGCAGATTTGTCAAGAACTGGATGTAGCTCTGGGAAAGAGTGAACCAGTATAAACTTTTGTGTTGTATTTCTGCTTTCATCTCTTTTATTTCTTGTCTATATTCTTGCTTTGATTAAAACCAAATCTACCTAATAGAAGAATTGAATAAAGATAAATCATTCTTCCAAAGAAAGTGTGTTTTGCGAAAAAGTTTTCTAAAGTTCAATTCACCCCCCCCCCTCTTGAACTCAACCATTAATTCTTACACAAGCCCTTGCACATCTCCATCAAGTGCAAGGAGTACCTCATCGCCAAAGTTCTTGTGGATAACGGGTCATCCTTGAACGTGATGCCCAAGTGCACACTAGACAAATTGACTACCCAAGGAACTCGTCTGCGCCCAAGCAGCACTATCGTTCGAGCCTTCGACGGATCCAAACGAGAAGTAGTGGGAGAAGTTAATTTGCCAATTCAAGTTGGACCCATTATCTTCAATGTCGATTTCCATGTAATGGATATTACTCCAGCATACAGTTGTCTCCTCGGCAGGCCTTGGATTCATGACGCTAAGGCAGTACCTTCGACGCTCCACCAAAAAGTCAAGTTCATAGTGGATGACAAATTGGTCACGATCCAAGCAGAAGATGATATCCTGATTAGTGGACCGTCCACCCAGCCTTATGTGGATGCGGCCGAAGAGGCCCTTGAAACATCTTTTCAAGCGCTCGAAATTGCCAACATAGAGCGACTTCCCAAAAACACAAAGGTAGCCCGCATGATATTGAAACATGGTTACCATCTTGGCCAAGGACTGGGGGCAGATTCCCAAGGCATGAGGGAACCCCCAAAATTCAAAGATAATCCTTACAAGTGTGGCCTAGGATATGACCCCACTAAGGGCCGAGCAGAAAGAAGAAAAGGGAAGTCTCCCCTCCGCACACTCAAGCAAATTTTCCGAAGTGGAGGGGTGCAAGCGTCAAGAGCTACCTTAGTCATTAGGAAATCTTTTTCTTCATTTGAGGGATGTAAACCCCATGATTGTTAAAGATTATCCCCCGGGGCTAGCCCGACCCCCGGGCATTTTAGGGCACATATTCCCTTATTAATCAATAAAGAATATACTTCTTACTATTCGCCTCTCTTCTTACTATTTCATGACTAGACCTCACAATAACCTTGTCTAAGTAAGCAAAAAGAAACAAAAAGAATAAAAAGCGCGTCCAAATAATCAAAATTCGCCACTGCCATTACAATCAAGCTAGTTGATTAGAAGCATCAAATAAGGCTTTACCTCACCATAAAGAAAGTCATAAATATACAAAAAAGAAAAAGCCCATAGAAGCCAAAGGCCAAAAAAAAGAAGGGCAAAATACCCGGTAGGAAACCCACTAAGGGGACTACGCAAAAGATAGGGTCAACTCGGTAGGATACCCGAACAAAAATAAAGGGTAGCCTAGGCAAAAGTTAGGGTTACAAAATAAGGTTCGCTAGGATTCCCTAAAACAAATACAAAAAAAAGGAACCTAGACAAAAGATAGGGCCAAAACACAATATCCTAGTTCGAAAACCCAAAAGGGCGATCTAGGGAGATCAATTAGCTATAAAAAAGCAATGGAAATAAGCTAAGACGCAAATACAAAAAGAGGGAAACGTTTGCTTAGACAAAAGCTTAAACACCCAGGCCTAACCCTAGCCAACCATTCTTACAAAAAACCTTTTTCTAAATAAAAATTAACTTCTAAAACACAAGCCATTGAATTTGCCTTCTTACTTCTTTTCTCTTGACCCTCACAACAATATTCTAATAATTAATTTGGGAATATGGAGGCGTATAGTCAACAAGAGGATTGAAACCCCTAAAGTGAAGAAAAAGAGACACTACATGGAAAAGTGTGCTCTACAAAAAAGAGAAGAGAAAAAGAAAAAGCAAAGAAAAAGAAAAAGCAAATTATTCTTCGTTCACAAGAAGTCCGGCATGGTACAGCCAAGTACGAGAACGCAGATCATAGGGCACTCGACGCTACAAGACACGTCAGTTAAATCCTTCTGAAAAACTAAATGAAATAGGCATTATAGGATATCAAACATGAAAACATTGCATGCATAAAATGTTTTTGAACCAAGTCCTATTTGTTTTCTACAAAAAAAAAAAAAAAAACTCTCAAAATTGAAACGGCCGTCTCGCATTTCCAGACCGCCGTCTCGATCTCCAGCAAAACGAGACTGCCGTCTCGACTTGGCAAAAAACGAGACGGCCGTCTCGCTTGGCGAGATGGCCGTCTCACTTAAGGCCAAAGTCGAGACCACCGTCTCGAGGTTCCAGACGGCCGTCTCGACTTGCACGAAATCGAGACCGCCGTCTCGACTTCCCAGACGACGGTCCCGAACCTGAAAAATTTTCTATAAATAGAGGGGGGCCTAGGGGGGTCTCCACACCTCCTCCTGCACTCCAACTCTCTATTCTCTCACTCTCAAGCATTCTACTATCAAGATGCATCATGGAAGTCAGTCCAGAAAGAGAAGAGGCTCCACTGGTCCTAGTAGTTCCTCAGCACCTACTCCCCAGGATCCTACACAGCTCTCGCCACTACACCAGGCCCCGTCTCGAACATATCTGGGGGTATACATGGCACCCCATGCTCAAATTGGATTTTGGCATTCTCGCCGAATTCGAATGGGAGGACGACGTCCGGGCCCACATCGATAGCATAGGTTGGGGCTTCCTCCTTCAGCCTCCACCTACCCACGTATACCCCCAGGCGGTGCTAGAGTTTTTCGCCTCCATCTCCTACGCCGAGATGCCCGCCATGGTACCAGGCTTGTCACCAACGAAAATGGTGACATACTTCATGGGTGGGATGTACCGGACCACCACCCTAGACGAATTCAATGTGAACATTGGGTTCGTCCGGCCCGAGGACGTGCTGACTCGGGACTACCAGGAGGCTATCTACGCGCGCCCCACCAACCTCACTGCCGACGAGATGTGGGAAGAGCTCACTAGGGCACACACTTTGCCCACGCTGATGAAGGGCTCCGCACTTCCCCCAACCCTTCGCATCTGCCACAAGCTGCTGGCAGGGACCATCCACGGGCGGAAAGAGAGTCAGGGAAAGATAACCCTTCCAGACCTCTTCGTCCTTTATTGCATGAGCCAAAGGCACCGGTGCAACCCTGGCTATTTCTTCCTGAAGGCCCTCAAGGGCTTTCGGAGCCGGCCCATGGGAGCCGTCCTCATGGCTCCCCACATTACCCCCCTGGCAGAAAAATGGGGGTGCAGTGGCAAGGAAGAACTGGCCTCCAGCGTCCGACCCGAGTCCATCAACGGATCGGTCCTGGTCAGCATGGGGATGCTACTACACCACGGGACCCAGCTGATCCTCCACCCCTCACTGGATATCACTTTGGATCTCCAGGATCTCGTGGCAATGCACAATCTCCCAACACCTCCCGAGTTGCAACAACCACAACAACAGCAGCAGTACACATATGATTTTGCTGGCATGTAGACCCCAAATCTTGCCCGGCCTCAGAATAAAGTCAGAAAGCTTCCTATTTGAAGACGGCCGAAGCCTAACAAGCCACTAGGAGAGACTATTAGGCCCCCGTACTAGGATAGGAAGGTTTTTTGGCCCGAAAAATAAAGTTTCTCGCCCTGAAGGGACGAGACCGCCGTCTGGAAGGACCAGACCGCCGTCTCGTCTCAACGCCAGGACAAGACCGCCGTCTCGATTGTCCAGACGGCGGTCTCGTCACCTGCAAAGGTCGAGACGGCGGTCTGGATTTTCCAAACGGCGGTCTCGATTCCTGCAAAGATCGAGACGGCGGTCTGGATTTTCCAGACGGCGGTCTCGATTCCTGCCTAGTCGAGACGGCGGTCTAGATTATCCAGACGGCGGTCTCGACCCTCTGCCATGAACGAGATGGCGGTCTGGACTTTCCAGACGGCGGTCTCGACCCTGTCAGAGGAAACGACAGTCTCGACCTGTCAGGCGCGAAAAACTATAAATAGGGGTCCTCTCCCCCTCATTTCCACACAGAATCAAGATAGCTCTCCCTTCTCTCTAGACTTTCTCTCTCTAAGAATCCCTCCAAGGCATTTCCGGAGTTTCTGAGTGTCTCTAGGCATAAACTGAGCGTTCTAAATCTCCTTTAGAATCCCTCCGAGGCATTTCCGGAGTTTCTGAGAGTTGTAGAGTGAAGGGTTGCCAAAACGCACCCTCTCTTTTAAAATATAAAAGCTTGCTTTGGAGGTGCATATTCTCCCTCTCTATTTTTATTACTGCCATTTAAATTACACAATAGAAGCTAGGGCCATGTAGTCATAAACTTAAATTCCGCATAATAAAAGGGTAAAAGCGCATTTTTCCAGTTTAATTATTTATTCAAAGTAGCCGGCCTATCATAGGGAACCCGAAAGGGGCGTCGTAAAGGAACTAACACTTCCTTTACACGTAACTAACTCCCTTACCCAACTCTGGTTCTAATGACCAAAGTTGGTTTTCAAAAACCAACGCCTTTTTAAAACCCATTTTCTGATGTTTATGGTAAAAATATCGGTGGCGACTCCATAGAACCCAAATTAAATAAGTCCCTGGGTTAGCCCGGTTATCGGACAACCCAGGGATACTTTCGAAAACCTCGCCCCTAGATTAGCCCAGTTATCGGACAACCTAAAGGCGTTGTAACCACCAATAAAAACGCGAAAATAAAGAGGGTCGAAAAAACCATCGCGTCGCTCTGACCGCCTCGTTTTGACGGTGGCGACATGGCATAAATCGCAACATCTACGATTTGTGCCAACAATTCAATCAGATGTCTGTGAGACAAGAGCAAATGTCCCTAAGGCAAGAGGCCTTCGACACAAGATTGGAGACAATTTACCAATATCAAGAAGGAATGAAGCAAGACTGGGCGGCCTTCCAGCAGGAGTACCACGACGAAGCCCGGGAACAGGCAGAATTCCGAAGGCATATGTACCGGCAATTCCCCTCTTACGGATCATCTCCAGACGAAAGCCCACCTTCTTAGGGATAATTCTTATAGAATAAACTGTTGTAATAAATTTTTCTCATAAATAAAATTTCATTTCATACATTTTTTCGCTATCTCTTTCAAAAAAAAAAAAGTCAGCATAACAAAAGAAGCTAAGAGTAAAAAGACTTACGCTCAAAAAAAGCCAAAATCTAAAATCGCGAGGAAAAAGAGATAAAACCGCGGAAAAAGGCAAGACTAAACCAACAAATTTCGACAACCAAGCAAGAGTCGCACAACCAGCAAAGACTACCCGACCAACCAGCAAAAGTCGGATAACCACTACAAAAAGATCAAAATCAAAAGAATCCCCAACAACCAACAAAGCTGGATGAACACCAACAGAATCCCCGACACAGATCGGACGACCATCCCCAGGAAAAACAAACAAAGACAAGAGAACGCATCTCAGTGTTAGGCGCATGAGCCACCGGAGCAGTAAGCCGCCACCACCACCAGTCCTACGCAATGGACTGTACCAGCCTGATAGGGGGTTCATACCTATCGACCTGCGCACGTGGTGCGCCTGATCTGCGTTCAAGCCAGATCAGTAAGTCTCAACTACCAGCCTGATGGGGGGGTTCATACACATCCAGTCCTACGCACAGTGGGCTGTAACTACCAGCCTGATGGGGGGTTCATACTCATCCAATCCTACGCACACTGGGTTGTAACTACCTGCCTGATGGGGGGTTTATACCCATCAACCGAAGGATCGACTACCGTCAGAAGGAGTATCCTGAGGTTCTACCACGTGTTAACCAAAGGGATCGGCTACCGTCAGAAGGAGTATCTTGGTGGTGCACAACATAAATTTTCCCCAGAAGATCAACCGCCGCAAGACGGAACATCCGAAGGGTAACCAGACAAGAGGGTCAACTCCTTTACCTTCCAGTCGATCTTCTTAGCACAACAGGCCAACAGTCGACTGGTCAGGTAAAGGGGGGCAGCTGTAGACCCCAAATCTTGCCCGGCCTCATAATAAAGACCAGAAGACCTTCTATTCGAAGATGGACGAAGCCTAAAAAGCCACTAGGAGAGACTATTAGGCCCCATACTAGGATAGGAAGGATTTTCTGTATGTAAATAAGGATCTTCGCCTTTTAGGGTCGAGACCGTCGTCTCGCATTTGGGACAGCCGTCTCGCCTCGCAAAAGTGGCGAGACCGCCATCTCGTTTGGCAAGACGGCCCTCCCGGTTGGCGAGACGGCCATCTTGCCATTTTTGCAAGGCAAGACGGTCGTCTTGAATGGCGAGATGGCCGTCTCGACCTTATCAGACGAGACGGTCATCTCGACCTGACAGGCGCGAATCCCTATAAATAGTCGTGTCTTCACCCTCATTTCACACAGTTCTTCCATTCTCTCTCTTGTCACTTCCTCAAATTCTCCTCCTAGAACCCCTCCGAAGCACTTCCGGAGTTTTCTGAGAGTTTCTAAGAGTTTTTATAGCATTTTTGAGAGGTTTCCGGCGCTGTAAAGAGTGAAGGGCTGCCAAAAAGCACCCTAATTTTCAAGAAATTAATAGAAAGCTTGCCTCAGAGGTTTCTACATTCTCCCTCTCTCCTTTACTGCTTTATTTTTAATTGCGCAGTGGATATTAGGGTCATGTATTCGTAATTTTAAATTCCGTAAAAAAAGGGTAAAAGCGTATTTTCACTGGTTTACTTATTTAAATAGCTGGCTTATCATAGGGAACCCGAAAGGGGCGTCGTAAGGGGACTAACACTTCCCTTACACGTAACTAACTCCCTTACCCAACTCTGGTTCTAATGACCAAAGTTGGTTTTTCGAAAACCAACGCCTTTTCACTCCTTTTCCGATGTTTCCGGTAAAAACATCGATGGCGACTCCAAAAGAACCCTTCAAAATTAGTTCTTGGGTTAGCCCGGTTATCGGACAATCCAAGAACACCTTTTTGAAAACCTCGCCCCTAGGTTCAGCCCGGTTATCGGACAACCTAAAGGCGTTGTAACCACACCAATAAAAACACGAAAATAGGGAAGTCAGAACCATCGCGTCGCTCCGACCGCCTCATTTTGACGGCGGCGACAAGGGCCTAATAGTCTCTCCTAATGGCTTTTTAGGCTTCATCCATCTTCGAAGAGGAGGTCTTCTGGTCTTTATTATGAAACCGGACAAGATTTGGGGTTTACAGCTGCCCTCCTTTACCCGATCAGTCGACTGTTGGCCTGTTATGCTAAGAAGGTCGACTGGAGGGTAAAGGAGTTGACCCTCTTGCCCGGTTACCCTTCAGACGTCCCGTCTTTGCGGCGGTTGATCTTCTGGGGAAAGGTACGTTGTGCTCCTCCGGGATGCTCCTTCTGACGGTAGCTAATCCCTTTGGCTGATGAGTATGAACTCCCATCTGGTTTGACGAGTATGAACCCCCGCCTGATAAGCCCCCTTTTGTAAGGCCTGATGAGTATACACCCCCATCTGGTGTCTGACAAGTATGAACCCCCATCCGGTAAGCCCCCTTTTGTAAGGCTTGATGAGTATACACCCCCATCTGGTGTTGTGCCTCCGGATGCTCCTTCTTGCGGTAGCCGATCCTTTGGCTGTGGTGGCGGCTTACTGCTCTAGCTCATGCGCCGAGCACTGAGATGTGTTCTCTTGTCTTTGTCTTTTCTGAGAGTGGTTGTCCGGTCTGTACCAGGGATTCTGTTGGTGTTCATCCAACTTGTTAGTTGCTGGGGATTCTTTGATTTTGATCTTTTGGTGGTGGTCATCCGACTTTGTTGGTTGTCGGGGATTTTTGATGAGTGCCTCTTAGGTAGGTAGGAATTCTCTTGGGATTTGTTGATCTGGGTGACGCCTCTTGAGTAGGCGGATATCCTATTGAAAATTTGTTGATTTTGATGGTGCCTCTGAGCAGGCAGATACTCCATTGAGTTTCTAGTAATGCCTCTGAGTAGGCAGATGCTTCATCGGAAGTGAAGACTTTTGGCTACATTTGTTTTGCCTCTGACTAGGCTGATATTCCCCTATGGGAATGCTGGGTCTTGCTTACCAGGTCTTGCCTATGTGTAGGCAAATGACATTCTGAGGATGTGAGTCTGAACTTTGCCTTTGTTGTAGGCTCACTTAGGATGATTTTTCTCTTTTTGATGATCCACTGGGACTGATTGCCTTCCCGGGGATCTGATTTTGGTTTGCCCCCTAGAGTTCTGACTTGTTGTAAGGTACTGGTGTGAGCTGGCTTTTGTGACGCTCTTATTTTGTTGGGGGAATGGAATTTTCGATTCCTTCTTTTTTGTTGATTTTTCCTTTTTCTGCAGTGACCCTCTTAGGGAACTAGGATTTTTATTTGATTTTGCCTTTTTTCCGCGGTTTATCTCTTTTTTTCACGATTTGAAATTTGGCTTTTTCGGGATAGTGCGTAAACCTTTTTACTTTTTAGTCTCTTTCTATTACGCTGGCTTTTTTCTTCTTTTTTGGGGGGTCCACTAGTGATGAAGTTTTCTTTCTTTGGTGATCCACTAGGGAATTAGTTGACTTCCTAGGGATCTGAGGAGTCTTGGCTCCTTGATTGATGTTGATGCGAGCTAAACTTGTGAAGCTCTTATTCCACTTGGGGGATTGGAATTTTTTATTCCTTTTTGTAAACTTTTTATGAGATCCACTTGAGGATTTTTATTCGGCCTTTTCTGTCATGGCCTTCTTTGTCATCTGCTGGAGATGAAGTATTTTCTGTCTTCTTTTCTCTTCTTTCTTTTTGTTGAGCCCTTGATGGTTTGGATTCTTTTGACTGTTGATGATGATGGGCTTTTGAAGCCTTTATTCTCCATTGGGAAATGTGGCGGAGACTTTGGGTGAGTGTGCTTGATGACTCATGTGGTGGTGATGTTGAGCCGCAGGGTAAATTTTGTTTTGCCTTCGGAGTAGGCAGGGATCCTCTTGGGGATGACTAAGCCTTTCCGTCGACTTTTCTTTTATGATGTCTGATGATTGTGGTCTCTTTTATTGGGTAGGAATCTTCTTATTTCTTCTGAGCTTATTTGATGATGACAACCCGCTCTTCTTCTTGAGGGAGAGCAATGTTTAGGGACTTATTAATTTCTTCATGCCTTCTTTTCTGGGTAGAAGGATGGTAGCTGGAGCTCTTGATTTTCGGAAGCTCTTATTTTGCTCTAAGTTGCTTGATTGAAGATTTGCTCCATTTTCTTGAGGGCATTATTTGGAGGCTCGGTCTCGGTGATCCTGTTTTCAATCACAAACATTGAGCTAGTCTCCTTATATGCATGAATGCTTTTCGTTTTTTTTTGTTATTTATCTGAAGTGATTTTTATTTCTTTCATTTATTATTATTATTATTTTTTTTTTACCTTGACAAAGTCGTTTTGTGCGACTACTTGTGTGTGGATGCCTTAAATGCAATCTATCCTTTTATTTGATGCATCTAGAGAAGTAACTGGTATCCTGTTGGGATTTCATGATTATGATGAAGGGCCCCCTCTCTTTTATTCATTTTTTGGTTTAGCCCAATCTTTTGCCTAGACCGCCCTTTTTGGGGTTTTCGGTCTAGCGGGCTGCCTTAATTTTTGTCTAGGATATCTTAGCGGACTTTTTCCTTTTTTATGAATGCCCTAACTTTTGCCTAGACCGCCCTTTGCGGGTTTTCGATCTAGCGGGCTACCCTAACTTTTGCCTAAGAATCTCCTAGCAGGCATTAATTTTTATTTTTATTTTTCTCATTTCTCTTTTCTTTTTGAGAGAAAGGACCCTATGCATGTATGCAATGTTCGTGATATGCATCCTATAATACTATTTCAATTAATTTTTTCAAAAGGATTAACCAATGTGCTTTTACTTCTGATGAGCTTCTGACGTTATGTGCTTTGTCGACATGATAGGCTGTACTAATTTTGTCGTCTCGATTTTTCCATGACCGAAGAATGATTGTGTTGATTGTAGAGTGACTTGTCATGTCAATGTGCCCCTCCCTTTCTTTGGGGATGTCAATCCTCCTATTGATTACTATCTCCACATTTCCCTACTACTTACTAGAATGTCATAGTGGTAAGGGTCAAGAGAAAAGAAGGAAGAAGATATTTAATTCAAAGGCTTGTGTTTTAGAAGTGTTTCATTTTGACAAAAAATGGTTTTTGTAAGCACGGCTAGCCAAAGTTGGTTAGAGTGTTTAGGCTAATTTAAACAACATTTTGTTTATGCAGTAGCGTCTTATTCTATGGCGCTTGCTATAACTGATTGACTTCCCTAGTCTGCCCTTTGGGTTTTCAGCCTAGGATGTTGTGTTTTGTTTTGTCCTAACTTTTGTCTAGGTTTCTTTTTTTGTTGCTTTGGGAAACCTAGCGGACTTTATTTTGTAACCCTAATTTTTGCCTAGGCTACCCTTTATGGTTATTCAGGTTTCCTAGCGGGTTTACCCTAACTTTTGTGTAGCCCCCTTGGTGGGTTTCCTACCGGGTATCTTTCCTTTTCTTTTTGGCCTTTAGCTTGTATGAGCTTCTTTTTATTTATTTTTTTGTCTTTGCACAACATTGGCGAAACACGACTTTATTATGATGAGGTGGAACCTTGTTTTGTGTTTCTAGTCAATCAGTGATGATGGATTTGATTTTTATTTTGGTCAATGGCGCAGTTTGATTACTTTGACGCATTTTGAAAACGTTTGTTTAAACATGGTTATTAATGAGGTTTAGACATGAATAGCAAGAAGAGAAGCAGATAGTAAGAATGACATTCTTTGTAATTAATAGGAAAATATGTGCCCTACAATGCTTGAGGGTCGAGCTAGCCCCGAGAAGTAATCTCTAATAGTCATTGGATTTATAAATCCTAATAATCAGAAGGAGAACACCTAATGACTAAAGTCGCTTTTGACGCTTAAACCCCCTTTACTCGGGAAAATCTGATTTGAGGTGCAGAGGGGAGACTTCCCTTTTCTCCGTGCAGCTTAATCCTTTGTAGGATTTTCTTTAAAATCTGGTGGCTCCCTTATACCTTGAGAGTTTCTAATGAGCCCTTGGTTTGGGCGGCATCCATATTTCCTTATCATGTGGGTCACCGTCATATTGTTGGGGAAGTCTTTTCATATTGGTAAAAGATATTTCAAAGGTCCCCTTCGGTTGCTTTCATTCAAGGTAGGGCAGACGACTTGTTGATCCGAATGCCACCTTTAGCTCGAACCGTGACCAGCTTATCGCGTACCGTGAGTTTGTCTCTTTGGCGGAGTGTTTGAAAGAACTGCCTCAGCGTCATGAATCCAAAGTCTATTCAATTTCCTCTTTGGATTATATTTCTATTCGATCTTATTATTTTTCCTTTATTCTTCGGAGCATTGTCTTGTAGCTCCTCGGGGAAGTAGATTCTTCTACTTCTAATCCTGCCCCCAATATCGGCTATACTGGTGTATCTCCATGGTACAACTTTATCTGATTCGAGATGTGAACAAATGTAATGGCATCCTTGCCCCCTCTTCCTTATTAATTTGGATACCCAACGGTTAGGGCTTATTATCCTCCTTAGGCGGATCAACCATTGGAGAGAACTTGACGACGAAAGCTTTGCCCTTCACCTTATTTCGATTCGTGGAAAGCACATCAACTAATCCTCTCTTTTTATTATCTTATTAAAGTGAGAATGAATGCAATTTATGAATACAATAGACGGTTGAAGAGATGATGAAAACAAACAATTTTATTTATTTCATCCAGACAGTGTACATTCCTCAATGCAATGTTTCGAAGTACATTTTTTTAAAAGTGGAGAAGCCTAAATGAACCCATAGGCGGGTTATAATTTCTATTTATTTTCCTTTTAACTTCCCGTGCATGACATGCGAAATCCTCTTTTCATGGTATTGAGGAATGTCCACTTCTTTGACTGTCTATTATTAGATGCATGTTATGAGGATGAAGTTTGGTGGATGCATGTATGGAAGTGTTTGTTTTTTCCTAAATATTATCATGTTTTATTTTCTGACATGATGTATGATAGTGTTTGGGATTTTGTGTTTTTTTTTGTATGCGGATGAGGGCATGAAGAATACCAGCCGCTTTCTAGAATGCAAAAAGATTTTTATTGTTTAAAAGGAATGATTTATGAGATGGATATTCCTTAAGACAATGGCTTAGGTATCCTCCTTAAAGCTTATGCTTTGTGGGGTATCATACCCACCTCGGTGTAATGGTTCCTTCCCCATCACAGATTTGACAAGTATAATGGCAATCACCATCACACCTTAGTACACTTGTCCCTTCCTTGTCGCGAAGGTCACAAATGTGCTCGGGGCCTCTTTCGCCATTGTCTTAGGGATATCTAGTGCTCCCTAGAATGAATGTATTTATGCATGCACCAGTACAAAAGGGCAGTAGATGTTCAAAGTGCGATAACTTTTGACTGGAATGTCGGATTTGGACACACAACATATCAAAATGAAGAGAAAAAGGTGAAGAATCAGTATAAAAATACCCAAAGGGGATTTGGCCCAGTAATTTTCCCAAAACACGCTTCTAAGACCCATTTTTTAGGGTTTTATTAAAATGATGCGTATGCGTACTTTCCTTATGCATTTATTTTCTCTCTTGGTTTTTCCACTTATGACATGATGCGATATGACTTTGTCAAAATTCTTTTATTTATTTTAGATTTATTTGATTTTGTTATTATTACTTTTTTATCTTATTTTGTTTTTTAGCCTTTTATCTCTTCTGTTGGACTCGCGTGACTACTTAGCTTACAAAGAACCTGAAACCAGGCTAGCTAAAAGGTAGACTGTCCGAGATAAAATGGTTTTATTTGCGAAAGAATAATATTAGCGTCCCTTATCTCTTTTGTTGGACTGCGTGGCTACTTAGCTTACAAAGAACCTGAAACCAGGCTAGCTAAAAGGCAGACTGTCCGAGATAAGGGTGTTTATTGCAAAAATTGTTTTTTTGTGATTTTTCTGTTGTTTGGTTATGCTATGCAACAAACAAATGCGCACACAATTCAGTCATCCGCGAACAGGCGAGAAGTCATTTTAATCACGAGGTAGGGTTTTCCTGCAAAAAAGTGCATTGGCGAAGGTAGGTTCTAACTGTTCTCACCAAGGCTAAGGCCCCCAAGGTGCCCCCATTATAGGGTCCCCACCCTCCATCCTTCCGACCATGCTTAGCACTAAGACCATAGTTAGTCTTTGTGCCAAAAGAGGAAGGTTATCACCTTGAGTGGTGGTTTCCAATCACACTGGTGGGCACAAGGCCATCACTACAGCGAACCGTACCTACCACCCACTCCCTATGGATTTCTCACTTGCCCCCGGGTATAGAGGGAACTGTTGTGTGCAAGGGTTTGTGTACAGTTTGTATTTCAAACAATTGCGTAAGTATAAACAAACGATAGTTATTAAAGCCAAGCATTAAAACATGTTATAATACAAGGTAGGGTAAAAGCGTAATTTCTTGGTTTATTTATTTAAGCTGGCCCATCACTAAATGGGATCAACTCTCTAGGCTTCCCCAGTGGAGTCGCCATCTGTCGCCGCCGTCAGAACGAGGCTGTCGGAGCGACGCGATAGTTCCGACTTTCCAATTTTCGCCTTTTTATAGGCGTGGTTACAACGCCTTTAGGTTGTACGATAACCGGGCTAAACCTAGAGGTGAGATTTTCAAAAGGGCGTTCTTGGATTGTCCAATAACTAGGCTAACCCAAGAACTAATTTTGAAGGGTTCTTATGGAGTCGCCATCGATGGTTTTACCAGAAACATCGAAAAAGGAGTAAAAAGGCATTAGTTTTCGAAAACTAACTTTGGTCATTAAAACCAGAGTTTAGGTAAGGGAGTTAGTTACGTGTAAGGGAAGTGTTAGTTCCCTTACGACGCCCCTTTCGGGTTCCCTATGATAGGCCATCTATTTTAATAAATAAACTTGCGAAAAAATGTTTTTACCCTTTTATTTGCGGAATTAAAATAATGACTACATGACCCTAATATCTATTACGCAATTTAAATATAAAAGTAAGGCAATAAGGAGAGGAAGAGAAAGAAGAAACCTCTGAAACAAGCTCTTTGATTAATTTCTTGAAAACTAGGGTGCGTTTTGGCAGCCCTTCACTCTTTACAATGCCAGAGAAACTCTCGGAAACGCTATAAAAACTCTAAAGAAACTCTCAAAAACTTCGGAAATGCTTCGGAGGGGTTCTAAGAAGAGAATTTGAAGAAGTTGCAAGAGAGAGAATGGAAGAACTGTGTGAAATGAGGGTGAAGGCGCGATTATTTATAGGGATTCGCGCCTGTCAGGTCGAGACGGCCATCTCGCCATTCGAGACGGCCGTCTCACCTTGCAAAAATGGCGAGAAGGCCGTCTCGCCAATCGGGAGGGGGGTCTTGCCATTCGCAAGTGGCGAGACGGCCGTCTCGCCAAACGAGACGGCGGTCTCGACTTGCAGAAGTGGCGAGATGGCGGTCCTGAGAAGCGAGACGGCGGTCTCGATCCTAAAAGGCGAAAATCCTTATTTTCATGCAGAAAAACCCTCCTATCCTAGTATGAGGCCTAATAGTCTCTCCTAATGGCTTCTTAGGCGTCATCCATCTTCGAAGAGGAGGTCTTCTGGTCTTTATTATGAGACCGGGCAAGATTTGGGGTCTACAATGACTTTTCTAGATATACTTGGACATTTTTCTTAACATTGAAAAGTGAAGCTTTTAAGGTCTTTAGGAAGTTTGCAAAGAAAATTCAAAATGAGAAAGACTTAAGAATTAAAGTTTTAAGAAGTGACCATGGTGGTGAGTTTCAAAATGAAAGGTTTTAAAATTATTGTGAGGAAAATGGAATATTACATAATTTTTCTGCTCCTAGGACTCCCTAACAAAATGGTGTAGTTGAAAGGAAAAATAGGTCACTAGAGGAACTTGCTAGAACAATGCTAAATGAATAAAATGTTCCTAAATATTTTTGGGCTGATGTTGTAAGTAATGCATGTTATGTTTTGAATAGAATGCTCATTAGGCCAATTATAAAATCAACTCCCTATGAATTGTTAAATGGTAGAAAATCTAATGTTGCTCATTTGAAAATATTTGGATGTAAGTTCTTTGTGTCAAACAATGGAAAGGACAACTTAGGAAAATTTGACTCAAAAGCTGATGAGGGCATTTTCTTAGGTTATTCATTAACTAGCAAAGCTTATAGAGTGTTTAATAGAAGAACTTTAAATGTTGAAGAATCTATACATGTTACTTTTGATGAAATTGTAGACCTTGGGGGAAATCCTCTTGAGTCAAATAAAGAACTTGCAGGTGATGATGAGTACATAAGAGAGGCTCTTGATGAATTGTATTTGGAAGAAAATGAGCCTTCTCAAACACCTGAATTAACAAAAGAATGGCAATCACCAAGAGGACTTTCAAAGGATAATATTATTGGTGATATCTCAAAAGGGGTAAGAACTAGAAATATGACTAATTTCTGCATGTCTGTAGCTTTTGTGTCACAGATAGAACCCAAAAAAGTTGAGGAAGCACTTAAAGATGACCAATGGTGCATAGCTATGCAAGAGGAACTTAATCAATTTGAAAGGAATCAAGTATGGGAATTAATCCCAAGAGAAGAATCACATCAAGTAATTGGAACTAAATGGGTATTTAGAAACAAACTTGATGAAGATGGAAATATAACAAAGAATAAAACCAGACTTGTTGCCAAAGGTTACTGTCAGGAGGAAGGTATTGATTATGATGAAACTTATGCTCCTGTTGCCAGGTTAGAGGCTATACGCCTACTTCTTGCTTATGCATAATTGATGACATTTAAATTATATCAAATGGATGTTAAAAGTGCATTTTTGAATGGGTTTATTAAAGAAGAAGTATATGTGGAGCAACCCCCTGGATTTGAAGATTTTAGTTATCCTAATCATATTTTTAAATTGAAGAAAGCATTATATGGTTTGAAACAAGCTCCTAGGTCTTGGTATGAAAGCCTACATAGTTTTATAACTTCAAATAATTTTTCTAGAGGAAAAATTGATTCTACTTTGTTTATAAAGAAAGTAAAAGAACATATCTTATTGGTTCAAGTATATGTTGATGATATCATTTTTGGATCAACTGATAATTCTTTGTGTGTAGAATTTGCTAAGACAATACAGGGAGAATTTGAAATGTCTATGATGGGAAAATTAACGTTCTTCCTTGGACTTCAAATCAAGTAACTTAAAGATGAAATTTTTGTCTCTCAAACCAAATACTGCAAAGAGATTCTCAAGAAGTTTGGAATGGACACTTCAAAGGAAGCTAACACACCCATGGGAACTTCATGTTATTTAGACAAGGATGAATCAGGTTTGGAAATTAATCAATCCATGTATAGAGGTATGATAGGATCACTATTGTACTTAACTGCAAGTAGACCTGATATTATGCATTCTGTTTGTGTGTGTGCTAGATTTCAAGCATGTCCAAAAGAATCTCACTTAACTGCAGTAAAAAGAATTTTAAAATATTTAAAAGGATCTACTGGTTTTGGTTTATGGTATCCATCTAAAGCTTCTCCTAGCTTAATAGGTTATTCTGATGCTGATTATGGTGGATGCAAAATAGATAGAAAGAGTACTAGTGGAACTTGTCATTTATTAGGATCATCATTAGTATCTTGGAATTCTAAGAAACAGGCATGTGTTGCTTTATCCACCACTGAAGCTAGATATATTGCAGCTGGTAATTGTTGTGCTCAAATTTTGTGGATGAAACAACAACTAGAAGATTATAGTATATTTATAAATGATATTCCTTTGATGCGTGATAATACAAGTGCAATCAATCTTACTAAGAATCCAGTAATGCACTCTAGGACTAAACATATAGAAATTAGACATCATTTCTTGAGAGATCATATAAGTAAAGGAAATTGTAAAATTGAGTATGTTGATACAAAGCATCAATTAGCGTATATTTTTACTAAGCCTCTTCCCAAGGATAGATTCTATGATCTTAGAAGAGACTTAGGGATATTAGAAATAGCTTAAATTCTGCTTAATTAAACAGTTTTTGGATAGTTGTAATGTTATAATCAATTATGTAGGGTGTTAATAGATTATCATGTGTCTAAACCTCAAAAATTTGATGAACTCTCTAGAATAATCGATTATTTGCACCTAAGATGTCCAAAATATGAAATTACTCACTGGATTAATCGATTATTTCATCAAATAATCGATTAACTACAACTTTAATTGATTAACAACTTGATTTAATCGATTAAATGGGTCTGTTACTGGTTGAATCGATTATTTCAAGCTTTAATCGATTAAACCTGATAGTTTCTGCTTTCTAGCCGTTGCCAATGGCTCTTTTGGCCCCTATGCACTCCCAAATGACAGTTTATGACTGTTGGAGATGTTGTTTATAAATAGGAAACCTCCATTTCACTTCTCCACAACTCAAACTCTTGAATCCAAGCTTTATAGCATTATTCAATCATTCTTGCCTTCTTCTAACATCACTTGTCTTCCTAAACTCTCTTGTTATTCCTCTAATTCGAAAATGACCTCATCTTCTCGTGCTGAAATTCCCACCAGAAGAATATTTGCACCTGTCTCTCATCACCGTCCTAATTCTATCGAAGGATGGATCTCCGATGCTGAGGGTCGACAGGAATTTCTCACTTTTTGGAAGGAACGAGGTATTATTACTCCAAAATTCCTTATTGGTGATCAATTCATCAATAGGGGATTTAATTTTCCTAATCTTCTTGTAATTCAAGGAGTTCTCCCTTTTATCCAAATGCAAGGTACATACTATCCTGACTTAGTTAGGGTATTTTACTCTCGCTTTAAATTTAGAGATCAAGTAGCTACCTCTCGTGTTAAGGGAGTAACCATTATTCTTGATGACAATATATGGTAAAATGTTGCACATTTTCCTATAAGAGAAGATGTTATTAACATTTTTGCCAAGTTATATGACTTTGACAGGATCATGGCTTACCGTTCTCTTCTTCGTAACACTTCCATGGAGATTGGGCGTCTTCTTCTAGCTGGACCATTAAAGAAGGAGGAACGTCTGCTCCTGCATCTACTCGTCTGGATCTTATGTCCCCGGGTAACCAACCATGCCTCTAGACCCCAAATCTTGCCCGACCTCATAATAAAGACCAGAAGACCTCCTTTTTGAAGATGGATGAAGCCTAAGAAGCCATTAGGAGAGACTATTAGGCCCCATATTAGAATAGGAGGGATTTTTTGCATGTAAATAAGGATTTTCGCCTTTTAGGGTCGAGATCGCCGTCTCGGATTCGAGACCGCCGTCTTGCCTTGCAAAAATGGCGAGACCACCGTCTCGTTTGGCGAGACGGCCGCCTCGACCTTGTCAGACGAGACGGCCCATCTCGACCTGACAGGCGTGAATCCCTATAAATAGCCTTGCCATTCCCCTCATTTCACACAGTTCTTCCATTCTCTCTCTAGAAATCTCTTCAAATTCTCTCTCTAGAAATCTCTTCAAATTCTCTCTCTAGAACCCCTCCGAAGCATTTCCGGAGTTTCTGAGTGTCTTCTAGAGTTTTTTATAGCTTTTTTGAGAGATTCCGGCGCTGTAAAGAGCGAAGGGCTACCAAAAAGCACCCAAATTATTAAAGAATTAATAGAAAGCGTGCCTCGGAGGTTTCTACACTCTCTCTCTCTCTCTCTCCTTTACCGCTTTATTTCAATTATGCAATAGATATAGGGCCAGGTAGTCATAATCTTTAAATTCCGCAAAATAAAGGGTAAAAGCATATATTCACCGGTTTAATTATTTAATATAGCTGGCCTATCATAGGGAACCCGAAAGGGGCGTCGTAAGGGAATTAACACTTCCCTTACACGTAACTAACTCCCTTACCCAACTCTGGTTCTAATGACTGTCGCCGTCGTCCGTTCTGACGTCCTGGGACGTCTCGAACGTTTATGCGAGCGGTCGCGAAAAGATGGTTGAGACTCGCGTTTTTTGTAAAAAAATATGTTCATTGCTTCCGAGGCACTCAACGCTGAACTATCCTCTAATAGAAGCAAGGTTTTCGAAAAGGGTTCTTCTGGAGTCGCCACCAATGTTTTGACCATAAACATTGGAAAAGGAGAAAAAAGGCATTGATTTTGATAAAAACCAAACTTGGCCATTATAACCAGAGTCGGGTAAGGGAGTTAGTTACGTGTGGGGAAGGTATTAGCACCCCACAACGCCCCTTTCGGGTTCCCTATGACGGATTAATTCATTTAAGTAGAGATTACAAGAAATTACGCTTTTACCCTATTTTATTCGTACAATAAATATGGCTATCTACATGATTTATCTACATTGCATACGTAAAGCGATAAATAAAGCAATAAAAGGGAAGAGAATTGAGAAGAACCTCCGAAGCAAGCTTTATATTAGAAGTCTTTTACAAAGAGGATGCTTTACGGCAATCCTTCGCTCTACAATGACTCTCCTCACGAATACGGACTCGACTCGACTAAAGTTTTATAGAAGAATCGAATGCTGGAATCTAGTTCCTTAACCGATTGTTACCTATTTAAGGCAATCGGAGAGTTCATTCGAGGTAGGAGAGAAGAAGACCAGTCTTGGAGTTGTCCGGTGTGTGGAACGAGTGCCAAATGGGATTCCAATTTATAGTTTTCGCTGCCTGCACCCTTGGGACGCGCGTCTGGAGTGGGACGGCCGTCTGGGTTGGGATGGCCGTCCCAAATGCCACTTTTGCACTGACTGGGACCACCTGGGGATCCGGGACTGGCAGTCCCATTTGGGACGGTCGTCCCACTTGGCCAGGAAAGGTTGGGGCGGCCGTCTCGACCTTGGGACGGCCGTCTCGACCTGTTTTGGCCAGCTTTCATGTTCTGGGACCCCCGGGAAGCTTTCCTTTGTGTATTCAGACGTCGTTTGATGCCGATAAACGTCCGTTGAAGCTTTATCTTCATATAGGAAGTCTTCTTGGCCTTTTATAAAGATGGCAGGCGAGCTTTGTCTTTGTAAGAAGTCTCTTTAGCCTTTTAAATGAGAGACCGTCTGAACTCCGAGTTTGTTGTAGGAGGTCTCCTTGGTTTTTTTATTAAGAAGTCGGGCAAACTTTTGAAGCACTTGGTGGATTTGATGAAGACATAGATATAGCTTAGGTTGTGGGTGTGTAGATGATTAGGTTTTTAGTTTAAGCACTTAATCTCTTGATAGTCCATTATATTTTGTGATAAGCACCTTAAAACATTGCATCTCATTGAAAATCATTTTCTGCATGAAAAACTCACATTCAAGTATTAAAAGAACAAACTAAGTTTTTTTAATCTGTTGAAAAAGATTTTCAATCTGTTAAAATCACTTAACAGAATAAGTGGTCATACATAATCGTATTTTCAATTGATTGATTCGCAGAATCAACAAGTTAAAATAACTTAGTGAATTTTTTCAAATATCATGGTTTCACATTTTTAATCTGTTGAAATAATTTTCAATCTGTTGAAACAGAAAGTTTTTTTTTTCTAAAGAGTTTTCAGAAAATCAATCCGTTGAAATACTTTTCAATCTGTTGAAACAGAGAGGTTATTTTTCTGTTTAAAAGACTGTAGGATTTCAATCTGTTGAAATGATTTTCAATCGATTAAAACAGAGAGCTATCATTTTTTCTAAAACTGTTTCAATCCATTGAAAACTCGAAATAATCGATTGAATGAACTTTTAAATGAAATCAATTGATTGAATCGTGGTTTCAATCGATTGAAATGTAATCTGATCGATCATAGTTTCATTCTGATCGATCATAACTCGGTCTGATCGATCATACTTCAGTTCTAATCGATCAGAGTCTCTTCTAACCTGTTATACTTCAAACTAATCGATCTTGTGACTCTCTGAAACAGTTTTTGACAGATGAAACGTTCTGATTCTTTTGTTTTACTCTATATATACAGAATTGATCTATCTTTTGAAATATATACAACACACTACTTGAGAAAACTTGTGAAATCAATCTGTGAAACTTTCATATACGTGACTTTCTCTGCATTCAAGAATCTTTTCATATCATAAGGTGTTGTGATCAGAATTGTGGTCAATCAAAGAGAGAAAGTGCTGTTAGAATTTGTTCTGGACAATTAGAACTTCAAGTCCAGGTTTTTTCTTTCCATACTCTTTTGTAAAAGTGTGATTGTGCAGGTTGGATTGTGATCTGCACTTGAGTACGATGACTTGGATTTGGTTACTTGGGTGGTTTTCAAGATTCTATCTTGTGGGTTTGCAAGATAGTTCTTGGGGTAGATTGGTGAGTATCTACTGGTTGTAATTTTCACTTGGAATTAGTGGAACTTGACAGGTTTGTCAAGAACTGGATGTAGCTCTGGATTAGAGTGAACCAGTATAAATTTGTGTGTTAAATTTCTTCTTTCATCTCTTTTATTTTCTGTCTATAAACTTGCTGTGTTTAAACCAAATTACCTTTGCAAAAATTGAATAAAGATAACTCATTCTTCCAAAAGAAAGTAAGTTTTGCGAAAAAGTTTTAAAGTTCAATTCACCCCCCCTCTTGAACTCAACCATTAATTCTTTCAACTTTATCTCCGTGTGAAGTTTCCCTAGCTTTTATTGAGAGGTCGGGCAAAATTAGGGGTCTACAGCTGCCCCCCCTTCACCTGCCTAGCTAATTCGTTGGCTTGATATGTCAACAAAATTAGTTGGTAGGGGAAGGAGTTAACCCTTTTGTCCGGTCATCCTTCGGATGCTGCTCCTTTCTGATCCTCCAGATGATAAATATTTTGATAGGTACCAACCCCTATCTGGTTTGAGTCTTATTTTGTAAGGCTCTGGTGAGTACTTACCCTTACCCAGTATGAGTCTGCATTTTGCTGGACTCTTGTGGGTATTTACTTCCGAGGTGCTCAACACTGAACTATCCTCTAATAGAAGTAAGGTCTTAGCAACCCATTTTTGAAATGCTTAGGTGAGTATTTTACTCCACCTAATGCATTTTGCTAAGTTTTGATGAGTATCTACCCTCATCTGGTACAAACCTTATTTTTAAGGTTTTGGTGGGTACCTACCCCCACCTGGTGTGAATCTGCATTTTTGCTAGATTCTGATGAGTACTTACCCTCATCCGGTCTGAACCCCGTTCTGCAAGGTTTTGATGGGTACCTACCCCCACCCAGTCCGAATCTCGTTCTGCAAGATTCTGATGGGTACCTACCCCCACCCGGTCCGAATCCCGTTCTGCAAGATTCTGATGGGTACCTACCCCACCCGGTCCGAACCCCGTTCTGCAAGGCTCCGATGGGTACCTACCCCCACCCGGTCCGAACCCCGTTCTGCAAGGCTCGATGGGTACCTACCCCACCCGGTCCGAACCCCGTTCTGCAAGGCTCGATGGGTACCTACCCCCACCCGGTTCGAACCCCGTTCCGCAAGGCTCCGATGGGTACCTACCCCCACCCGGTCCGAACCCTGTTCTGCAAGGCTCTGATGGGTACCTACCCCCACCCGGTCTGAATCTCGTTCTGCAAGATTCTGATGGGTACCTACCCCCACCCGGTCTGAATCCCGTTCTGCAAGATTCTGGTGGGTACCTACCCCCACCCGGTCCGAATCCCGTTCTGCAAGATTCTGATGGGTACCTACCCCCACCCGGTCCGAACCCCGTTCTGCAAGGCTCTTAGGACGCACTTTTTGGTAGTTCATCCTAAAGTTGTTTGGTTTTGGAAATGTGTTGGCGGCTTATCGTTTTTTATCGTGCGCCTATTCTATGAGGAATATTTGATTTTGACTTTTTGACTTTTTTGTTAGTCATCCGGTTTTTACCGGGGATTCTTTTGTTTTTGGCTTTTTCGTTTAGCCATCCGGCTTTGCTGGGGATTTCTGATTTTTGGCTTTTCTGTTTAGCCATCCGGCTTTTGCTGGGGATTCTTTGTTGATTGCCTATTATTAGGCGGGAATCCATTGGGGATTTATAGATTTTTGTCGATTTTGCCTCTTGGTTAGGCGGATGCTCCACTTGAGGATATTTGTTTTTGATAATACCTCTGAGTAGGCGAATGTTTTTTTTTGAAAGCTTTGTGCTTGTATTGCCTCTTGCATAGGTTGATTTCCCGTTTCTTGGGGATATCGGCTCTTTGCTTGTTTCTGAGTAAGCATAGGCATTCTTGGGAGTGAAGGTTTTGCCTTTCACTGGGGATATTCATATTGAGTGTTCCAGAAGGTTAACTCCCTGAGGATATGAATTTTGTAGTTTGCCTTTGCTGGTAGGCTTACTGGGGAAAAATTTTCTTTTTGGTGATCCACCGGGGGATTGATTTGCCCCCCTAGGGATGAATGGGGTTTTTGACTCCTTGTTGGATGTTTGATGTTTTGAGTTGGCTTTGCCTATGCTCTTATTCCATTGCGGAATGGGCTTCTGCTTTTTTTTTTTTCTTTGCGATTGTGCTTTTTCGTGATTTTGGATTTTTAATTGCGTGCCCTTTTCTTTTGCGCAGGCTTTTTATTATCTGCTGGGGATGAAGAGGTTTTCTTTTTTCTCTTTTCCCTTTTTTAGCGGCCCTGGGGAATTTTGTCGTCCTGGGGGTATGATGGAGTCTTAGCTCCTGGCTTTGCAAAGCTCTGAAGACGGAAAAAATTTTGTTTTCCTCTTTTTGTCTTTATGTAGACTTTTCTTGATATGATTTTCGTGTGGCCTTTCTGTAGTGGCCTCCTGTTGGGGAATGAAAGTTTTTCTTTTCCTTTCTTTTTTTTGCCCCCTAGTGGTTATGGAGGATTTGACTCCGTTTTTTCTTTGATGGACTCTTGAGTAGTCCTTATTCTCCTTTGGTGAATGAAGCGGAGATTCTGGATGATTTTGCTTGTTGACTCATATGGCGACGAAGCTGAGTCGTGAGATAATCTTTTTGTCTTGCCTCTGGAGTAGGTAAGGATCCTCTTGGGGATAATTGAGCCTTTCCATTGGCTTTTTCCATTTTGATGGTTTTCCTTCTTTCTTGGATGAAAGGTGGGAGCTATTTTCCTTGAAGCTCTTTATTCTGCTGAAATGGTTTTGATTGTCGCCTTTTCGCGATTTTGATTTACATATGGAGACTGGATTCTGGCGCCTCCTGTTTTCAATCACAAGTATGGAGACTAGCCTCCTTATATGCATGTTTAATATTCTTGTTTGAAGAAAATTATTTTTCTTGATTTTGACAAAGTCGTATTATGCAACTACTTTGTGTGTGAATGTCCTAAATGCAATCTATTGTTTATTTATTTTTGATGCATTTAGAAAGTAACTGGCCTTCTCCCGTTGGCTTTTTATGAATACGCCGATGGGCTCCTCCTTTATGACCATGATGATGGGCTCATCTTTTATTTATCTTTTGGTTTTAACCCTATCTTTTGCCTAGACCGCCCTTTACGGGTTTTCGATCTAGCGGGCTACCTTCATTTTGCCTAGAATATTTTAGGGGGCTTTTGCCTTATCTTTTGCCTAGACCGTTCTTTTGGGATTTCCGATCTAGCAGGCTACCCTGATTTTTACCTAAAAATATCCTAGCAGGCATTTGTTATTTTCTTATTATTTTTATATGCTTCCCTTTTTTAGATGCATGTTTGATCTTTGATTAAAAAGTCTTTGCACATATTTATGATCTATCAATAAAAAGGCATTTCCACAATATTTGGTCAAGAGAAAGGAAATGAAAGGGAATTTTATTGAGCAAAAGTTTATTTCTTTTACAGAAGGATTTCAAGAGATATTTAGAAGAATGGGTGGTCAGGGTTGACTGTACTGTTTAGGCTTATACGGTCATGTCTATGATATCTGCCCCTGGTTCTCCTAATTGCTTCAGTTGAGATGCCCGAGCTCGGAGTGAAAACTATGCGGATCGCTTGCTTCTAGAAGAATGTTACCTTAGCCGCCTTTTCGGTTTTCGACTAAAGTAACCATTGCTCTTAGTTTTTTTTTTTTTTTTTTTTTTTTTTTTACCTCTTCTTTTTGCCTAGGACGTATCCTAGCGAGGAATATGGACCCTATCTTTTGCCCAGGAATGTCCTTTGCGGATTTTCATTCCTGACGGGTCTTGAGCAATGTCTTCAAGCATAATATTTCTTCACCGCATCAGAATTGATTGGGTGTCGAAGTTCCTCTCCGTCCATATAGGTGAGGATAAGTGCCCCTCCTGAGAAAGCTCTTTTGACCACAAAGGGTCCTTCGTAATTTGCTGCCCATTTACCAATTTTATCCTTCTGGGCCGGAAGCAGTTTCTTTATCACCAGATCACCTTCTTGATAAGTGTGAGGGTGGACCTTTTTATCATAAGCCTTTTTGATCTTCTTTTGATAGGCTTGTCCATGACATATAGCGTTCAACCGCTTTTCGTCGATAAGGTTTAATTGGTCGTATCGATTTTGAACCCATTCGGCTTCTGTTAGTTTTTCTTCCATTATGATTCGCAAGGAAGGTATTTCGACCTCTATTGGCAATACGACTTCCATTCCATATACCAAGGAAAATGGAGTAGCCCCTGTTGAAGTCCGTACAGATGTTCGATAGCCATGAAGAGCAAAGGGCAACATTTCATGCCAGTCCCTATAGGTTTTAACCATCTTTTGAACAATCTTCTTGATGTTCTTATTGGCCGCTTCTACTGCGCCATTCATTTTGGGTCGATAAGGAGAAGAATTATGGTGTTGAATTTTGAAATCCTGACATAGTTCTTCCATCATCTTATTATTCAGATTGGACCCGTTATCAGTAATGAGACGATGTGGGATGCCGTATCGACATATGATATTCTTCTTAACAAAGGTGACCACTACCTTTTTAGTCACATGTGTATAAGATGCAGCTTCTACCCATTTAGTGAAGTAGTCGATGGCTACCAAAATGAATCGATGACCATTGGATGCTTTAGGTTCAATAGGTCCAATAACATCCATGCCCCACATATCAAATGGCCAAGGGATAGCCGTAACATTGAGAGGTGTCGGTGGGACATGTATATTGTCTGCATGTACCTGACACTTGTGACATTTTTTAGCATATTGGTGACAGTCCTTTTCTATTGTGGACCAAAAATATCCTGCCCTGAGGATTTTCCTAGCCATGATATGCCCTGGTGCATGAGTCCCGAAAGTTCCCTCATGTATTTCTTTAATCAATGTCTGGGCTTCTTCAAGATTGACGCATTTTAGCAAAGTAGAGTCGAAGCTCTTTTTATAAAAGGTTTGTCCTATTAACATAAACCCTATGGCCCTTTTTCGAATAATTCTTTTATCATTGTCACTGATTCCCTCGGGGTATTCACCTTTTGTCAAGTATCGCCTTATATCATGATACCAAGGGTTTTCATCTTTTTCACTGTTTATCATCATACAAAAGGCTTGCTTGTCATGCCTTTTGACCTGAATGATGGGCATTTCATGTTCTTGTCCTAATGCGAACATAGATGATAATGTTGCCAGTGCATCTGCCATCTGATTATCTTCCCGAGGGATGTACTCGAAACTGATGTTTTCCATTTTGGAAGTCATGCTACGGATGTGCTCCAGATAAGGGATTAATTTGGAATTTCTGGTTTCCCATTCACCCTTGAGTTGGTAAATAACAAGGGATGAGTCACCGAATACTTTGAGTTTAGTCACCCCATGGTCCAAAGCTGCTTGAATACCTAAAGCACAGGCTTCATATTCTGCCATATTGTTCGTGCAATCAAAGTTTAGTCTAGCTGTTACTGGGATATACTTCTTTTCGGGAGATATTAAAATAGCTCCGATCCCATGTCCCAGTAAATTTGAAGCTCCATCGAAAAACATGCTCCACTCATCATTTTCAAGCTCTTCGTGTTGGATGTGCATTATATGTTCATCTGGAAAATCATCTTGCAGGGATTGATATTCGTCAGTTGGCCCATGTGCCAGGTAATCTGCTAAAGGACTACCTTTGATAGCTTTTTGAGTGACATGAATAATGTCGAATTCTGAAAGGAGTACCTGCCACCTAGCTATTCTTCCGGTCAAGACGGGTTTTTCAAACAGGTATTTGATTGGGTCCATTTTAGAAATCAACCAAGTTGTGTGTCTGACCATATATTGTCGAAGGCGCTGAGTTGCCCACACCAATGCACAACATGTTTTTTCAAGTGGTGTATAACGGGTCTCATAGTTTAGAAATTTCTTACTGAGGTAATATATGGCTTGTTCTTTTTTACCCGTATCATCTTGCTGACCGAGCACACATCCCATGGACTCATCGAGTACTGAAAGGTAAAGAATCACGGGCTTTCCTTCCACAGGTGGTACCAATACTGGGGGATTGGTTAGGCACATTTTGATCTTTTCGAAAGCTTGTTGACATTCATCATTCCAAACTTTCGGTTGGTTTTTACGCAATAACTTGAAGATGGGCGTACACTTATCCGTTAATTGCGCGATGAACCGTGCGATGTAGTTTATTCGGCCCAAGAACCCTCTGACTTCTTTTTCTGTTCTTGGTGGGGGCATTTCTACGATTGCCTTTGTTTTATCAGGGTCTACCTCAATTCCTCTTTTACTGACAATAAACCCAAGGAGTTTTCCTGATCGTACTCCGAATGTGCATTTAGCCGGATTGAGCTTAATCTGGTATTTTCGAAGCCGATTGAATAACTTCTTTAAATATTGGAGGTGATCTATTTCGTTTTTGGACTTAGCGATCATGTCATCCACATATACTTCGATTTCTTTGTGGATCATATCATGAAATAATGTAACCATAGCCCTTTGATAAGTAGCCCCTGCATTCTTAAGTCCAAAAGGCATCACCCTATAGCAGAATGTACCCCACGGCGTAATGAAGGAAGTTTTTTCTCTATCTTCGACAGCCAATTTAATCTGGTTATACCCTGCATATCCCATCCATGAAAGAATAGAGAGTATTTGTAGCGGTATGATCTACCAGCATATCGATGTGTGGTAAGGGAAAATCATCTTTTGGACTTGCACGGTTTAAGTCCCGGTAATCTACGCATACTCTGATTTTTCCATTTTTCTTTATAACTGGCACAATGTTGGCCAACCATTCAGGGTATTTTGATACAATTAGAAAATTGGCGTCCAACTGTTTTTCTACTTCTTCCTTAATTTTTAAGGACCATTCTGGTTTTACTCTTCTGAGTTTTTGCTTAACGGGCCGAAATCCATCTTTTAGTGGTAACCGATGCTCTACTATGCTCTTGTCAATTCTAGGCATATCATGGTAGGACCAAGCAAACACATCCACATATTCTTTTAGTAGTCGTATCAGCCTCTCCCTGACATCATCGTCAATTTGGGTTCCAATATTTACTTCTTTCTTATTATCTTCTTGTCCCAAATTGATGGCCTCAGTTTTCTCCTGATGGGGCTATATTGATTGAGATTCTTTTTCCAACAGTCTTTGCATGTCCGGGGAAATGGTCCCCTCCTCACTGTCTGACTCAATCCATTCGCCTTCAGCTTTCATATCTTCCAGAGAGTTTTCAATCACAGACATGACTGTTATGGTTATGCTTTGTTTTAGATTTCTTTAAATGTGTAAGAGGGAAAAGAATAATAGAGAATATGAATATTATGAAAAAAATGCCTCATTGTATTGATAGAAAGAAAATATTTACAAAGCCCTTATTAACAAAAAATCTCGTGATCATGGGCAGGGATCACGAGGAGTACATCGGAAGCTTTTCGATATATTTTTATATATTTTTTATTACATTTTTAGAGATGATAAAAATGATGAGCCCTAGATAGCTGGTCTTCCTTATCCCGTCTTTCATTCGGGCTTTGATAAGGGCTGATCATCCACTTTTGGAGTTGACGCATCGAAAGTAATCCATCCTGCGTCTATTAAATCTTGGACCTTATGTTTTAAGTGTTGAACATTCAAGGACTTGATGTTGCACTTGATGAACATGAAGATTTATGATTTTGATGATGATTCAAGAACTCAAAGACTTAGAGTATTGAAGACTTGTTTTGTAGTGTAATAACTCTGTTTTAATTAGATTGAGTCTGTAATTTTAGAGTTTGAGATAGCCAGTACATAGTCTGTAACTTAGAAGCTTCAAAAAGCCCAAATATATCATCCAGGCTCGGCTTTAATCGATTATATAGGGAAATAATCGATTAAAACAGTGAGAAAACCATTTTCAGTATATACTCACTGTTTTAATCGATTAAAACATCAAAATAATCGATTATTAGGTCAAATAATCGATTAAAACTTCAAATAATCGATTAAAACAGAGAGGTTTTGGGTTCTGTTTTTTTGGCTCTGTTTTAATCGATTATAACTCCATTTAATCGATTATTTCAGTCTGTTTTTCATTTTAAATTTCAAATTAACCCTATTTTTGAAAACCCAATTACCAAGAACCCTAGTTTCGAAATCCCCTTTTTCTAAACCCTAATTTCCCTACTTAAACTCTCCTTTGGCACTCAGAAAACAAGAACAACCTTTTCCATACAAAAGTTAAGTGTTGTGAGTGCCAGAGAACTGTTTGTTGCAAGGAAAGGGGGCTTTCTGAACCTGGTGTGGGCTAGAAGCGATAAGAATCACTAAGTGGAGTTCTTAGTGGATTGTGTGTTGTGCCGATCTCTCGGGGAAAGTTGTTCTTCATCTCTTGTGGGTTTCAAGAGAGGTGTCATCTTTTACTTTATCTCTTCCATTGTAATTTGTATTGTAACAATTTGTTTATAGTGACGAGCGTTAATCCTCTGTTGAGTGATTAGCAATTGGACGTAGGGTCTTTTGATCCGAACCGAGTATAAATTTCCGTGTAATACTCTATCACTTTCTCTATTTACATTTACACGGTTTTTAATCGGTAAAATTTGGGGAAAATTTTGAAAACCTAATTTTTATTAAGAAACCAATTCACCCCCCTCTTGGTTTTTGTCCGACCATGCGATCATTCCGCTGCGCGATTCTAACAAGTGGTATCAGAGCTTGCTTTGATAGTCATTCAAATTTTCGAAAATGGCTGGACAAAATCAAACTTTTGCCGAAGGTGCGTCTATCAACAGACCCCCACTTTTTGCGGGTCAAAATTATCCTTTTTGGAAGGTACGTATGCAAATATTTTTAGAGTCTGTTGATAGAGGCGTCTGGGACGCTATTTTAAACGGTCCTTTTATTCCTAAAGTTTTTGAAAATGGAGTAGAAGTACCAAAACAATTTTCTAGATGGTCGGATGAAGAAAATAGGAAAGCCCAATATGATGTTAGGGCTAGAAATATAATTTCATCTGCTTTAACCCTTGATGAGTTTTACAGAATATCCACTTGTAAGAGTGCTCAAGAGATGTGGGCAAAACTAAGAGTAACTTATGAAGGAACCGATGATAGTGACTCAATTTCGGAATCAAGTGACTCAGAAATAGAAGCTAACATTTGCTTGTTGGCAAATGACATCATTTCTTTCGACTTTGAGGTAAGTGATTCCAACTCATCCTCAAGTGATGATGAAAATGATTTTGATGAATTACAAAATGCATATAATGAATTGTTTAGTGCTTTTAAGGACTTGAACAATAAATACAAAGCTGTGAAAAAGAGTTTAAGTAGTTCCAAAATGGAGGTAGAGTCCTTAAAAATGAAAATAACATGTTTAGAAGAAAAGGAGTCCTTAAAAACGAAAATTTCATGTTTAGAGGAAAAGGAAACCTTAGAAACTAAAATTGTATGCATAGATGAGAATGATGATAAGACTATAGCATGTGCATCATGTAAAGAGTATGAACATGATATTGATTTACTTAGACATTTGCTTGATAAAGCTAAAAAGGAATTAAGTGATAGTTATAAGAATAAGGATAGTGTTCAAATTAAAGAAAATTGTCATGTTCCTTTGAAAAAGCTTAAAAGTAAAAATAGAAGAGTATGGGTTGAAAAAGGAACCAAAACTTCAATAGTTAGAAATGTATCATATTCTAAAATTACATCTAATGCATGCTTTTATTGTATGAAACATGGTCATACTTCAAATAGATGTAAAATTAAGCATTTTGGAGTTCCTAAAGGAAAATATATTTGGGTTCCTGTAGTTAAATGAATTGTTTGTCTCTTTTATTTATTCAAAGAAAATGGATCATTTAGTATGTTTTAAACAGAATGCTTAGGTAAAATCATTTCATCTTTTCTGCTGCATGAAGGTTCTTCACTTAAAGCTTTTGCAAAATGCCTCTAAAATCGTTTTAAACAACTAAAAACAAAGTATTTTTACAAAAGCTTTCTTAAACATGTTTTTAACTGATATAGTTTTGAAAGAACCGATTAAAATCACTTAGAATGTTCAAAGAAGTGTTTTTACAGCATTTTAATCGATACAACTTGTTTTTAATCGATTAAAACCATTTAGAACTCATTATGATCGATCAGAATACAAATATGACCGATCAGAATCAAATGTGATTGATCAGATTTTAATTATGAGCGGTCAGAATTTTTTCAATCGATTAAAATCACTTAAAGGGTCAGGATGATCGATCAGAATTCAATTATGACCGATCAGAATCAAATGTGATCGATCAGATTTTAATTATAAGCGATCAAAATTTTTTCAATCGATTAAAACACGTTTCAATCGATTAAAATCACTTACAGGGTCAGGATGATCGATCAGAATGCAATTATGACCGATCAGAATCAGTTATGATCGATCAGAATTTAGTTATGACCGATCAGAACTCATTTAATCGATTAAATCTCGTTTCAATCGATTAAAAAAACTTAGAAATTTTCTACACAGCGTTTTAATCGATTAAAACTTATTTTTTATCAGTTAAAATAACTTGAAAAGTTTTATGAGAAAGTTTTGCAGTATTTAAATAGATTATTATGTCTCTAACCCCAAGGACCCAAAAGTTGTGGGGACCTAAGTTTACTATGTTCTTGTTTTGTAGGAAACTTCCAAATCAAAGAAGTCTATGTGGTATCTTGATAGTGGATGCTAAAAACATATGACTGGAGATAAATCGAAATTTGTGAGTTTCAAAGCCAAAGAACAAGGATATGTGACTTATGGGGATAACAACAAAGGGAAGATCCTTGGAATTGGAAACATTGGTGGTGCAAACACTTTGGAGATCAAGGATGTGCTACTTGTTGATGGACTTAAGCATAATCTCCTTAGTATAAGTCAATTATGTGACAAAGGCTTCAAGGTAATTTTTGAAAGTAAATTTTGCACCATTCACTTGATAGATTCCGAAAATGTAGCATTGAAAGGCATTAGGCATAACAAC
Organism: Sphenostylis stenocarpa; assembly: GCA_963425845.1. NCBI lineage: Eukaryota > Viridiplantae > Streptophyta > Magnoliopsida > Fabales > Fabaceae > Sphenostylis > Sphenostylis stenocarpa. The sequence goes on from OY731406.1 coordinate 20,884,402, forward strand.
ATATATTTGATTGATTTGGATTGTTTGCATGAGTCAAGTATAACATGTTTAGTTGCTAAGGAAGAGAACCCTTGGTTATGGCATAAGAGAGCGGCTCATATAAATATGCATCATTTGAACAAATTGATCTCAAAAGACTTAGTTATTGGATTGCCTAAGTTAAAATTTGAAAAAGATAGATTGTGTGATGCATGCCAAAAGGGTAAACAAGTAAAATCATCATTTAAATCAAAGAATGTTATTTCCACGTCAAAACCCCTAGAATTATTACATTTAGACTTATTTGGACCTTCTAGGATAAAAAGCTTTGGTGGAAATTATTATGGACTTGTAATTGTTGATGATTACTCTAGATATACTTGGACATTTTTCCTAACTATGAAAAGTGAAGCTTTTAAGGTCTTTAGAAAGTTTGCTAAACAAATTCAAAATGAGAAAGACCTAAGAATTAAAGTTTTAAGAAGTGACCATGGTGGTGAGTTTCAAAATGAAAAGTTTGAGAATTATTGTGAAGAAAATGGAATATTACATAACTTTTCTGCTCCTAGGACTCCCCAACAAAATGGTGTAGTTGAAAGGAAAAATAGGTCATTAGAGGAACTTGCTAGGACTATGTTAAATGAATCTAATGTTCCTAAATATTTTTGGGCTGATGCAGTTAGTACTGCTTGTTATGTTTTGAATAGAATGCTCATTAGGTCTATTATTAAATCTACTCCATATGAATTGTTTAATGGTAGAAAGCCTAATGTTGCCCATTTGAAAATTTTTGGATGTAAATGTTTTGTGCTAAATAATGGAAAGGACAATCTAGGAAAATTTGATTCAAAAGCCGATGAGGGCATTTTTCTAGGATATTCATTAAATAGCAAGGCATATAGAGTGTTTAATAGGAGAACTTTAAATATAGAAGAATCTATACATGTTACCTTTGATGAGATTGTAGACCTTGGGGGAAATCCTCTTGAGTCAAATAAAGAACTTGCAGGTGATGATGAGTATATAAGAGAAGCCCTTGATGAACTATACTTGGAAAATAATGAGCCTTCTCAAACTCCTCAATTAGCAAAAGAATGGAAATCACCTAGAGGACTCTCAATGGACAACATCATAGGTGACATCTCAAAAGGGCCATGCAAGAAGAACTTAACCAATTTGAAAGGAATCAAGTCTGGGAATTAATCCCAAGAGAAGAGTCACATCAAGTTATTGGAACTAAATGGGTATTCAGAAATAAGCTTGATGAAGATGGAAACATAACAAAGAATAAAGCCAGACTTGTTGCAAAAGGCTATTGTCAGGAGGAAGGTATAGATTATGATGAAACTTATGCTCCTGTTGCCAGGTTAGAGGCTATACGCCTACTTCTTGCTTATGCATCTATGATGAAATTTAAATTATATCAAATGGATGTAAAGAGTGCATTTTTAAATGGTTTTATTAAAGAAGAAGTGTATGTAGAGCAACCCCCTGGATTTGAGGATTTTAATTATCCTAATCATATTTTCAAATTAAAGAAAGCATTATATGGGTTGAAACAAGCTCCTAGATCTTGGTATGAAAGATTAAGTAGTTTCCTAACTGCAAATTATTTTTCAAGAGGAAAAATTGATTCTACACTGTTTATAAAGAAAGTTAAAGAACATATCTTATTGGTCCAGGTATATGTTGATGATATAATTTTTGGATCAACTGATAATTCGTTATGTGTAGAATTTGCTAAGATAATGCAGGGAGAGTTTGAAATGTCTATGATGGGAGAATTGACATTCTTCCTTGGACTACAAATCAAGCAACTTAAAGATGGCATTTTCATCTCTCAAACCAAGTACTGCAAAGAGATCCTCAAAAAGTTTGGTATGGACACCTCAAAGGAAGCTAACACACCCATGGGAACTTCATGCTATCTAGACAAGGATGAATCGGGTTTGGAAGTTAATCAAACTATGTATAGAGGTATGATAGGATCACTATTATACTTAAGCGCAAGTAGACCCGATATCATGCATTACTGTCGTGTGTGTGCTAGATTTCAGGCTTGTCCTAAAGAATCTCATCTAATTGCGGTAAAACATATTTTAAAATATTTAAAAGGAACTACTGATTTTGATTTGTGGTATCCGTCTGATGCTTGTATGAGTTTAATAGGATATTCGATGCTGATTATGGTGGTCTGTAAAATTGATAGAAAAAGCACTAGTGGAACATGTCATTTGTTTGGTTCATCCTTAATATCTTGGCATTCTAAGAAACAAGCATGTGTTGCTTTATCTACCACTGAAGCTGAATATATTACAGTTGGTAGTTGTTGTGCTCAAATTCTGTGGATGAAACAACGAGTTAGAAGATTATAATATCTTTTTAGATGACATACCCTTGATGTGTGATAATACGAGTGCAATTAACTTAACTAAGAATCCAGTAATGCACTCTAGGACTAAACATATAGAAATAAGACATCACTTTTTAAGAGATCATATCAGCAAAGGAAACTGTAAAATAGAGTATGTAGATACCAAACGTCAATTAGCAGATATTTTTACTAAGCCTCTACCCAAGGATAGATTCTATGATCTTAGAAGAGACTTAGGAATATTAGACATTGCCTAAATTCTGCTTAAATAAACAGCTTTTACATGATTGAAATGTTATATATCTCTTTGTCTGTAATGACGTTTCTTTATGAAATGAAATTTGTTTCTTTAAATGCTTTGATTGAGGGGGAGTTATCTCCAACTTATGCATATTTTGAGGGGGAGCTCTTATGATTGTTATTGCAGAGTTCTTTTTGATTATAATCAAAATAGGGGGAGAAATATTTAAAGCCTCTTATGAATTGCATTTAAATATTATCTGGTATGTTTGATGTGTTTGTTAGTATGACAGATAAAACAGGTTATTACAAGGGCTTTAAAAGATAATTTTGATCATCATCAAAAAGGGGGAGATTGTTGAACATTCAAGGACTTGATGTTGCACTTGATGAACATGAAGATTTATGATTTTGATGATGATTCAAGAACTCAAAGACTTAGAGTATTGAAGACTTGTTTTGTAGTGTAATAACTCTGTTTTAATTAGATTGAGTCTGTAATTTTAGAGTTTGAGATAGCCAGTACATAGTCTGTAACTTAGAAGCTTCAAAAAGCCCAAATATATCATCCAGGCTCGGCTTTAATCGATTATATAGGGAAATAATCGATTAAAACAGTGAGAAAACCATTTTCAGTATATACTCACTGTTTTAATCGATTAAAACATCAAAATAATCGATTATTAGGTCAAATAATCGATTAACACTTCAAATAATCGATTAAAACAGAGAGGTTTTGGGTTCTGTTTTTTGGCTCTGTTTTAATCGATTATAACTCCATTTAATCGATTATTTCGATCTGTTTTTCATTTTAAATTTCAAATTAACCCTATTTTTGAAAACCCAATTACCAAGAACCCTAGTTTCGAAATCCCCTTTTTCTAAACCCTAATTTCCCTACTTAAACTCTCCTTTGGCACTCGAGAAAACAAGAACAACCTTTTCCATACAAAAGTTAAGTGCTTGTGAGTGCCAGAGAACTGTTTGTTGCAAGGAAAGGGGGCTTTCGAACCTGGTGTGGGCTAGAAGTGATAAGAATCACTAAGTGGAGTTCTTAGTGGATTGTGTGCTGTGCCGTCTCTGGGGAAAGCTGTTCTTCATCTCTTGTGGGTTTCAAGAGAGGTGTCATCTTTTACTTTATCTCTTCCATTGTAATTTGTATTGTAACAATTTGTTTATAGTGACAGCGTTAATCCTCTGTTGAGTGATTAGCAACTGGACGTAGGGTCTTTTGATCCGAACCAGTATAAATTTCCTGTGTAAGACTCTATCCCTTTCTCTATTTACATTTACACAGTTTTTAATCGGTAAAATTTGGGGAAAATTTTGAAAACCTAATTTTTATTAAGAAACCAATTCACCCCCCTCTTGGTTTTTGTCCGACCACGCGATCATTCCGCTGCGCGATTCTAACATTAAGGCCATACAGTTATCTACAGAATGTCCCGGAGCATCTGAATGATAATTGCATTTTTCGTTTGGCTTATACCATTCTGGATATGGTGGCTCCATTTTCTTGGGAGGGACGCGTACTAGGAGTTTGGCATCCAACAATTTCAGCAGCAGACTTCCATAAGAAGTGGGTATTGGGGTGAACTTCCTTTCCGGCCTGCGTGACTTGGTCTACTGCGAGGAGGACGAAGGAGTAGTGAAGTTGATAGCATTTACGTCTCCTTCCTTCTTCTTTCCAAAGTTCTTTTTAAAGTTTTGAGTAGAGGAATTGGAGGAGGTTTGTTATGCAATTCTTCCACTTTTCAGACCTTGCTCTACTCTTTCTCCTATGCTGACCACATCCACAAAGAGTGTTGATGTGTTCCCTATCATTTTGTCATAATAGGGACCCGTCAAAGAATTGATGAACATTGATGTAGTTTCCTTGTCGGACAGAGGAGGTTCCACTTGTGCTGCCAATTCCCTCCATCTTTGAGCATATGCTTTAAAAGATTCGTCGTTTTTCTTGCTTAGTAGTTGTAGATCTGCTCTTTCAGGGGTCAGATCAATATTGTATTTATAGCGACGAAGAAAAGCATCTGCCAGATGTCTCCAGGTTTGGATTTGCCCTCCTTCCAGTTGCATATACCAATTTAGGGCTGATTCAGCTAAGCTTTCCTGAAAGCAGTGGATCAGGAGCTTTTCATTATCCGCATATGCAGCCATCTTACGGCAGTACATTGTAAGATGGCTTTTGGGGCATGTCATTCCCATGTATTTTGGGAAGTCCGGAGTTTTAAACTTGTTAGGGAATTGGATATTTTTGACGAGGCACATATCAGCTGCCTCTTTAACATCAAAATTATGCCCCTCCATGGCTCTCAATCGCTCTTCAAGGGCAGTCAGCTGTTGCTTTGATACTTCTGGTGCATGAATATGCACTGCCCTTGTATCAGATTGGGCTTGTTCATCATTGGGTCCCTCCTCTTCTTCTTGGTGAGAGGCTTGTCCACTTTGAGGACCCTCTTTATGGAGATTCTGCTGACGCATCATTTCTAACATCTGTGCCATTTGTTCTTTTAGCGTATTAAGCTCAGTGGTGAGCTTTCGATTTTGTTCCTCCAGATGTTCCATCTTCTTGGCTTTCTGAGCACGAGTGAGGACGGGCGGAAGACCAGCCACTTTCTAAATGATTTAAAGATTTTTATTATAGTTTTTTTTAAATGATTGGTGTATCCTGGAATGAATGTGTTTATGTATGAGAGATTTTATTATGATGATGTTTATGCATACCTTTCTTAGTGCATTTATTTTCTCTCTTAATTTTGCCACTTATTGGATGATGTGGTATGAATGATACGACTTTGCCAAGAATCTTTTTAAACTAAAAGATATTTTTATGGTTTTAAATTGTATGTTTTTTTTTATATTTTTTTATGACCCTTTATCTCTTCTGTCGGTCAACGTGGCTACTTAACTTACAAAGAACCTGAAACCAGGCTAGCTTAACTGAAGACTGTCCGAGATAAAGTTGGTCTTACTCTTATCACTTTTGTGATTTTTAGGGTTTTTCATTTTTTGTTTGTTGTATGATTACCCTATGCTAATGCATCAATACAAATGCAGCAAAAAAATGCACACACAATTCATTCACCCGCGAGCAGAGCCACGCTTATTTAATCACGAGGTAGGGTTTTCCTGCAGAAACGTGCTTGGTTTGGGTGGTTCTAACTATTCTCACCAAGGCCAAAGGTCCCCAAGGTGCCCCCATTATAGGGACCTCTCAATCTCTCAGTCCTCGGGTCATGCACGGAACTCCGTGGTGACATCCTTAGACCAAAAGAAGAGAGTTATCACCTTGAGTTGGTGGTTTCCGACAACGGTTGTAGCCCCGTGTGCCAACAAGCCGGTCGTATCTGCCACCCACTCCCTATAGGTAATCACTCTTGCCCCCGGGTATAGAGGGACTGTTGTGTGCAAGGGTTTTTGTGTGCAATTTATATTTCAAGCAATTTGCAGAAGTAATCATACAGCAGTTATTAAAGCCATACAATAAAACATACAGAAAAGGGTAAAGGCGTAATTTCAAATCTTTACTTAGTTAGAATTTATCCGTCACTAAATGGGATCAACTCTCTAGTTTCCCCAGTGGAGTCGCCATCTGTCGCCGCCGTCCGTTCCGACGTCCTGGGACGTCTCGAACGTTTATGCAAGCGGTCGCGAAAAGATGGTTGAGACTCGCGTTTTTTGTAAAAAATATGTTCATTGCTTCCGAGGCGCTCAACGCTGAACTATCCTCTAATAGAAGCAAGGTTTTCGAAAAGGGTTCTTCTGGAGTCGCCACCAATGTTTTGACCATAAACATTGGAAAAGAAGAAAAAGGCATTGATTTTGATAAAAACCAAACTTGGCCATTATAACCAGAGTCGGGTAAGGGAGTTAGTTACGTGTGGGGAAGGTATTAGCACCCCACAACGCCCCTTTCAGGTTCCCTATGACGGATTAATTCATTTAAGTAGAGATTACAAGAAATTACGCTTTTACCCTATTTTATTCGTACAATAAATATGGCTATCTACATGATTTATCTACATTGCATACAGAAAGCAGTAAATAAAGCAATAAAAGGGAAGAGAATTGAGAAGAACCTCCGAAGCAAGCTTTATATTAGAAGTCTTTTACAAAGAGGATGCTTTACGGCAATCCTTCGCTCTACAATGACTCTCCTCACGAATACAAACTCGACTTGACTAAAGTTTTATAGAAGAATCGAATGCTGGAATCTAGTTCCTTAACTGATTGTTACCTATTTAAGGCAATCAGAGAGTTCATTCGAGGTAGGGAGAGAAGAAGACCAGTCTTGGAGTTGACTGGTGTGTGGAACAGTGCCAAATGGGCTTCCAATTTATAGTTTTCGCTGCCTGCACCCTTGGGACGCGCGTCTGGAGTGGGACGGCCGTCTGGGTTGGGATGGCCGTCCCAAATGCCACTTTTGCACTCGATCGGGACCACCGGGGATCCGGACTCGGCGAGTCCCATTTGGGACGGCCGTCCCACTTGGCTAGGAAAGGTTGGGACGGCCGTCTCGACCTTGGGACGGCCGTCTCGACCTGTTTTGGCCAGCTTTCGTGTTCTGGGACCCCCGGGAAGCTTTCCTTTGTGTATTCGGACGTCGTTTGATGCCGATAAACGTCCGTTGAAGCTTTATCTTCATATAGGAAGTCTTCTTGGCCTTTTATAAAGATGGCAGGCGAGCTTTGTCTTTGTAAGAAGTCTCTTTAGCCTTTTAAATGAGAGACCGTCTGAACTCCGAGTTTGTTGTAGGAGGTCTCCTTGGTTTTTTTATTAAGAAGCCGGGCAAACTTTATCTCCGTGTGAAGTTTCCCTAGCTTTTATTGAGAGGCCGGGCAAAATTAGGGGTCTACAATGACCAAAGTTGGTTTTTCGAAAACCAATGCCTTTTTTATTCCTTTTCTGATGTTTCTGGTAAAAACATCGATGGCAACTCCAGAAGAACCCTTCAAAAGTTAGTTCTTGGGTTAGCCCGGTTATCAGACAATCCAAGAGCGCCTTTTCGAAAACCTCGCCCCTAGGTTCAGCTTGGTTATCGGACAACCTAAAGGCGTTGTAACTACACCTATAAAAGTGCGAAAAATGGAAAGTCAAAACCATCGCGTCGCTCCGACCGCCTCGTTTTGACGGCGGCGACAGATGGCGACTCCACTGGGGAAGCCTAGAGAGTTGATCCCATTTTGTGATGGGCCAGCTTAAAGTAAATAAACCTAGAAAATTACGCTTTTTACCCTACCTTGTATTATAACATGTTTTAATGCTTGGCTTTAATAACTGTTGCTTGTTTATACTTACGCAATTGTTTGAAATACAAACTGTACACAAACCCTTGCACACTACAGTTCCCTCTATACCCGGGGGCAAGTGAGAAATCCATAGGGAGTGGGTGGCAGGTACGGTTCGCTGTAGTGATGGCCTTGTGCCCACCAGTGTGATCGGAAACCACCACTCAAGGTGATAACCTTCGTCTTTTGGCACAAAGACTGACTATGACCTTAGTGCTAAGCATGGTCGGAAGGCTAGAGAGTGGGCACCCTATAATGGGGGCACCTTGGGGGCCTTAGCCTTGGTGAGAACAGTTAGAACCCACCTTTGCCAAAGCACTTTTCTACAGGAAAACCCTACCTCGTGATTAAAACGACTTCTCGCTTGTTCGTGGATGATCGAACTATGTGTACATCTGTTTTTTGCATTTGTCTGCTGCATAGCATAACCAAACAACAGGAAAATCACAAAAAACATTTTTGTAATAAACACCTTTATCTCGGACAGCCTGCCTTTTAGCTAGCCTGGTTTCAGGTTCTTTGTAAGCTAAGTAGCCACGCAGTCCGATAGAAGAGATAAGGGACGCTAAATACTACTCTTTCGCATAAAGCCATTTTTTATCTCGGACAGTCTACCTTTTAGCTAGTCTGGTTTCAGGTTCTTTGTAAGCTAAGTAGTCATGCAGTGCGACAGAAGAGATAAAAGGCTATAAAATAAAAATAAAAATTGAATAAAGATCCAATTTTAAAACAATAAATGGGACCTTGTTCAAAAAATATTACACTCATTCATATAGGTAGTTTATTTTTCAAAAAACATGCAAATATCATACAAAACATGATAAATAAAAATAAACACTCGCATTCATCCAATACGCATCATTTTCATAAAACATGCATTTTGGTTTTAGAAAATGGAGGGGACTAGTAGACAATTGAAGAAGGTGGACATTCCCCGATACCATACTGAGAAATTGGAACGACTTTGCGCGGTAATGCCACCTGAGGTCCGCTCCGACTTTGAAAAATCCTACGGACGGATTCTCGACCTGTTGAAGATCTGTGTCGATCAAGTTTTCATCAGGGTATTAGTTCACTTCTGGAACTCCAGTCTGCGCTGCTTCGAATTTCCACAGTTCGATATGGTGCCCACTTTAGAGGAGTACAAAATTATGCTCGAAATGGTCCAAATCAGCCGGGTCCATATCCGCCACGGGGCATATACTCCTGCAGCACAAGTAGCTGCCATCATCCAACTACCTTTCCGGCAGACTACGCTGATAGGAAAAGGGAACATCCAGGGTTGGAAAGTCTCAATGTTAGAAGACCATCTGTCCGCTTTGGATGAAAGAACAGAATGGGTCGCTTTTAACAAAACCCTGACCTTAATCATATTTGGAACGATCTTGTTTCCCTTCCACCTCGACACAATGGATCAAGCCATCATGGACGCCTTCTTCGCCTGGGATGTGAACTCAAAGAGTCCCTTGCCTGCAATTCTTGCCGACACCTTGCTCTCGGTGGAATTCTGCCGCCAGAAGCAAGGAAAAACACTTCGTTGCTGCTCTTCACTGCTATTTGTGTGGGGCATTACACATTTTTACGCCTCTAGCCACATGGGGATGTTCCCCGACCCTTTGAGAAGCTTCTCCAAAATCCCTCTCCAACGACGCTTAACTTCAGAATGGAAGGACGAGTTGGAACAATGGGACGCCAACAATTTATCCTAGGTCTGCCCTTGGTTCCGACCCGGCCCAGTCCTCATCAGATGTGGAGACTATCCGAACGTACCCTTGATAGGACTCAGGGGTTGCATAGCCTACTCACCTAGAGTAGCTATGAGGCAACTCATGAGGACTCAAACTACAATTTCTCGAGGGGAACTCGAAGGATTGTGTTTCTTCGGAGACCCAAGCACAATCTCTAACTCACTAGCCATGAGAAAAGCATGGGAGAAACCAGTCTTTATGGGAGATAGAGAGCTAGGAAAGGCTCGGGTGGCTGTCTCCGGTGACTATGAGGTATGGAGAAAAAGAAGAGGGATGTCTCAACCATCCACCTCACTCATTACAAACGCTAATAGTGAAGAGTTGCAAGCTCAAGTCGATGCCTTGACCCAGAGGATAGAAATCATGGGAGCCCAGATGAGGGCCCTTGAAGAAAGGGAACAAGAATCTATCCTCACCATAGATGGTCTGCAAAGGCAATGCAAGAAAAAGGATCATGAAATAGAGTGCCTCAAGGACCAGTGTGCTGACTCTAATGAGCAAGCTATCCGAGCATCCAAAGCCGCTAGAACCAGCTCAGATAGTCAACTTCAAGAATTAACCACCAAATCAGCACGCCTTGAGGCCGAATAAGCAAAACAGGCTCAGACGATCAAGGAGTTGTTACAAGAACTCACCAAGACTCGGTCAAAAATACGCCAAGAGCGGGAGGCCAATCAGAGACTCAACAAAAATCTTGCTGAGCTACGCTACAAAGAAAGAGACGGGCTAGCTCAGTACGGCCAAGTACTACAAGAAAAGGACCGAGCCCTTGCAAAACTCGATGAACTACAAGCCTTGGTCGTCCATCAAGAGGCAAAGATCAAAGAGGCTCAAAAGTACAATGAAGATATGAGCCAGGCAGTCCAAAAGCAAAGCGAAGCCCTTGCTCGTCACGTCCGGGAAGCCGAAAGGGAATTACATAGAGATCAAGACCCGCCAGTGGGTTTCTTTAGGCTTTTCCGCTTTTGTCAAAATTTGCTTCGTAGTATGGAATAGGGGAATGTACACCTTCCAATGGATAAATGAAATTTTTCTTTATTCAATAATTGTCTACTTGCATGCATATCATTCATCTGCATATTTAATTTCCCCTCCTTCACTCTTAATAAACAAGATAATAAAAAGGAAGGATTAACTGACACGTCTTCCAAATCAGAAGAATGGAGAGAAAGTCACTCCTAATCAAGCTTTCCCCAATGGTCGACTCGCCACAAGAGGAAAATAATCCTCGACCATTGGTCCTCAGAAATAAAGAAGAGGGGGCAAGGACACCAGTGCGACTATTTATGCCATGTCCTTTCCCCTACGAGTCAAATAAAGTTGTACCATGGAGATACGGAGAATCTCCACCAATAAAAGAGGATGTCACAAATATAGCCGGCATCGGGGGCATGACTAGAAGTGGAAGAGTTTACTCCCCTAAGGACTCACAAGAAGATGTCCCCAAAAATAAAGGAAAAAATAAAAAGACCGAAGAAAAGGAAAATAAGGAATCCAAGGAGGAGACAGAGGAATTACTCCAGTTTATAAGGCAAAGCGAGTATTCCATTATAGACCAGCTCAATCACACTCCTGCAAAGATAACATTATTATCTTTAATGATGAGCTCGAAACCGCACAGAAACGCCCTGCTGAAGGTCTTGAGCGAAGCGCATGTACCTCACTCCATATCCCAAGAAAAGGTCGAGAGGATCGTTGGTCACATCATGGCAAGCGATCACCTCACCTTCACAGAGGAAGAACTCCCCCTCGAGGGATCAAACCATAACAAGCCCTTGCACATTTCCATCAAGTGCAAGGAATACCTCATCGCCAAAGTTCTTGTGGATAACGGGTCGTCCTTGAACGTGATGCCCAAGTGCACACTAGACAAGTTGACTATCCAAGGAACCCGTCTGCGCCCAAGTAGCACCATCGTTCGAGCCTTCGACGGATCAAAACGAGAAGTAGTGGGAGAAGTTAATCTGCCAATTCAAGTCAGACCCAATATCTTCAACGTCGATTTCCATGTAATGGATATTATTCCAGCATACAGTTGTCTCCTCGGCAGGCCTTGGGTTCATGACGCTAAGGCAGTACCTTCGACGCTCCACCAGAAAGTCAAATTCATAGTAGAGGACAAATTGGTCACGGTCCAAGCAGAGGATGATATTCTGATCAGTGGACCGTCCACCCAACCTTATGTGGATGCGGCTGAAGAGGCTCTTGAAACATCTTTTCAAGAGCTCGAAATTTCCAGCATAGAGCGACTTCCCAAAAACACGAAGGTAGCCCGCATGATGATGAAGCATGGTTACCATCCTGGCCAAGGATTGGGGGCAAATTCCCAAGGCATGAGGGAACCCCCAGAATTTAAAGACAATCCTTTCAAGCATGGCCTAGGATATGACCCCACTAAGGGCCGAGCGGAGAAAGGAAAAGGGAAGTCTCCCCTCCGCACACTCAAGCAAATTTTCCGAAGTGGAGGGGTGCAAGCGTCAAGAGCTACCCTAGTCATTAGGAAATCTTTTTCTTCATTTAAGGGATGTAAACCCCATGATTGTTAGAGATTATCCCCCGGGGCTAGCCCGACCCCCGGGCATTTTAGGGCACATATTCCCTTATTAATTAATAAAGAATACTTCTTACTATCTACTTCTCTTCTTGCTATTTCTTACTAGACCTCATAATAACCTTGTCTAAGTAAACGAAATAAGAAAAGAAGGAAAAAGAAGAATAAAAAGCGCGTTCAAATAACCAAAATTCGCCATTGCCATTACAATCAAGCTAGTTGATTAGAAGCACCAAATAAGGCTTTACCTCACCATAAAGAAAGTCATGCTTCGCCAATATTGTGAACAAAAAATAAATACACGAAAAAAAGGCCCATAGAAGCCAAAGGCCAAAAACAAAAAGGGCAAAACACCCGGTAGGAAACCCACTAAGGGGGCTACGCAAAAGATAGGGCAACCCGGTAGGACACCCAAACAAAAACAAAGGGTAACCTAGGCAAAAGTTAGGGTTACAAAATAAGGTCCACTAGGATTCCCCAAAAATATACAAAAAAAGGAACCTAGACAAAAGATAGGGCTAAAACACAATATCCTAGTTAGAAAACCCAAAGGGCGATCTAGGGAGGTCAACTAGCCATAAAAAGCAATGGAAATAAAACTAAGGTGCAAGTACAAAAAGGGGGAAAACGTATGCTTATACAAAAGCCTAAACACCTAAGCCTAACCCTAGCCAACCATTCTTACAAAATCCTTTTCTAAAAATAAAATTACATTCTAAAACACAAGCCATTGAATTTACCTCTTTACTTCTTTTCTCTTGACCCTCACACCAAAATTCTAATAATTAATTTGGGAATATGGAGGCGTATAGTCAACAAGAGGATTGAAATCCCTAGAGTGGAGAAAGAGGGACACTACATGGCAAAGAGTGCTCTACAAAAGAAAAAAAGGGAAAAAAGGAAAAACCAGTTATCCTTCGGTCACAAGAAGTCCGACATGGTACAACCAAACACGAGAACACCGATCAGAGGACATTCGACGCTACAAGACACGTCAGTGAAATCCTTATGAAAAACTAATTGAAATAGGAATTATAGGACATCAAACATAAAAACATTGCATGCATAAAATGTTTTTGAACCAGGTCCTATCTCTACAAAAAAAAAAATCCCTTTTTTTTGAGACGGCCGTCCAGAAATCCTAGACCGCCGTCTCGGTCTCCAGCAAATCGGGACCGCCGTCTCGACCAACGAGACGGCCGTCTCGACTTGGCCGAAAACGAGACCGTCGTCCCGCTTGGCGAGACGGCCATCTCGCTTAAGACCAAAGTCGAGACCGCTGTCTCGAGGTCCCAGACGGCCGTCTCGACTTGCGCAAATTCGAGACCGCCGTCTCGACTTCCCAGACGGCAGTCACGAATTTGAATTTTTCCCTATAAATAGGGGAAGCGTTTTGGGGGTTCCTCACAACTCCCCGACACTCCAACTCTCTGATCTCTCACTTCCAAGCTCTTCACCATAAAAAAAATGTTCCATGGAAGCCAGACTAGGAAGAGGAGGGGCTCTGCTGGCCCTAGCAGCTCATCGGCACCAGCTCCCCAGGATCCCAGTCGGCTCTCTCCACTGCATCAGGCTCAACTTGAGCATATCAGGGGGTACACATGGCACCCCATGCTCAAGCTGGACTTCGGCATCCTCGCCGAATTTGGGTGGGAGGACGACGTCCGAGCCCACATTGACAACATTGGGTGGGGTTTCCTCCTGCAGTCTCCACCCACCCACGTATACCCTGAAGCAGTGTTGGAGTTCCTTGCTTCCATCTCCTACGCCGAGACTCCCGCCATGATTCTCGGCTTGTCACCAACAAAAATGGTGACATACTTTATGGGTGGGATGTATCGGACCACCACTCTGGACGAATTCAACGTGTCCATAGGATTCGTCTAGCCCGGGGACGTACTAACCCGGGAATACCAAGAGGCCATCTGCTCACGCCCCACCAACCTCACAGCCGGCGAGATGTGGGAGGAGCTCACCAGGGCGCCCACTTTGCCCACGCTGATGAAGGGCTCAGCACTACCCCCAGCCCTCCGCATTTGCCACAAGCTGCTGGTGGGGACCATACACGGGAGGAAGGAGAGCCAGGGAGAGGTAACCCTCCCCGACCTTTTTGCCCTCTACTGTATGAGCCAGAGGCGTCGGTGCAACCCTGTCTACTTCTTCCTGAGGGCCCTCAAGGACTTCGGGAGCAGGCTAGCGGGGGTCGTCCTCATGGCTCCCCTTATTACCCCCCTAGCAAAGAAATGGGGATGCAGTGGTCGGGAAGCACTGGCCTCCAACCTATGACCCGAGTCCATCAACGGGTCAATCCTGGTCAGCATGGGGATGCTGATGCGCCACGGGACCCAGCTGGTCCTCCACCCATCGTCGGATTTCGCTTTGGACCTCCAGGACATCGTAGCAATGCGCGATCTCCCGACACCTCCCGACTTCCAACAGCCACAACAGCAACAACAACCACAGCAGCAATACACAGACAACTTTGTTGGCGTGAACCGTAACATCTATTATCTGCGCCAGCAATTTGATCAAATATCTGTAAGGCAAGAGCAGATGTCTCTAAGACAGGAGGCCTTTGACACAAGGATGGAGACGATATACCAGTATCAGGAGGGGATGAGGAAAGACTAGGCCACATTCCAGCAGGAATACCGCGATGAAGTCCGGGATCAAGCAGAATTCTAGAGACATATGTACCGGCAATTCCCCTCCTACGGATCGTCTCCAGACGAGAGCCCATCCTCTTAGAGATAGTGCTCATAGAATAGGACTGCTGTAATAAAATCTTTCATAAATAAAATTTTATTTCATGCATCCTTTTGCTATCTCTTCCAAAAGAAGTCAGCGTAACCAAAAGAAACTAAGAGTCAAAAGACGTACGCGCAAAAAAAAAAAGCCAAAAACCAAAATCGCGAGAAAAAAGAGATAAAACCGCGAAAAAGGCAAGATCAAAATAAGTCAACCACTTTGACCAACAAAACTTCGACAAACCAAGCAAGAGTCGAACAACAAACACAGATTGCCCGACCGACCAGCAAAGTCGAGCAATCACCATCAAAAGATAAAAAAAATAAAGAATCCCCAACAATCAACAAGTTGGATGATCACCAACAAAATCTCCGGCACAGACCGGACGAATCTCAAAAGATGAGAGAACACATCTCAATACCGACGCATGAGCTAGAGCAGTAAGCCACCATCACAGCTGAAGGATCGGCTACCGCAAGAAGGAGCATCCGGAGGCTTAACACCAGATGGGGGTGTATACTCATCAGGCCTTACAAAAGGGGGCTTACCAGACGGGGGTTCATACTCGTTAAACACTAGATGGGGGTGGATACTCAGCAGGCCTTACAAAAGGGGGCTTACCAGATGGGGGTTCATACTCGTCAAACACTAGATGGGGGTGGATACTCATCAGGCCTTACAAAAGGGGGCTTACCGGGCGAGGGTTCATACTCGTCAAACCAGATGGGGGTTCGTACTCATCAGCCGAAAGGATCAGCTACCGCTAGAAGAAGCGTCCTGGAAGCACACTTTTTCCCGGAAGATCAACCGCAAGACAGAACATCTGAAGGACAACCGGGCAAGAGGGTCAACTCCTTTACCCTCCAGTCGACCTCCTTGGCACAACAGGCCAACAGTCGACTAGTCGGGTAAAGGGGGGGCAGTTGTAGACCCCAAATCTTGCCCGACCTCATAATAAAGACCAGAAGACCTCCTTTTTGAAGATGGATGAAGCCTAAGAAGCCATTAGGAGAGACTATTAGGCCCCATATTAGAATAGGAGGGATTTTCTGCATGTAAATAAGGATTTTCGCCTTTTAGGGTCGAGACCGCCGTCTCGGATTTGAGACCGCCGTCTCGCCTTGCAAAAATGGCGAGACCGCCGTCTCGTTTGGCGACACCACCGCCTCGACCTTGTCAGACGAGATGGCCCGTCTCGACCTGACAATTCCCAATGTTCTTCAATAGATCTTCGCATTATTCATGCAATAATGAATAATGAGCCAATAGATTGGGGCAGCCTTGTCACAATGACTATGCTGAAGTCCAAACGTCATCCTACCTTCAAAATTCCCTATGCTCTCCTTATCTCTCGCATTCTTGAATATAAAGGAGTGAATGTCGAAGGGGAACAAACGGTACGAACGAAAAACTTAAACCGAATGCTGGACAACACATTAACCCAACTTCAAATGGTGCGTGTCAACAATACTTATGTTCACAAGGATGATGTTCCAAACATATATGCAGATGATGAAGATTCTAACGAAGAAATGCCTCCTACTGATGAGTTTCCCTCTAATCAGATTCAAAGTTTTGGAACATCTTCTTCTCCTCCTGAAACCCGTCAATCTATGAAACCCGTCAATCTATGGAAGCCTCATTTCTCCGATTTTTCACACCTTTGACACTCCTCCACTCTCTTGGGAGCCTTTTGGCACTTGAGAGTGACCCTGAGCATTATTCTGGGGTTCGAGGGAGCTTGCCGATTTCCGTTAAAGTTGAAATCGGTTAAGGAAGTCTCTTTTTGAGACATCTGGCCCTCGGTAGAGTGACTTTTCTTTATTTTGCGGGAGGAGCGTGTTTGTAGAGTGCGGGGACTACCAAAAAGTGTCCTCACATTTTTCGAAGAGTTAATATAAAGCTCGCTTCGGAGGTTCCTTCTCTATTCTCTGTCTTTTTTACTACTTTCTTTATCGCTTTCTTTGTGTGCATTAGGTAATAGAGCCATGTAGATATTTAAATTCTGCAAGTAGATCAAATAATAGGGTAAAAATGCAATTTCTTTAAGTGTTTATTTTCGAAGTTAGTCCATCATAGGGAACCTGAAAGGGGCATTGTGGGGGTGCTAACACCTTCCCCACACGTAACTAACTCCCTTACCCGACTCTGGTTGTAATGGCCAAAGTTGGTTTTTTCGAAAACCATTGCCTTTTCTTTTTTACCTTTTTCAGTGTTTAAGGTTAAAACACTGATGGCGACTCCTTGAACCTATTCAAAAACCTCGCCTTTAGGTCCAGCCCGGTTATCGGATGGCCTAAAGGCGTTGAACTGTTTCTTTCAAAGAAAACGCGAGTCATACCAAAAAACCATCGCGTCGCTCCGACCGCCTCATCTGACGGCGGCGACAAGTGCCTACCCTTTCATCAGGGCTGGTAGGATCTGTGACCCAATGAGATCCTCCCAAATCTCATCGGTTGTGAGGGTAGCTGGCCGCTCACAGATGGCTCCCCGGTACTCTGGCGTCAGGGTGTCTGCGGGCTGGTTGAAGCCCATGGTGACGTTGAACTCATCCAACGTCATCGTCCGGTAGATCCCGTTCATGTAGTATGAGACCATCCTCGCCGGAGGGACACCTGGAACAGTGCAAGCATATCCACCATCATGACGAAGGCGAGGAACTCCATCACGGCCTCGCGGTAGATCCAGGTAGGATGGTCCTGGAGGAGGAAGTCCCACCCGATGTTGTGGATATAGCCTCGTACACCCTCGTCCCAATCGAACTCGATCAGGATGCTGAAGTACAGGTGCAACAGAGGGTGCCAGGAGTAGCTCCTAATATGGTCCAGTCTGGCCTGGTGTTGCGGCATGAGCTGAGTCAGATCTGGCGGGGCCTGTGGTGCCGGGGTATTCTGGCCAGATCCCTGACCTCTCTTCCAGGGCCTAGAAGACTCTCCTTGTTGCATTTTGTTCAAAGACACTCAAGTATGTATGAGGATGTATGAGAGGATGCAGGAATGGAATGCTTTGAAACTGACCAAAAAGCCCTATATAGAGAAAATCTTTTTTGGTCGGGACCATCGTCTCAAATTTTTGAGGTTCGGGACTGCTGTCTCAAATGTCGAGACGGTGGTCTCGCCCTTTGCAACATGGCGAGACGGCCGTCCCGCCAAACGAGAAGGTTGTCTCACCTTTAGCGGATTGGTGAGATGGCGGTCTCACCAAACGAGACGGCGGTCTCGCCAAACAAGACGGTCGTCTGGGCTTTTCGAGGGTTTTTTTTTTTTGAAAAATATAGGACCCTGTTCACAAACATCTATGCATGCAATGTTTTCATGTTATGTTGTCCTATAATACTATTTAGTTAACTTTTTAGAAGGATTAAATTATGTGTCTTTTGAAGACGAGGCCCTTCTGATGTCGTTCTCTATTTGTACTTGTTTGTACCATTCTGGACTTAATATGACCAAAGAATAATTGTTGACTGAGGAGCAAACTTACCACATTGGTGTAATTTTTCCTTCCTCTGGAGATTTCAATCCTCTTGTTGATTATATGCCTCCATATTCCCCCACTAATTATCAGAATATTGTGATAAGGGTCAAGAGAAGAGAAGTAAGAGGATAATTTATTCAAGGGGTTGTGTTTTAGACGGTTATATTTTTTACTTTTTATTCAAAAGGGGATTTTGTAAGAATGGCTGGCAAGGGTTGGTCAAAGTGTTTAAGCTAATATTAAACAAACGTTTTTTTTTTAGGATCTGCGTCTTAGCCAATTTCTATTTGCTTTCTTATGGCTGATTGACTTCCCCAGACTGCCCTTTGGGTTTTCAGACTAGGATATTGTGTTTTGGTCCTGACTTTTGTCTAGATTTCCTTTTTCCTTGCTTTGGGAATCCTAGCGGACCTTATTTTGTAACCTTAACTTCTGCCTAGGCTACCCTTTATTATTGTTCGGGTTTCCTAGCGGGTCAACCCTAATTTTTGCGTAGCCCCCTTAAGTGGGTTTCCTATCGGGTAATTTTGCCCTCTTTTTTTTTTCCTTCGGCTTCTTATGGGCTTCTTTTGATTTATGTTTTTTTTACACAATATTGGTGAAACACGGTTTTATTATGATGAGGTAAAACCTTATTCTGTGTTTCTAGTCAATCAGTTTGATTATTTTGGCGATGGTGTGTTTTGCTTATTTTGACGCACTTTTGAAAACGTTTGCTTAACACATGGTTATTATGAGGTTTAGACATGAATAGAAAGAAGAGAAGCAAATAGTAAGAATTGTATTCTTATTAATTAAGAGGGGAATATGTTCCCTTTAGATGCCTGGGGGTCGGGCTAGCCCCGGGGGATAATCTCTAACAATCATTGGGTTTACATCTCTTAAGAAAGGAAAAAGAACTCCTAATGACTAGATTTGCTCTTGACGCTTGTATCCTTCCACTTCAAAAGATCTGCTTGAGTGTGCGGAGGGGAGACTTCCCTTTTCTTCTCACAGTTCGGCCCTTTGTAGGGTCATATCCTAGGCCATGCTTCAAGGGATTGTCCTTAAATTTCGGGGGCTTCTTTATTCCTTGGGAGTCTGCACCGAGCCCTTGCCCAGGATGGTAACCAAAATTCATCATCATGCGGCCTACGTTCGTGTTACTGGGAAATCTCTCTACACTGGCGATTTCAAGCACTTGAAAAGATGTTTCAAGGGCCTCTTCAGCCGCATCCACATAGGGTTGGGTAGACGGTCCACTGATCTAGATGTCATCTTTAGCTTGGACCATGACCAGTTTGTCATCTACTATAAACTTGACTTTTTGGTTGAGCGTTGAAGGTACTGTCTTAGCGTCGTGAATCCAAGGTCCGCCAAGGAGACAATTGTATGCTGGAGTAATATCCATCACGTGAAAATCGACGTTAAAGATAGTGGAACCAATTTGGATTGGCAGATTGATTTCTCCCACTACTTCTCGTTTAGATCCGTCGAAGGCTCAAACGATAGTGCTGCTTGAACACATGCGGGTTCCTTGAATGGTTAACTTGTCAAGTGTGCACTTGGGCATCACGTTCAAGGATGACCCATTATCCACAAGAACTTTAACGATGAGATACTCCTTGCATTTGATGGAAATATGCAAGGGCTTGTTGTGGCTCATCCCTTCAGCAGGGAGTTCTTCATCTGTGAAGGTGAGGTGATCGCTGGCTGTGATGTAGCTGACGATCCTCTCAACTTTTTCTTGGGATATTGTGTGAGGTACGTGTGCTTCGCTCAAGACCTTCATCAGGGCGTTTCGATGCGGTTCTGAACTCATCATCAGTGATAACAAAGTTGTCTTTGCAGGTGTGTGATTGAGTTGGTCAATGATGGAATACTCGCTCTGCCTTATAAACTGGAGCAACTCATCAATCTCCTCCTTGGATTCTTTATTTTCTTTTTCTTCGATCTGTTTATTCTTCCCTTTATTCTTGGGGGCATCTTCTTGTGATTCCTTGGGGGAGTAGATTCTTCCGCTTCTTGTAATGCCCCCAATGCTAGCTATATTGGAGACGTTCTCCTTAATGGGTGAAGATTACCCGTATCTCCATGGTACAGCTTTATTTGAATCATAGGGGAAAGGACGAGGCACAAATAGTCCTTACCCCCTCTTCCTTATCAACTTTGATGACCAACGACTGAGGTTTATTGTCCTCTTAGGGTGGATCAACCGTTGGGAAGAGCTTGATTACAAAAGGTTTTCTCTCCATCCTTCTGATTGCGGAAGATGTATCAGTTAATCCTTCCTTTTTATTATCTTATTTATTAAAAGTGAAGGAGGGATGTGCAAGTATGCAACTTATGAATGAAATGAATGCAACTAGACAATTGTTGAATAAACAAAAGGTATTTTTATTTATTTAGAGAAAGTGTACATTCCCCTATACCATACTATGAAGCACTTTTTGACAGAAACAGAAAAGCCTAAAGAAACCCACAGGCGGGTTTTGATTTCTACGCAATTCCTCTTCGGCTTCTCGTACGTGATGAGCGAGTGCTTCGTACTGTTGGTAGACCGCCTGGCTCATATATTCACTATACTTTTGAGCCTCTTTTATTTTCGCCTCTTGATGGACGACCAAGGCTTGTAAATTATCGAGTCTCTCAATGGCTTGGTCTCTCTGAAAGTGATCCTAGCAAAGATCTCATTGATTTGATGAAGTCAAAGATAGAGTCAAAGGTCAACTCTGCAGCAGTCAACAAGTCACTCAGATAATTGTGCTAGAAGATTTAGTGTGTCTAACAGAAGGCTTAGGTAAAACCATTTTACCTTTTCTGCTGCATAAAGTTTCTTCATTCATTTTGCAAAATGCCTCAAAAATAGTTTTAAACAAATAAAAAACAAAAGCATTTTGACAAAGAACTTTCTTAATAATGTTTTTAACTGATATTGCTTTGAAAGAAACGATTAAAATCACTTAGAATGATCAAAGAAGTGTTTTTACAGTATTTTAATCGATACAAATTGCTTTCAATCGATTAAAACCCTTTAGAACTCATTATGAGCGATCAGATTTGATATATGAGTGATCAGAACTTATTTCAATAGATTAAAACACGTTTCAATCGATTAAAATCACATAAAGGGTCAGAATGATCGATCAGAATGCAGTTATGACCGATCAGAGTTGGTTATGATCGATCAGAATTGAATTATGACCGATCAGATCTGTTTCAATCGATTAAAACGCATTTCAATCGATTAAAATAACTTGGAAAGTTTTTGTACAGAGTTTCAATCGATTAAAACGTATTTCAACTAATTAAAACAACTTAGAAAAATTCTGTGTAGGTTTTTAATCGATTAAAACTTCTTTGTATCAGTTAAAATAACTTGAAAAGTTTTATAAGAAAGTTTTAAAGTAAATCAATCAATTAAAACGCGAATCAATCGATTGAATCACACTTAGAAAATGTTTGTAAAATGTTTTAACTGATATAAACGTGGTCGTATCAGCTAAAACAATTCTGTTAAAGAAACAAGAACTCATTAATGGGTTGAAAGGACTTTTAACAGATTATAACGGCTATTTCAACAGATTAAAACAAACTTTCAACAGATTAATTAATGCAGCAGATTTGAAAATACTCTTTAAAAACAGTTTTGCTTGAATTTTTTAAACAGAGATTGTACATCAGTTTTTCATACATCCTTAAGCAATCAATCAAGCAACTTTAGCACTTTTTCAAGAAAGATTCGCAACAGTTTTTTTGAAGTTATTTTGAAAATCTTTCTTGAGGCAACTTGCATACTTTGAAGAAGAAACTCACTGCAGAATTGCGTAGACTGGTTTGAGCTTTCTTGTTTCTTCTTTGTTAATTCTTTTTCATTCCTTTGTATTGTGTTGTGCCTGGAATTTGGGCACAAGTTTCTCTGCAGCTGGAATTTGGTTGTAGAGGTTATCAAGAACTGGAATTTGGTTGTAGAGGTTATCAAGAACTGGAATTTGGTTCTTGGTAAGAGGTTGAGCACAGGAGCTAGAATTTGGTTCTTGTGGTTGTACTGTGTGGTGCCTGGAATTTGGGTACTGGTTTCTCTGCGACTGGAATTTGGTTGCAGAGGTTTCCAAGAACTGGAATTTGGTTCTTGGTGGAGAGGTTAAGTGCAAGAACTGGAAGTTGGTTCTTGTGTTAGATTAGGTGTAAGATTGTTGAGTCTGTAAAACATCTATTCTAGTGGAACCCAGCTGGAATTTGGCTGGAGACTGGACGTAGCCCTGGTATTGGGTGAACCAGTATAAAATACCGGTGAAATCTTTCTTAACCTTTCTCTCTTTAATTTCAGTTGTTGCGCCTAATATTGTTTGATTGCTTGGTAATTCAAAAAGATTTTTAGAAACTTAATTTTCGAATTAGATAATCTGAGATTTGCGAAAAACTTTCAAAAGATCAATTCACCCCCCCTCTTGATCTAAAACTACTTTTCTAACACTCTCTCTTATAGAACCTGGCCGTACTGAGCTAACTCGTCTCTTTCTTTTCAGCGTAGCTCAATAAGGCTTATATTAAGTCTCTGGGTGGTCTCCCTACCTTGATGTATTTCAGACCGAGTCCTTGCGAGATCTTGTAGCATTCCCTTGATCGTCTGTGCCTGTTTTGTGCATTCAGCCTCAAGGTGTGCTGATTTGGCGGTTATTTCTTGGAGTTGATTATCCGAGTTTATTCTGTCAATTTTGGATGCTCGGATAACCTGCTCACTAGAGTCAGCACATTGGTCCTTGAGGCGCTCTATCTCTTGATCTTTCTTCTTGCATTGCCTTTGTAGACCGTCAATAGTAAGGATAGATTCTTGCTCTTTTTCCTCAAGGGCCCTCATCTGGGCTCCCATGATTTCTATCCTTTGGGTCAAGGCATCAACTTGGGTTTGGAGCTCTCCACTGGCTGATGGTGAAGTAGGTGGGGCGGATGGTTGTGACATCCCTCTGCTTCTCCTCCATTCCTCATAGTCACTGGAAACAGCTACTCGGGCTTTGCCTAGCTCTCTATCTCCCATAAAGACTGGTTTCTCCCATGCTCTCGGTACAACAAGTGAGTTTGCAACATTGCACAAGTCTCCGAAGAAACAAAGCCCTTCGAGCTCTTCTCGTGATAGCGCGGTTTGGCATCCCATTGTTCCAACTCGACCTTCCACTCCATGGTTAGACGTTGGTGGAGAGGGATTTTCGAGAAGCTCTTCAAAGGATCGGGGAACATCCCCATGTGGCTAGAGGCATAAAAGTGCGTGATACCCCACATAAATAGCAGCAAAGAGCAGCATCTGAGTGTTCTTCCTTGCTTTCGGTGACAGAATTTGACTGAAAACAAGGTGTCGGCAAGAAGTGCAGGCAAGTGACTCTTCAAGTGCACGTCCCAAGCAAAAAAGGCATCCATGACGACTTGATCTATTGTGTCGGCGTGAAAGGGAAAAAGCTATTAGAATTGCACAGCGAAATGTTTGCGTTTACGGACAAAAACCAAGAGGGGGGGTGAATTGGTTTCTTAAACAAAAATTAGGGTTTTAAAATTTTCTCCAAATTTCACCGATTAAAATGTTATGTAAAGTAAATAGATAAGGGAAAGAGGATTACACAGTTGATTTATACTGGTTCGGATCAAAAGACCCTACGTCCAGTTGTTAATCACTCAAAAAGAGGATTAATGTTGTCACTATAATCACAGTTTACAAACAGATTACAAATTGAAAAGATAAGGAATAGAAAACACCTTTCTTGAGTCACACAAGAGATGAACACCTCCTTTGAATCCACAAAGGATGAAGAACAACTTTTCCTAGAGACGGCACAACACATAATCCACCAAGAAACCCACTCAGTGATTCTTATCGCTTCTAGCCCACACTAGGTTTCAAAAGCCCCTTTTTCTTCCCTACAAAAAGTTCTCTAGCAGTCACAGCTCTTAACTTTTGTATGAAAAAGGTTTGTTCATTTGTAGAGAGCCTTAGAGAACCTTAAGTAGAGAGAATAGGGTCTAGGAATTGGGGATTTTCGAAAACAGAAGAATTGGGAATAGGGTTTTCGTAACTTGGTCCAAATTTGAATTTCAAAACACATAACAGGCACAAATAATCGATTATCTTGAGTGATAATCGAATATTCTAGAGCCATTTTCTTAGCGGAACAAAACTGGACCAGAATAATCGATTATCTGGCCAAATAATCGATTATTTGCCTGTGATAATCGATTATCCTGAGTGATAATCGATTATCATAGAGAGGTTTTCCTGAAAATGATTTTCTTGCTGTAATAATCGATTATCCAAGGTGATAATCGATTATCACAGTGTAATTTTGATAAAAATGAGTTTTTAGAGCTTTTAAAGGATGGTTTATGTGCTGGCTATCTTGGACTCTAATATTACAGACTCAAAAACATAAAAATAGAGTTATTACATAAGATTTCAGGTCTTCAAATCTCTAAGTCCTTTGTTCTTGAATCATCATCAAAATCTACAAGCTTCATATCCTTGCATGTTCAACAATCTCCCCCTTTTTTATGATGATCAAAATTTCCTTTAAAGCCTTTTGTAATAACTTGTTTTATCTGTCACAGCTAACAAAAACATTAAACATACCAGACAACATTAAAATTATTAAACATAAGAGGCTTTAAATAATTTCTCCCCCTATTTTGATTATTATAAAAAATGAAAGCTCCCCCTCAATAAGTGCATAAGATAAAAAAAATAGCTCCCCCTCAATCAATGCAAAGATTGTACAGTTAAGCAGAGTTTAGACTATTTCTAATATTCCTAAGTCTCTTCTAAGTTCATAAAATCTATCCTTTGGAAGAGGTTTGGTAAATATATCCGCTAACTGATGCTTTGTGTCTATATACTCAATTTGACAATTTCCTTTAGATATATGATCTCTTAAAAAGTGATGCTTAATCTCAATATGTTTAGTTCTAGAATGCATAACAAGATTCTTTGTGAGATTGATAGCACTTGTATTATCACACATTAATGGAATATTACTTAGAAAGATACTATAGTCTTCTAATTGTTGCTTCATCCATAAGATTCGAGCACAACAATTACCATATGCAATATATAGCTTCAGTTGTGGATAAAGAAACACATGCTTGTTTCTTAGAATGCCAAGATACTAAAGATGATCCTAACATATGACATGTTCCACTAGTACTCTTTCTATGTATTTTACATCCACCATACAACATCAGAATAACCTATTAAACTAGGAGAAGCTTCAGATGTATACCATAATCCAAATCCTGTAGTTGCTTTTAAATATTTTAAGATTCGTTTTACTGTAGTTAAATGAGATTCTTTTGGACATGCTTGAAATCTAGCACACACACAAACATAATGCATAATATCAGGTCTACTTGCAGTTAAGTATAATAGTGAACCTATCATACCTCTATACATAGATTGATTAATTTCCAAACCTGATTCATCCTTGTCTAAATAGCATGATGTTCCCATGGGTGTGTTAGCTGCCTTTGAAGTGTCCATTCCAAATTTCTTGAGAATCTCTATGTAGTATTTGGTTTGGTTTGAGACACAAAAATGCCATCTTTAAGTTGTTTAATTTGAAGTCCAAAAAAGAATGTTAATTCTCCCATCATTGACATTTCAAATTCACCCTGCATTATTTTAGCAAATCCTTCACACAAAGAATTATCAGTTGATCCAAAAATAATATCATCAACATATACTTGAACTAACAGAATATGTTCCTTTACTTTCTTAATAAATAGGGTGGAATCAATTTTTCCTCTAGAAAAGTCATTTGAAATTAGAAAACTACTTAATCTTTCATACCAAGACCTAGGAGCTTGTTTCAAACCATATAAAGCTTTCTTCAATTTAAAAATGTGATTGGGATATTTAAAATCTTCAAATCCAGGGGGTTGTTCCACATATACTTCCTCTTTGATAAACTCATTCAAAAATGCACTTTTAACATCCATTTGATAAAGTTTAAATTTCATCAATGAGGCATAAGCAAGAAGTAGGTGTATAGCCTCTAACCTGGCAACATGAGCATAAGTTTTATCATAATTAATACCTTCCTCTTGATAGTAACCTTTAGCAACAAGTCTGGCTTTGTTCTTTTTTATATTTCCATCTTCATCATTTGTTTCTAAATACCCATTTTGTTCCAATCACCTGATGAGATTCTTCTCTTGGAATTAATTCCCAGACTTGATTTCTTTCAAATTGATTAAGTTCTTCTTGCATTGTTATGCACCATTGGTCATCTTTAAGAGCTTCTTCAACACTTTTGGGTTCTATCTGTGAAACAAAAGCTACAGACATACAGAAATTTGTCATATTTCTAGTTCTTACCCCTTTTGAGATATCACCAATTATATTGTCCATTGAAAGTCCTCTAGGTGGTTGCCACTCTTTTGCTAATTCAGTTGGTTGAGATGACTCATTCTCATTTAAGTACATTTCTTCTAGAGCTTCTCTTATGTACTCATCATCACCTGCAAGTTCTTTATTTGACTCAAGAGGATTTCCCTCAAGGTCTACAATTTCATCAAAGGTGACATGTATAGATTCTTCAATATTCAAAGTTCTTCTATTGAAAACTCTATATGATTTGCTAGTTAGTGAATAACCTAAGAAAATAGCCTCATTGGCTTGAGTCAAATTTTCCTAAGTTATATTTGCCATTATTTAAAACAAAGAATTTACATCCAAATATTTTTAAATGAGTAATATTAGGTTTCCTACCATTTAACAGTTCATAAGGAGTTGATTTTATAATTGGCCTAATAAGCATCCTATTTAATACATTACATGCAGTACTTACAGCATCAGCCCAAAAATACTTAGGAACATTTGATTCATTTAACATTGTTCTAGCAAGTTCCTCTAGTGATCTATTTTTCCTTTCTACTACATCATTTTGTTGGGGAGTTCTAGGTGTAGAAAAATTATGTAAAATACCATTTTCTTCACAATAATTTTTAAAGCATTCATTTTGAAATTCTCCACCATGGTCACTTTTTAACACCTTAATTCTTAAGTCTTTCTCATTTTGGATTTGCTTGGCAAACTTCCTAAATACCTTAAAAGCTTCACTTTTTAATGTTAAGAAAAATGTCGAAGTATATCTAGAAAAATCATCAACAATTACAAGAGCATAGTAATTTCCACCAAAACTTTGTATCCTAGATGGACCAAATAAATCTAAGTGTAATAGTTCTAAAGGTTTTGATGTGGAAATAACATTCTTAGATTTAAAGGATGATTTCACTTGTTTACCTTTTTGACATGCATCACATAATCTATCTTTTTCAAATTTTAACTTAGGCAAACCAACAACTAAGTCCTTTGATATTAGCTTGTTTAATTGATGCATGTTTATATGAGTCGCTCTCTTAAGCCATAATCATGGATTTTCTTCCTTAGCAACTAAGCATGTTAACTAGTGTTAGATACACAATCCAAATCAATCAAATAGATATTATTATGCCTAATGCCTTTTAATGCTATATTTTCGGAATCCTTCAAATGAATGGTGCAAAACTTACTTTCAAAAATTACATTGAATCCTTTATCACAAAGTTGACTTATACTTAGGGGATTATGCTTTAGCCCATCAACAAGAAGCACATCCTTTGTCTCCAAAGTATTTTCACCACCAATGCTTCCGGTTCCAAGTATTCTTCCTTTGTTGTTGTCCCCATAGGTTACATATCCTTGTTCTTTAGCTTTGAAACTCACAAATTTCGTTTTGTCTTCGGTCATATGTTTTGAACATCCACTGTCAAGATACCACATAGACTTATTGGATTTGGAAGTTTCCTACAAAACAAGAACATGATAATCTTAGGTCCCCATAACTTTTGGGTCCTTGGGGTTAGAGACAATCAAATTATTTCACTATAGGAACCCAAACATATTTTCCTTTAGGAATACCAAAATGTTTAATTCTACACCTATTTGAAGTATGACCATGTTTCATACAATAAAAACATGTATTATATGTAATCTTTGAAAATGATACATTTTTAACTTTTGAATTTTTAGTTCCTTTTTCAACCCATACTCTTCTATTTCTATTTTTAGGCATTTTCAATGGAACATGACATTTTTCTCTATTTTGAACAATAGCCTTATCCTTATAACTATCACTTAATTCTTTCTTAGCTTTATCAAGCAAGTGTCTAAGTATATCAATATCATGTTCATACTCTTTACATGATGAACATGATATATTTTTATTATCATTTTCCTCTAAACATGCAATTTTCGTTTTCAAGGTTTCCACCTCTTTTTCGGATTTATTTAAACACTTTTTCACAGATTTATATTCATTTTTCAAGTCCTTAAAAGTAGTAAACAATTCTCCATATGCATTTTGTAAAGCATCATAACCATTTTCATCATCACTTGAGGAAGAGTCGAATCACTAACCTCAAAATCGGAAGAGATGTTGTCATTTGCCATCAAGCAAATGTTTGCTTCAATTTTCGAATCACTTGACCCCGAACTTGAGTCACTATCGTCCCAAGCAATGTAAGCTTTCTTTTTGAAGAATTTCTTGCCTTTATGATCTTCATTTTCTTGTTTGGACAATCGATTTTTACATGTCCTGTTTCACCACAACCGTAACATTTAATATTTAAGGAAGTACTTTCTCTTACCTTTCCCTTACCTTTGAAGGGTAGCTTCCCTTTGGCTTTCATGAACTTTGTAAATTTCTTTATCATGAGACTCAAATTTTCATCATCTTCATTTTCTGAGTCTTCTTCCTCCTCCTTGTTCTTACTCTTGGAAATTTCAGTTTTGAAGGCAAGGTTCCTCTTTTGATGTTGGCCTTCTTCATCATTTAGTCTTCCGAGTTCAAGTTCATGTTCTCTCAATTTTCCAAAGAGCACCGCCATAGACATGGTAGCAAGATTTTGTGACTCCGTGATGGCCGTCACCTTAGGTTGTCATTTCCTATCCAAAGATTTAAGAATTTTTACATTTAACTCATCAATATCAAAAATCTTACCTAACCCAGTGAGATGGTTCACAATATGTGTGAAACGCTTTTGAACGTCAAAAATTGTTTCCCCTTGTTGCATCTAGAACATCTCACACTCTTGAATCAATGAGTTCTTTCTTGCTCTTTTAACGTCATCGGTACCTTCGTGGGTTACTCTTATCATTTCCCACATTTCTTGAGCACTCTTCCAAATGGATATTCTGTAAAACTCATCAAGGGTTAAATTAGATGAAATTATATTTCTAGCCCTAACATCATATTGGGATTTCCTATTTTTTTCAGCCAACCATCTAGAAAATGGTTTTGGTACCTCTTCTCCGTTTTCAGTAATTTTAGGAATAAAGGGACCGTTTAAAATTGCATCACAAACACCTCTATCAACAGACTCCAAAAATATTTGCATTCTAACTTTTCAAAAAGGATAATTTTGCCCCGCAAAAAGTGGGGGTCTATTGATAGAAGCACCATCGGCAAATGTTTGATTTTGTCCGGCCATTTTTGAAAATTGAATGACTATCAAAGCAAGCTCTGATACCACTTGTTAGAATCGCGCAGCGGAATGTTTGCGTTTACGGACAAAAATCAAGAGGGGGGTGAATATGTTTCTTAAACAAAAATTAGGGTTTTAAGAAAAAAATAACTTTGGTCATTACAACCAGAGTTAGGTAAGGAAGTTAGTTACGTGTAGGGAAGGTATTAGCTTCCCCACGATGCCCCTTTCAGGTTCCCTATGATGGACTATTTTTTATAGAGAAATAAGAACTTTAAAACTACGCTTTTACCCTTATTTATTCATTGCAGAAATTAAGTTATTGACTACATGGCCCCTAATAACTAATGCACAGAGATAGTAAAAAGCGATAAAAGAAGGGATATGAGGGAACCTTCGAAGCAAGCTTTTTATATAATACTCTTAAAAAGGGCGCTTTTTGGTAAACCCCACGCTCTACAATGATGCTCGCTCTTTTCTCGCAGCACTTTAGAATGTTTCCTAAGAACTTTAGAACTCTGGAAATGCTTCAGAGGGATTTTAGGAGAGTATTTTGATAATTGTGTAGTAGGAAAAGTTATTGAATTGTGTGAAAACAAGGAGAAAGTCCCTCCTTTTATAGAAATTTGCACCTGTCAAGTCCGAACCGCTGTCTCACCTGACGAGGTCGGGACCACCGTCTTGCCAAACGAGATGGCAGTCTCGCCTTTGGCAAGTGGTGAGATGGTCGTCTCACCAAACAAGATGCCGGTCTCGCCTTTGGCGAGTGGCGAGATGACGGTCTCGTGAAATGAGACAGCGGTCTCGTCAAACGAGACGGCAATCTCGCCCTTATTCAATAGCGAGACGACAATCTCACCCTTAGCCAACGGCGAGACAACGGTCTTGCCAAACTAGTATGGGGCCTATTGATCAATCCTAGGGACCTTTTAGGCCTTGCCCATCTTCAAACGGAAGTCTTCTGCTCTTTATTTTGAGGCCAAGCAATATTTGGGGTCTACAATTGGAAGAAGAACACCTAATGACTAAGGTCACTCTCGACGCTTAAACCCCTCTGTTTGGGAAAATCTAATTCAAGGTGCGGAGGGGAGACTTCCCTTTTCTCCGTGCAGCTTGATCCTTTATAGGGTCATGCCCTAGGCCATGATTCAAAGGATTGTCTTAAAAAACTGGTGGCTCCCTTATTCCTTGAGAGTTTCTACCTATCCCTTGGTTTGTGTGGTATCCATATTGTGGGTCACCTTCATGTTGTTGGGGAAGTCTTTTCATATCGGCAAAAGATATTTCAAAGGTCCTCTTTAGCCGCATTCATTTAAAGTAGGGCAGACGACTTGCTGATTCGAATGTCGTCTTTAGCTCGAACCGTGACCAGCTTGTCGCCTACCGTGAATTTGTCTTTTTGGCAGAGCGTTGAAAGAACTGCCTTAGCATCGTGAATCCAAAGTTTACTCAATTTCCTCTTTGGATCATGTTTTTCTTTG
Source organism: Sphenostylis stenocarpa (assembly GCA_963425845.1). Lineage (NCBI taxonomy): Eukaryota > Viridiplantae > Streptophyta > Magnoliopsida > Fabales > Fabaceae > Sphenostylis > Sphenostylis stenocarpa. The sequence goes on from OY731406.1 coordinate 20,915,769, forward strand.
GTCTTTTTATTTTTCCCTCTATTTTTGGGGGCGTCTTCTTGTGACTTCTCGGGGGAGTAGATTCGTCTACTTCTTGTTATGCCCCCAATGTCGGCTATATTGGAGATATCTTCATTGATGGGCGATGTTTCTGCATATCTCCATGGTACAACTTTATTTGATGTATGGGGTGAGGCGTGAACAACGCAAGGGTGTCCTTGCCCCCTCTCCTTTATTTACTCAGATGACCAACGGTTAAGGATTATTATCCTTCTTAGGCGGATCAACCGTTGGGGAAAACTTGATGACAAAAGGTTTGCTCTTCATATTATTATGATTCATGGAAAGCACATCAACTTATCCTTTCTTTTTATTATCTTATTATTATTAAAGTGAGGATGAATGTATGAATGTAATTTATGAGTGCAATAGATAGTTGACGGGATGATGAAACAAACAATTTTATTTATTTCATCCAGAAAGTGTACATTCCTCAATACAATGCTTCGAAGCACACTTTTAAAAGCGGAAAGCCTAAAGAAAACCATAGGCAGGTTAAAATTTCTATGCATTTTTTTTTACTTCCCATGCATGACATGTAAATGCTCTATCCTCTTTACACGGTATTGAGAAATGTCCACTTTCTTCAATTTCCTATTACTAGATGCATGCTATGAGGATGGAGTTTGGTGGATGCATGTATACAAGTGTGTTTTTTCCTAAACATTATCATGTTTTATTTTCTAACATGATGTATGATAGTGTTTGGGATTTTGTTTTTTTGTATGCAGATGAAGGCATGAAGAAGACCCGCCACTTTCTAGAATGCAAAATGCATTAGGGTTTTTATTATTTTTTATTCTATGAAATGAATTATTAGTGTGGAAAAGATATTCCTTAAGACAATAGCTTTGGTATCATCCTTGAGGCTTACGCTTTGCGGAGTACCATACCCACTTCAGTGTAATGGTTTCTTCCCCGTCACAGATTTGACAAGTATAATGAAGGTCACCTTACCTTTAGTACATTTGTCCCTTCCTTGTGGAAGGTTACAAACGTGCTCGAGACCTCTTTCGCCTTTGTCTTAGGGATATCTAATGCCTCCTAGCATGAATGTGTTTATGTATGCACTAGTACAAAAAGGAGCTTATATGATAAAAAAGACATAAAGTGTTCAAAGTAAGATAACTTTTGACTGGGATGTCGGATTTGGACGCACAGCATATCAAAACGAAGAGGAAAAAGTGAAGAACAGGTGACAAATACCCAAAGGGGATTTTTTCCCAACAATTTTCCCAAAAAATGTTCTTAAGACTTACTAAGACCCATTTTGTAATAGTGATGAGGGATTTATTAAGATTATGTGTATGCATGCTTTCCTTATGCATTTATTTTCTATCCTAGTTTTATCACTTATGAGACGATGCGGGTATGAATGGTTGACTTTGTCAAAATCTTTTTGTTGTAAAAATTATTTTTATTGTTTTAAATTGTTTTTATTTTTATTATTATTGTTATTATTTTAACCTTTTATCTCTTATGTAGGTCCACGTGGCTACTTAGCTTACGAAAAACCTGAACCAGGCTAGCTAAAATGTAGACTGTCTGAGATAAAGTTGTTTATTATGAAAAAATGGTTTTAGAATCCCTTATCTCTTCTATCGGTCCACGTGGCTACTTAGCTTACAAAGAACCTGAAACCAGGCTAGCTAAAATGTAGACTGTCCGAGATAAAGGCGTTTATTATGAAAAGGTTTTTGAATTTTTCTTTATTGTTGTATGATTATGCTATGCAACAAACAAATACAACAAACTAATGCACAAACAATTCACTCATCTGCAAACAGAGTTTTATCACGAGGTAGGGGTATCGTACAGAAAAATTCATTGGCAAAGGTAGGTTCTAACTGTTCTCACCAAGGCCAGGCCCCCAAGGTGCCCCCATTATAGGGTCCCCTCTGTCTCCCAGTCTTCGAACCATGCACGGATCTCCGTGTCAATGTTCTCAGACCAGAAAACAAAGGGTTATCACCTTGAGTGGTGGTTTCCGACAACGACCTGCTGGCACTAGGGTCGTTACAACGGCCGGTCGTACTTGCCACCCACTCCCTATGTGTATTCTCTCTTGCTCCCGGGTATAGAGGGATTGTTGTGTGCAAGGATTTGTGTACAATTGTTATTTCAAAAAATTGCATAAAGTAAGCATACAATAGTTATTAAAGCCAAACAATAAATCGTGTTATAAAAGCAAGGAAGGGTAAAAGCACAATTTTGAGTTCTTATTGATTAAACTAGTCCATCACTAAATGGGATCAACTCTCTAGCTTCCCCAGTGGAATCGCCATTTGTCGTTGTCATCAAAAGAGACGGTTGGAGTGACGCAATGTCTGATAACCGAACTATTCTAAGGGTGAAGTTTTCATAAATAGGTCCTGGAATCGCCACCGATATTTTAACCAAAAACATTGGAAAAGGAAAAAAGAAGGCGGTGGTTTTAAGAAAAACCAACTTTGGTCATTACAACCAGAGTTAGGTAAGGGAGTTAGTTAGGTGTGGGGAAGGTATTAGCTTCCCCACGACGCCCTTTTCGGGTTCCCTATGATGGACTATTTATTTTTAAAATAAGAACATTAAAATTATGCTTTTTATCCTTATTTATTCATTGCGAAATTTAAATAGTTGACTACATGGCCCTAATAAGTAATGCATAGAGAGAGTAATAAAAGCAATAAAAGAGAGTAAGGGATGTAAAAAAACCTCTGAAGCAAGATTTTATGTATATTCTAGTAAAGGGCGCTTTTTGGCAAACCCCACACTCTATACAAGTATTCCTCTCTTGAATAAAAAACTACCCGAAACTGCTTAAATGAATAAAATTTGACTTCTGGAGCAAGAATAGCAAGTATACAGAGTATCGGAGTAAGAACTATCTGATTTTTGGGTTTTTTTCGTGTCTTCTCCCTGAAACGGAGGTCCTATTTATAAAAATTCATGCCTGTCAGACTAGGACGACCGTCTCGCCTAACAAAGGTCGAGACGGCCGTCTCGCCATGTGTCGAGATGGCGATCTCGTCTCATAAATGGCGAGACAGCCATCTCGCCAAACGAGACGGTCATCTCGCCCTTTTGGTGAGACGGTCGTCTGGCCAAATGAGACGTCCATCTCGTGCTTCTGGGCAGAATTCTCTTATTTTTGGTGTACAAAAAGCTTTCCTATTCTAACATGGAGCCTAGTAAACATGCCTAGGGACCTTTGAGGCCTTGTCCATCTTCGAACGGAAGTCTTCTGCTCTTTATTATGAGGTCGGGCAAGATTTGGGGTCTACAAGAACCTTTGAAGCTAACCATGTTGGGAAGGCATTAAGGATACTTAGGGGCAACATGACAACTCTAACCCAAATCTGGACATCATTCCTGCTGGCAAACATTGTGCCAATCAAGCACAGTTCAGACTTAAACATGTCGTGTTGTCACATTATAAAGAGCATTCTGGAGGACGTCCAAATTGATGTTGTTGCCCTGATTTTAGAAGAGATTTATCAATTTGTAGTGCTGGAAAGTGGTTGTCATGTAGAGCAAGCTAAGGTTCTAGGTTTCCTTGCCCTCATCACAACTTTGTGCTCAGGTCAGGGTGTGGAGGTCAACCCTACAATGAAAATCCGACCACCAATCAACAAAAGATTCATAGAGCGCAACTGCATAAATCCTGCGGAAGAAGCAGCGCTGATACTATAGCAGCCACCTCGCCAGTCACGTCGAGCCAGGAAGGCAGCACCACCACCTTCACATCAAGTTGATATCCAGCAACGGATGATGCACTACATGGAGCACCTAACACTGCAACAGGCAGCTAACCATCAGGGTCAATGCAGCCTGAACATAAACTTTCATAGACTTTCCTTGCAGATTGCTCTAGGTTCCCTAAGCCTAAGCAATGGTTATCCACCTTCTTATATTTGAGAAATGAAATTATTATGAATGTTATTGTTTTTCCTACGAGTGTTGTTATTCTAAAAAAAAAAAGAGAAGGTTGAGTAGAGTAATGTCGCCGCCGTCAAAAAGGGAGGGCGGTCGGAGCGACGCGATGGTTTTTTCGACCCTCTTTATTTTCGCGTTTTTTATTGGTGGTTACAACGCCTTTAGGTTGTCCGATAACCGGGCTAACCTAGGGGCGAGGTTTTCGAAAGTATCCCTGGGTTGTCCATTAACCGGGCTAACCCAGGGACTTATTTAATTTGGGTTCTATGGAGTCGCCACCGATATTTTTACCATAAACATCGGAAAAGGGGTTTTAAAAAGGCGTTGGTTTTCGAAAACCAACTTTGGTCATTAGAACCAGAGTTGGGTAAGGGAGTTAGTTACGTGTAAAGGAAGTGTTAGTTCCTTTACGATGCCCCTTTCGGGTTCCCTATGATAGGCCGACTACTTTGAATAAATAATTAAACTGGAAAAATGCGCTTTTACCCTTTTATTATGCGGAATTTAAGTTTATGACTACATGGCCCTAGCTTCTATTGCGTAATTTAAATGGCAGTAATAAAAATAGAGAGGGAGAATATGCACCTCCAAAGCAAGCTTTTATATTTCTTTAAAGAGAGGGTGCGTTTTGGCAACCCTTCACTCTACAACTCTCAGAAACTCCGGAAATGCCTCGGAGGGATTCTAAAGAAGATTTAGAACGCTCAGTTTATGCCTAGAGACACTCAGAAACTCCAGAAATGCCTCGGAGGGATTCTTAGAGAGAGAAAGTCTAGAGAGAAGGGAGAGCTATGTTGATTCTGTGTGGAAATGAGGGGGGGAGGACCCCTATTTATAGTTTTTCGCGCCTGACAGGTCGAGACCGTCGTTTCCTCTGACAGGGTCGAGACCGCCGTCTGGAAAATCCAGACCGCCGTCTCGTTCATGGCAGAGGGTCGAGACCGCCGTCTGGACAATCGAGACGGTGGTCTCATCCTGGCGTTCAGACGAGACGGCGGTCTGGTCCTTCCAGACGGCGGTCTCGTCCCTTCAGGGCGAGAAACTTTATTTTCGGGCCAAAAAACCTTCCTATCTTGGTACGGGAGCCTAATAGTCTCTCCTAATGACTTGTTAAGCTTCGGTCCTCTTCAAATAGGACGCTTTCTGACTTTATTTGGAGGTCGGGCAAGATTTGGGGTCTACAGCTGCCCCCCCTTTACCCGACTAGTCGACTGTTGGCTTGTTGTGCCAGACAGGTAGACAGGAAGGTAAAGGAGTTGACCCTCTTGCCCGGCTACCCTTCGGACGTCCCGTCTTGTGGCAGGTGATCCTCTGGGGAGATGTTGTGTTTGTGCACCTCTGGAATACTACTCCTGACGTAGCCGATCCCTTTGGTTGACACGTGGTAGAACCTCCGGATACTACTCCTGACGTAGCCGATCCTTCGGTTGATGGGTATAAACCCCCCATCAGGCTGGTAGTTACAGTCCGTTGTGTGAGACTGGATGGGTATGAACCCCCCATCAGGCTGGTACGGTCCGTTGTGTGGGACCGGATGGGTATGATCCCCCCATCAGAGTGGTAGTGGCGGCTTACTGTTCGGATGCATAATATTACTTCATCAACTTGTACTTCCATATCCAGTATTCTAAGACTCTATCTAGTCTTCAGGAATCATCTTGGGCTTGCTTGAATTATCATCTTTATCAAAACATATCTTGAGCATGTAGGGAAATGTTTCACATTTTTACTAACGTCTTAAATTCAGCTTGTCCTTAATTCATCTTGAATGGTGTTGACTTGAATCATCATCAAAATCATCTCTTGGGAATGTAGGGACATTTCCATAATCTCCCCCTCATTGCTTTCAATCTTCCCCTTTTTTATGATGATCAAGGAAACACCTGAAATGAATTAAAATGCTTGACTCTATATAGCCAGCTCAAGATTAGCACAAATTAGCACAAATTTGTATCAAGTGTTAGGGTCTCTTAATCTCCCCCTAGATATATTAATAATAAGACTCTCCTTAACTCATATGAGCAAAGACTTCTCTTAACTCCCCTTGTTTAATTTAGAGATAGGAAAGAATTTCACACATGATTTTAATTCATCAAAAAATCTCCCCTGTTTCATTGATAATCATAAAAAAATATTATAAGAGAAAAAAATCTCCCCTGTTTCACACAGATTAATATCATCAAAATATCTCTCTCGTTTCATTAATAATTATGAAAAATATTATAAGAGAAAAAATCTCCCCCTGTTTCACACAGATTAATATCATTAAAATATCTCCCTGTTTCATTGATAATTATGAAAAATATTGCAATAGAAACTAAGAACAAATTTGCACATATTAGTACATAAATCAAGGTAGAGAAGATAATGCATTACAAAGTGTCATAGAGAAGAACATCATATTAAGGATGCAATATCTAAGATACCCAATGTTGAACATACAAGGACTTGATGTTGAACTTACATGGACATGAAGCTTGTTGATTTTGATGATGATTCAAGAACTAAGAACTTAGAGAGTTGAAGACTTGT